>JABBOT010000013.1:11984953-12687747 GCA_016165875.1 Acanthopleura granulata
GTGTGGCCCAAATAACGTATATTATAAGATTCTGAATCGTTTGCCATGTGAGCCACTAGAGACTCTCTTGCACTTACTTAATGATATTTGGATAACTCGTAACTTTGCCCCTTCCTGGAGGGAAGTGTGTATTATTCCGGTTCCCAAACCAGGAAAGGATCATACTGATCCAAATAATTACCGTCCCAAAGCTATTACCACCTGTATCTGTAATACTATGGAACGGATGATAGATGATAGGCTTGTTTGGTTTCTTGAAACCAACAAACTTTTGTACTCTTTTGTACTTAATGTACAATGTGGTTTTCGTCACTGTCGATCTACCTTAGGTCATCTTGTTCGATTTGAAACATTTATTCGCGATTCTTTTTCCTATGCT
Source organism: Acanthopleura granulata (assembly GCA_016165875.1). NCBI lineage: Eukaryota > Metazoa > Mollusca > Polyplacophora > Chitonida > Chitonidae > Acanthopleura > Acanthopleura granulata. Next base: position 11,985,333 of record JABBOT010000013.1, read on the forward strand.
GTTTAGCATCAAAGTAAATGGCCTGGCTAAAACTCTTACAACTGGTTCAGAGGGTTCGTTATATGTAGATGATTTCCTCATATGCTAAAGATATGAATAATATCGAGCGTCTACTGCAGCTTTGTCTCAACAAGATCGAGAAATGGGCAGTTGCCAACGGTTTTTAATTTTCTACGTCTAAAACCGTTGGTATGCATTTTTACAATAAACGGAATTTGGACCCTGAACTTGATTTCTGTGGTTAGCGAGTCAAGATTATATTAGAAAATAAATTTTTAGGGGTTATTTTTGGTAGTAAGTTGTTTTTTATATCCCATATTAAAATGCTTACAGCTAAATATACAAAGACTCTCGATATAATTAAGGTCGTATCTAGCACCGATTGGTTTGCTGACCGATCTTTTTTATTTAATTTATATCGTTTTCTGGTGAGGTCTGCTTTGGACTATCGGTCCATCATTTGCGGTTCGGCAAGGAAATCGTCGAATAAATATAATAAATGTCCAAGCAAGGTTCCTTTGTTTGGTCTTCGTGTTTGGGACCGTATTGTGGGAGTCAACATCAAGCTCCGGTTTCTTTTCCGGAGTCTCCACCCTGGCTTCTTGCACAACCCAAATTACTATTTGGTCTACGTCAACATAAGAAATCAGATACAAATCCTCTTATAATTCAGCAAAGTTTCCCTAAAGTTAAGGCTACTTATCCGGATTATAAATTTATAGGTACAAGATGGGCACAGGGTTGCGGCGGCAGCTGTCTTAGAACAACGAGTCACTTGTCTTCGTCTTCAGTCCTCATCTTCAATCTTCTCTGTCGAGGCCAGAGCTATACTCCCGGCCCCATCATATGTTAATTCTGGATATGCCCAGAAGACTGTGATATGCAGTGACTCGCTTGCTTGCATTTAGGCGATTAGGAATAATAAATTTAAAACTCCGTTGATCCTTGAAATATTAGCCATACATAGAAAACAAATTAAAAGAGGTAAAGATATTATATTCTGTTGGATATAAGTCATGTCAAGTTATGTTGGTATCCATGGAAACACAGTCGTAGACTGGAAGGCGAAAGCTGCCCTCAATAAACTCATATCTAAAATTAATATTCCTTATGCTGATTTTAAATCTAATATTCTTAAAATATATCCGTCGCTTTTGGCAGGATGAATGGGACCTGCGCAGGTTCATAGCGAACTGCATGCCATTCACCCTGTCATTGGCTTTAATTCTTATATTCTTGGTATGTGCCGTAGAGACCAAGTAGTTTTAACAAGATGCCGTGTTGGGCATTCTCGTCTAACACACAACTTTATCCTGGATGGGAGAAGTGCTCTGGGCGTGTTGGATGTGATGCGCAATACGGCATCAAACATATCCTTGTTGACCGTGTGGACTTCGCTCACACTCGGCAAAGATTCTACACATTCAACTCTATATTTGACTTATTTGACAACATCGCTTGCTTGATGGTTGAAAAGTTCCTCATTCTTTATCACTCAGTTACTTTCTGCAGAGTGCTGTGTTGTCGATAAACTAGATGCCCATATGCTGAATAACTATACTGGAGTAAGCCTGCTTTATCTGAATAGAATTTGCACGTTTCAACTCTTACTACTGTGTAATTTACCATAACGCTTTGTGGAGTAAACAAATGACACCCATCCATTGCTCTGGATCACTGTGCCACACTGACTGGGATATCTTATTAAGGAAAACAAGGCATGACTGCCAGAGTTAACAGTAAATCACGACAGTTTTTGACAAGTCCAATTCCGTCGAAAGCTTATTGTGCCCAGAATCAGTAGCCGATGGCATAATGAACATGAGATTTAATATTCTAGCCGTCTATATTGCATTCAACTTATTTTATTAGACATAGAAATATCTATTTGTTTGGGACTATGTGCAAAATCCCCGCCACAGGCGTTTTACCTAGGTTTTAGCAAAATTGAGCTATATATATATCCAAACTTTAAGCCATCAAGCAAACTTACATGTGCATGTGCATGTATTGGTCGTCGGTTTCCCCCGGGCCTGGTTTCCTCCCACGATACTGTTGGCCACCGTCCTATAAATGAAATATTTTTGAGTACGAGGATGCACCAGTTAAATAAATAAATAAACAACAACAACAAAATGTATTATCCGGTATGCTACCTGGATCCCTCTACACATCGCTGCTGTACTACAACGTGTTCAATCAAACTCGTTGGTGTCAGTATCGCTTGAACCGTACTTTATGTCTACGTTTGATCGAATGAGGAAAAGTTTAACCTGTATCTTACTGGGTAAAGTTAATAATAATCCTGAAAAGAAATTACGTGAAATAAGGCAGGTATAGCGGATCCAGCAAATCGGTGCAAAAAAGAATACTTTTTGGATTTTTTAAATTTCATAATTTTAAAGCATATAGCACGTGAATGTTTCTTTTAATAAGTATTAAGTAGAAAAAATGTTTTAAATCTTTAGTGATGTTGTCCCAAGTAAAAATGATCAGATGCTCACTTCAGCCAATTTAATGCAGTTTTAGACCCCTTCAAATCATAATTTATAAATGAATGGAGCTGTACCACACAGCATACTTTGCACCGACTTTGTATCTTAATACTTTTGACAATTGTGCGAAAGATTTTAGGGAGTTTTCCATCATGGCGCGGACTTCATCCATGGGGAAAGAAATAACTTTGTCTTTTCATGTGAAAGGCTTCTGTTATAGCATGTTTTGTGCCAAATTAATATGGTTGCTTAGCTTTAATTGGGTGTGCTTCTGTGGATAGTGGGGGTACTCCTTGAACAGAAAGACAGTTCTTTGTTAATTATTCTCCTCTTCACTACAAAAGGTTTGTAGGTGTGTTGGAGAAGAAGTCCCTGCATAATTATACATGCTTTCATGTATAAATATATCTGGAGTCTGCAGAGGCGAAGGTCAAGGCGACTGCTAGATAAACATCTTCACCATTCCGTCACTGTCCTAGCGATTGTAAGACGAGCATTTTCACAATTTTAATAACCACTGGTCTTAGTGATTGAAAGATGAACATTTTCACCATTTGAACACGGGTTCTAGCGATTGAGAGACACTCATATTCACTACTTAAACACAACGCTGTCCTAGCAATTGAATGACAAGTATCTTCACCACTTGAACAATAGTCCTAGCGATTGAAAGACAAGCATCTTCACCAGTTATATCCTGCCTCAGCGACTGAAAGCCAAGCGCTTTCACGGCTTCACCACGGCTCGCTCCCCCAAAGTTTATATGTCTGAGCCGATTACTGGGAGGAAAAGACCAAATCCAACATTTTCTCAGCTTTTGTTTCTGATGTGCGTTATAATTTCTTTGCAAAACAAAGCATCTTGTCACACTTTTGACTTTTATTGTCGGTGTGGGACTCACGGGCCAACGGCAGATGACTGCCTAGATCTCTACATTGATGAGATTCGCTGCAAGTTTATCTTGAGTCGTCTCAATTTGACGTGGGAAATCTGTTAGACAAATGGCCTGAATAGCGGAATGGAGGTCCAAATCAGTCTGCCGCTATGGATGTCCCACAGGCTCAGCCGTGTAAGAATGTCAGACGGATTGTCAGGTACCTGGGGAGATGTTGTGCTTTTGTTGTCCACCTGACGCTGCGGTTTTATGTGAAACATTCATGAACTTAGGAAATCGATATTTGTACCAAACCAAAATTGGACAATCGGGTCAGTAATGGCAAGATCACCTTAGACAGAAATTAAAAGTAAAATACTCATAAAAGTAAAATAGTTTAAACAGTTATTTACGTCTGATTTTTTTTCAAGCCAAAAAAGCAGGTTTATTAATTATATTTTATTAATGTGTATTATTAACAAGCACGTAGAAAACAAATGATCTCCAGTTCAGTGATAATCACTTAGAACATTCTAAATTCGGAGACAGTTGAAGCAGGAGGAACAAAACATGTATGTTTTAACAATTGAAGGAAAGATGTTATCAATTTGTGGTCACATCCAGACCGTTACTTTTCTTATACGATGGTATGTCATTGTCTTAGTCAGAGAAATGGGGACTTTTTGTAGTAGAGCTTTATCCTGTGGTATGGAACATATTTCAAACTTCTTACCTGCATACCATACACAAGGTGTATTGTTGAAGGGAGGAAAGTGATCCGCAAGGCGCTTCTTTCATGACCATCCAACTGTTCTTATTGACTTTGAAAAGCAGGTTAATTAATTATATATTTTATTAATGCGTATTGTTAACAAGTAAGTAGAAGATAAATGATCTCCAGTCGAGTGATAATCATCTAGGACATTCCAAATTCCGGGGACAGTTAAAGCAAGATGGACACAACATGTGTGTTTTAACGATTGAAGGAAAGATGTTATCGATTTGTGTTCAATTCCAGACTCTCGCTTGCCTTATACAATGGTATGTCATTGGCTTAGCGAAATCTGGAGTTTTTGTAGGAAAGCTTTATTCTTTCGTACAGAAGATATTTCAAACTTCTACCTGTATACCGTACACATCGTGTAATATTGAAGTATTCCGCAAGGCGTTTCTTGCAAGACCATCGAACTTGTCTTACTTATTGTGACCATGCTCTGTCAACTCTGACAAAAGGACGTAGAGGAATAATGACGTGTCCTGGGCTATCTAGCAGACTAGATAGTCTAGTTGGTTTATTTATCGAACAGCGCCCACGGCGTCTTCTTATACCAGCGTGAAGCGACGCCTTGAAAATTTACGGCCTTGTGGCTTAAAGTAGGCCTCGGGATTAAGTCAAAGACGAGACAACGTGTCCTTCCATAAAAAAATGCAGTAGAGCATAACCATACCAAGGAAGTTTTATCTTGTGATACACGCTGTATGTTGCAATATTCGTCCTCGGAGTTGTCAGTGAAGTTGCATCAAAGCATATGTGCTTCAAAACTACCGAAAGTAAAAGCAGATAAAATAAATCAAAAATAACATATCCGTATAAATCGCCTACCATATTGATTTACCGTGTTTATTGGGAAAGTTTCTCAAAGTCTTCAATAAAAGGGAACATTGCTATGATGACTAGAATGTATCACGTAAAAAATTGTGAAATGCAAGTAAGAGCAAGGAACTTTTATTGAAAAAAGTTACAGCCTTTAATAGACAGGATCAGTGTTAATAAGAGTTTCATTGTGTCACTTAATAAATTCGGTAAAGCAAGTACGAGGAAAAAACGATTTAACAATAGGACGAATATCAGTGAAAAGGTCTAAACTGAATTTTGAGCATATATACTCTAAACGCAAGTGAAAGAGAAAGAGTTTTATATCCCACCTTGTGAACTGCCGAAGTCTGTCATTAATAGATCTTACATTTGCCTCTGGAACATATTGAACAGAATATAATCGCTTAGGAGTTTTAACATGGGTCACGTAGCAAGAAATATGTTCCGACGGGGAATCAGGACAAGCTTTAGCTGCTTTGCAAATGTCCTCAGGCACTTAGGACACGACCATACAAAGCACTGACTGAACTCACTCAGATAAAACTCTCTCTCCCATTGGCCAGGTAATGGTGTCAGTTTGAGGCTGGAATCATCGCCCTCTTACTGGCTGAACGTGTGTAGCCCCAGCTGGTTGACATCCCAAATGGGATCATCTTCCAAAGTGATCTAGGATGCTGATGGCATTTTGGTTAATTCGTAGGGTTTTTTTTAAAAAGTTTTCTCGGTGCAGCTGTTCTGACTGGTTGAACCTTTGTTTACATCCCCGATGGGATGATCCGCCACACTCACGGAGAGAGCTAAGTCATCTGTATCATAGGGTCATTAACCTCTGGGTTTGATAGAACTGTCTGAATAGGTTGTTCTTGAGAATAAGTCTAAACACTGTGGTTAACTGGCGTGCTGATATGACGTAGCCCGTAACGTGGAATGTGACGTCAGCAGACAAGCTTCCTGCACGGTAGGTTGAATGTCATTGGGTAGTACAATTTACATTAAAAATCGATAACAATCCCTGCAGCCAGTCTAGCCGATTAGTCTAGCTCTTGTGGCTTCTGATCGAACCAGCACCAGTTTTATTAAGCATACTACGCCTCGTCTCAAAAACAGTAATGTTAACACCTGAACGGACGTTTTTCATAGCAAACTTCCACTCAAGTGCTTAGACTTTGTATATTTATTCTATTGAGGTTAATTCCCAAACTTAAATTTTGTTTCATCTATGAAATGCCGGGTAATATTACGGGTGGAGAGAATGGAGTACCAAGGGTCATATCACCAACCTTTCGCAAAATACCGATGAACTTTCTCACACATGACGGACATACTTTATATGCATATCATGTTGGTGGAAGTCAAAAGGTCTTCAATAAGCGTTAGTCTGAAATTCCTTATTTCCATCAAGGCTTCCAGAAGCAGTAAAATTTAAAGATCCACAAGTACACTGACAAACTTGTATATTCATGCAGTAAATATATTTTCATTGAGATCCGGGTTGTCCAAACCGCTTTTTTAAGGCTATGTCTAGAGTCGAGTAAGAGCGTTGCGTGGCACAAGTCCGAAATGCTTTAAGTGACAGAATGGAAATCGGAATGTCCATACATCAATCATCTAATTTCATTGCGTATAAAAGTCTTGATTTCCTTTGGACCTATGACTTGGAATCGGCCCCTACAATCGGAATAATGTCAGCCTTAGATATTCGCAATGTTGATCAACTGAAATCATTTAACCAGTAAGCCATTTTTCTTCTCACAGACCTCGGACTGTTTTACACAAAGTCAGATTTATAGATGCAGGTCCTAGCCGACAGGCCAAGAAACCTGTTTTCACTCTACAAGGAAAGTATTGATTCAGTTCCAGTCTCAAACATGCTATTCCCCGAATCCACCATGTTCACGGTGCCATGGTGGCATCAGTGGCCAAAGTATTTCTTGTTTATAAATAGAAATCTTCTTACCTGGAACTCGTTGGAGATGATATATCAGTCGCCCTTTGGATGTAAGTCTTTTGTTCTACATTTACACGGGGGTGAATTTTGTCTGACACTCGTAAAGTCCCCACGATTTACTCCCGAAACTGTTATTGTCTCAAATCTGTAACCCAAGTTCAGAATGAAATAAGTGTACTAAGGCATGGTACGTTTGCCATGATAACCTGTGATATTGAGTTCAGCACACCAACCTCCAAAACCGATTCGACTCCGTAGGCGATGTAGTGATATTTTGATTTCAGTAAAAACGAAAGCACAGGAGAACAGGCCACACATATTGCTGATCAAACCGCCATCAAGAAACGGTGCGACAAATTTAAGAAATTCAATAGCAATCCACTGGTGTTTGGAATATTTGCGTTCCTTACTGAAAATAGACTTACTTAGCTTTTACCCCAGTCGATTAATTTCAAACAATATCCAACAGGCACTGCTGTATTTTAATGTATTTGGTGAACATTTATTTATGGTTCACTGATTTGAAGAGCAACTAGGGTCTACTTCGAGATTGCCAGAAGGGATTTTTAACTGTTCAAAGTTTTTGTTCAGTTATCATATATCCAGGACTTGCAAAAACAGCGCTGCTTTTTTTTCTCACAACAGATGTAAATAACGCTGTGTCTTGAAGTGAGCTAATTTGGCTAACAAGTGTACTTGTCATCGTACTGGACAGTACTTCCAAGAAACAGCAACATGACCACAGATTCCCCAAGAAACGTGGCAGTGGTTTCTTGGAGGCGCTTATTTGGATCGCAGGCTGTTATCAACTTATGTGTAAGTCTTATCACATCATGGTTTGCGAAACAGCAGCCACAAGACAAAGAAACCGATGGGATTAGCGAAATGAGATATTTCGAGTTGTTTTGCAAAAAAGAAGTTGGCCTTTAAAAGTTGGATCAATACAACCGTCCGTTGAACGTTGGGTTTCGACTAAACGCCACGACGGCAATACTTCAACCATGTTTTGGCGGCGTTTCTAGCTCCAGCCTCCTGTTGGAGCAATGTTTTTTGTGTGTCATCTCGGCCTTTACCTCACGGGAAAACAGTAACAAGATTTAGCTTTCTTGCTACGAGTACGTGTGAGTTTCCCTGACTAGGCACGTTATAGACACTTCAGTGCACAAGGCGACTGAGCTCGGATATAGCTGTCATTGTCATAACGTCAAATGCCAGGACCTAGAGGATCGCCTTATGAGCATTTCGAGTGGCCGCGCGCTTATAAAATCTATGGTGTTCTCACACCCAATTTATTGCCACCTCCTTGCTGACGTAAGCAGCAAAGTGTTGCCTGCATGGAAGTCTGATGTCTAGGCATATCAATACTACGGGCCGGCTGTGCTGGTCAGTATAATGTCATTGTACAGTGGGAGAGCGAAATCCGACATAAGGTGACATGGGTTTTGACGTCAGCAGTCATAGTGCAAAATGATCTTGTCTGAAAACAGCTATACACGTCCACACAGCTAACAATCCATCCCACCTTACAACAATGCAACAGTGTTGTTTTTCATAAGATGACAATAGTTGAATTGCAGCTGTAAAATCGGAGAAGATTTGTGGTGTCGCCTTTGGCAACGGAATCCCAGACAGCTGTTCTCCAGTCGTCTGTATGTTTTTTGCCGAAGATCTGGAAAGTGTTTTATCCATCTAAAGTAACTGTTTCTAAATATATTCAGAATCACTTCACGCTATAGTGGGTTTTTTTAATATTCCTTCAGGCTAAGACAGCGAAGTGTTCTCATCTTGCCTGTTAACACCCGATTACACAAGGACAAAAAACAATCGCACGTCTGTCACTTAAAAGTACATCCGGGAACTATTTTGTACGTTGGCTGTGTAAGTCTGCAGGAAAAGCAATATATAACCGGGCGTAGATAGATGTTACGACTTGGTTTTTGGCGACTGAAAACAACTGAGACCAACTGAAAGCATACAATCGGATGCTGGTTTTAGTCGATCTAGGTGCCCTTGTGATCGCCGACAACTGCTGACTCAGAAGTTGCACATGTTCTACTTCTCTATGACTGAAAAGCATCCAGTTTACTCAGTTTCTTCGATCTACGTGTGCTTGTGTTCAGTTGGTCACAGTTGCTGCCATGTGAAAATGGCGATCACCGAGTGGACCCATGAGGCTGAAAATAAACTTGTCCATATGTGGAGACTGTGTCTGTCCTTGTGTGACACCTCTTAGAAGACATCTTTAAATCGAAATGTATAGAGAACTGCCATAGAAGAAACGGCTCCAGGCAAATCTGGTAGGCAGTATACTGGAAGCATAGCCTCTCGAAAAATGATGTGGGCCTGAATTTCTGTAAGTTTGCACAGCGCGGACTTTAAATCTACATGTACCTAGTAATCTGTTCTATACAACAGTAGTTGACGTATTGCCTATGATAACATCAGCCAGAACAATACATCTGCTATATACTGAATCCCCCCAAAAAGAAGGAAAATGTATTTAAATTTATCAGACAGCTTATAGGTATGAAGGCATTATATCAATTACATCCACGCACCGTGTTCATGGGCGCCGCCATCATTAACAGGTCATATAACAGTCGCGTTGCATGCTAAGTATCTGCTCTCTGTTGCCGCCAGTCGTAGTCTACCTACGCCCACCTGTATCTGACCAGACGCCTCTAGTTGCTCACGATCGCAAGGTTTTATCAAACTTTTCGACATCAGCGCTAGGCGTAGGTCGACTGCTGTTGAGTTGGTTTCGGTTGCCTACGAAAAAAGCATTCAAATAGTGCGCTAATACCCAAAGACTAAATAAATGGAACAAATCAGCAATGCAAAAGTAACACACTTCCGTGCTGAGTACATAATGCATGTAGCAGCTCTTCACGCATCCTAATATATAGGGGCCTCCGCCGGGCTCAGTGGGTTAGCCCGCTATCGCAGCGCAATGACCGAAGCCTCAAACCAAAGCGGTCGCTGTGAGTTCAAGCCCAGCTCATGCTGGCTTCCTCTCCGGCCGTACGTGGGAAGGTCTGCCAGCAACTTGTGGATGGTTTCCCAAGGGCTCTTCCCGGTTTCCTCCCACAATAATACTGGCCGCCGATGTGAAATTTTCTTGAGTACGGCGTAAAACACCAATCAAATAAATAAATAAATATATCAAACCTAATACATAATGGTATCACCACCACCACCACCAAGAACATTGTCCTCATCATCATCATCGGCAAAGTGTCCCTAATGCGTCTTAGATAAATTGGAAAAAAACAAATGTTCTCTGTAAGCTTAATTCAATTTTAATTATCCATAATTAAAAAGCGGACCGGTGTCCTATAAGTCAAATTAAATTTTAAATAGTGAGTAAATGAAATATAGTAGCTAGAACTTTGTCGGGATACCCACGCATTTAGGTGACTTTTGGGTTAGATTACCAGTTTCTGGACACCGCAAGACTATTAGATCCTCCGAGATCAAGCTCTGGACTAAATAGAGACCATTCCCCTAAAAATTCTAGGCGGGAGGAGAGTGCGGAGGGGGGGGTGGGTGGGTGGGATGTCGCTGTTTTTGTATTTTGATGCTTTCTACTGTAGTTGAACAAGTTACAAAAGTCGTCAAAGTGTGAAGGACAATCGAGCTGTAAAACAGCGTGTTTAGGAATCGAAGTTGAAAAAATTACTGAAGTGCCAAAATAGTTCAGACCGTGAATATTTCGTCGTTTATCAAGCAGAGGAGACCACCGTAATCCTCATATTTTCAAGATGGCTTGGATCTGTGTGGGAGTCGCTGTTTAGTAGTGACACTACGTTGAGTATGAGATCACCTTTTTCGATGGCGGGACCCCCTTGTTTACAGTGATGTGGCAGTCGATGATAAAAATCCATGCAATTCTTGAATCAATCACACGAGCTCTAGAAAACTCTAATGATTTGCACCTGGCTGCACAAAGGTTAACCAAATCCAAATTGGCTTCAGGTGATATTTAGGATTAGAATATGTCCATTTACCAGACAGCGCAAATAACCCTTGTTTCATTGTTTTGCTCTTCTTCAGCGGATCGACTCATGCGGCCTATCTTCATGGTATATTGACAGGCCAGCGCCTCACTCAACAAAAGTAGCCGCTGGCTGTACCGGTTTATCAGCATTAACGTAATTTTGTGGGGCGACTGGAGATATGTTTAGGATTTCGATAATCAATCCACAACTTGGGGAACTGGTATCATTTATAGGTCTACACTTCTAGAGCTTGTCGTCCTCCCCGGTCGTACGTGGAGAGGTCCGCCAGCAACCTGCAGATGGTACCGGTTTTTTTTTTCAAGTTCCGTCCTGATTTTTAGCCCGTCAAGACTTCGCAGAAGTAAAGAATCCTTCAGTACCGGGTAAAATCCAATCTGATAGATGAATAACAAAAAGAATTTGTCGTGTGGCATTCTAAGGAATGCCGGGCTCCAGTCCTTTGAAATGGTTTTGCCTTTTTATTTTGATCGATTGCACTGGAGCCGTACGACCATGAAGCTAAAGACTTTGGGAAACATCTCCTATTAATAGCGGTATCTGGAGGTCAACTCAGTCATGTGTGTAGGATTCCCATTTCGTTGCAAAATGTCAGGAAAATTGTCAACAGAAAAAATGTATTAAATGGGTTACTCTCGATATGGAAAGACATTGTTATGGAGTCGCCTTGTTTACAGGAATTGAACTATATTGCTTTGTTGTAAAAAAAAGTGCACGTTCTTAGCCATCCTTGAAATTGCCTTTTCTTTTCGTTTAACAACAAAATTTATTTGTTTATTTATTTATTTCATTTGTGTTTTGCGCCGTACTGAAGAATATTTCACTCAAATGATGGCGGCCAGCGTTATGGTGGGAGGAAACCGGGCAGGGCCCAGGGGAAACCCTCGACTAGTCGCAGCAACCACCTTGGTGGGAGGCTTCTGGGTCATTACAATGCGGTAGCGCGCCAGTCAACTGTGCTACGGATGCCCCCTGTAACAAAAAAAAAAAAATTCCCGGCTAGTGTTACATTAGCAAGTCGTCAATGCTTACGGCTACTGACAGTGTAATTGTATCTCGTACATTTACACAGATTTTGTAAGATAACATTTGATTGGCCTGTTTTGCTCTCGGGGTCGTATAATCCAAGACGCCTCTTTTTTAGTGTGTTTACATAAATATTTAAGTAAGCAACGGAGCAAATACTTCCCAGACGGCTCAGTGGCGCACCTGTTGTATTACAATTGCCGAGGGGGGACAAAGGTGTCGTTGTTCTAGAAAGTGGTGAAGTTGAGTGCGTATGCACAGAGGGCAACTTGAGTGAGGTCACAACGCCGTCATGTGAATAAAATGAATACAAGACAAATGCGGAAGCTGGAAACATTTACCATCGATCTGTATTGTCAGATTATTTCAGAGCTCGGAGGAATTGTCTCCGGAGTGCCAGAAAACATTAATTGATCTGACATGGCTGCCTTCCAGAAGGATGAGGTCCATAAATAGGTTATCAGCTTTATTAAATACACGCGTCTTTGTCAGTGAACAAAGGGCAATGCATTACTTCCGCAATCCATCTGTCTCTAAAACCAGTAAGCAATAATCATAAAACATTAATTTGATGTATCCACCACAATATGCCATATTTCCGCAAATTCTTATACGTTTTACTGCTAATACAGTAGGAACAGCAACGCTCTTACAGTACACGTACATGTACCTACCACTGTCAAGGATTGTTATATTGAGCAATCAATGACTGACGGTATTTAAACTGCGGCGACAGATAGTAAACATACGCGGTGTGCACGGTTGTTAAAGAATACAAAGTGCATCCTGGAAAGTGCAGTAATAACTTTAAAGAATTATTATGATTGTAATTACATTGTTTAGAGCAGAACTTTTAAAAAAGTGTGTTACATCATCGAGGACAATTCATACGAATTGTTAAAATTGCATTAAACCTTTACTGACAAAAATTGATAAGAGGCCGGGTTCCACCGGTAGTGAGGGTCAGTTTACCAACTATTTGGTTCACTTCTCAAGTATTCTACAGTCGTGGCTGTTTTTGTATATCAATCAGATGTCCGATCACGGAGAATTTATTACATAAAGTCAATAAAATATCGCTTTGGTCTCTCTGTAAATATACTCCCTGGCAACAGTGGCCAGATTACCAGCGCTTTGCAATACATTTGTGCGTGTTCTTTGCCGAATTACCCTCATCGACATAGGTCGGTCGTTGCTTGGACAAATGAGTGATGCGAATAGTTAGGGGATTGTCGGGGTTTACAAGTTTTATTGAACCTACACACACTTAATAACGTAGCCCTGTAGGAAATGAGACCTTAGGTCAACACTTTTGTGTCCAAGGCAAACAGAACAGTATTGTGCTGAATGTAGTGAGAGATCCTTCAACGTCTGCGGGACACCGCGTCCGTTAACCCACTCAGTCGCCACATGTATTGTGGAGTACGGATGTCGTTTTGCTTCCGACAGTTGGGTGACGGCTGGTGGAGTCCGTAATTGGTGCTGACACAACGTGACTGATGTAATCCTCATCTTATCGGTTTACTGCATACAGATTCACTAGTGATTTGAAGAAAACTGGTGAATCTTGTTAATTACTGTTTTCTTTCATTGACGTTTATGTTTAAGTGCAGAAACACTAATCACCTGAACGATCACTTGCTTATTTTAAATGGAGTTTAATACCCTTTTCTTTATGTGGAGAGCTGTTGTTGCCTTGTCTTTCACCTAACTGGTGCAGTTTTAGTGAAACATTTGTGAACCCAATCGTCAAAATCGACATTAATATACCAGCCGTCAACCAAATGGACGTTTCGTGTGAATAACTGTAAGACTAACAAAAAAGGAGCAAAACATTTTAAATACTAAATATTTTAAGCCCCCAAAAAACAACGAAACAAAACAAAAACAAAAACAAATAATTTAATCATTTTTCTATGAATGTGTATGATTAACACTTAGAAAACATCTGATCTCCAGCGAAACGCATTTAAACTCTGTTTACCGCTGCTTGCCACCCAAGTGTCATTTTCTGATAACATACAATGGCAGAGCCAAGGAAAAGTTTCATCTCTTGACATGTCCTACAATTTGCAGTGTTCATCTCTGAAGTTGTCAGTGAAGTGGCAGCAAAGTAGAGGTGCCCCATAAAGGTCAATATCTAAAACGTCAAAAGTAGAATCAGCGAAAAAATATATCGTATTAAACATATATCGTATGAAACATTTCCGTATTAGTCTTCTAACATACAGAGTACTAACCTTTCCTGGAAAAGCTCTCACAATCTTCAAAAGGACAGAACGTTGCCAAGAATATAGATTGTATCACTTAGTAAATTCTGAAATGCAAGTAAGAGTAAGGAACGTTTATTGGAAATAGTTACTCAGTCTTCAATAGAAATGAACATTGTTATTAAGAGTTTCATTGTATCACTTAACAAATTCTGTAAAACAAGAACACGTAGGAGAAAAAATAACGATTTTTACAATAAGAGGAATATCTGTGACAAGACCTCAACTAAATTTTGAGTATATCCACCAAAGACAAGTTCAGAAGGAAGTTTGCATTATATATCCTATATAAGCCAGTTCGTAATAGATCTTAGATTTCTCTCTGGAGCATAGTGAACGAAATATAATCGCTGAGTAATTTAAACATGGGTACGTTCCAATGAGGAATCAGGGCAAGATTTAGCTGCGTTTGTAAATGTCCTCTGGCAATTACGCAAAACCATTCAAAGCGAAGACTGAATCAAGTGAGATTAAACTTTCACCCCCATTTGGCAGGTTTTGGTGTCACTTTGAGGCGAATAGCATCGTCGTGTCTTACTGGCTGAACATGTATAAACTTAGCATGTTGACATCCCAAATGGGATTATCTTGAAACTGATCTGGACAACTGAAAGCAGTTTGGTTAATCTGTGCGTTTTATCAAGCTGTTGTAACTGGCCCAACCTCTGATTAGATCCCAGGTGGGATCGTCTTTCGCACTCACGTAGACATGTAAGTCGTCTGTATCCTAGGGCCATTAACCTATCAGTTTGATAGAATTGTCTTTATACGGCTGTTCTGAGAAGCAAGTCTAAACACAGTGGTTAAAGGGCGTGTGTGTGAATCGCGCTGATATGACGTAGGCTGTGACGTGAATTGTGACGTCACCAGAAAATCTGCTTGCACGACTAGTCTCTAGAATGGAAATGTCGACACCACAGCGAACGTCATTCATCACAAACTTCCTCTCACAAACTTCCACTCATGTGCACAGAATTTGTTCATTTATTTCATCGGAGTTAATTCCAGAACTCAAGTTTTGTTTCACATGTGCGAGTCTGTTAACATTACGGGTGGAGAATTTGGAGTGCCAAGGAGAAAACCACCCACTTTTCGAAATACATCGACGAACTTTCCCACACTTGACGGTCATACTTTATGTAGACAACATATTCGAGGAAAACAAGCGTAGGTCTGAGATTGCTTATTTTCCAAGGCGTCGGGAACAGTAAATGTGAAGGAACATTGAAACTCTTGCGTTTTCAAATAATAAATACACTTTCAAAAAATGAGATTTTGTAGTGTAAAATCGACCTTTATTGACATCTAACTGACCAGTATCCAGCATGAAGAGGACCTTTTATTGATCCATTGACATCCTGGCTGTATAAACCGTTTGTTTAAAAGCATGTGTAGCGTTACGAACCCCGTCTTTAAAATATTGGATGATATTTTTTTGCTGTAACCGGGTCAGTGACTGACCTACATTTTCCCCTCTGTGTACTTTATAGGCTACACTGGATTTCTGTACCCATCTTGTAAGCATGTTTACTATCAAACTATCCAGAATTTACTTTACGTTAGTCTGTAAATATTAGCTAGGAAGATGTTAAGTTCGCAGTCTTTTACTCAAGTCCACATGAAAGCAGGCACGATTGAAAGGATTTTGCTGCGTTTGGAGACATCGACTTTCACGCCATTCGACATACTTCATTTTATGCTCCATTTTTCTGTACGAAGCATTTTGTGAGCTTGTGTTTAGCCACTTGCTATTTTGTTTGAGACGGTTTTTTGGGGCTTGTGTAGCTCATTGTTTCTTTGTGCAATTACGTACACTTCATTCCCGCTTACCCTGAAAGTGACTTTGCGTGTATTTCCGAGGACTGAAACATACGTAGAAAGCTCAGCAACACAGACGCCATTGTAAACCTGTCCGCCCAGGAAAGTTGCACCTTGCCGGGCAGTTGGATATATAACCCATAGTTGGCGTACCGTGCTGTTTGTCATTCACAGAATTGTCATCCTTCGATCTGAGAATTCCAAAGGACTGTGGATTCAATATTTACGTGGACTGACCTCCCTCTGGAAGCCGGAATATTCCATCTGGAGTTGGACACTGTCAAGAAACTGTAGATTTTGTAATTATCTGTATTGTTTTGTATATTATTATCAGTTGTACTATTTGTCTAATTGGTTAAAATATATGTATTGAACTTCCTGTTTCTTTGTTAGATTCCGCTTAAGAGCTATGTGTGACAAAAACAGCGTACTGGTTTAAGGGGCAAAGTAGAAATTGGAATGTCCATATTCCAATCATCCGATTTTAATGCGGATAAATGTCTCGAGTTACTTGGGGTGGAAGTCTCAGAATCATTGGGAATTGGGAATAATTACAGCTTCAGATATTCGCAATGTTGATCAACTGAAACCAGGAAGCCAGGAAGCCACTTTCCATCGTACAGACCTGAGGTTATTTTACACAGTCAGATTTAAAGTTGCAGGTCCTGACCGAGTGGCTAAAAAGCCTGTCTACAAGGAAATTATTGATTCAATCCCAGTCTCAAGCAGGTTATTCCTCGAACCCCCTACGTCAACGACGGCAATATTTCAGCCTTATTGTGGCCACGTTTTCCTGTAGAAGTTTTAGCTCCTAGCTTGGCTCCCATTGGAACAATAATTGTTACGTGTTAGCTCAGTGCTTTACGTCAAGGAAAAGCGGCGACAAAATTTAGCATCCTTGTTTCGAGTGCATGTGATTTTCGCTTAGTAAGAAGGGTAAAGACCCTCCAGGGCACAGCGCGACTGAGCTCGGATTTACCTGCCATTGTCATAATGTCAAACGTCAGAAGCTCGTCTTATGAACATTTTGATTGGCTGCGCTCTTTTAAATCCAGCTTCTGTACATCTCCATTTTATTCTCCTACATGCTGACACAGGCAGCGACCTCTGATCTGTATGGACAGCTGATAGAGGCATCTCAATACTACGCACCTAGTGCCCAGGTCAATATACTGTTGTTGCCCACAGGGAGAGTGAAATCAGACTTAAACTGAGGTGGATTCTTGCGTAAACTGACGTGGATTCTCACGTAAGCAGTCGAGCATTCTAGGCTCTAGAATGATCATCGCCGGGGCTAAAAGGTGAATTTATGGGGAAAAAGTCATTCCTACTCAACCACACTACGGACATGGCTTTCCACGTTGTAAAAATTGAAAAATGTCGTAATATGTAACACACGTAGCCAAATAATGACTATAGAAGTTGAGTTCAATTTGTAATGTGAGGCCAGTGATGAGGCGTCGGCTTTCTTACAGTGTAAATAAGCCATAATTTGCTGGTCATTGTAGGAGAAGACCTCTTGTTCCATCCAGCGGTTCTTCAGTCGTCTGTCTATTGTTTTTGCCGGAAAATTGTAAAGTACTCATCCGTCTGGAGCAAGAGTTTGTAAATAAATTTAAAATCTCCTAAAGCTATTGTATATTTTTTTTCAAATCTTCCCTCGGGCTGAGACAACGAATTGCTCTCATCTCGCCTGCAACACCCTATTACACAACGAAAAAATGAATCCCTTAAAAAATTGAATCAACGCTAAGGCGTTCGCCGTCTCATTGGATTAAAGCACTAACTTGTTACGACTGACAGGCCTATTTAAGGACGGCATTAAAGGATCCATTAATTAAATAAACATAAGAAACCAACAACGTAAAACTGACATTCTTCTGAACAAAATACATAATGTATTTTAACAGCTTTTTATACATACATGTACGTGTCACGGGTCTGCATGTTGTATGTAGCTTCGGCGCTTTACTCAGCTAACTAGGTGTTTCAGTTCTGGTATTTTCTACTCAATAAAGAGGTAACAAAATACGACTGTAGTTCAACAAGCTGGACAAGGCATCGACTAGTTGAAAAAAATATAGCGTTTTAACAGAGTATTTTTTACAATCGAAGTTTCCATAATTTGGTTTCGAAAATCACCACGGCTGCGCCCAGATAATAGGCGAATATTTACTGAAGGAAGCAAATAATACATAGTGCTCATGTTTTTTTTTCAAAACGACGTGTGTCTTTGTAAGAGTCGCTGTCTAACACGCTAGCCAGTAGTGCCTTTCAGTTCACAGTAAAATCACCATTCTCGATGACCGGACGCCCTTGTTCAAACAGCTGGAGAGACTTGAGTCTCCGCTTAAGAGGACAGGCTCAGCAAAAAATGTGTGCTCGGTGTAAGTTTCTCTGTGAGAGACTTAGCATGGACAAAGTGAAGTTGGTTATAACCTATATATCCCATGAATCAGTCACACATGAGCCATGACACTCTAATGGCTTACACCCGGCTGATGATGATCTAAATTCAAAGTGATTTCAGGTGACTATGTAGAGATTAAAACAGGTTCATTTCCCAGAAAAGGAAATTGCAAATAACCCTATGAATATTTTATTTTTTGCACTTCTTCAGAGGATCGTCTTTTGTGCGTACTATATTCAAGGGATAATATTGGCAGGCCAATGATGCGCTCAGTAAAAATAACAGAACTCCTTTCATTCATTATGCCACACTTCTTGAGCTGGTCGTCTCGCCCGGCCGTACGTGGGAAGTCTGCCAGCAGCTTGTGGATGGCTTTGGCTTTCTCCACACTCTGTCCTGATTCTTACCACCACAAGGCTGCATGTATAAAGTAAAATACCCTTGAGTATGATGTAAGACTGCAATCAAATAAATGAATAATTAAATGACAGCATGTGTTGCTTTTTAAGGAAAGTCAGACCCCAATCCTATAAATGGTTCCGCCTTTCTTTTATAGATTGCATTGGAACCGTGCGACCCTGAAGATAAAAAGACTCTAGGGAATATCGGCATCTCGATGTCAGCTCTTTGTCATGTGCTTGGGATTCCCATTTCTTCGCAATATAATTTTGAGCGCATGGGCTACATTCCACACAGAAAGATATTGCCATGGCCTAGCCTTCTTTTCAACAAGTGAACTACATTGCCCTCCTGGACCAGTACGCATTGTGAAAACCAACCATTTTCCACGCATTGACCTTTATGAAGTTGACGCAAAAATGGACATTTTGCAGATATTCTACTCCCGGAAACAGCTTTGAGTTTTGGGTACACCAGTTGTCTACGTTCATCCTACAATAACATAGCATCCATATTTCTTTCTAAATAAGTACATTGTTTTAGAACCAAGCAACGTAAGTATAGGAAAGGTGTTTTTTTTTAGTTACGCTAGATTATGCCCAATCCTTGCGACCATTGTCAATTTATTTTATCTCGTGAAGATATGAATTTTTCATTGAACATACCACTTCCCTGACACGCGTGGGCGATTTTATAATCTAAGTCAGCTCCTTCAGGGTGTATTAAAGGAAAAAAATAAATCAATAAATCAATCAGTATATAATTAATTGGTCTCTAAATCGATCAGGCTCTTCTCATTTTAATACTCGTCTGTTACCTGTTCTGTCAACGACCACTGTTACTCCCAGCAGCATGTGGTTTCCTCAACTTAGAAGAAAAAAGTGACACTGCAATTACCCAGTTGTGACAGAACTGTCGTTGTTCTGGAGAGTGGTGAAGTTGAGCGCGTCTATTCAGGGGACAGTTTCCTGCGAAATCACAACGCCGTCATGTGAACAAAATGAGTGCAGCACAAAAATTAAAGCTGAAGCCATTTACTATATCGATCTGTAGAGCCAGATTATTTCAGAATTGTCTCGAGAGTGCCACAAAACATTTATTCACCTGAAATGCCTACATTACAGGAGAATCGGACCTATAAAAATGCCATAAATTTTATGTAGGTTTTTCCTTAGATGAACAAATGGCAATCCCTTACTTCCCTCAATCCATCTACAAGACTCTAAAAGTACTAAACAATATTCATGAAGCATTGATCTTATGTATGCATCGTAACAGTACGTATTTGCGAGAAAAATCTGATACGTTTTACTGTTATTACAATATAAACACATAGTGCCACTACATGTACATGTACAGGAGATTCTCACAGATCGCTACACTGAACAATCAATGACTGATCGGATTAGGTTTGCGCTCACACATGCTCGGTGTGCATGTTAATAAAGTTAATAAAGAATAATAAATGCTTCATGGAAAGTGCAATAATAGATTCCCAAGAACTCTTTTTATTGTAATTATATTCTTTAGAATAAAACATAATAAAAAATGTGACATCATTGGCGACCATTCTCACATGAACAGTTTATAGAATAAAATCTTAACTGTGGAAAACTGATAAAAAGGTGGGTTTCACCGGTGACGTGTGTCCACTTACGGTCAATCTGATTGTTATCTAACGCCCCATTTCTCAAGTACGTTATAGTCATGACTGTTTTTGTATATCGATCAAGTGTCAGATCAGGTAGACTATTGCATAACACCAATAAAATAGCGCTTCTTTGGTCTCTATGTAAATATAGTTTTTGGCATCAGAGACCACACGTACAAGCTCTCTGCAATACGTGTGTCTGATCTCTGTGCCAAATTATCCTCATCGACGCCGATCGGACTTTGACAAATGGGTGACACGAATGGTTAGGGGATTTTCCGAGATCTCAGGGTTTATTGAACCAGAGGTCCATTAATAACACAGCTCTGCCCAGAAAACGAGACATTAGGTCAACGTTCCCGTGTCCAAAGCCAATAAAACAGTGTTTGTGTTGAATGTAATGAGACACCTCACAACTTCCGGGGGACGCTGTCGTTACACAGCGTCTGTTAACCCATTTAACCCATATAGACATTGTGAAGCATGGGCAAGATTTTTCTTCCAAACAACCCCAAGCCAGTGACATAGTGTTGATCCAGTGTGATTGGTGGAATCTTCTTCCAATCGATTACCTGCTCAAAGATTCTTCAGGGATTTCATGGAAGGCCCAGAATCTCTTTAAGCAATCGGAATTGCCGAAGCGGCGTGACATTCCCGTGTTTTAGTGCCGGGAAACCAAACATTGTCTCGATAACTATTATTATTTTGATAACTCAAACAAAGAGTATTTTGTTTGGTAATTAATGAGACTGTACCGTAGATTGTGAAAATAATCGATTTTTTCCGTTATTGGAGAATATCCTGAATAATTACCATTCACAACATATCATATCGTTAAACCGCTAATACAGTGCGTAAAATTTATAATGCGGGTCGCTGTATTATATTTTTTGCAAGCTTTGAATTCATTTCATCCCTATCAATAGTAAAGGTAGTGGTGTTATATTGTCTGAAACGCAATAAGAAGAGCAATTTTTTGTAAAGAGGAAAGGTTTCGCTTGATTAGAGAATATGGATTTTTGCCCAAAATCGTCGTTTTTGACCCTTTATTTTCTTTATTACAAGGGTGTTTGCTATACCAACGTTTTGGTAGTCATGCTTTGGGTCTAACACATCGCCATAGCGCATGTAATCATCACATTTGTACCGTACTGATGCGATTCTAGGTGATTTTTCTTAATAAAAAAACCCCTATCGTATGTTTTTGTCACTCAGTTACTTGGGGCAATTTGCAACGTATCACATCCTTGATGCTACTCTGGTTTCACACTCTTTGCAGTAGTACATTACAAATGTAAGACTACATATATTGGCTGTTCTTTAAGTAAGGAAAATTAAATCTCTACAATTCAGTCTACACCATTACAAAAGTTTCGTAAAATCACGGGTAACAGGCCTGGCAATAAGCTATCAAGTGTTTTCAAAGCAAAAACGATAATACTGGCCGTGATATCGTGTGAAATACTATACAAACTCCACGCAGAGCACCCGTTTCACCGATTACGAGTGTTTATCACTAAAGCAGTAGTAGTAAAACCCGCGTAGAAATGTGGCTGTAAGTGTAATAAAAACAAGGACACCTTTAACAGCCATTACTGTGTATTTACGAAACCTCACAACGGTTGAACACCAATTGCTCTGTCTGTCACTGTGGGCGGAAAGGAAAAGATTCCCACTTTACGGAGATGATTATGCAAGTCATTCATGTCCCGAACAGGAATTGTCTGCATGATTTCTGTCGGCCACCCTTTGTGCACCAGAAAGTGAGTCCACAGTTGAAACAAACTTTATATCAGCCGTTAACCATAATGCATGGAGATTTTCCCTGTACAAAGCCACATCACTGCGACAGAATTCATTGTTTGACCTTTGGAACAGTTGACGTATTATCCTCTGACGACAACGTTCTATTTAGAATGACTAATGCATAGCGGGTAAATAAATAAAAAGCTTAACCGAAAAAGGCTTATCGACATATGGAACCAGACCCAAAAATACGAAAATCGCCTATTTTACTCAACAACTTGGTATTTTAAAGTTATTACTGTTCCTAACAGTTCAGTTCAGCTATCTTAGTTTCCGGTATGTTTAACTCATAATTTGAAACTTAATAATACTGTTAAAACATAGTCAAAGAAAGCCTTTCCTCAATAGGTTGTCTTGTGTTACGAAAGAGATCACATCGAGGACAAGCCGCGATTAGCCAGTGCTCCTGCAAAAGCATAATCATCCCCTACAGTTAAGTTCAACTACATACACTACCAGACATACAGTTTTGTGAGCCTTGCCTGGCGTAATACACGTGCTAAGCTGCTTAAGTAAACAGTGATATATGCTTTAATATCGGTAAACACTGAGTGCCAGCGCAAAGGAAATACGGCATGATGATGTGCGGGATTCCTGATTTATTGTTATTTATTTAATATCCAGACGCTAGTAATAAATTCCCATTAGCACAAAGGGTAGGTCTATCTGTAAATACCTAGGGAAAAGATAAAGATAAATCTGTATCATCTCTATGGATTCAAGTATGTTACCAAACAGATATGTTACATGGATGAGTGTTTTAAGACAGTCTCGTGGTGATTGAATGGCGCACTGAAACCATCTGGCTGTAGATCAATATTAAGTGGATTCTGCCTGTCACGACAGCATCCACTCGTTACTTCACTACTAAGCCGTTAATAAGAAAAGCGAGTTTGTGCCAAACATGATAAGCAAGAGAAACGATCTTCCAGCCATCACATGACAGTGCGTTGGAACATTTATCATATTGTTTCGCTTAATAAAATAGTTCAGGGTTTTGTTTTTGGCTTGTTTGGGTCCATTTAAATGTCGGTTTTAATATTGCGTCGGCTATATTAGAATGTTGTGCATCTGTCACAGACGGTAGTTTTGGTGACATAGTCATAGTGCAGCCTAGTTTGAATAACATGAAAACAAAACTCGGAGGAAGGGGGAAGGGGACCCCCGTGGCTCAGTTGGTTAGCGTAATGACCCAGAGGCCGCCCTCTAATGTGGTTACTGTGAGTTTAACTGCGGCTCATGCTGGCTTCCCCTTTACCCGTACGTGGGAATGTCTGCCATCAACCTGCGGGTGCACATGGGTTTCCTCCGGTCTCAGCTCGGTTTCCTCCCACCATAATGAGGGAGGCCGTCATACAATTAAAATTTTCTTGAGTACGGCGTAAACACCAATCAAATAAATAAGTAAATCAAATAACAAAACTCAACTAAACCGATACAGACTCAAATTTTCTGCCAAGTGATGTCAATGTTTAATGATAGAAGAAGTCTTGGTTACAGAGAGCTCATTTATCTTGCTCTGTATAAATCACAAAAACCGTTATCTGAGGCGTGCCATTGTTCGACAATTTATTATGAAGTAAGATTGGTGTAAACAAGCAATCCGCAGACAAACACAACCGAGGCACGCAGAGTTAGGAAGGCCTTTATAAAGCGAGAGACAAAGACCATTTATACTTGGCGACTATGCATACTCCGTAATTGTTACGTTGTTGAATATATAGAACAGCAAATACTTGCAGGGTACAGAAAGTTTACATTGCCATGACCCAGCCTGCTGAGTTAACCTAATACTTCTACGGCCGACACGACAGTTTTCAATAATTCCAGATTTTTCACAGTGATAAGGAAATGGTAGACCGATTCTGAAAACTTACATCAGTTATTCCGGGATAAGGATTTCAAAAATGTGCCGATTTATCCAAAGTGTTAATTGCATGTTTATTAGTTATGTTGATATAAATTTGCACTTCCACGGTAAGATATTTTGCCTGTTGGTTTGATTCAGAAACAAACAGCATTTCTCTTCGTATCACGACGATGTTTTCATACAGCGGATCAGACGCATTGTGAGCATATTTTTTTTTATAGTGGTTCTCATCCTGGATCACCATGCCGAACATACCAGAAGCGGCAATCATATCAACCCAGTCGTAATTCATTGATACCTGCCCAGCTGGTGCTTGGTCTGTTCCGTCATGTTGATCGACACTGTGTCAAGCTTCCTTTATTTAGATTGAAGTTTCTCTCCGCTGTGGATTGAATTCCCGATTCACCGCTTACGAAGCAGACGTCACTTTCGCCAGTAATTATCCCATTGAATTAAAAATTAAGTACCCCTGTTGCTAGTTTAATTTTGCCTTCTCCTAAGCTCGGTATATGATTTATTTATTTTGTGATCTAACCTAACCAGTAGATTTGTGAGACATTTCCTGGCACAATAAATATCAAAGAGACGCGTTGTGGCTATAATACCTCAGGTGTACAATGACACGTTGCCGGAACGAGGTCATAGTGACTTTTGAACACGTGGTGTCAACGTTACGGCGATTGGAGTGCAGGAAATGTTTACTGTATAGGAGGGAAGAAGATTGTGTGTTTGAGCGCTGGCGTGTGTGCCTGGTTTTATGTATCTTGAGGGGAGAGGGGGAGAAGGGATGGGCGGTGCTTGTTCACTGGCTATATTCGTGTTTTGATGTAAATAAAGGGGGTTATGTAAGTATTAGAAAGTATACCTGAAACACATCCTGGTAAAGCTCACAAGCTACCTAAATGAATGTGACGAGGTCACAGTTACCAGCATACATTTGACATGCGGTAAGATCGTAAGTCTGAGCCATCAGCCATGCTGTACATGAAAGATACAAGAAAATTTAAAGATGAAATGAATGCCCGGTATCCCGTTGTAGCTGACACACGGGTTTGTCTCATTCTTCCCGTAGGATGAGAAATCATATAGACTGAATTAATAAGCAGAACAGTATCACAGCTGAACATTGCCTTCAGTGGAAATAGTACCGTATCACGACAACGTGTCCTTACAGAGCCATCTGATTGAGTCATCGCGAGGAAAGCACCATTTGTGAAATTATGCTAGTTTATTGAATTAAGTCATGTGTCAGACAGCTTCTCAAATATGACTGGGAGTTTGCCATTTATTGACAAATGCTCAAGTTTCGTCACATCTTAAGGAGAAGACGATAAGCCAGATGTATTTCTTCGTTGTATCCCGTTATCCCCCACATCTTGGCATACCTCGGTTTCCACCTGCGACATGTCATCGCCTTCCCATTCAATCATGCCTTCACGGTCTCTTGTTTTCATTTATCCTCAGTCTCTGAACGATGCGGCCACACTGCTCGTAATATTCATAATGTGAGAAGTAATATATTCCCATTAGACCCTGCCAACAAAACACTGGCACTTATCTTTACACAGCCTCATGATGAAGATAAAAATCTTTACCTGTTTACAGATTGAACAATGTATTTTTGATGAATGAATGTTCCGTGGCCCTTCCACGCAACACAAAACCGTCTGGCCGCAGATCAATACTACCCTAATTCCGCATATCACAACGGTATCCATTGGATACTATAAGTGCTGATGAAGTCCTTTGAATTTCTACGCGTTGTCCAAATGCTATGTTTTTCAGTATCTTAAGTTGACAGTGCAGCCCTTCCTGACAGAGACGCCATGGTATTGTTGTGTTTGTTCGTACATTCCGGGTCAAGACGTCATAGATAACCACAGAACCATTCACTTTACCGCAACATAATGGTCCCTTAACCTTTTCAAATATTGCCCTCTGGCTGGATCCACCTAACCTTCAAAGCTTTTTTTCATTTTCTGTTACTTTACATGTATACCAAAACTTTAAAACTTCCATGAAAAACTCACCATGCCGCCGTGCTCTTGCTTTACCCTCCACGTTGTACCGTGGCGTGTTGAAACTGACTGACAACGCGGACACCAGTTAAACATCTTTGCCGGCATTGATTTTTCATTGGAAGTCTACACCATATATTGTCCATGCTTACTTATTATATATGCAGTTGAAAACATATCTAATATGAAACTTTGCAAAATGCAAACAATTAAGGCCTGAATCTTGCCTAATTTTATCATATTCTCCGTAACTCATGTTCTTAAAATAATTCCTAGCACATATAGGACTCGAGCGCCTGAGCACTACTGATAGCTGGATTGTTGAGAGGCGAGTTACCACTGTGAAATGGGGAATAATGACCTGCAAACCATGAAATATTATGGTGAATATGAAGAGCAAATGGCCCTGGAAAAATATTTCAATTTTTCCGTTTTACATAAATATGATCACGTGAACCGACACGATGCTTCATTAAGTATTAAAACTCACCAGCTTTACTTCAAATACGCGCAAATGATTTTGGTTCATGTAATCATATGTTTATTATGATGGTAGGAATTCCCTCTGCAAAACGCCCTGAAAGAGCGAAATCTGATTTAGACCTTACTTTTGGCTTCTGATAAAACAAAAGAGTGTTAATCACACCGCTTTAATTTTTCAAAGATATGTTGCATAGTAATGCGTAGTTGCTTTTACGTCTTTTTTTTCTGCTCGAAATAAATTACACCTCACTACTGCAACACCGGGGAACGATTTCCCACGAAGTTGCACGTGAGTTGTTTTTATTGAATGATGCTAGAGGAAAACAGCTCGAGATTATTTTAGGAGGTGGATTTTCTCTGACATGTATAACGACAAGTATATCATCAGTGGTTGACCCCTCACTGACGTTTATATTGTATTAAGCGTTGTCGCTGCACAGTTTTAAGACCTCGAGAGAGTGGCGAAATCAATTTTGTGTGTCAGCTGTTGCTGCAATGAGCCTAACACACCAGATTTTTTCTGAGATTGTTAAGTTTTCCCATGTCGTGGCAACATTGCAACAAAATGTCATCAAAAGAACGTCTGCCCTATGACTAAATGTAGACAAAGTCATTTAAAGTTGTATCCTGTGCGTGTTATCTACTTCATTACATGTCGACCGCTATGACCGACGGGGGGAATGAAACCGCCTGCGTGCACTGTTTAATGTATGGACGTCAGTTGATGTTATAAGGCGTTAAATAAGTAATGAAAAAATCATAAAATTGTAGCAATTGGAATTTTAGAAATTTTATCACTGGTTGTAACAATTACAATGGATTTAAATTTGTTTAACATTTTCCACACAAATTTCCAGGGTTTGTTTTTAAGTGTGGACCTATTACTTTATGGAGTTAAGGTGATCATTGTCTAAGGGTCATTGGTACTGTGTGCATCATGGAAAGGTTTTCTCAAAAGAGGATCAAATCATGTATAATGTGGAGAAGAAATGAGGTCTTCGTAGTTCACAGTGACTGTACCTACGAAGGCATTCGGTAGAGACTGTGTGAAGAAACCTCCTTGAGGACGCGGAATAACTAACTTCCTGTCATACTTACCACGCATTTTCCTCGAGGTGTGACGGACTGTAGGTTTGATTTCACCCAAACCGGTTATCTTGGATACTCCCATAAGGACACTTTACTTCTCTCAAAAAAAAAATTTACCAACGACATGAAGGGTAATAAGGCATTAAAAGCATATAAAAGTGTTAATCAAAATTGATTATGGTTAATGATTCTGCTGGGTTTTTTTTTGTCTAATGACGTGGACAAATGTTGTGTGCTCTTTATATGAGTATGTGAACAATTATTACATTACAGAACTTGCTGAAGGGTGGCGAAACAAGATACATGTGCTTTTCCAAGAAACTGAAATGAGCATTTTGCACACCCTGTCATTCATCGCATCACGTTTTTCGGTTAACCGTTTAGTGCATGTAGTTAAACATTTCTGTATGAAATATCTTTATCATTTCGACTGCTTTAAGGAGCACAGAGCAGTGATAGAGCCTGTCGAAATCACGTCTGTCTTTAGTACTGGGGTGGAACCACGTTTAATATTGGAACATATCTGTATATAGTAGCTATAACATGTCTGTTGTGTCTAAAAAGCACGAAACGGTGTTACTGGCCGTTATTTGTGAACTGGAACAGTGGATATCTGTCAGGCTCGTTGGAACGCATCATGATCTCTTAAAGCCAGTGAGCTATAAATCTGTGGGGGGACCAGTTTAGAGCAGACATGACAGAAGCCGTATTAACCTCTGACGACAGAGCTGTATTTAAATCCATGGGAATTTTATGCGCCAGTGCTAGGAACCAATTAGGTATCATACGCAGAGTGCTTCTTTTAATAAACGCCGAGAATAGTTTGCGACAAACACACCACGGATCTGACTATTCACGGCGGGACTCCCCTGAAGCCAGATGAGTTTTGGAATCTGCAGTTTTCTTGCAGTGAAAAACTTTAAAGGGAAAGACCTCGTAAAAATGAACGTGAGTGAAAAGGCCACTAAAAACTGTATCTGAAATTACCTTCCCTTAATATTTCAGATTTTTTTTCACCAAAATAGATGAAGTCAAATATTTGGATTGTATGGTGGTTTTTATGGACCGTGCTGACGATGTAGTTCACCAGTGACGTCACGCCGACTTTTCTATGGCCTTAAATCAGAAAGTTAATGTGATATTAACGTTTACACACACAGGCAAATATCACAGGAGTACTCCTGACAAGAACAATATTCAGAACTGAACATATAGGTGTGCAAGAAGTTTTGTAACGTTACTAGTGAACCACATGATCAATATGGTCCATAAAACCCACCATAACTCTCAAAATATTTGACTGCGTTTATTTTTGGTGAAAAAAAATTCAGTAAACGTGTTTTCAGATATAGTTTTTAATGGTCTTTTCACTGACCCTAAGTTCATTTTTACAAGGTCTTTCCCATTAAAGAATGTTATAGTTTATACCAGCATGTTGAGTGGACATACGGCCTGATATTTCGTCGAAAAGATTAATATTTTCACACGCCAGATGGGCGAGTGGAAATATTGGTCTCTGAGGCAATATACCGGGCCGTATATCCACGCAACATGCTGGTATAACGAATTTATCACAATGAAGAGCATTCTGGGCGACTTTTAATTGGATTAGTGCGGGTATTTCGCATAATTTTGCCGGGTTTTCACGGACGCCTTGCCACTGACTGTGTGGCCGAGACCGATGTCACGGCTCGCACAACGAGAAGAGCATAGGCTCGGATCGGTGCACTGGCTCACTGAAAAAATACTTGCCTTTTGTCTACTGCTAGATGGTCATTGTCCAGTCAATTTGCAATGGTTTGTAATTGAATGATTTCAAAAGGATGCTACGAAAAACTTTTCTACTTTTAGTTGTTGTGAACTGCTGAATCATTAGGCAAAACTCTTTGAAAATTAAAGGCAAGAAAAGTTACTGACTCGTACATTGCTGACAAGCGCTGCCTTCGGCTGGCGCGAGAATCACTGACTCCGTAGCGATACAGAAAATATATCCAGGGCGCTTGCCTGCTTTGCGAATATGGTACCCTATTCAACGCAGAGAGACCAATCAGAGGCCTAGAGTATTCTCTGAATAGTGATACAAAAAGATTACAGAACAGACAGTAAAACCAGAGGCGGCAATACTGTGATGACTGGGAAATGGTCACAAGTCATCGTTGGAATCCGGTCATTTGCTACTTTACCTCAGTTAGGGTCAGGGGCAGAATCAGAATTAGCGTAATCAGTCATGTAAGTACAATGTAGCAGACATCACTGGCCTAGAAGTACCCAAAATGCTCCATGCATATTCATGAAACATTGTAAATTGTAAGAGACATACAGTTAAGGCATTTTGTGTAATATCTTTCACTATTTCTTGCAGAAACAATTTAAGATGTTGAAAATTAATAGGCTTTCCCCAATGCGGATTACACACCCATCCCCGTGCGTTAGATTCCCGCTCGAGGAACTTGTAGCTGGGGAACGTATTCGACGAATAAGACGATCAAAGCAAATTGGCTCAAGTTGTTTCCTCTTTTCGTTCCATTCTGAAATATTTTTCTGTGTAACAGTGCATAATGATATAGTTTGAAAGTAGAAAGGGTTCAAGTTATATAGAGGAGCGATTCTCCTCATTAGCTGCGGCCTAATGCCGTCTGGTTTCTTTTGTTCTTTACTAATGTCCACGCCCATCAACTCTGTCATGTGAAAAAGTGGAGATTAGTTTGAGTCGAGTACAGTGTAAGGAAATTACATGAATAAATAACCAAAGAAATCTTCTCCGCAATATCCATCAAACTATGTTTCCACAAAAGGTGTTGTAGTGGACAAATTCAGACCAGCACGTTTATTCAGACCACACGAGGCATTTTATTACAGCCACATATCCAATATATAGAAAGCATTGCTTTGTGATCCTTGAATTCTTCATAACATCAGCAAACCATAAGTCAGAGCCAATACCACTGATCGTCAGTGATCGAGCGTGCGTGTACCTCAACGTCATCGTGAACGTGAACGTGGACGTGCTTCACGCTGTGCAAAGAATACAAGAAAGCCGAACTTAGAATCGCATCAAATCTTAAAATAATCATTAACTTAACTCAATCTGTTTCTCAACTATCGATAGAGTGATGACCTCGCATTCACACATCAATGTTAACACACAGTGATATTTTCACGATTGCTACATGTACTTCTTGTCTTTACGATTAAATGCACCAGTTTTGATGAGCTTTAGTCATTTGAAATTATAGCCTAAGTTTGTTTACATGTGAAACAACAACAACATCAGTCACAGCCACATGTTACGACGAGCTTATTCATTCTGCAGACATACATACGAACTGAAAGGTTAAGGAGTTAAAAACTATGAAACTCACAACAATTCTGCTCGTAGTCCGAGGTCCACAATGATCAGAGCTCTCGTGGTTATAAACATTTAACTTTGATAAACTTTGCAGGAACTCTCTCTGCTAATTCCAAGAAGGATTCATTCTACCTCTAAACCTCGCAACACCCACTTATCGCAGGATAGGTCTTTCAGGAAGGGAGGTACCGGGTGAAACAAAAACCTGAACTTGTACAATCTATCACATCTATGACAAAAGAGTATGCTATGTTTGTTAGAGTCGTTAAGGAGATGGCAAAACCAGCCTGTATTCATTAGAAGTTTGCTAGTTTTAAAAGAAAACTATCCTGACAGTATAGTTAAACGATATTGTGTGCCTTTTGGCCAGAAATTTACTGGACACACATAAGAGATATATGTTTTATTCACGTAAATTTTTCGGGGTAAGAAAGAGCTCGCACATTTATGATGGATATATAGGATTCCTGATTCTGCGTGTTGCATTCGGCGATGAAGATGCCGGAAGTAATCAACTCCTATTTGGTCCCTTGGCAACATATCACGTTATCTGTACGCAACCTCTGGCCACAATAAATGATTGGAGGCGAATAAAAGACCGCAGCTCCCACAATGTCGTTTATTCGCACAACTTGCGAAGAGCTTCGCGCGTTTCTACGCCGCCTTGCCATCGAGTTGGATGCTGGACTAAAAATTTAGAAAAGAGTAACGGTAGCGTGAACCACATGATGACCAGCAGGCAGCACTCAAGAATATTTTGTTTGGAGCCGTGCACATCGCTACTGAACTGTGACCTGCTCTAGGCTCACAAATGTGCTTCTTTCTAAACTGAAAAGCAAAGACAGTCTCTTTTTTGTAGTAAAGCACATGATGAGGCTGAATGATCCATACTCGTTTAATTTCACATCAGCCATCTGTCTGACATTGTTCGACATGCCAGACCTCAGTTTTTGTCTAATGGTAGAGTCGGACTTAATGACCCGTCACTTCCCAATAGGATAGTTTCGTGTTGAAACTCCTTTGTCATTGGCTGGATAGTCCTACTGTGTCATTTGACTAGAAAATGTCAGGCAACATTTGCTGGCATTAGTTAACCGACCACATTATCTCTCCGTATTCCGAAGGTATAAATGACATCTCTTGCCTTCTGGGACTTCTTACGTTCACAAACTTTCAACTGCTCAACTTGTTCCACAGTTCGCTTACCTTACACACCGTTTGTTAAACTTTTATCAGGTACCAATGATATATTAAATGCAACCAAAACCAGGTGTCAAATATTTTGGACAGGTCACGTGGTACAGTCGGCTGTTTATACCTTCAGTGATAAAAGAGCTCGAATCGAAACTCCTGTGTTTGCAAGGATAGGTTACGTGTGACAATTTTCATTACAGGGATGTGCTAGGTTTGCAAAAGGCCTGATAGCTTCCCGTCTTCTTGTTATGCAATTCAATTAACTCGTTTTCAATAGGGGAAACAACTGTGTAAAAACGAGAACATGACCTTTATGAAAGTGACACAACAAGTGACCTAATGGCTCTCTCTGTGCTTACTAAGAAATGAGACCCAGACAATTTACCATCATCGGGCGGTTAGAAAATATGACGATATTATAGCAATCATTACTGGCAGCATTTTATACCAGGCACCGATATAAAATTGCTAAACATAAAACGTTAACAAATAGAACTGAAACTGAGGTACTCTTAATTGGAAGATAATAAAATTCTCCATTCAATGTAAAAAAAAAACCCTGTTTGATGTGTGGGGTATCGCTTGGCAATCTTAAAGTAGAGCGTGCACTGTCTTTCATTTTTATTTCTCGGTGACAAGCGAGAAGTGTTAATTCCACTTCTCTCGCCCGCAGCCATCAAACGTGAGGGCACCCTGCCTAGCATCCCTCCTCCCCACCCTTCCGTTTCATGGAATACTGGATAATAAAACATCCCTTTGAATATAAACCGATGATTCAATTTCTATGATAGTGACATGATTTCTATGATTCCCATGGTATCATTGCGTATGTACGCATTCAAGGCACTATACAAAGACATTGAATCACTGACTCCGTTACAAGCACGATGGGTTCATCTTGGCCAAAATCACATATACCTGGATCATTCAGAAGCGTTTCAGCGACCATGTTGACTTTGTAGGACATTCAGGTCTTTAGTTCGTCATCCTGATGCCCTCTAAAATACCAAGAAATCTTGTTACAGGCGTTCCGTTAATGCAGTGAGACAGACTTTGCCGGGAATGGTCGGAAATTGCAAAATGCTTCTTATGTACACTGTGTCGTCGGTTCTTTTGTTTTACTCTCCGTGCCTGAAGCTTTCATATTCAACATGCTTCATCCTTTGCTTTAAATACACTAACGTTTCGGGTCCCTGGTGTATATGTTCATAGCAACCCTCAGCCCGTATTACAGGCTGTCTATAGCACTAATCGTATATATATTCCGCACACCCTTACCCTCATCGACGCTGTCGGACGTTACTTTGGCAAATGAGTGGCACGAATGGCTCGGTGATTGTTGTCCGATATCAAAGGATTTACTGAACCCAAGACCCCTTAAAAACGTTGCTCTGTAAGAAACGGGGCCTCAAGTCAACACTCTTGTGTCCAAGGTAAATAAAACAGCAGCGCAAAGTTCGCGGGTCGCTGTCTTAACACGGCGTCTGTTAACCCACTCAGTCGCCACAGACATTGTGAAGCACGCACCGTGTATTCCTTTACGGCAAGGGCAGTTCAGTGACGAATGTTGATCTAACGTGATTGGTGTAATCCTCTTACCATCGATTTACTGCACACAGATTCATGGGGTACTTCTAAGAAGCTTGGGAATGCCATTATAGTCAGAATAGCCAACTGTTATTCTGAGGCGAGGCGAGAAAAATAGCGCACGAATGGTAGGAGAGGTGCGCGGATCGAGATGTCTTCGTCAGGGTTCAATACAAAACCGACCGACGCTGCATGAAGAAAATACTCGAAACTGGCGGTCACATAAATCGTTGCTCTTCGTAGAACCCTGTAGCCATGGCAACAGATACAATCTTGTCGCGTGCTCGTAAGACACATACTTTATCTACCGTGGTATAAATATTCTTTCGGCGTAAGATATCGATCAAATAAAAAAACTAAATAAATACCTCAATTTTACCGCATGCTGTGTCGCAGTGAGCATATTACGCCTGAAAAACTGCTAAGTTTTCAGTTGTCATGGCAACCCGCCAATAAAATGTAACTGTAAAAATGTTATTAAAGCTCGTAAACCCTTTGTGTATCCACCACTTCATTAAACACAGTTCGGAATCGGGGAAATCATGGAAAGGGATCATCTTTATATCACTTGATGCAAGTCTGCTTGGATTAATTTTACTGGACGATATTGCACTTGCATTTAAAAACGCTCCAAATATGCATTGGCCACATATGTAAATTTTATCTGATACTTAGTGAGAGGGTTTTAAAATGTAGGAAAATAAATAAAAAATTGCCAAAGCTTTCATTGATTATTTGTTTTGTTGTCAGTGATTTTATTTTATGTAATTCAGATCATTTTTTGTGAGTGGTTGATGAGCACTAAGAGTGCAGCATGGAAAAGCATTCTAGAGATTTTGCTTACTATCTAGAACACAGGAATAAGTACATGTCAGTACATTTTGTGATCTTCACTGTGCTTGTTGTAGTCTATTTATATACTGAAGTGGTGTCAAGAAAATCTTTTCTTGTGGACGTTGAATGGCTCTTCGTCACACAATCAGGCCACCAATACCTTAAGCCGCATTTCTCCGGACTGCTGGGTTATTTAACGAGCTTAACTTCGTGACTCCTGTGAGCTCGGTCAGTACCGTGATCGTTTACGTCACCCAGTGAAAGGACTATAAAGACGCATGAACGCGGGTTATCTACCATCAATGATGTATGTAAAGGTCGGGCAATGTTAGCGAAATAATTAATGACCCCACTGTGTTTCCTGATTACGTCGTCCGTTTGCGTTATGCAAAACTTTTACATGGAAAAGTAGTATAGTTATCGTAATGCGATGTGAAGGAGTAAGATGCATTTACACCACAGGTATTATGCTATGTATGTTACATATACCTACCTGTACTAGGTGATAATCAAGTTTAAATGTCAAACTGTATAGTTATTGAAACATTCCTGTCATGATCGAATACAACGTGGCGCTTTATAAATAAATTCACAGGGTGCTTGTTCTATTTCTAGAGCACAAACTGATCTATAAACAGCTGAAAGGTTTGAAGTATTCAGAAACGTTAAACACAAGGAGGCCTCTCACGGCCATCGCAGTTATAAACCTCTATTGGGACTAATTTAGAGCGCAAGGCTATATTATCCTCGGATGACGCAATCCTACTTAAATCCACGAGCATTTTTATTCCATAGTGTTAGAAAACACATTGCATGTCAGACTTTAAACTTGAGCAGCATGTTTCCCTTAAGGGCACTAGTTACCACAGATTAGTAACTTTGACTTTTTCCTATGAAAAAAACGTTCTTTCATATTGTAATGTAGTGTATTGACATATTAGATAGGATTTGGGGAATTTGCGCTTTCCTGTTCCTTTAACCAGATTGCTTTCAATTTTGTAAAGTTTGCCTGAAAAGCGTACGATATCAGAAAATTGTGTCCGATAAAAATAGTAGATTTCTTCACAAGTGCAAGCAGATTATGGTCTCGCTAATTCGGAGGTGACCAACGTCTGTTAGGAACTTGCTCTTTAAATAGCCTGTATCCCCTCTAGAGGGCAGTTCATTGATATATGTTTCAGAGGTTGAATTTTTAGCAATATCGGATGTTGCCAGTTGTGTCACCGCAGTGCTGATGAATGTTTTTCTGCCAAATCACCTATGCCAAATAAAGGGTATAGGTCCCACATGGCTGCTTTAATAGAATCGTCTTTTGACATGTTTGGGACAGTTACCCTGTGGTCGTCCTTAAAAACAATATATTTTGGGTTGATGTTTCAATATTTCTTTCAAGTGGCTTTTAAAGCCCGATCCAGTACTTTTTTCTACATTAGCACACTGTATCATTGTAAACTGTAGCCATATTGATAAGAGAATTAGAGTGCTGCGTTATTTCAATCACCTGACTTCACCGGCCTGTCCTCTTCTATAACATAGCTTCTACTAAGTTACCACAAACATCACTGAATATGTATGTATGTGTGTATGTATGTATGTATGCTTGGGTTTTTACGTCGCTCTCAACAAAACATATGACGGCGAGGAGTCCTTAGAATGTAGATATATTGTGTATCCTTATGAAAGGGGGAATCCATGGTGCCCAAGTGCTGCTGTTATGGGAGCATCATGCCAAAGACACCAGACATTAACAAACAACTCTGTCACATTTTTCTTAACCAGACAGCTCATTCTTATTTATTTATTAGAGTGGTATTTTACAACGGCAGCAAAGATTATAGTGGGTAAAAATCAGACAGTGCTGAGTTGAAACCCTTGATCATTCCACCGGTTACAGGTAAATCCTCCCTCGTACGACCAGAGAGAAAGCCAGCAAGAGCTGGTGAGAAGGGTAAGGGTCGTTTTGCCAAGGCGTGTATTCCATAATGTTCAAGATGTAAAGAATGTTCATCAGTAATATGTAATGCTACGTCCCAGACGTATCGTAACCAAAACAACAACCTTGCACTGGTGTGTCTTCCGTTGATTTATTTGATTCCTGTATTCCTCAGTGTTTAACGAAACAGATAAGAATATGCCATTTACTTACAGTTGCATACATTACAAATGTGTCTTGCTCTCAAGTCACAGGTACATGTGTCTAAAATCAAAAGACTCTCATTCTTGTGGTAAAGTATTTGATTTATTTATATATTTAATTATTTCAACGGTGTTTTACTTCACGGGACGGCGGCCAGAACCCGGGGGAAACCCACGACAACCCGCATATTACTTGCAGACATTACGACGTACGACCAGACAGGTAGCAAGCGGGAGCTGGGCTTGAACTCACAGCTATCGCGTTGTTGAGAGGGACCGTTGTCTTTACGCAGTACTAGCATGCAAAATCTCTGTAACATGGAGGCCCCGTAAAGAATTTGAAACAACATAACATACATCAACTGAGTTTAATGTGGTCTACCCTAATTACATGGACACACATTGCAAAACATCAGTTATACGTATTTCAGAAAACAGCTTGTTTCACCCTAGATGTATGTAAAGTCTACCTATTCCTTGTTTGGATTTTTCCTCAGTGGAGTTTTCTCAATGAATTCTTTACTTTGTTTCCTCTCCTTTTACCATACAATCTTTGCTAAAGAAATTTCAGTGGCGAGCGGCGAGATTGCTAACGAGCTCAGGTGGCCAGCAAACCTATCCCGGTACATGTAAGCCCCACACATTGCCTAAATGCCCGCATACGTGTGTTCATTACACAAACGCGATCTGAATATCAGTGTTGGTTTGGGCATTTGTCACAGTGTATTAGCAGGTACACGTACAAGGGTACAGAGAATCGATTTTGCGTGCATCACTCTGGCAGATTTTGGCTTTGGTAATTGTCCTCGTGTCTGCAATAAGCTTTTGTCTCTTCCTTCCGAACGTATGAATATAGCCATAGCTGATACCTGGGTAGCAATAATAAAACTTTAGAGCTTAACATCGCTTTGACTGCAAATACCAACATATCACGATAGCTTCTCGTTACAGAGGCCTCTGAGACTTCAGCATAGCCAGCATGCGTGAACCTGTTATATTTAATGGGATTGAGCGACGTGACAGGACATTGCCTTGGCTCCAAAGGCTGAAAGAAGGAATAATCAATCCATTACGTAACCCTGGAGTCTAGGACGTTCAATGATTGTGTATAGATTGTCTAAAGGCTGTCTTTGCATTGCAAAGGGAAGAGGCAGTGGTGTGCCGTCCACCAAAATGGGCGTTCCGGGTCAATAATCGCAAGAGCAGATTCCAAAAAGAACAAATAACGGAAACGTGCTGCACACCCTTGATGACGTGTACCAAACAGTTTCCTGGCAATGTATAGGTTAATGAAATCATGATAGCTGTGTCGTATATTAATAACGCAAGAAAGAAATAAGCAAAGAAGGTAAGAAAAGTAGTAGAAACTAATAACATAGTCAAAATACAGGAAGTGACCTCCAGTCATCACTTGCACTGAAAAAGTAAGTCGAAGTGCGTCCATAAATTGTAGATACAGTTGACTACGCGAACGATGAAGGCCAGAAGAAAAAAAAAATATAAATAACAGACACACTGGAGTAATCGCCAGCCCTGTAAATTGTATATTTCACTTACTGCATGTTCAAGTTTTTGGCGAAAAGGAACTATAACCATGTCTACACTATCAAACCGTCCCACCGGAACCAGACTTCATCCATATTAATAATCACTATAAATATGAAACGATTTTTGCAATAAAATTCGTACTAAATACTGTGAAACGGCATCAGAATGTTAATGAAGACAGAAATAAATATTTAACCCAAGTCATATATATACGCACACCTGACATTCTTTCCCAAGCACGGATTTTCCAGGCGCAAGCCTATAACACCAGCACATCCGATACACATTTGGTCTAGGATCACCAATCTTGCTGATGTTATGCGACATTTCCGAACATCTTCCACCTGCTACTTCACGTATTCCTCTCCGAGGTCGCTTAGTAACCACTATTAGATTATCAGTTGAAAGACCCTACTTTCCCAAGTGACAAGAGAACGTCAAGTGCAAGAATGACACTGTAGATAGAAATGTGATACAGAGAGACAGTTAGGATTGCACGGGCGAATTAAGTTTCTATGAGGTTTGGTCGACTGGTCATTTCATTCAGCCCAGTCCACTTTGTAGATGGGGATCAGCTGAGCCCGACACCAAACTAGTGATACGATCGATGTTGTTGCATACAATTGCATAGGCTTGCTTTTCCCTTGCAGCGTAAGGCTTTCATGACAGCTAATCCCCTCAGCCCAGAGGCAACAATCACAAGAGTATTTACTTCCGTTTTATGCAATGCACAAAGGTTAAACCTAACACAGAGAAAAACTTTTACACAGCATAGCTCGCACACCAGAACATATAATACAAAACCAGCATTTATTACCAGAAATCTACGGTGATTTCAAATATCAATTCAAGGTTTCACCTGTTAACTACTTTGTACTTGGATGTCTTGATTTATTTATTTATTTGACTTGTGTTTTACGCCATACCCAAGAATATTTCACTTTAATCTACAACGGTGGTCAGCACTGTGATGGGAGGAAAATCAGGTAAATACCAGGGGAGCCTAGGCGCCGAAACCGGC
The DNA here is from genome assembly GCA_016165875.1 of Acanthopleura granulata. NCBI lineage: Eukaryota > Metazoa > Mollusca > Polyplacophora > Chitonida > Chitonidae > Acanthopleura > Acanthopleura granulata. Next base: position 12,024,772 of record JABBOT010000013.1, read on the forward strand.
AACTGTATACCAGCCGTCAGCCCCAATTGGCCTTCCGGGCCAGTTTCCAAAAACGACAAATAATACTAACCACCGAGGAACTAGGAAAGTATGTAATATATAAAAAAAGTTATGGTGAATTCATGCAAGGAAAAGTAGTCAACAATTTTCAGTGATGACAAAACTACGCAAAGAATATTTCAGACGGACGAATAAAATAAGTATCCAAATTGTGTACCATTTTAGTATATATAGGATGTCTTTAATCAAATATGTATCTCAGTCAAATTAAAGGTTTTCATTTCTGCGAGAGATTGCCTGCGATACATGAAATTTTCTCGAATGAAAAAAAACATCACACACAACACTAGTATCAGAAAGGAAACACATATGTTTCAGTGGGACGTTAGCTATACCCCAAAATGTGCCTCGGGTAAAGAACAACGAGCAGAGATATTATCAATTTGCTAGAGAATGTTATTATCAATGTAATACCTAGGTACAATGGGTGGTTTTAGTAAAATTTGACAGGTCAGTAGGACCGAAAATGTAAAAACGGTTTGAATTTGTCAGGTCTTTTTGATCTCTTCTGGAGTTTTTGATTAAATGTACATTAATTTCCTAACATTCCCGGCTGATACTGGTTGAGAAACGCAGACATAAATTTAAAGACGAAAAGTTTCTGTCTAGTTTGCAGTGTGTGTGCTATTTCCCTCTGTCTCAAATAAATAGCTGAGGCATTTAACAATTTACCTGACCACAAAAAACAGAAAACAAAAAATAAAGTGACCCAAATTGTGTACACTAAACATTTCCATTTGCCAGGTCATTTTGTAGAGAACAATTTTTTTATCGTTGACCATAGATAATGTGGTTGTCATTGGAAGACATTCATATTGCTGATTTCATCCAAGTCCACCAGAGTAGTTTAAATATCTGATGTGTGCCCATTCTATAACTTCTCACACCATACATGGCAACTGGTCTAAAAACCTTCTTGTTGAAATCTTATAAAGCAAAGCATTGCCAAACTCTACATGAGGATTCTTCTGTGCTTACAATGCACACAAGTTGATAATGGATCCATTTGTTACATGGATGGAAACAACATCGATAGCCGGGAAAAAAACGGTTGGGAGTCATCAGTGCGGGGTGTTTTCTTCCTGCAGCTGACGGCACTCATCTGTGTTCAATGTTCTCTCCGACAGATATGAGGGCGGGGTCTCGGATTGCCAAGAAATCTCCCCAAAACCCGTTAACAATATGTAAGATGTCCTCTTGATTCTGAATGTTGAAAAGATTGTTGAACTTTAAATTTAGCCAAGGAATTGAGTTCTTAAAATGCAATTGTCGTACACCCGCCCCCATCACTAAAAGACTTGAAGTTGTGCTGTGTTTGCATTGGTATTCAGGTAAATCCAGGCAACATTAATACTATTAATAGAACAACTTCATAATTTTAATGAAATTTGAGTTGGCCTCACTGATTTCAGTTTTAAACATTAATTCGCGCGTTATGAATATGCAATGCCATAGTATCCTTCAACTACCGACAGTAGTTTTACTTCGCCTTTTTGTTCCTCAGATGTAAGTGGTGTTTTAGCACTGTAAACGTGCTGACATTGAAACAAGAGTGCCACCAGTGCAAACTGTCTTGACATACCTTACAAGTTCTGAATACCGCGAGAATCACGATTGGGAGAGATGTAAGACAATAAAAATAAATAAAATAAAATAAAATAGAGAGAAGTATTGCCATCATGCAATAAAAAAAAAGACCTGGAAAACAACATTAATACCGTGACTCTCTGTGGCACGTGTACCCATGGTAAGAGTGAATTTCCTCCAATAACGAAAGTTAAAAAGGCTTCATCAAATGGGGAAGCCTACTGTAATACGGTCTTAATGTGGGGTTGTGTTTGTCCATTCTGGTTCATTATTATGTGAGTCACAAATCTGTGTTGTTGAGGGAACTGAACTGCTGGAAGAGTAGTAAATTCTAAGGCCAATGTTTCACATCGTTTGGAAGTTATTGTGAATTCCGTACAGTATCTCCAGGAGCCAAGTTGGAAGGATTGATAAAGATAGCTTAACATCATGTCAGTAAAACTTCTGTCACACACCTGTATCCTCCCGAGAATGCTAAGTATCGACAAATGCTTGATTTCTATAACACAAAACTCACACTATTTCTGTGAAAGAAACCTGGTCTGTTCCCAGCCTGTTTATATGCAGCAACATTGCAGAGAGAATGGTAACATTTATTTATTTATTTACGTGGTGCTTTAAGGAAGCCAGAATGAGGTGGCCTTGAACTCACAGTGGCAGCCTTGATGATAGGCACTTCGTCATTACACCGCGCTGGCGCGTTAACCCCCTCAGGGGAATAGTAATAATCAATATGATATAGTTCATGGTGGACTAATTTAACCTCTTTTCATACAAGGGAGCTTTCGCGGAGAGATTCGGCGGAATAAAAGTGGAACTTTTATAGCTGGTCTACTAGCATTTAGAACAAGGTTAATAAAGTACGCCTGGATACTTTCCGCGACCCTAACTGACCTGACGGCGGGTGGCCACAGTAGGGTGTTCCAATGCTTTTGTCCACACCTTAAGCACCATGGTTAAAAGTGTAATGAGCTGGTAATTGTGGAACTTTTTTCCTGCTTGTTCAGCATTGGAGGTTATATACTAATGACTACTTGTCATTACGTCACATATGCCACATTTCTTAACTAGTATACAAGGTTTAACAAATGCCACAAATTGAGACGTGTGGGCCGTATTCTAGACAATTTGGCACATTGCTGACAAAGTAAAGACAAAGTACGATGTCAGATTGAAAATTTTGCTTTGTGTCGTCAATTTGGCATAAAATTTGCAAAAAAAAAAACATAGCTCATCATAGTGAGATGGCGCCTTCTCAGGGAAATCCTGATGGTAGGAATGGAGATTTCACCCACGTCAGGAAATAGAGAACAAATGCACTGCACTGTTCCACATTATGTTCAGGAAACATCAGGGACGGAGGCTGTTTAGTACAGGCGTCACGAAATTCCACTGAAAAGTATAATGAAGGGTGAGGCAGCAAATACGTTCATCACGGATGTATTCGCGGATAAATTCAATTATGTAATGACTATCCCGCAATCACACCGAGCGCGTGTACATGTATTTGTCAGAAGGGGGACAAATGGTGAACAAATCCATGTAGAATGTTGACAAAGTATCCAGTCAGCTTTTTTTTCTTCCAGCTGTTCGTCTTATCTCCTTGATATTCTCTGTTTTGTGCACCTAAACATGCTATTGATTGTATATATTAGGAATTATATATGTGGTATACTACGAGCAGTTAATATAACGTTTGCATTACATCGTCAGATTTGTACATTCAGTAATGTTGGGATACATGCAGGCATTTTTAAAATATGAGGAAACGCGAGTTAAAAAAGAAACGAAACTTGGTGGAATATACATATACTTTTCTCACTTTTAAGTTACAATAATGCGTATTATCAGGTTTGAAGAAAATAGTAGGGTGGCGACCTTATCCGACGCGAACAGGGGTCATCCGTGAGAAATCACAAGGGTAACCATGCTTTGTAGGGAAGGGTGCTCGGGATGTCTCTGCGTCGGGTATATTCGCACTCACATTAGAAGTGACGTTATCCTTGCTTTTGTAGGAACAATAACCGCCAGAGTCAGTTACATGTAAGACCAGAAAATGCTTCGTTCTGGCTGCATTAAATTTCAAAGGGATCAATGGTTGGCATGTCTGTAGTGCGAACAGTCGCTTGTAACTTCACACTGCCCTCGTGTTTTGACGACGCCAAAGAGTCTAATGCTGCTCTCAACTTAAGTTTTGGCATCAAGGAGAAATCAAAGCAAACATATTAACGTGTCCGTGTAGGTCTACAGTACTTCGTGCGAGAGATTAGTCATGGTCAAAATCGCCTCAGGCTTACGCTGTTGAGATTGTTATAGTTTGTAGCTGGTACAATAATGTAAACAAGTGTTAAGTCTATTCAGTCTACAAACGTCCACCACACCAATCAGGATCAGTGCCAATAGATTAAGATGAATTGCATTCTATCCCCTGTTTTAATTGTGATGAATTGCAACTTATTTATATTTGTCCAGTTGTCTAATTACAGCGATTTGTACCCTCGTTAGAATTTCAGATCCAAAATGGATTGAAAGACTTACTAAGTACGACAGAAAAAATAGCTGTGGCCAGTTAGGTCTGCCTCCACCCGTCATTAGAAATAACTAATGGTATATTATATGTTGTCTATTACATTAAGGGAATATTTTCATTTTCATTTCTTTCCATCAAGTAGGCTTCCATTGAAATTGTGTGAGGAGAGACACAGAGACATACACTAGCCAAAAAGTTTGTTGATTCCTTCCTGGAATTTCCAGTCTGCTTGATATGATCTGCTGGGATCAGCTGGTCGGACACGATTAAATTTTCCTGGTTCTGCAGAAGGACTTCGCGACCAGAAGCACACAACACTTCAAGAAACCGATCATCTTGTTGGAATGAAATCCTCATTATAATTATTATTTGTTTCAAGGTTATTGAAACCATCATATTATATTAATAGCCTATAAAAGGGAAAGTAAGACATGTTTTAAAGATAACTTCCTTCTTTATCCCACCAGACGTCGAACGGTGCTTCTCACACGCATCCTATTGACTTTGTCACCAGTGTTACCGTCAAAAGTGAGCCTGTCTGTTTTCTATTTGCTGTGACTTTGGAGATTATCATTGTTGAAAGTTGTAATTGTTTTGCGGTTCCATCATTCTTTACCACGATAAGGCCAAAATACCGATGTAGCATTAATCAATCAGCCACGCGATGTTTGTTAACTTCATACTCACTCTATAGACAAACTTGAATGTCAATTACTGGTGTACTTCGCCCTGATTGTGGAAAAATTCGAAAGGATTTACGGCATATACATGACCTACACGGCCTTTCCGCCACACGAAAATCGATCTCAAGTGACCGGGAACAATTATACTGGGCACGCACTCCACTCGGAATTTCCAAACGCGTGTTTTTCTTGATAATGAAACATCAGGCCCTTAGCAAGATAAATGGTGCGCATGTGTACCTTTGACCTTTGTAACAGTGAGAAATCAAAGCAAGGCCGCTACATCTCCATGAAGTTTGTAACGGGAAACGATGGACAACATAACAAGATGTTTGCTGACAATTGGCCTCTGGAGTCCAAATATCAAGTCCAAGTCACGAAGGTTCATTGTAAGATTAGTGGTATGTTTACTGTCTCGTGAGCATAGAGGCACGAACTAAATGTAGACCAGACGCCCTGTCTTCCCAGGAGACTCTCGTTTGCCTTGAACCTATATACTGAATTCCAAAGGAAACGCGAATTTTTCCAATGTCAAATCGGAAGTTCATTCTGAGTAATCAAAAGTGTGTAGATACATAATCGATGTTCCGAGAGTGTTTTTCAGTTTTAAAGATGAGTATTTTCCGCAAAGGCAGCAACCGTGGTGTCAGGCGGCGCCAAATTGTACTGGTTTTAATCTTCATTTTCCTCGTGAAGTGTTTGCTAGTTGAGTTGAATGCACATTCTTTTCACGAAATTCTTGGTCTGAGAATGCTTCTTAAGGAACATAAATCGTAGAACTGTTACATTCGTATTTTGATGCAACAGTGACCGTGTCACGGCTGAGTGCTGGTGAACGTCAAAGGGCCATCGGCAATATTGAGGCAGATTGGAACGTCTCACGTGTCGCCAGGCATTATGGTACTCATCAGTCCAAAATATACCGACTGTTTGACCGCTACCAGCAGACACACACCGTCAATGACCGTGCTCTGAGCGAGCGACCTCTTGTGACGTCAAACCGTCAAGACCGGTTCATTGTCAATTTCCATCGTCGGAATCGGTTCCTGCAAGCAGCCACCACAGTTCAAAACACAGCTGTAACAGCGAACCGACCCATCAACACTAATACTATACGTCGCGAACTCAACGACGTGGGTTTGCGTTGCCGTCGACCTTATGTTGGTTCACGTTTGGTTCCACGTCACAGACGCGCTCGACTTAACTGAGCTGCAGGTCATCGGAACTGGCGAAGTGGGCAATGGCAAAATATAGTCTTTTCGAATGAAAGCTGATTTCGCATCGACGCAGTGGACGATCGAATGAGGGTATGGCGACGTAGAGGTGAAAGGTTCAGTAATCCATGTGTATTGGAGAATGACCGTTGGGGAGGGCCTTCCGTCATGCTCTGTGGGGCACTCAGCTGGGAACGTTACGTTCCGCCTGTGATCTTCCAAAACATTGGACAGGGTCGTGGTAGAGGCGTCAAGGCGCAGCGCCAAGTCGATGAAGTGTTGAGGCCTGTGGTCGTTCCATTTTTGCCCGAAGACGCAATCTTGTTCGACAGAAATATAATGCAAAAGCACAAACCCCAAGATTGACACAGACGATGGATTGGCCTGCTTTAAGTCCGGATTCAAATCCTATCGAGCACTTCTTGGATGAAATTGAACGCAGCATTCGACATCAACTCATGCAGCCAGTTACCTTTCAACGACTGCAACAAAGCGTCGTTGACACGTACAATAACATTCCCCGCAGGTTCATCCGAAGTCTCCTCAGCAGCGTGGGTATGTCCTGCTGCTGTTGACGCTAATGGGGGGTCATACTCGTTATTGACGTTAATTTTCATTTTATCAGAAAAACAATTTCGCAAAAGGCGTGGCTATTGAGCCAAATTAAACGAGTTCTCCCATTGACTTTCATTCAGAAGACTTAGCACGGTGTGAGCTTTTAATTGAGTTATTGTCTTGTTGTGTAAGAGAAATATGCTTTAATAAAGTCAACCGGCTCTTATTTATTTGCAGTCTATACTATTTATCCAATTCGAGCTTCTTCTGGAATTCAGTATATGTAGAAATCGACTTATTCAGCAGACGATTGTAAGGGAGAAGAAGATGGTCTACCCGATCCGGAAAAGACGGACAATTCTTTAAAAAGCCATCAGCACTTGGGGCAAAATCTTTAAGGTATTAGAATTGTTTAAACCAGACATTACTTGCTTCAGTGAGTTACTGTTTCATCAGCAAAATATGCGTTGGGAAGTGTTTCTTTTTAAAAGGCGTTTTCTCTGTTTTCTTCTATTACGACGCATTCCTTTCCTTTTCAGTTTACATTGTCTTGTGTTTTGCATAGCGATATTTTGTTTTCGCTTTATGTTGTCTCACGCTGTTGTGTACATACATAACGTAACCCCTACATTTCATACCACTTCCTAAAAATTATTTAATCCATAAAAAATCTTCCTAAGAGAGCAATTAAGGGTTGGACACCAAATAAGCTCAATAGGGATTAACTTACTGACAAATTAACAGCATTATCGCTGTAAGTAGTCCGCAAAGACACTTTCACTTGCCATCCCTCTAAGCACAATGCTCACAGGAAGCAGAAGCAGGAAGGGATCGCATCCAGGTCAAAGATACCGATAACAGCCCTTGCACACTTTTCTCATCCAGCTGTTGTAAACATGTCAGAGAGTAGGGAACTTCCGACAGGGGACTTCGGTAAATGAGCTCTTCCTGTCTTGTAAGAATTGTACATGCGTGGGACGTCAGTCCCCTGGGTACATTCATGCTCACATTCCATATGACATTTTCCTTGCTTGTTTGGCGGGACAAATCACTACCGAAGTCAACTAGAACCTGAAAAAACAAAACCGATTTTAAAAAAGACTCAGTCGGATAAACCAGCTATTCAAAGCCCTGTTGGCTTCTCGGCAGTGTGGAATATAGACCAGAAGATTACGATGATCTTGTGGAATGTGAATTTGTTCATGCCATCTGGTGGATTTACTGTTAACTTTTGCACTTCAAAGATACAAAGCCAACTTTGACTGAGCCTCACACTCACCGAGTGTGACGATAGAAGGTCAGCTAACCTCATTCTAATCATGTATATAGAGGTTCAATTTGGAACCGAAACAAAAACACCGCATATCTGATAAATGGTCGAGAATGAACCTTTTGGGAAAGTGAGGAAAAGTAACTGGTGGAGGCAATCTTCAAATGAAGGCCACACATGATCAGTGTCAATACACAAACGGGAAATTTGTTATCCCCGGTTTAACCTGCAATAGATTAAATGTCTTCGAAATTAGTGATAAATAAAAGAGATTGACAATACAAGAGAGTCATGGGAATCAGAGCATTAAATAATTAAAAGTTATAACGTAATGAATTAATTAGCGCAGATTTTGTACTCAGGGAAACAATAACAGCAATGCATTTTATTAAGAAACAATACTGTAATGAAAGTATGGGGTGGGGCAGGATGGGTGTACGGTTCTTGGATAGTTGTCCTTGCATGGTTTTGAAACTCTGCTGTTATCATTCTGTGAACTGCTACCCGTTTGACCGGAAAGAGGTGGTGGTTTGACAGCTAGCATCTATGTGTCTTTACTTATTTATTGGTGTTTTACGCCATACCCAAGAATACTTCGCTTATACGACGACGGCCAGCATTGTGGTAGGAGGAAACGGGCAGATGTGTTTTTGTGGAGCAGATATATTTTTATAGCTCAGGGCGGTTTTATGTCAGTCGATTTGTCAGATACTTGGTTATGTGCGTTGCTTTCCCCGACGCTGTGGTTGATTTTGTTGACCCAAACCCCAGAAACACGCGACATCGATTTGAAATTGCCGAGTACATGACCGGCAAGAAATAAATATAAACAATTGTACCTTCAAAGGAATCCTTTCGTAATCCTTTGTCATCTTGGTGTGGAATTGGCATGATTCCAAAATAGCTGAGGCGAGAAACATACCCGCACACACTGGCTAGAAGAATGATTTCGTCTGTCCTTCCTGGAAGTCTCCGTCTACGTTAAAAACTGATGTGATCAGTTGGTGCAATGCACAGAAATGTGCATTGATCAGACAACGGCCTCGTTGTTTAGAGGGCCGACAAAATTCTATCACACTGACAAAAATTAATAATATACGACGTTTCCTTCAAGGTACCAGTGTTATCGACTTCACCTTGTGGACTTTTCCACAGAAGCCAATGGCACGATATTCTACAGAAAACATCCTGGTTCTTGGTTATTGACCTGAAATGCGTATTTTGGTTGACGGGTGTTTACGAGCGTCTGTTTCGACGCGCAGGTTTGTACCACGACCATGGGCCTTTCTTACTCGTTACCTTTTGATCTTCGATACGATAAACGGCACTCAGATTTAGTGCAAGTGGATTGAAGATGATACAAGTTAAATTCTCAACTTGACGACATCGGGTAAGTGACAGCACACAAATGAGATTTTCATACACATTAATAGCGCCCAAAAGAGGGTTTCTCAAGAAATTATTTGCGTATCCAGCTTTTACAGGTACAGAAAAAGCGTAGTTGAGGTATCGCAGGTTGAATTGCTCAACGCTGTAAAGAAAGGCTTTGACCCCCCCCCTTTTCTAGCGTTTCTTTCTTTGGTTATGTCTTGTTGCAATTATATGTTCGTACCACTAGGGCTTTCCGAAAATGTGGAATAAGGATTCAGTCCTCTATTCCAATTGGGCGCAATAGGTTCAGTAAATGACTGTGTGACTTGTTTTGTCGACATGTCGGATATAATTTCCTGTTTGTTCCGTTTTGATTTCAACTTGTTCGAAAGGTGTGACTGTTTTCGTGTTATAACATGCTTTCTCCACCTTATGGTTGATATGCCGCCAACATGGTGGAAGGAAGGTCTTAATCATTGAACTTCGACGTCATGGGTACTTTTATATCATTAATTGAACGCATAATAAATACCAGTGTCTTATGTAATGATAAGGCTCAGTCTAGATTGTGGAATGGGTACTTACATACACGGCCTATACACAATCCGGTTGACTTTTCAATGCACAAAAAAACAACACAAAAATCGATCAGAAATCAGGGCAAATTATGCTGGGTGAACACCCCACTTAACCTATCTCGCACGTGTTCTTCTCGCCAACAAAACACCCTGCCATTGGCAAAGGTAAATGGAGCCAAAGTACCTTTAATTAGCTTGGGTAACACTAGCGAATCAAAACAAAATCTCTACGGGCGCCTTGTACATCGCGAGTAGGGCGAGAAAAGATGAGCAACATAGCACAATTGCTGCCGACTAGCCCTTGGGGACACTAAGTGCATTTATTACGTGGATTCTGTTTCCACATCACGAAAGCGTCATCTAAGATTACTGACATGCTGGGGCCTCCGTAGCTGAGGAGCTTTGCGCGCCTGTGCGGCATGACGGCCCAATGCCTTCCATCAGTCGCTCAAGTTCAAGCCTGGCTCATGGTGGCTTCATCTCCGGCCGCACGTGGGAAGGTCTGCCCGCAACCATGGGGATGAGTGTGGGTTCCCTCGGTCACTGCCCGATTTCCTCCCATCATAATGCTGGCCGTCGTAAAATATTAATTAAATGAATAAGTAAATAACAGATAGTCAAAAGTTATCATTATACTGTAACATTTGTCTTTTGCGTTTTGTGAGACAGCACAGATGGGTATTTCTTTAAAGTGAGCAAACATTAAAAGAATGAAACTGACCGCGACATACAGGGTACATACATACAAAAATTTAACGCCAGTAAATGATAATAATGGCTTGCGATTTTTTTTTGTCAGGCAATCCAATATGTTTTATACTAAGCAACCAAGAACAACAAGAATTCAGTGAGGACAGAATAAACTTTTGCGAATTAAGTGATTCCCGAGATTATACAGTGGGAAGCCCAGATGCCTCCCACCAATGCGATCTCTCTGAATTCGAGTCCAGCTCTTGCTGGTTTCCTCTCCGGTCGTAGGTGGATAGGTTTGCCAGCAATTTGAAGATAAATGTGGGTTTCCCCAGGGCACTGTCCGGTTTCCTCCCACCATAATACTGGCCGTGCTCGTATAGGTGAAATATTCTTGAGTACCGCGTAAACACCAATCAAATAAATATATAAATACAGTCCCAAAGGATCTTTCTGGGTAACGGGAATAACGTTTAGGAAATTTGTCATTACCGAGACTGTGATATTCTGTTTGATTTATAGGTGCGTGGAATGTCTGTCCCCTGGGTACATCTGCACTCTCATTGCAAGTCATGCTTCTCTTGCTTATAGAGGGGACAAGTCATCGCCGGACTCCATTAGCTCCAAAAAGGTTCCTTTCCGACTGTAACAGGAATCTCCAAAGAGATAAACAGGCTATTCAAAGCCCTGTGAGAGGGGCATGTGGCGTATTCTTGTGGGTTGTGAACCCAGAATTAAGTTCACAGTATCCTTGTGAGCTGTGGTCTCCTTGGCGTCACGATGGAATCAAAGTTTGAGACTGTGCCTTGTACTTCTTGATTGCAAAGAGAGAAGGTCAAACTAACCTGCAGGTTATGAAGTCAAATGTGTACTACGGTCTGTTATGAACTGAGAAGGCTTCCTCCAGATTGTGGATAATGTCAAAAAGGATTTACGCTTGCGGCCTGTACAAAACCTGGTTGACCTTTCTCTTGTACAAAGAAATCGATTTCAAGTGAAGGGATCAAATTATGCTGGGTAAACACTCCAGTGAACTTCTCTGGCGTGTGTTCTTCTCTCCATGAAACACCAGGCCCTTAGCCATATAAATGGAGCCATTGTTGCATTAATTAGCTCTGGTAACACTGAAGAATCAAAGCAAAGTCTCTACGGGTGCCTTGTGCCTCACGAGTAGGGTGAAACAAGATGAGTAACAAAGAAGGATAACTGCGGGCAAATATCCTCTGGGGACATTTAGTGCAACTTTGCTAGATAGATCAGGAAATCGGGAAAGCATCATTTATCGATTAATCACATTTTAACGAACCTCCGGACACATACGGACACAAGCTGGCCAAGTCACTTTGTCTTCCCTGGAAATTCCCGCCCGCCTTGAACATATAAATTACTTGGGATTGGCTCATCGGACGCAGAATCTTGTATCGGTTCGAAAGATTGTATACTCGGTCTGGGAAAGTTAAAATTCTTTCGGAAAGCTATCAAATACATGTACATGGGATAAAATAATTGCGCTATTTATTGAAAAGCATCGATGTTACTCACATCTCAAAAGTCAGCTTTATTGATCGATATAAGCAAAAGACGCTTAAGCGCACAATATGCATGTGTTAGATAACCTCTAAATTATTTAGTACACCAGTCACGAAAGCCTTCCTAAGAGAGCAATTAATGGTCTGGCAGGAATAAGACTAGCTCGGAATTCAATAATGCTTTAACCATACATTAGTCACAAGGAGAACTTTTGCTTGCCTTCCCTCCAGGAACACAATCAAAAGGAGACCACTATCCGGGTTCATGTAACCAGATAGAATGCAGTCAGTCCCTTCCCGTTCAGCATTTGTGAACTCGTCACGGAGGCAGCAGATGGCTTTCTTTTTCTCTTTGTTTCACAGTTTTATGCAGAGTAACACGCTACTGTCTGCATATTTTAGAGAAGTGTGCATGAGGAGTAGTAAAAAGTTTGCAATCAAATTGTCATTTTTGTCATTCCAAATTTGGCATTGTCAAAAATAGGTAGCACTGGTTAAAATAGCGAATATTGGTAGATATACATGATACATACACACATGTATTTATCTGCAGTAGATGATATTAATCATCTTGAAATCACGCCAGAAGAAAACAGTACACTTGTAAAGACATACTAGATATGGAACTCGAACATCTTTGTTACATGGTTCGTCAAAGATTACAGGACTTCCCACAGAACATATTGAAGTTCGGCAAATGAGCTCTTTCAAAGGCACATGCGTGGATCGTCAGTCCGCTTGGGCACATCTAAGGTTACAATTCATGTGATCTTTTCCCTGCTTGTTTAGTGGCACAAATCACCACCAAAGTTAAGTAGAACAATACTCATTCCCTGAGACTGTAAAAAAAAATCTGAAAGAGATTAGCTACATGTATCTCTGTCGGCTGTGATTTTGTTGCTGATAACTGTTGGAGCTACTTTTAAATTTGGCAGCACAAAGGAAGTAAAACAAGGTTTGACTGTGCTTTATAGTCCTTGGCGCTGACGATAAGATGAACTTTGTGTCTAGTATCTTCTTGCATGGTTCGGCAATCAGGCCGCAATACAGTAAAAGAGAGTGACAAAGAGAAAGAAAAACTGGGTGAAATGTTTAAAGATACAGTCGTTTTGTTCGTCGACATGGAACGGCGACCAGAAGGTCACGCTAACCTTTTGGGCCGTGGTTTTCTTGGCACCGAAACGTGTGAAGCTACTGTTTAATTTTTAGTTTTGGCAGCAAGATGGAATCAAAGCTTTGGGCTATGCTTTGTACACCTGGATTGTAATGAGAGAAGGTCAAACTAACCTTTGGCTTTATCCATTTATTTGATTGGTGTTTTCCGCCGTACTAAAGAATATTTCATTTATATGACGGAGACCAGCATTATGGTGTGTTGAAACCGGGCAGATCCCTGGGGAAACCCACGACCATCCTGCTGGTGGACCTTCCAACGTACGGCCGGACAGAAAGACAGCATCAGCTGGACTTGAATTCAACCTCCGGCTTCCGATGTATAATAACTATCACGGTATATTATTGTAAGGCTTCCTGTAGATTTTGGAAATGGCAGATGTACAGTGCAACCCGGTTGCACCAAAAAATCGATCTCAAGTGAAGGGGGGTGAATTACACGAGTAAACACGTTACTTAAACCCCCTCGCGAGTGTTCTTCTCGCCAATAAAACAGAAGGCCCTTAGCAAGATAAATGGAGCAATTGTATTCTTAATTAGCTTTGGTAACACCAAGGAATGAAAACAAAATCTCTAAGGTTCGCCTTGTTCCTCGCGAATTCGGGCGAGAAAAGGAGAGCAACACAGCAGGATAATTGCGGACAAATAGCCCTTGGGGATATTCAGTGCAAGTATCGGGTGGATGTTATCTCCATATCACGAAAGATTACCGCCAGTAAGCCGGTTGAACATGTTCTCTTCACGATATGACCCATACTGCCGATCTGGCGTTACGCCGTAATAATTCATTCATTCATTCCAGGAACTCAGCCAACGGAAAATAGAAAGGGCACAAAAACGGGGTTAATGTAATTAGGAACTTTATTCCTATGTTGAAAAATATTGGCCAGAAGTGGACGCTCCACCTACTTCACCGCTCAGTATACCATGGGGGGACGCTAACCCTAACTCCATAATTTTCCCCTCGGGAGTTTAGAGACACATATTACAGGGATTGGGGGGCTGGGTGGGTTTAACCCTCTTCTTAAAGTAATATTCAATGATAAAACTTCTAATTATTATGGGTGGGTAATAGAAGTTCGGGGGGTGATCTCGCAGTATTTTGTGACGTCACTTCCGTCATACATGCCTACGTCGTACAATTTTTTTAAAACCCTTTCCATATGCATGAATAATTCGTCAAAACATTTTCTTCACCGGTATGTACAGGGCATTTCACAATAACACATTTTAACCCTCTTTCTTAACCATCTTTAGTGCACATGTCATACATACAATCTTCCTCAAAATAAATCTAAGGAAAGGTATATTTTCGCACTTTCGGTACTGATGCATACACGACCTCTACAAAATACACATCTTCAGGCTGTCTCTGCCAAATTATTCTTCTGCCACCTTCACTTCCGAAAATTCAAAAAATTCAGCCATCACTTCCTTAAGTTCAAATATTTCACCATTTCTCTAAACTTTTGCACATAGGAGATTACCTAGGAGGATGAGACCCCGACTAAGACGGACTCCGAAACGGAGGCGTTCAGTGGCCCACTCACCTGTAAAACATCTGTAGAAGAGGCCAGCGACACGTCCGTGAGCCTGCCGATGGGCGGCAGGCCCCAGGCCTCGGGTTCAGAGACAACCGATCGGAGGAGCAAGCGTCATGCGACCAGACGGATGACGCGAGAGGCGGCGAAACCCGTACGCCAATCTCAGCGATGCTTGACTTCAAGAGACTGCGTGAGCAAGGCGGGGTGGTGGTGGTGGGGGAGCATCGCTGAACACGCCCAGCGTATCAAGTACGTCTGGGGAAATGTGTCAACCAAATCTGACGTTGCCGATGTCACGCACAAGGACTGTGTCAGAGATAAGTGGCTGACGCCATTCAACAAACAATTCAGGCCTATGACTACGAGAGGTTAGCTGCAGACGTTGAAGATCTTCCTTTCCTTCGTCGTGTAGGCCGAGCACCTTCCCTGGGACATTGCACAAGCCATGGTGGATCTGTGCTAAATTCTGGTACGTGTCCCTGCGTACGGACATTTTGAAGAGGAAAACCAAGGTGCTTCATCGGGAGCAAATTAAGTACAATTCTTTATGTTGATATTTCTAGTGCATTAATATTGCACTATTATTATTTGATGCAAATGATCAAGTGACGCCAAATGCTAACCACGAAGACCATTTGTCCTTGTAACCCTATGTTAGTTAATGTGATTTGTTCTTTTGTACATGGAAAGGTCTTCCACCAGCCTGCGGATGGTAGTGTGTCTCTCGCGGGCTCTGTCCGATTTCCTTCCACCATAATACTGACCGTAACGGAGCCATAAGCAGATATTCTTATAAAATGAGAAAACTTGAGTTAAACATGAGTTTAAATAATGAAAGTTGGTGCATTAATAGGTGTGATCATGTTGGAAGAAAACAGTACGCTTGTGAAGACATTTTGGGTATGGCACTGGAACATCTATGGTATAAGATTCGTCAAAGATTAGAAGACATCCGACAGAACATAGTAAAGCTAATGAGCTCTTCCTAAATCTGCTACATATATGTCTTGTAAGGATTGTAGATGAGTGGGGCGTCAGTTTCCGGGGTATATCTGTACTCACGCTCCATATGACCGTTTCCTTTCTTGTTTGGAGGGACGAATCGACACCAAAGTAGATTAGAACCCCAGAAGCATTCCCCCAGACTGTAAAAAAAATTTAAAGGGATTATCTCCCCATAACCCTGTGGGCCTCTTTGTAGGAAAAAAATCGACGAGAAGTTGATGCTGACTTGTCGGCTGTGATTTTATTGCCGATAACCATTGGAGCTAAAGTTAGATTTGTTATCTCGAAGAAACCGAAACAATGTTTGATTGTTCTTTATACTCCTTGACGACAGGGATAAGATGATCGTTGTGTCTTGTATCTTCTGCATGGTTCGGCAGTAAGGCTGCAATACAATTAAAAGGAGGGAGATAAAAGAGAAAGAAATGACGAAGAAAAATGGACAAAATATCTAGAAATACATTCGTTTTGTTCCTCGGCTTGGAATTCAAATTAAGTTCACTTGATTCTCCTTTTTTCATGCATTGTTTTCCTTTCCAGGTCGCCACGATATGGCTGAGATATTGCCAATATGGCGTTAAGTCATATTCATTTATTCATTCTTTCCCAGATACCGTTGCCAGATCGGGTTGCTTAGATTCACCCTTATAATTTAGAATCTTTTGTGTCGCGTTATTTTGGAGGTATTTAGTCTGACCGTTACATGTCTGACATGAGGTTATTTTTCACTATATAATTTATATATAATTTATAATTTTCACTAAATTTGTCTTGCTGTCCATGAATGACACATAGGCAGTTTCACCTTTTCGTAATTCAAATGTCAGCGTAAACCAATGAACAAAAGACTACACTGCTAACGTGCGAAGTACTTTATTAGATCTAAACCGCTGAGTTAGGCATGCTTTTTGGAAGCGAGAAAACAAATAAAGACAGACGAAAAACATCCCTTGGCCTTTCTGACAAGAGCTGGCCACAGAGGGAAAGCGCAACCTTACAGAAATCCTCTTGAGAAAAAAAACAGCTAGTTAATGCTGGAAAAATGCTAGTTCTAACCAAGTTGACAACCATATTCGCAAAGAAAAAAAAACCGACTGGGCAGCTTATTGAAAGAAGAATCAGCAGAGACTCACCGCATTCCACATCGCCTTAAAACAGTTTAGTACACGAGTCACAGGGACCTTCCTAAGAGTGCAGATACGGCAATTCCTCGGACACATTGAGTGGGTTTGGTGATTGTACATGTGTATATGTAGTATATACTGCGAACACTTAGTAGAACGTTGACATTACATGCATGCTATAACATTTGTCTTGCCAGCTTTGTGAGACAACAGCTGGATATTCCATTGAAGTGAAGAAACGTTAAAAAAGAGCAATTTACATTATATTTATATATAAGCATTTAACTGTAGTAAATGAAAATAATGCCTAACGAACATTTTCTGTCTGGCAATCCAACCTGTTTTGTAGGTGGTGACCCTATTCGTCAAAAACAACGTGAGTTTGATGAGGACAAAATGAACTTCGGAAATAAGTGATGCCAGAGACTGTTATATCCTGTGTGAAATGCAGGTGCGTGGAATGTCTGATCCCCGGGTATATTTCTGCTCTCAATCCACATGACCTTTTAATTGTATTGTGGGAGACAATTCACCACTGGAGTCATTTGGACCCAAAACGCTTCTTTCACTGTAATTTATTTATCTATTTATTTGATTGGTGTTTTTCACGCCGTGCTCGAGGACTTATACGACGGCGGCCAGCATTATGGTGGGAGAAAACCGGGCAGCGCCCGGGGGAAACCCATGACCATCCGCAGGTTGCTGGTAGAACTTCCCACATACGACAGGAGAGGAAGCCAGCATAAGGTGGACTTGAACTCACAGGGAGAACATTGGTGGGAGGCTTCTGGGTTATTGCGCTGTGCACTCGTTCTAACCGACTGAGCCACGGCGCCCCCCCCCCCTCCACTTCAGATTGTAAAAAAATATCCAATAGGATTTAACAGGCTACTGAAAGCGAGGGTGGCAGGGAGGGGGGTCGACTACAAATCCATGCTATCCTCCTGGGTTGCGTACTTGTTGGTGCTAGATCATGTGAATCTACTGTTAAATTTTTAGTACTGACGGCACAATGGAATCAAAGCTCTTGACTGTGCGTTGTACTACTTGACTGTAACGCCGTTAGGTCAAAGTAACCTCCGGCTTAAGACCTTTACCTTCTTACATCATGCTGGCTGAACGAAAACACCAGGTGTCGGATCCTTCCTGAGAATGAATCTTCGGGGGCAATGAGAACAAGACGCAGGTGGTGGCATAGTAAAAGTTGAAGACCGCAGAAAATAGGATCAGTATTCTGAGAAAAACAGGAAGTGCATGCCATCCCACAGTTTTACTTGCATGCTATAAATTTAATCTCTGCGAAATAAGTGATAAATATATGTCGTGCCTACCCCTGGAATCTCCACTCGGCGTTTATAGACCAACAGCTATGCCTCAGCCATTGTAACCAATAACGCAATCCTTTTTGCTCTTTTTATATTACTTTTACCGTACAATTTAGATCTAAATTATTAACACTTATAACTTTTTGATTTTATTTGCCACACATTTCGTTTATTTATCTGGGGTTTTTTTTGTGGTGTTTTACACCGTATCCAAGGATATTTCACATATTCGACGGTGGCCAGTATAATGTTGAGAGGAAACCCGTGGGAAACTCACAGTCATCCTCAAATTCCTGGCAGGGCTTCCCACGTACGACCGGAGAGGACGCCAGAGATTGTTCACTTCCAATAATCTTGTTTTACTTGTAGGTGAAACGTCACAGCTATACAGTGCACTAAAAAATAATATCACCGAATTAATGAAGTAGGGAATGAGGCAGAGTGGACTGACCCTTATCTTTGTCTTGCGTGTTGTTGAAACTCTGTCGGGATTTTTCTCAGAACTTGACTTCATGTAAAGGAAATATACATCACATGAAACCATCAAGGCCTATGTCTAAAGTTGGCAAGGCCGCGGTTGAGAAATACCACACTGTGTTTTGTAGATCCCATACATTGTCTGGTCCGCAGGCGGCTACATGTCAGTAGACTTGTCAAATACCTTGTTATGAGCGGCGGTTTCTCCTGTGGTTGATTTAGTGTACCAGAAACACAGTCAGCCGTGAAATCGAGGGGAAAATACTGATTATCTTGTGAAAGAATACAAATGCAGCTTCTAGCACCCCGTTCTGAAGGAATATTTTCGTTATTACTTTGTCATCCTGAGATGGACTTGGCATGTTTCCAAACTGTCTGAGGATAGACGCACAAGGAAAACAAATCCAAACTGTCTGAGGATAGACGTTTATATACTCGCACAGGGAAAATAAATCAATTTGTCTGTCCTTGCCGGAACTTTCAGTCTACCTGTACAGGATGATGGGATCAGCTGGCAGAACGCATATCACAAACTCGATGAATCACTTTCTCTGTTCTTGCCGGAACTTCCAGTATACCTGTACAAACTGATGGGATCAGCTGACAAAACGCATATCACAAACTAGATAAATCACTTTGGGAAGTCCCCCTCTATCTATTTTGAACAGATGAGCTTGGTTGATGGATCGCACAGAAATATTCATGATTCCATGATGGCCTAATCGACCAAGAGAAAGAAGATCACAAAGACCCCCTAATCTCCCGTGGGAATTAAAATTTCAGACTCTTCCTTTTGTGGGTATCTGTGTTATTGACATCATCCAATGGTCTACCAAAACCGAGGACACGATGTTCTACCGCTATCTCATGGTTCATTCCACGGTACATTCGTCGACTTTTCTGACTTGTTGTCTCTTGCTTTCTGTCCCAAATATATCCCTCAGATGGCAATGTAAGTTGCTGTAAGATGACTTTGCTGAAGTAATCAAGGCAATAATATGTCAAATCAGTGACAACTCTCAAACTACTGTGTATAGACAGAAATAACAGGAGAAAGAAGAGTTTCTGTTTAACAAGATAGTTTACTTATCTACTTGTCTTACACATAGCAATATTTGTAATTCATGTATTACAGGTAGAGCTGTACGCTCCGGTAAAATTACAGACGTTAGAACTGTTTTGCTCTTGACAGTCAAATCTCCCCATTCGTCAAAGACGATCTCTCTTCTGTAGCTTGTGGGCTGAAGGGTAGTTAACTCCTAACGGAAAAGGGTTCCTTTTGCATAGTTTGACAATTCTTGATGTGAGATAAAAATACTTGAATTACATCTAGTTTTGGTTCTTTTCAATTTGATTCAAAAGACGTTTGCTAGATTAGATATGGAAGGATATTATATACAAACTGTGTTTTGTGTTATAAAAGTCAACAGCAAGGATAGCTGTACAAGAGCAGCCATGAATATGTTTTGGTTGGGAAATGATCAGAGGTAAACGTTGAAATGACGTCTGTTGTCTATTTACAAAGGTTTGGGTTTTGTTCTTCTTCCACCTAAGGGTTTCCAGATACAACTGGGTTTAGCTTTTTAGGTGGTTCAAGAAGCGTGTGTTTCCCATTTGTCCTTGTTTTGATCGGTACATATCGAAAACTGTCACTGTTTTTCTGTTGGTGCACATATTGCCCCACGATATGGCTGAAACACTGCCACTTTTGCGTCAATGTGATGTTAAATCATTCATTCAAGGTCAAGTTAATACTCCCTAGTTTAATTTTTAAGTCATTTATTAAGCGAATAATCACCACCAAATTTAATTATAAAACCCATAAAAAAAGTTCAACACATTTACGTCCTATTCAAAGTCTTGTTGGCCTTTTAGGCGGGAGAAAAATCCATCTCGCCTTGAAGACGTCAATTATGCTGGGAAAACACTTCACTTAAACCTCCAATAGCGTGTGTTTTCGTGACCCATCGAACACCAGGGCCCTGGCAAGACAAAATGCACTGCTGTTATTCCAGCTGTGGCAACGCTGCTGAATCGAAGGAGAGTCTTTCATGTACACGAATTTTGTACTTTGCGAATATAGCAAGAATATTACATGTTGCATGGTCATTGGGAATAATAACCTTCTGGAGGCACTGAGTACTGAGACTGCCTGAATGCAACCAAAAGCATATTGTGTGGTATGTGGCATATTAGCAAAGTATCTGGTGACAGAAACTTACGGTCTAGACAAGCTATTGTGTTCGCCTTCTCCGATTACATCGGTCTACCTTGAGCTTACAGGATAATGTGATCAGCTGGTCCAACGAAATGAGCTATATGGGTTTGGAAGATATCTAACCAAACCGGAACAGACGGAAATGATGATCTATCAATCGCCTGGAATAAATTCTTCACTTATTTGCTTTAAGCTGTCCACATCACTGTCGTTCTTGGCATTCTGATGGACAACTTTTATAGATAAATACTGAGGCATATGTACCTGTAGAAAGTTTATCTGTGCAATGCACCCATTCACTCAACTCAAACTTATCATACATATCTTTGCGCAATTTGTAGGTGAAAATATAATGTCGGGTATCTGATTTTGCCGTTCATGAATGTGTGTGGACATGGACTCTATAAATCACGACCTCAAACGGTAATACTCAGCATTAACAGACCATCAGGAAATTGCATACAATTAAACAACTAGGGAATAAGCGATAGACACCCTGGCTGAGTTTAATACGGCAATAGACTCCAAATAATCAAAGTTTATAAACTTATAATTTAACTACTTATGATGTTGTACAAAGTTAAAATATCTCAGTACTTTAATGGAAGTGTATACTGGGGGAGGAATCGACGAGCTTGAACATCGTGTCTTGGAGAATCCTGAAACATTGCCGTACTTTTCTGAGAGCTGACCATACTGTGACCCCAAAATGTGGGAGTTTAGCAAACTAGGCCTTATACCTGGAGATTTTTAAGCGAGTGGCCAGGGTTGGTATGGCGACGGTTAAGAAGTACTGCACTCAGCGGCTTCATGTTCTCAGGTTTGTTATATACCTGGCTATGTGCGGTGAATTCCCCGTCCTTAATTTAGTTTACCACACTCCCAGTCAGACGTGGCACCAATCACAAATTGCTTAGTGCGGTGAGAAATAAAATAAATACTGCTTCCAACATCCTGTCATAATTTCATTTGACCATTTCATTTGTTATCTCAGAATGGAATTGGTATCTTATCAAAAAAACTGTCGGGAGAGGCACGCACGCTCGCAGACTAGATAAATCACTTGGTCCTTCCCCGAAAATCCCTGTCTTCCTGTTATGAAATGATGGGAACTGTTGATGGAAAACTGAGAAATGTGCATGCTTCAGAAATCAGCCTAACGGACCCAGATGTAGTCAGATCTCAAGCGTCCTAAGATTCCGTCGCGATGAAACACTCACGCTATTCGCTTGAAGGTATCAATGGTACTGACGTCCACCATGTGGAACTTTCTACAAATCCCTAGGGCACAATATTCTACAGACGATCTTCCTGGTTCACACGTTTTTAGACCTTTCTAACTTGTGGCCCGCTGAATTCTGGTACCAGACAGAGCACTCTGGTTATTCTGATGAATCGATCAACACGATAGTATGTTAAATTGGTATGTATGCTTGGGTTTTATATCGTGCTCAACAATTTATCAGTCAGGTGACGACGAAGAGTCATTAGAATGTTCAATAAGTGACCATATTTCATTCCAATGTTTGCCTACTGTAATACCACGAAGTTTTGCGGGGAATTACTCCCCCAGTAAGGAACAGGTTGTAGAACTTAATAATTATATTCTAGTCCTGACCAGCAAACCTCACTCATCAATGGCTATGTCATTGCTCAAAGACTTACAGCACTGAATGTATTTTCCCCTTGGCCAACAACGCATCCTTACGGCGACCTTGCCTTGTGGCAAATATGGGCGAGCAAGAAGTATGGCGTAAAAGGCGACTAATCAGGTGATCCGCCTTGTAGATCTGGTGAAGTCATTTGGCTCCTGTCGTGTGAACGTTGATTAAGATCCGCTTAGGGGCGTAAGTTTCGTGGGTGATACCTAATATGGGTTCCGTCGACTATGAGGACTTTACAACGGTTGAAGGCAATTCTATATGTAGGTATTTAAAAGATGCCTTAGCGGTATGAAGATATTGTATACAAAGTGCATTTTGTGATAGAAAAGACAATAGTAACGAAATTAAACGACAGAGTGTTATCTGGCAAATGGTCACAAGTAAACGGTGAAATGATGTTAATTTGCCCCGGTTACGGCTTTTTCTAATCCCAGCTGAGACTTTCCAGATACAACTGGTTTTCGGTTTTTACCTGATTTTAACGGCCCGTATTTCCTATCTGTTCTGGTTCCAATTTTCGCCTTAGTCGAAAGCCGTAACTGTGTTCTTGTCATTTCATGTTTTCACCACTACATGGCCGATGCACTGGCAACATGGCGTCATTATGGTGTGAATCATTCATTCATTAATTCACTCCATTGGAATTTTTATGGGATTTATGGGGCGAATAATGAGCACCAAAGTCAATTATGAACCCATAAGCCTTCCACTAGGTTGTGGAAAAGTTTAAGTGATTTACGCTCTATTAACAGTCCCTTATGGTCTTTCAGTTGCACGAAAAATCATTCTCAGGTGAAAGGAGCCAATTATGCTGGATAAACACTCCATGCTGTCTACGCTAAAAAAAAAAAAACGCTGATTGGCCAGACAAAAGCAGCTTTTCTTACCTTTGGCTTTAGGGACACTGAGAAATCAAAGCAATGTCTTTTACTTTGGGCTTTGTGCTTCACGAATGTGAGGAAAAAAGATGAAAAAGAATATTTTCATAACTTCAGATATCGGATGCAGCCATCGACCACAAGGGGAAATAAGACAAGGGTCGGGTGAAGCCTGCCTCAAAATCAGGTAAAGCATCGCCTGTGGTTAGTGGCATGTTTACAAACTGTCTGGACGTAGACGCATTGTGTTCGCCGTATCTGAATTCGGCTGTCTGCCTTGAGTCTATTAACTGTAGTGATCAGCTGGTCAGACACAGCGGATTAGCGTAAGATCGTCTAATCATAGCCGGAACAGACAGACTTGATAATGAAAAAGAGATTGGGACTTGGGGTGAATTCATCCCGTCATTCAGCTTAATGACGCCTTGTGCACTGGAAAAGCTGTAAACTCTTTCTATGGATAACTTCTTGGTTGATGCCACATGGGGCTCATTTACCACGGGGACGTCTCTTATATATGTTGTCATGGAATTTACTACAGGGACATCTTTCGAGTGCTTCATAAAACGGAACACAGGTCGTCATCAGAAACGCCGGAATGAACAATTCACAACATTGCACTGGATTCTGTTAAATGAGAGAGATTCTCTCTTGTCAGGATTAAGACACGAGTTGTCTTTGATGCGGATAGAGCCCTCGAATGTGTTCAGTAAGATTCCTAATATGGTCTATCGTCCCTGTGAGGATTTGGTGTCTGTCTGGTGGGGAGTTCGTGAACAAAACGTGCAGTCCTCAACAAGATAAATGAAGCTGTTTTTGACTTACTCTCTGGCTAGACTGAAGCATGAAAGCAAAGTATCTACTCTACGTTGTACTTCGAGAATGTTGTCCTGAGAATTCATAACTCCTGTCATATCTACTGAAAGGCATAAATGTTGTTTTCCATAAACATGTAAAGTAGCATGAAGCAAAGCAGATTTTTCTCAAAACCTGGACACATATACATATGTTATGATGCTACGTAGACAAAAATCAATCTCCGATGGGGTTATTTTAATCGAGATTTTGATTTGATTTGATTTTGTTTATTCACCCAATGAATATATATGACAAAACAACTTACAGAAACAAAGCAGTGGATACATACATGAAACTGTTAGCCGATTGGCGGGATGAAAGGTCACACATGTAAGAGCTTAGAATTTATACGATGGCGGATTTTACATAACTCATAGATGTAAAATACTTTACCGTTCCCGTGCACTGTTAGAAACGTCCGTGTTTTTAATTTTTTAGTGTTAAAAAGTGTAAACTTTTTATAATCCGTGTCTTAAAACTAGGTAATCGTCTTACTTATATTTTCTGCAGAAAATTTAATTATTATATGGAGCAAGCGTATTGTTAGGCAAGTTTTAGTCTGAACCACATCATCAGATAATGGATATTTCCTGAGAATAAGCCCCTCGAGATACTAAGCATTATCATTAGCCTGACTCCAAATAACGACAGCATTTACTTGATGCGGTTACTATGATTTACATAATACGGTCACTATGGTTACAAACTGTCTGATGAGAGACATACACCGACACGAATTAGACAAATCATTCTGTAAGTCTTCCCAGGAAATTGACGTCTACGTTTTATGAACCGATAGGGTCAGATGGTCTGTCTTGCAGGATTATGGTACCCATTGGAAGAACCAATCTACCATGGGCAGATAGAATTCATAGAAACTCTCAGACAGTTTTTGCTTCAAGATTTCAGTGTTTTATAGCTCATTTCCCTGAAAGGTCCTTAGCCGGTTATGGCGGCGTCCTGCCAATTGTAGTTTCACGTGTAACCACTTCAAGCGGTCAGGTAGATCTGATGTTTCCGAAAAATTTATTCTTGGGATTATAAGAGTCACCAATGAAACCTTGTTCATATCCACTCAGCAAGTGTGCTATTGTAACCATCAGTTTATCCACATTCACTCTTTCATCAGCTGAAGTGCACGACTTACCGTAACAAAGCATAATTTTGGTTGCAACTTTTCTCGGGCTTCGTGATTGTATGTCTTCTTGTTTTATAGGAAGTGATAATAATTTTGAAGGAAACGCCTGGCAGCAATAAATAGCCTGCAAGAGGTGGATTGAATATGTGAGGAAATTGTGGAATTACACCTGAGAACTCTGGGCGGTACAAAGTGAAATATACCTTTCCTTCGTAGGTGTAACACTATTGAACGCTTTGTTCACATACATCTGGTGTGAGTATAATTTTGCCAGTTATCTTGATGTTTAGCTTCGCTTTTTGGCGTGATCAATGTAAACTAGACGGAAAGTTTCAACCCCAAAGACCTGCATGCTCTATCATTGCACGATGTCCGCTGCGTTAATAACGTTCCATGGCTCAAACATTATGCAGGAAAAATTAAAACTGCCTTATCACCTGTCACTTTCTTTATGTCAATGTCTTTGACATGACCAAATTCAAACTTGAATCCGTGATCCCACCACAGGAGATGTAGACCCTGATCGAATAGTACGGAACTTGACGTATAACAATATAATGTTCAAAATAGCAATAACAGGCAAATTATTGACAATGAATTCAATCTACAAGAGCTGTCAATAAAAAGACATTGCAATATAGTTTCTTTCAGATTCTCTCAGACACGTCGAGGAGTTGACATGGAACATTATATCTTTTTTCCCTAAGGAGTCGAGGTTTTCAGGATGGTGTTTGCTCTGCTCTCGGAGTTTCATTGATTTTACCTTCAATCTCTGTCACACCATCGGTAAGCTCTCTTTTGTAAGAGACAAAAAAGTGTTTATTCAACACTCTCACCGACAGCCCCTATTGACACGGAGATAAAACATCCCATCGAATTTCTTACATTCATGGCTTCATTCAACTTCCAAAACGTCCCCTGCTAAGAAGCTTTCACAAATGTAGATCAATTCTCAAAGAAGTTTACCAGGAATTTGCTGCTCTTCGGTTTTTTTCTGAGAAGAGTGACGTTTATAAATAATTGCTAAACACTTAAGTTGGTGGTGTTCAAGAAAGTCAAAATATCAGTTACAAAGAATATACAAAGTATAAACACATCTTTGATGTAGTTGATGACAAGAAATAAACAAACTCCACATTAATTAATGGGGAAAAAGTAAACATTTATATAAGAACAAACTGAGAACAAAAGTTGAATATTAGATTAGAAAATAGAATAAAAAAGGGAATTTTAGATAAGACCAAACAATAAACAGACTGAATAGTACATATAGTTATACATATAGCCAAACTGTAAACAATAACCACAAAACATATAAGGTTCATAAGTTATGTTCTATGTGGCATACGTCCTGACGACTACATTAAGCACAAATCAATCAACGTATCAATCATAGTTAGCCTGATCTGGTAAACTATTTTAAGAAAGGCGGGAGAAAATGTATCGGAAGACATGACTCACTCCAGAGAAACGAAGGCTGTCAGATTACATGCAGAAAAGGCGAAAACGTAAAACACTACGGGAACCTAAGCATTGGCAAAAATTTCTTCAGACAACAACAAGGAATGGAAAAGGAAAAAAAAATAAAATGTGGAATATCATTCACGTCGAACTTGTCCACGCCTTCTCCTAACCTTGACAGAATGCGATTAGCATACTTATTAATGCGAAAACATGCAAGGTTTACCAAAATCCACCGTAGAGAAGATGGTGTTTTGTCTCTTAGAGACGGCTTACAGACAACAATCGGAACATATTTACTAAAGTGTGAGCCAATCTCTTGTTGTTGTTGGTGGTTCAAGCTTCTTGTATTTTTGTTTCCGTTACAGCCCGAAGCCAAGTCGGTCTTCCTGAAAGTGTAACTCGCGGTGTTCTTCTGCACTGATATGTACAGGAGGTAGAGTTTTTATGAGAAAAAACTCCACCGGCCAGAAATGGGGTAGAAAGGTTTGGTGTACAGATTTTTTAGGGACAGGCATAAAATTACCTTTCCTGTTGATCGAAAGATGAATGTGGAGGGGAGAGGGGTTCTGGAGAAGCGAACATTTTACCATAAAATATTATAGCTTAGCCTGCCGTTGACATGACGGTATAGTCACCTCCTCCTACGAGTACCACACAGGTTACAAATCAGCTCATATTGGAGTCTCACTTAAAAGGGAAATTCCGTATGATTTCACGACAGGTTCTGTGTCTGTCGCATGCACATGTTTTTGTACACAATTAGGAAAGCGTTAAAATTTTACTTTGTTTAAATATAATATATGACTTACCCTCAGAAAGAGTTTTTAATTGATCTTCCCTAATTCAGTAAACTGGACATGCAAAGTTTTCCCCGGACTTGCATGGTTTCCTTTCACCATAATGCTGGCCGTCGTCGCATAAGTCAAGTATTCGTGAGTACGGTGTGAAAGGCGAATGAAATAAATAAGAATAAATAAATATAAGTAACACTGAAAACCACTCCGCGTTGTATAACCCATAGCCGTCTGTATCCGGCTTATTGTCTTCACGACGACTGCTATTTGTGCCTCAGTCTAGATCAATCTGCCCAGGAGACATCTGCTGGCTATTCCAGTTAATGAAGTTCAATCTGAGGTCTACGCATGTTTTTTTTTCCGGCTGTTCACTAACCTAATTACTTTGTATATTAAACCCGGTGACCTTTGTAAATTCTGGATCAGAGTAAGTGCCCTGGCTGACTACCAGTAACTTGGGAACACAGAGCGACACAGCAAGGAAAGACTCTCTTTGAATCCTGAAATACCCGAGGTGGTGGTTCAACTATGACCTCAGTAAGGTCATTCCCTGATTTACTAGCTTTACTTTATTTCCGTTGTTGACACATTTTACGTACATGCAATCATTTCCACTACTTATAAATGTTACTTATAGCGGCCCTTCCCACCTACGCATCAGAAATGAGGACCAGTTTAGTCAAAGTATACTGAGAATTCCAAGACAGCGATGCGCTAGGACTGGACACCTAAACATTTTTATTCTTTGCTGAAGACTTAACAATAAGCTCATTCTACTCCAGTTAAGTGTCAAGCCCATGGCGCTTTCATAGTGTTACCCCTGAGAATATGAAAGGCTAAAGCATAGGGAATAAGTCCAGGATAAAGAATTCCGTGCTACAGTTGGCAAATTGTCAAATGGTGAAATCCAAACTCTTGTCAACTTACCTCAGCTCAGGTTTGTATTCTAGCAGTTCTTGCCAGTCCGTAAATAGTAGGAATTAATGTTACACGACCCTCGCACCACGTCCAAGGCAGCTTTAAGAATGAGGTACAAAAGTGCACTGCTGTTAAATGTAATTTATTACACGTTACTGGTCTATACAGTTGTATTAGACGTCATCCGAGCCCGGGATTACGACAATCTCGTATAGCCGTAAGTTGATTTTCTTGTCATTTTTCTATGCTCTATTTGATCTTTCGCAAAGAATAGCCGGGGCATAGCAAATAATCAAGAAGGTAAATACAGAAGCTGTTATTCAAAGCTGTTCTTGAAGGACAGTCTAGTTTACACGATCTAAAATTGAGACGACAAACGTTTTTTCTTCAGAAATAAGTGAAATTATTTGGCTATCGCTACTCAAGAAAAAAATTTTTTTAAAATGGTCCCTGATAATCATGTTTCTTATTATTTTCAAAGCATTTCTACCAAATCCGGAGAAATTCCACAAAGCCATTGTTAAGGTTGACCTTATGAACAGTTTGTTTCCATTAAAAGATATCGGAGACGTCAACAAACTTGATTTGAAATATTTTTTTTAACGTTTAATCATATTATTTCTTTTTTTGATTGGCGTTTTACGCCGCACTCGAGAATATTTCACTTAACACGAGGCTGGCCAACATTATGGTTGGAGGAAAGACTTTCATTCATTGTACCTAATGCCGCTTTTCGCACGCATCCCTGGCTGCTAAGAGTAAATGATCTTTGCCGAGAGCTGTGTTTATTTTTAATGCGTAGTAGACGCTTTACTTTGAATAGCGTTCGTCCCCTTTTTCGAAATACTCAATTCAGGCACAGAATACTAGTCGAAGCCTAGGCTTAAACTGCATTGAACATCACCGTAATATTTTTGTAAGTTCTTACTTCTTATAACATGTGCATGAACAGTTAGAATAAAACCCTAACTCCGGTAAATCGACAAGAGGGCGGATATCCAGCAATATCATGTCGATAGTGGAAGCACTGGGATTTCAGAGACATGTATATGGGTGAAAAGGTAAACGGCACGAAGAAGGCTGAAGGAAAACAGAACACAGTACAATCATCTCATCTGTCTGAACGATGAGAAGGCGCGCTGAGCCAGAGCGAAAGTATTGCCGCAGAGGTGAGTCTTAGTGGCCGTTTGCTAATGGACTTTATTGCAGAAGAACACAGTAGGCTGAGCAACAGGCAATGTACGTTACTTGACATGGTACTGGCACTCAGCTGCGCAATCGCCTTCCCACACACCACCCACACTGGTACGTGCCAAACAGTGACCAGAACACGTAACTATGTTTGCTACTCCCCGTGTCCGATTTGAACAAATTAACCATTGACGAAACATTCCTTTCCTAAAGACACCCCGTAATAGATCTTGTGGGTCCTAAAACGGGTGGAACGGTTTTCAAGTTTACATTTGGCAGCACGAGAGAATGTAAACAATCTTTGACAGTGCAAGAACATTGGTGGTAATTAATTTACCAAAAGCTGAGTCACTCAAGGTCTTTGGGGGCGTTGAGAACACTTAGGATGTGGGGGAAATCTTCACATGACGACCACGAAAAAACACACATGTGATTAGTGTTAATAAGCAAACAGGAAATTACATGTCATCCCCTGATACTTGCGATAAGTTAAATGTCAGTCGTAAGACGAAACAGTGGCTCATACAAAAAATGTCGAGGAGTTCGTGAAGCACCAGTTATCAATTGTCGAGAATCGCTCTGTCCTTGTTGATTTATATTAAATTTATTATGTTATGTAACACTCAGCAATTAACAATTATAACCTCAAGATATTACGTTAAGTAAAAAAGCCCTGCATTGCATGCATTGAAAGGTATAAATAACTTAAGAAAATCGTGGACTAACTATATATGTACCACAGAGTCTCTTCGTAAATACTATCCGATTCCTCCTCAGTAGACTTGTCAGATATCTGAATATGTGCCGTGATTTCCCCAGCCCTGCGCTGATTTTGTTTACAAAAAGCCGAGTCACTCGTGAAATCGTTGAATAATTACTGAATGCATGGGTGGAAACTATTTGATTACTGACATGTGCACGCACAAACTAGATAAATCCCTTTTGTTTGATATTCCTGGATGTCCAAGTCAACTTGTTATAAATTGATGGAATCAGCTCGAAAATATTCAGGAACCGAAAAATGAGGAAAACGAATAATACACTATCATCCTTTCGGAATTTAACTCACGTGATATTTCCCTGTGGACTCGCCTGTGAAAATGAGAACATGGCGTTCTACAGATAATTTCCTGGCTCACTTCGTCACAGTTTCATTGGCGTTTCCGATTTGTTGCCTCTTCATTTTGGTAGAAAGTCTAAGCACTAATAATGCAAGTTGATTTAAGATGTTTCTGATGAATTTAACAACACAAGGCGTCAAATAGACAACAGGATTTAAAACCACTTTGTAGTTAAACGAGTCAACTAAGCTGGGTAAACACTCCACTCTAACTTCGTAGAGTGCATGTACTTTTTTCACAATTGCAACACCAGGCCCTTGGAAAGACACAAGGGGTTCTTGTTGTCGCTAACTTAAGCAACACTGGGCAGCCAAAACAAGACTTTCACTGCGCCTTTCCCTTCGTCAATGCGACAAGAAAGGATGGTGAACAATAACAGATACCGGATGTTTGCTGAGAAACAGTCTGCATGGTATCGATTACAAGCATCAGGTGGAGACTGTCTCAGTATTATGAAGACACCACGTATGGATGGTGGAATGTTTACCAACTGTCTCATGACAGACACATACAGACACAGGCTAGCAAAATTTGTTTCTTCATCTCCTGAATTCCGTTTGTCTTTTCGTGTACAGATGTGGCCAGCTAGTTGGATGTACAGGATTATATGTGCTCTAGATAAAGGAGTAATCGAGCAGAGACATAAATCGTACAAAACATATGACAATACTGAAACCCTCGGGCTTTTGCTTTACAAAGATACCACTGTTACTGGAATCAGTCTTCATGTCCTCCAAATCTGTTTGATTCCTAGAAAGTTCCACTGACGATTGTGATGGATTTCTGTTAATTCCGGCCCACTGGCAGGGTATTTTCTATTGTTGTGTTAGACAATGGTCTGTAACGGTTATCGTGAATAAGTTTTTTTCTGATGTGACCGGATTGAAATTTAAACCTTGATCTCTACGTTACTGTGCGCGCTTCCTAATCTAATGGTATTGACATGAAATTAAATTGCTGACATAAGGCACTAAAAAAACAACACAGAAACATTGCAATATCAGGTGAGTTGTTTTCAGTTTCACTTGGATGTGTCACAGAGCATGCAATGACATTTTTTTAACGAATCAATGTTTTCAAGGTGTTGTTTATTCTGTACTTTGATTGTCATTGATTTTACCTTCAAACTCTACCGCTCTCTCAGTTTGCTCTGGAAAAAACCCCACTCCATTCAGCACTCTTGTTGACGAGGTGTGTTGGCCTGAAGACAAAAAACCCTATCCAAAGGCTTATGTTCATGGCTCCCTTCGACTTCCTAAACTCCCAAAACCCCCCAGAAGGTTTTACAAATATGGATCTATTATCAAGGACGCAAGGTGGGAATTAGACGGTACGACAAAGCGCTCAGTGTGATTTCCATCAAAACTCGACGGTGTACAACATAGATACACACACACTTACAACTAAACATAAAGCTACACTGACATATTAACGTGATGATTCCGATTAAGAATTTCTTCTCAGTTAATTTACAGAATATAGAAAGTTAGTAGGGGATGAAACTAAGCATTGCACTACATGCACAGTTTCAGCCCGCTGGATTTAGCTTGTCGATGTAATGCTGACACAAAATGCTCCTTACAGCATAATTTTTCCATGAAACGGTAAATAAGGAAGAGCCACGGTCTTGTTCAATTCTAGTTAGGATTAACAATAAGGTGTTAGTCCACATTGTCGCACTGTTGAGAAGCAACATGCCTGGGTGGCCAGAATTATTCACCCGACGAGTTTTTGACCAGCATTCATTACCCATCATGTTCCCTCAATTTTGACCTCAGAGTTTTCTGGAAACTTCCTTGTCTCGGAGGTTTTGGAGGTTGTTTGGATTCACAATAAGAAATTCCAAGAAAGTTGTATGCTCATGATACGCACTCTTCGGGAGAACGATGCAAAAGTAAATAAATTTGAATGCATACATTAAACTGGCTATGCGGTTGAAAATTTGTACATTATAAGTAAGAAAGTTCACCAGTTGCATGTCAAATGTCGACACTTTATCCCACATAGCGATTTCAACCACCCAGGACACTAATCACCGTCGTAGAAGTGAAATATTACTGAGGACGGTGCCAAGCACCGTAAATCCAACGGTATCCCTAGCAGCACGTCCAGAATTCCAGTGCAACCTGTTGTCGATCATCACTAACGTCTGTGGCTGTCCAGTAAGCTGTCAAGAGAAACTGATCGGCAGATAAAAGTTTCAAATATTGGATTGGAAATTATCCCTGATCTCTAGCTAACGACTTTACAAAGCTTTAGCCGGATGTCATCTACCGCTAGACTTAACCTCGGCGATAAAACTGGGCCTGATGTCCTATAGAGAAGCCAGACTGTCTGACAGCCGACCCCCGGAATGATTCCTAATGGCTGTTCTCTGTCCTCACATTCGTAATATTTTATTGATTTTATATTGGCAATGTCATTTTAGAGAAGCACAAAGAATACAAATATAGACGTCTTTATTTCCTTCTGATGGTGTAATGTTAGCTACCTGCGCTTTAGTGTCAACTCCATAACATGTTAAAGATGACGGCTCGGAGAAATCTCCCGAGCGTTTCTTCGCCCTATCAACCCGGTGTGGAGAAAGCAACATTTTGATAAGTTTAATTCTATATTTCTGCATTTTGTTTCTCTCAGTAGTAATGCAAAATTTAAAAAAAAAAGTCCTAAGCCTGAACGATAAAAATTATGATATAAATATAAATAGAAATATATATATATAAATATGATTATGCATGGTCACAACAAGTATTTCTTTTTTCTCAAAATATCTGCTATTTGTGTCTTACATGTATTAGTCCACTACGAGAGGAAGTATAAAAGATGTCTCTGAAATGTTAATTATTATTTCCCCAAAATTTCTTCAGAATCCTTATGAACCCCAAAGAGCAAATACTAACACTGACCTAACGTTGATCCTTTTAATACAAATGATCTAGAAAATTTTGGTCACTTGCACTGATTGTTGTTATTTTATTTGGTGCATAAATATATATTTTAACGGTGTTAAATGCTATTAACTGACGACAGAATAGAGCAGTGTGATCCAGACCAAATCTGCTTTAATTAAAGATTAACTATTGACTTCAGTGTTTCTCAGCCGGAGAGATGTAAAACCTTGTCCCTCCATTGAAAAGAATAACTACGCTGTTAACGCTGTCTTACAAAACCAGAAAACACACGGGCCACTTATTAAGTGGGCGAACACTTCGGGAAAAGCTTAAATAAGACTGGAGAAGTCCTGATTTCTAAGTGACTCTCTGACTCTCTGCATATCATAGCGGTAAGGCCTTTTGATTTGGTCGATGCATTTTTCTTCCTGAGGACAGGTTTAAGTATTACTGGTGAAGATCCCCATGTAAAAATCCATTTCGAGTGATTCCACTCCCGTAAAATTTCCGACAACTGCCTGTCGATTATCTACTCACACAATTTGTGTTGACTATCAATTCCAATACTACGCGGACGAGCCTGTTGTTTTATTCTTATAGTTCTGCAGCTAAACTCGAAAAACTAAATTCATTTGCATGGCTCACATTACAAAGACTTTGCTATGAAATATTATCAGTCCCTCAAGATACCACGCGTCCACTTGTTTATCTCACGACCGAAATGAACCAAAATAAGATGAAAGTAGTGCCAGGCCATGTATAAAAGATCCTGATAACACATATACCTTCCCCAATAACACCCAAGGCTGTATATATCACGGTATTTCTCCTGTATGGAGAGCCGTAATGGTTGACACGGCCGTCCATCAAGAGAATGTTGACATTTGGTCGCTTTAAGATTGGAATCATTTATTTACCGGTATCAGAATATGGCGGAACGGAGGCCAGGCCAAAGTGCATCATGGGACCGGTTCTTCCTTATTAATGATGCAAGTAATGTAAGGATAGCAACGCAGAGTTTTTTAAGCATTTTCTGAACTGTCTGAAAGATTCCAGGTTTATTGACCGGTTTGTGTTTTTTTCTTTTCTATTTCAATAACAATGCTAAATTGCAGTTCACATTCTAAGAACAGCCTTAATCTGTAGGTCACACGTGTCATGTTAAAGAGCTGCAATTCGAATCCACTCGAATGCGCTGGGACTTTCCAAGCAGTTTATACTTCCGTACACAGGATCTATATCGGTTGAAGGAAAATGGAATTAAGCGAGAACAGTCTCCATTTTATATCTCCTTTCACCTTGTAAGGCCACTCCTTACAATACTGTTGTCAGCTCAAGTATCGAATTCTAATCTAGGCTTATCCGAAAACCTCATATCACTAATGGCATCACTGGAATTCGCGAGACAGGCTGTGACGTTAAAAAAATTGAGTGGACGAGGATAAAAAAAATAAAACTGTTTTTCTCCGTGTTACGTGACAGAACTCAGCTTGTCAGTTCGAACGATCATGAGCCGCATTTGAACACGGTGACCACACTGAGGCAGACAGGCAACGGACCTTCGTGGTCGTACGCTAAGGGATCCTGTTCAGGGAAAGGCTTGAAGGGTGAGCAATACGCAGTGCACATCACTTGATATGAGACTGAGGCCCGGATGGCCAATCGTCTTCCAAAACACCATTATCGCCTTTGTAAGCAATGTACACGCCAATTAACGCCTTAAAAAGTAAATGAATACATGAAGCTAAGCTTGCTAATATCCGCTTGTGCGCATGAGGCGTTTCAGGTTTGAAGAGAGTAATTTCGATGAAGAAAAGGTGTGCTTTCTTAATGATAAAATCATATCACATTAATCAGGCTAAAAGTCATTGGGAATATTTATTCTAAATGGTATCACCGTCAGGAACAATAAACGTAAACGGCTATGAGTAATTGAACATGCCCCCAAAATGATGAAAATATAAAATTGTTATTTATATAACATAAAATAATATTTATTCATTTCTTTATTTATTTATTGGTGCCTATAGTCATATCCAAAAGATTTTCTTTTCGTGGTTATAGGTCTGGTGTAATTTTTGGTGGGAGGAAACCTAAGGATCTCGGATAAATTGTTGTACAGGGGCAGTAATCCCTTGATATCGGCGCAAGCTTTGTTCTCTCATGCGTACCTTCAACTCTCAATGAAAGCACCCAAAGCCTTTATAAGAAAACGCACTAGGGGTGATTAAAGAGACTGTCCCTAAGCAATATAACAGACAACAGTGCAGTACAAACGAACCCACTTAAGATCCCCGTGATGCGAATAAATTGCTGTTAGTGCCCTTGTTGTACTCTCTGTGCTGTGGTATTATGCATTATTATACAGCAACGTCAAGGTATAGAGAAGATACCTGGAGCCCACTTGCAGAAAGCACTCGTAACGTTAGCTGGCATGACAGACTAATGCCTACAGTGCAGGTTGCTATGGTAGTTACGTGCTCGCAGCTTTAAGAGTGCTGCGTTCATTACAAATGACCCCGGAGGGGAAGATTTGAAGATTTCCTACGTTAAATTCCAAAGGTGTTCGTCCACAATACAATGGCTTTATTGTTTACATAAAAAACCTTTGTGCAGATGGGGGCTTAATTAATATTTCTGTTCACATTAATACATTATAAATAGACTTGAAAGATATGCAAAAAAAAGCTTTAAAAAAAGGTAAAGGTGTAAATTTGTCAACATAAGGCCAAAACTAACCACATGTTCTGTTAAAATTCAAATCAGTTAAAATCCAGTAGAAATATACATTTATCTATTACAACCTATGTTGCTTCACCTATCTGGATTTGAATTCAGACATTAGGCATGCGCTCAGTTGTAAGCGCTTTATCCCCCATCCGTGAGTAATTGTGGACTTGAAACAAGCCATTCTGTTTGTATAATTAATCCGTCATTCTAGCTGAGGATGTATATTACACCGCTTTTAACATCCTGGAGTACATGACAATTTATCCTGTCTCACTCAATGCATGTAATATTAAAGACCTTGTACCTTAGTGTAATGTATCCACAGCCTTGTGTCGGGAACTCCAGTGAGCGTGATCCAGTCATTCAGAAGGACGAACGGATGAGGATAATCAGCGATGTGGGGAGCAGGAACTACTGTTGACAAATCTGGCTTAAAAACAGGTCTCTCAAATTACGTTATTAGCTGATGAACAGGGAGAGGGACAAGAATAAAGAGGAGAAGCGTGGGTGAGCAATGTAGGCAGCGGTTTTATAAGAGGCAAATAGGGGGCATTTAAGCGTTCACATCGTCGTTTATTTCTATTCCTCCAAAATGAAAAACCAACATCACAAATTCAATAAATCACAAACTCTTCATAATG
Source organism: Acanthopleura granulata (assembly GCA_016165875.1). NCBI lineage: Eukaryota > Metazoa > Mollusca > Polyplacophora > Chitonida > Chitonidae > Acanthopleura > Acanthopleura granulata. The sequence goes on from JABBOT010000013.1 coordinate 12,061,993, forward strand.
GTGAATGTGCTCAGATTATTAAATCACAATTAAAAATGTTAAGATACACGATCGGCCAGACTTGTATAACTGGAAACGGTATAATCACCAACACAACATCAGCTTACTTCCAAAATGACCGGACAAAATTCCATGGTATGTCAATAGTGTAAGCTTACAGCAGGCATGCATACTTGTTTCATTCATTTTAGTAGATTTGCCTTGTCTTTCTGCAGGATTATCAGCACTTGCCTCAGTCGTAAATTACAGCCAGTTGTAGGCTAGTGTGTATGTGGTGTAGCCACACGCCAGCACAGCGATCACTTTGTATATCTTACCAGCAGGGTTGATTTGGATTCATACAGTCGGAACCGGTGCATTGGAATGATGGCCTAGACAGTAACTATAGTTGGAGAGTGGGCAGAGTGATTTACAATGGGAAACTCGTACAACTCTTTTCAGCCTTAAAAGAGCTCCAAAGCCCCGGTGTTCTTTCTCAGTTATAAGTCACACCTTTATGTGTACTCTAACTCTTTCTAAGTTTGGGGGTAGGTATCAGTACTTCTAAAAGCAAAAAATGACGTTTGTCTCCCCTACTTTGGGACAAAGTTTGGACAGGTTTTTCATTAGATGGACTTACCGTATGGGAAACTGTGTAATCGTGTTAGGGTTACATGCACATTGGCTGAAGATGGCCGAATGTTCCAAAAATTAGAAGAATTAGGTTTCATGTGTTCACAAAACACTTATGCGGCACAAAATCAATGCAGCGTCGGAGCAGGAATTAATAGGTTTTTAGTGCGATTTGGAAACTGTGTACCGGAGTCTCCCATTGTCACGTGATCCGGCTGTGTATCAAACTCCCTGCAGGCTTGTTACTGTCACTTCATCACCTCGGTCATTCCCGGAAGCGCGGATTAATTTGCAGAGCTGGTGTGTCTGGCCATTACAGAGAAAATAGGTAGTCTAACGCTGGATTCAAGGAGAGGAGATTACAGGGCGTAATAAAACCCGCCCTAGATTCAATTCCTCAAGGAGATGAGACACAGACGTGACCTGAAGGTAAACGAGACATGGAGAGCGCAGGAGTGAGTTTGAGTAAGGTGACTTTTGTCGGGTAACCTGTAGACTGTGTTCAGGAGTGAACAATATACAACAGGGGCTAGTCCCTTGCTGGAGCTGTTAACGTGGCCTTCAACACTTCAGTAAAGACTTAACCCAATACTTATATATGTCAACCGCAAAGCTCACAATCCCCATGTGGTTATGTCCAGTTGATAGACAGACAAGGTTCTCTTACACGATGATGGTTAAAAAAATTAGAGACACATAACCAGACAGTACGCATTTAAAATTGCCAGATATCTTAGAAACTGACTTGTGCAACTCACGTGTTATTACTTATCAAATGTGAAAATAACACCACATTCTGAGTAATTCTATACTAGTGATGTTCAATGCATTGCTAGTACAGTTGATAACAACACTTCACCTTTTGTTTGTTTCTTATTTAGTACTGGTTCAAGGGGGTATTGTATGTTGTTCCCATTAAAGCACTTACATAAACAGTGAGAACAGAATCCCATGTGAGGTAAATTCACAACAGGACGGGCTTCACCTGTAAATTCTGACCATTTGCCGACTACTACATTATCGTCGCTGCTCTGGTTTTACTCTCCAAGCCTGGAGCCTCATTGGTAATCGAAAAAATGTCAGGGGAAGGAAACTTTCGTGAACATGTATATGCTGCGGGATTTTGTTCATATAATGACTAGCCCGTACTCAAGAATATTGGGAGGAAACCGGTCAGAGCACGGAGGAAACCCACGACCATCTGCATGTTGCTGGAGGACCTTCCAACGTACGGCGGGAGAGGAAGCCAGAATGAGTTGGGCTTGAACACAGAGCTACCGCATTGGTGGGAGGCACCTGGCGCGCCAACCCCCTAGGCCACAGAGGCCCCCGTTTTGTTCTGAAGTAAGGATACCGTTCCTCACGTCACAAATGGTGGGGTAGAAAAGATCACATCCCAAAACGGTAAACAGTGGAGTGTTGAATGGGTCGCGGTAATGGTGGTCAGGTTCCTACCGGGAAGACATGTCTATCATGTAGACATGTACCAATGAAGTGCATCCAGGTTATCTCCTGATCCGAAAACTCCATGCTGAGAAAGTCACAATAGCATATTAGCATAAACACCTGCACAAATGAACAAGGTTGTCACTTTGCCTTTTGTCGGTACCTATACTGTAAGGCCACTGGTAGTTAATTCTCTGCTTCTTGCAACCAGCTGAAAAGTACAATGATTTGTGAGGCGATTATTGATTATTTACTATTCGAGTACCTGTAAAAAGCACCGAGAACGGGAGTTGCTTGCTGTACAATTCAAAACGCTTCCTTAAATTCCTGCTAATGAAAAAAAAAAACAAAAAAAAAACAATGAAACTTATAATCTCAATGTTTTTCTTAAATTTTATTCATAATAAAAAGTAACGATATACAACTGTTTGTTCGTCAACATTGACCTAGAATAAATATATCTTTGTACTATTATAATCAAGTTTTAACATACAATTAAATCAGTACGTGTACGTAATATAAAATTATCTGCATTATACATAAATTGTTTATCAAAATATATCTTTGAGATCATAAGTAACTGATTGATATCAATTTCATAAAGTAAATTGCATCTTGCATTATCCACAAACATCCATGTTTGTTTTGTCGCAAGGACACAAATAAACTTACCGAATCACCAAGTTATTATTTCAGACAGTACAAATTGTTCATTAGTTTTAATTCCAAAACTAACTTAAACCAGTTTGATATATTGTTGATAAATATTTACACCAATTACCCACATCAAATAGAGAGATTGGCACTTCTGAAATTTTGACTCCCCTAATTCTTCGAAAGGTGTAGAACTACAAATATTCATTCCACGTATGCTTTGTCCCAATTACACAAGTAAAATTACAGAATCACTACGCTATTATTTCTTACATAAAGATTTGTTGATTAGTTTTGATTAAAAAACTAAATAAAATAATGTTGATATTGTTTGTGAACATTTACCAAGTTACCCACTTCTAATAATGACACTCTCACATGATCAGATTTTTTGACTACCCTACAAATTCTTAGGCAGGCCTAGAACTACTGACAATATGGCGGGAGGTTTTCTGCTTCACGATTACGTTTTGATACATTCGGTTTTTTGTTTCTGACACAGGTGCACAAATTCGGAAGCAATTGACAGGATGGCTCAGGTTTCTTGTTGTGCCACAGTGACAGCATACCTTACACCAACGAGCACAGCCATAATGAAGAGTTTCAACTGGTGACTAATATGTCAAATTCTACCTTAGGTATAACTTGTCTAAGATGCATTGACAGTGGGTGTCCCATTCTCTTTGAACTCTTGTCAGTGTGACACCACAGGTATAGAACTTCTCATTAAAGGCCATCTTCAAATGTCTACATTCCAGTGCAGATACCTTTGATTTTGAATACAAGAGCCTAGGTTTGTCTGATTCGAAGCAGTTTGTAATCATCTTAACGTTGTTTAGATCTTCGCGAAGCGGGTTAAAAGCCATACCTTGACCCAGTGAGCTTTTTGTTTTTAAGGAAGGCATATGCTCTTCTGTTGTTTCACATCCATACACCTCATCCAAACTTTTGTAATGCGACTCATTGTCAGGCATTGGATCGGGTGATTGAGACAAGTTTTTTACCTGTTCCGCTTGCAATCTGAACGGTTTGTTACAAATCTCACAGAAGCTGATTAAATTAATAGAGGTCTAGCCAGGCTACACGGCCTCCTCGAAGTAACTTGGAGGTCTCGTGTAAATGCGAGGTTTACTTTGTCTTCCAATAAAAGCGTCGGCTATTGAAGACTGTAAAGCCTTGCTCAGAATACATTTACTTGATTAACGCCTAAGAATAGATCTGGTACATGTAGCTATCACAAAGGTTCTGCTCCTTCTAATTACTTAGAGGTACATAGATCTTAAGCAGGGGCACACCACTTGTATTCCACTCACACTTGTGGGTCTCTAGCTTATGCTGGGTTTTGTGATACAGGTTTAATACTGGAGTTGTACAAAGGAAAGGCGCTTGAGCAGTGGGGTAGCAGTTGATCATCTGTATATTTATACAGTATATGTACATGAGAAAAATGCGACGTTTTTTTCCCTGTGGTTCCCTCTGTTCCTGCTGCCGTGCTTTTTGCCCACTGACTCCAGAAAAATAAGGATACAGAGAATCTCCCTGGTGGATAGAATTCCACACATAGCAGGCATTTAAAGGGTTAAAGTGGGTTTGGGATTCATTTATTTGTTATTTGATTGATGTTTTACGCCGTACTCAAGAATACTTCACTTATACAATGGCGGCCAGCCGGTTGTTGGTGGACCTTCACACGTGCGGTGGGAGAGGACGCCAACATGAGCTGGACTTGAACTCAGAGGGACCAAATTGGTGGAAAGCTTCTGGGTCATTCCGATGCGCTAGCGCGCTAACCAACTGAGCCACGGAGGACCTCAACACGGGTTTTAGAGATTGCGTATTTAAGTGATGCTGTCAAATAAACGAGTGATCATTTTCATCATGTTACGTCCAATGAAAGCAGAAGTGGTTTATATTTGTTCAGGACAAGCATGGTGAACCTTTGCATATAAACGGGGTACAAATATGTTTCTGTTTTGCAGTCCCTTCTAGATGCATATTTTCGTGTGGAACTATCCACACAACATTATTATTTTTGCACCAGTAATGCTGGTATGAGAAATTAACCTTTTTTTTTCCTACAAAGAGAAAATGCTGGTGGTACAAGAGATATTGAGGATAACATATAGAAAGTAACGCGTCAGTAAATGTTCTTTCATAAAATCAAAATTGAGGAAATCCTTCACTAGAGCTCCGTTGAGGTACCATCAACCTTTTCGCCCTAAGTAGGTCATCCTGACCTGATTTTGAGTTCTCTACTGCAGATCCGTAATAAGCGCACAAAAACAACGGAGTAATTTTCTGGCCTTGACCACGTTACGGAGATAGAATTGAATCTCTCTCCATCAAATGATAGCGTCTTTAGTTTCAATGATATCCACAACGTAGACGCGAGCTAAATTGGAAATGGCCGAAGGCTCTTCCCAAGTAATAATCTTCTGTAGCAGGCTTTCAATAGAATGTGAAAATAAAAGATTTGTCGCCGGTTTCATTTTATCCATTTCTTCTCTGGGCAATTCAACGCCTTTTGTGTTCAGATATTTGGGTAATAAATAATTCGTTTTATCTTTCCTTTGCATAGTTTGTCTTTCTTTCCTCATTTAGTATCTATACCGAAGGCAGGGGTGATGGGTAAAGATGAAAGACAGCAAGATAACTGATCTATTCCATAGCCACTTTCGAACATACGACGCATGTCGCATAATGTCGGCAAGACTAGAATCTGATACAAACTTTTATTTCTCCAATCCTAATATGTCGATAGGCGTCCCATCTTCCGTGTGCCTGACGTCAACTCTCTGACTGCGAATTGGAAATTTCGGAATCCTAGGCTGACTGAACCGGTCAGTAGTGCTCAGTTTTATGGGAAACGAACGCGACATAAACCACTGACATCTGGAAAATTACCCACCAACATTTCCCTGTGTTAGGCACATAACACAGGTTGGTGGAAAGCAATTAGTCTCCAAACACCAGGATCTGCCTAAACGGTCACACAAGTATAAAAGTCATTGACCACTAACTGGCATTCAAGGCCTCATGTACAGCGATAGTGGGGAAATGTAAAAATTACATGTCTATGGCCGGCTTTCAAACCGTATCTTACGAGTCTTTGTGAGTGCAAAGAAGGACCCTGCTTTAACCCACAGAAACACTACCCGCTACCATATGCTATGTAAATGCTAAACTGACTTTCAGTGCCTGTACAGGACGTTGGAGTGACCTAATTTTTATATGGGTTAGTTTGGGTGAGCCCTTCAACATGTGCATTATTCCGATATGTGCTTTAACACATTATGATATTGTATCAAACACTATATATCGAATAATGTGATTTTTGAGTTACAAATCAATTTTAAAGTAGATTCTTATTCTCGTTATCTTTTTGTTCCGACTTTGGGCGGTTATCACTCTTAGAATTATACAAGCTATCAATGATTCCGCATGGCGTATTTTCGCCACGAGATGACCGAGCTGCAGACCATGTGGCGTTGAATCTAGCCTTCGAAAGCGACACTCCTATACCAGCCGTCAACGAAAACGGGCGTTCCAGGTCAACAATCGCTAAACTTGTTTCCCAAAACGACAAATAACACAAACCCCCAAAGAACAAAAAAAATATATAAATATAAAGTTTAGATGGATTGACGAAAAGACGTAATGAATGTTCTAGGCGGATGAATAAATTCAGTTTCCAAATCGTGCACCATTTTAGTATACATGGTGTCGCTAATCAACTTTGCTGAGCTCTGTTATTCACCCATTCAATCTAAATTACATTCTTCTTCGATATAAATTTGGTGTTCGAATTTCAAACCAGGCTTGAACATCTTCTCGGCACGACATGGCTGAAATATGTTGATGATGTGGCGCTTAGCAAAGATCATTACATTTTTTTTCTGAACAGTGGTTATTTCCTTTTATTGAATTGCTGTCGTGTAAATGAATAATCTGACTTCACCAAAATATTTATGATACCGTTTAAACGATCGAAATCCTTAGAGGAGTAATTATCTCTTCTGAGTGAAATATTGTGTATTTAAACGAGTCATTAAGACACAGAGAGTACCAGTATAGCTAAATACTTCTGTTCACAGCCTTGAACTGCACGAGAATTTCCAGATATGAAATGTCAATACAAGAGGTTTTGACGGCCCCCTAGGGCTTGTGTGCCATGGACAAGAACAGAACTAAATCAGACTGTCACATATGCCTCAAGTGTTCCATGTTTTCACTGTGTCTATTACAGCTTCTAATGTGGAACCACCATCAAAACAAGACATCATCGTCATCATCGATTCTTGCTTTGGAACTATCCAAAGCTCTGTATAACAGGGTGACCCATACTGTCAGATGGACTCTAGCTGGCATCCAGTCTTAGTCTAGAGTGAAACATGGTTTGGTGAGTAAGTGAAGAGTGCAAACTTTTATAGAGTTTTGTCAATAATTTCACCCCTTTGCACATAGCAATAATTCGGCTGAAATGAAGAATAAATCACGCTTGGTGACTTTTAAAATGTCCGTGTGGAATATAAGAATAGAAAAGCCCTTGCTTCACATTCAACGATCTTACTTTCGTGAGACTTATATCACTTGTCACATTCTTATATGTTTTATTTTCTACTTTTCCAAAAACAGCGGTTGTCAATGTTAACAGGGTGGCGTTCACTATTTACACGTTGCTTAGAAGCCTTAGAATTCAATGACGCCCACATCAAAGATACATGACATTGTAATCATTATTTGAGATAAATGAACAAAATAAAGTGGATCTAAAAAATAATAAAATGGAGTCGGCTCTTAGTTAAGCTAGATTGCCTTCCTTAATATAATACGTCATACAACGTACAAGAGATCATAGGAGCTTGAGGCTTTAAAATATCGTCTTTTTCTCAATTGCAGCTGCACCAATAATGACGAACAGAGGCGTTATTGTGATAAGACTCCATTAATTGTGCGCTACTGCAGAGTTCTCTAAAGTTCCAGGCATATTGCATTGGTAATTTGTCTTGACTTCCGGTTTTCACAGTCGGTACTGGAGTTATCGGTCAACTGCAGGGCAGCGTACTCAGAGACCTTTCACTGAGTGCCACTGTTTTAATCTTGAATTCTGTGACCTCTAATGGTTTGATGGTCATATTTATTTTGCTGACAGGGTCACGCTGAGGTGGGATCGACATAGACATACACTTTGGCCGAAATCCTTGTGGTATTGGCCTCCGCACAAGACTTCAGAACTCTACCTGTCTTATTCTCTGTGTTGACACATGACAGCTCATTGGAGAAGGATTTCTATATATTAAGCCACTTGGTTCCGACAAGGAAGTCGGATAAGTCTTTACCTGCTGGGAGTGTGAAATGATAAATTGGCACCAAGGCGAATTACCGGCGACAAGAGATCAATACTGTCGGTGACAAGGCTTGAGGGAAAGGTACATTGATACCGATGCCATTGTACTGCTGTCAAGTCGCAATAGGTTTTCTAGGTTTCTTACCTTTAGAATTCTGGCTATGAGAAAGGAACTACATATATAAGGCACCGCAGGAAACACTGGCCCACAATGCTAAGAAGATTCTGCTCTAAACTTGGTCCGTAGACGCAACAGAGGCAGTCTGAAATGTTAGCCCAGATCTGAAACATTTCTACAAACGACGTAAGAATATAACGTAATATGTAGCCTAATATATCACCTAATATAAGAGGTCATTTTTTTCCATGGATAAAATCCGTGAAGCAACACATCCAAAATTCAACTTCATATGAAATGCGCAAGCGAAACTTTCTAATGTTACATAATCTATAACTACATAGCCCATCCACTTGTCTTATCTTGGACAGTGGGCCAGCTTGGGAAAATGAAAGACGTTATAAGACACACGTCGGATTCAAACCCTGAGCTGTTTACACGCATGAGCAACGTCATGTAAGTAATCCATAGTTTCTTGAATAAGCTTGTAGGCATTCTAGTCCTGCTGCAATCACATAGGAAAGAAACTGAAACATTAGTGCCAAAGGAATGACTTAGGATCCACCTGTAGGCTGTGAAAAGGTACCAACACCACAGGTTTATACTTTGAATCGTGCTGAAATGAATCTTGTACAAAATGAGCAGGCCACTTTGATGAATTAGTCGACCAGGGCGAGAGCAGATGAGAAGTAAACTCCGCGTATAGTTTAATTTACCTCAGGGTGGTGTGGTACATCTATATTTGTACATTTCATTCATGAGACGACACATGCAGAATTCTAACTCATGTGAAATACGCATGTGAAATTCTGTAATGTGACATAATAAATGACTGCATAACCCATCTTCATGTCTTACTTGGGACAGCGGGCCAAGTGGGTATAATGAAAGCCACTTAAAAGACAGTACATGATATAAGTTAAGTTTGCCAAAAAAGCTGCACAATATTGTGTTCATTTCGGTGAAGTATTTTTTTAACAGCTACTAGAGAACGGAAAACGACATTTGAGCGTGCTCCATTGATTAGAATGACACGCCGCCATTCTGTCTAGGAATTGAGGTAATTCTTCTAAGCGTCGAACACTGTTTTCACCTGAGACGGTAGCAAATTGCTAAGGTGTTTGTAACTTAAGTATATACGTCAATCATGAAATGGTCTAGAAACTTACTCTCGCCACAACACAATGGCATGGACGACTTTACAGTGTTGTTCACCCATGTACTTGTTATAATTAAAACATATAGCATTAAAACAATGTGCTCTCCCCATGTTATTACATGTTGCATCACGTCACATTTTTAAACAGTTGATCTCTCAGAGTTCTCTGATTGGTCAATCCCGCCTAAGTTTAAAAGCATGGGTGTTTTCATTCTCTCCTCAATCATAATAAACGACAAGGACAATTACTCTTTGGTGTTGTAGTGTGGTATCAACAATTCTCGTCTGGAGCTGGCAAAACTTCTCCTCGCTTCGCTGTTAACTGTAGTAATCTGGGCCTTTTCATTCCAATGTATGGAAGAGTACTGAAGAACAGTCGGCTATGGGAAAGCTCAACGAGATATTGCGTCAAGTTGAATTTTCAAAACGTGAAATAGAGGCCTCCGTGGAACAGAAGATTGGCCACTTAAGAGCGGATTTTGCGTTCGCCTCCAACGAAATTCAGAATATCAAGGACGAAATAAGACTTCCGCTGGAGGCGAGAAGGCAGCAAGCTGCAATTCAGTTTCAGTCGGGACGAGTTAGAAGGCCTAGGCCAATTAAAATGGCGCCTCAGCAGAAAAAGACTGCGTACGCAAGGGAACTGTTGAACGCTGAGGCGGAACGCCTGAATGAGAGTAACAAGATCATCAAAATAGCAAACTGGTCAACGGTGGCTGGGAAACGTCCAGACTGTATATGGCTAATGAGCTTGGGCCTCTATCCCGTACAAAATATCCATGCTTCTCACCCGTGTAGAAAATTCGGGTCTCTCACCCGTAGAAAATATCTGGACCTCAAACCCGTACAAAATATCTGGACCGCTAACAAGTGGAAAAAAATAAGACAAAAGATTTTCTGGCTGTACAATAACGGCGTCTACCCGCACAAACACTACCCATCAAACTCGCCCTTGTCTGTAAAAACGAAGGGCTCATTTTATTGGCCCATCATTTGGACTAGAAGTCCCATCTTTTTCTTCACATAATGAGAACCTCCAAACAGTTGAGTTTTGCCAGCACTTCCGCAGGTACCACAGACGAGAATGGATCAGCCGTCTGACAAGGCGCATTTATTTCGATCCCGTACCTGGAAGACAAAGCCGCCAAGCGGCCGCATGCCCACGTTTACTACAGGACAACTCCTGCGCCCCGTTCCCCAAGATCTCAGCATGCTTTTTGTGACACCTACTTCCCCGCTTTAGGGAAGACCAATGCCCCAGGAGAAAGAAGTCTCATTTTAATTCTTCCCCGTCAAACAAATAAAATTATATATACCCAGTCGGCAGCACAACACTCCACACTTCAAACGAAGATAATTCAGCAATAATTCATACAATTCAAATAGTTTTTTTTTACATTCAAGAGAGATTTTAATAATCTTCTTTATGAATGGTACCTCGATCCGGAGATATCCTTTATATTAAAAATAGAAAGACACTGGATTCACAACCCGAGCTGTTTACACACATGGGCAGCATAACAGACTCTAGTCGGATTATGTACACAAATGGGTATACACAATCCGCAGTGATGTAAGTAATCCCTGGTTCCGACCCTTGGCGCGCCAACGCAGAGCAAGGACCCAGAAACCTATAAAAGTGTCGCTTTGAGTTCAAGTCCAGCTAAAGCTGGCTTCCTTTCTGGCCGTTCGTGGGAAGTTCTGCCAGCAGCTAGCGGAATAATCAAATAAATAAATAATCCTTACTTTCTGCTTTAATCTTATAGGTATTTTGATGCCGCTGGCATTGCTTTGGCATGGTACGTTTATATTAGTGATGAAGACCTGACGTAGCATCCGCTGGAAAAAGTCCAAACACAGGATGATTATATTGTGGATCGTTATGAAACGAGTCTTGTGCAGAATAAGCAGGCCACTCTGATGACGAAGGCAACCTGGGCGAGAGTTGCAGAGGCAAGGTAAACTCCAGACATGGTTTAACTTGCCCTAGTGTATACTGTGGTACTTGTATGATTTCTCCAACACCTGTTATTACGCGTATTTTAAAAAGCGACGACACTGTTTCTTGAAAGTCTACAAACCTTATCAAATGCAAAATGCAGGACGACATTGATGAATGAGGGCTCTTGACAAGGAACATATCTGTATCTTTTTTAATTAATAGTCTTGATGATAGAGACCTTCAAATGTCATTTCCTCGATAGTTTTCTCTGCAGACGAATTGTATTTACAATCTATCACCAAGTACTAAAACGCAGAACAGTCTTATTTAAGACTGCTTGTAACATACATCACGTAATCCTGGATTCCTGTGAGCTGCATGCTTATGTTGGCCTATCTCGTTTCATAGACAGGTATACATTTTAATGGAAAACATCCTAAAATAAATTACACCTTCGGAAATATTCGCTCGAACTTCCACTCATAAGAACTGCGAAGAGATAGCTTTCTCCGAACTAGGCGGATTTAGTAGAAAAGTCGGGTAATTCCAATACTCCCGAGAGTGGTGAAGAGGTGAATCGCAGGGCGGATTGCAAGTGACCCAGAACAATGTTCTTAGTGACGAAAGAAGGCCGTCAGTTGACAAAGCATGTGTGGAGGTTTCAGTAATTCAGAAGCAAGAGTTTGACAAAGAAGCCTGCAATAAATATTGGGCTGCTTACAGTAAAACAACGTTAAAGTTATTCTACGTATAAAAGCTTACTCCACTGATAGACGAAAAGATCTGTTACACCGAAAGTGAACTACTTTCTTCCTGTGTGGTAAAAGCATAATAATTGAAACAATATAAGACACTGCGAGTATGCCAGGTAAGAAATTAACGACAAATAACTGACACATTGTATGAATGATTGATGATATTTTGATCATTCTGTCCCGGACAAATGATCGCTTAACGCACTAACCTATGACACTTTTACATAACCCTGGTTTGTAAATGTGGCACGTCCTGCCTTTGATAGTCTGCCAAGACATCTAGATGACAGACACACGGGGTGCCGTGGATGTTGCATAAATATATGCTTCGCTGTAAAACCCCGTTTTTTATTTATACACATTAAGGCTCCAGAAATCCCATTTCTGTTGGGACATAAAGGTTGATAAATGACAGATCCACGCAGATGCCTGTCTTTATCTTGCTAGGTTGGGTCGATATGGGGTAGGGTAAGTCTCATGACGCTGTCATTGTGAAGCGGTATGTCCGCACCGGGTGAATCACAAGCAAAAACAGAAGAACAGTGTTAGTAACTTAAAAAGGGCTTGCAATACACTGGCATTAATACGAGTTCCAGACGGGTTTTAAAAGGCAGGTTCACGGCTGATAAGATGTGCGTTTTGGCTTCAGATTTAGAATCCAGGGTTTGGAAAGGAGTTCAATGGCAACACAGCATAATTTGAGAAGGTTCATAGTATAAAGTCGGTCAGAGGGTGTTACATGTAAATCTTTCACAGACAGGGCACGAGAAAGAGACTGAATTGTTACATTTAGCCCCGCTATGTGGGTCCTGTTTAATGTATGTATTTCTCCGATTGGTGTTTTACGCCGTACTCAAGAATATTTCACTTATACGACAGCGCCCAGCATTATGGTGGGAGGAAACCGGGCAGAGCCCGAGGGAAACCCACAACCACCCGCAGGTTGCTGGCAGACCTTCCCACGTCCGTTCGGAGAGGAAGCCAGCGTGAGCTGGACTTGAACTCACAGCGAGGGCATTGGTGGAAGGCTTTTGGGTCATTGCGCTGCACTAACGGGCTAACCGACTGAGTCATGGAGGCCCCGGGTCCTATTTAATAGAAAAGTTCTACGCACATCAGTAGCCTAACCAACCACTCCATTCAAACCAGGGGTCTCTACAGTCACAGGCAGCACATCATACTTACAACAGCAAAAGCTGGAAAGACCAGATAAGCTAATTACTTAACAAGACACCATTATAGGTCCATGCTTCCTCGCATAAGCGTGACATTACTAAAGAGACAGGCTTGGTCATTCACTGGTATAAGAGAGATAAGCACATCTTAACACTGGCGATGAAGATCCCACACATCAGCTGCACTGTAACAGGAACCGGATGTTTACAATGCTGAAAAGACTGTTGCGCTAGAGAATTAGGCCGATCGTTGACCACGACGACCTGAACGGAACTGACAAGAACAAACAAAGTTGCGCAAGTGAACTACTTTGCTGTATCAAAAATGTCAAACAATCTGGATTCGCGGGTTCTCTAAAAATTTATCGGACATATAGTATTTGTGGAACGTAGCTGGATCTGTACCCTGACATCGATGGCAGGTGTGTCTGTACTTATTAGAAGAGACGTACGTGAAGGCTTAGTTAGCAATGTACAGTTTAATAGCTTGATCTAAGGCATAGTGATCAAAACATTCGTATCATTTACATCGACTATAAACCTGAAACACACTGACCTTCCGCCATCTGTCTCGCTCTCCAGATGACCCACAAGTCAGGGTCAGGTGGGGGCTAGACCGATATGTGCTTTGATGGAAATCCCCAGGTTTTGAAAGTCAACGGTTGCGTATGGCGATTTGCCAATTTCCACACTGTAACCTCCGCTTCGGTGTAACTCTCTGTGTTGTAGTCTTTTATATTATTTTCTTGCATAAAGCGGTATTCTGCTGGTGGACTAAGCATCCCCGAGGACGGGTCACTTTACGTTCTTTTCATGTTATTGTGGATTGCGTGTGATGACAGCAGAGCATTTTGGATGAATCTACACCAGTAACGTAAAATGCATCGCAGTTTACTTTAATACAAATCTTTTCACCTAATTCTCTTTAACCCATTGATATAGTGGCGGAGTAAGATGTTATCTTTTTAACAATTACAAATACACTTAGAGTAAAACCTTAACTGAGGTAAAATGACAAAATTGTAATATAAGATAGCGTCTCGGACTTTTTTTTACATCTAATCAGTTAGGCTCTACATAAGGAAGTCACATAAACTGGACAGTTGTCTGATTCTGAAACAGTAAATCGGCTCATAGGCGAAGTGTCAGCGACCAAGCATCAATGCTGTTTACCTTAAGAAGAACGATCTATGAGATCGCATATAACATAGGCCTGCGTAACCCAGTTACATGGAGGTCTTTCGGTTGGGGCAACGTGTCGTCTAGTAAACGTGTTCGATTTTAAACGCGAGCGCTCTGCACACGTGTGCAGTACAAACTACTGACAGTAGCACACATGCAATCCAACCGACCCTGATAACTTCAAAACCTAACAGGAACATCTAACCGATCCTCACTGGTATTTGTAATCCCCGGATGCCCAGTATACGCATATAGTTGGTACAGCTGGAGTTGCAGAGGAGGAAATCTTGGGTAGGTAAATAAAGAGATGAACAGTCTGGGTTTACACAAGCGACGAGAGACTGACTTGGCACCATTTCTGTTGATGAAGACGACCTGAGCAATAACATCAGAAGTTATGAAGCTTCCACACTCATGTGTGTGATTCTTAATAGGTTCTTCCTATTTCTCTGACAGATTTGTTCTGTGTACCCGTTCACGTAAGAACATTTTCACTTTTTCCCCATATTATTTTGTACACATTACCCGTTTAAAAATCTAACTACTCGCGTTTGTTCTGTCAGCCTGCGTCCCATCCAATGGCCCATGCAAGACTTTGGTCATCCTTTGGTCCTAAATATGATCAGCGTCCGTCATATTAAATAGCCCCGAGACAAACCCAGCAGTGTAAGGATGAACGACAAAGCCCTTAACAAGGCAAACACCCGATTCGAAGTGTAGGATTTTACGACGACTAAAAGACTGTGGTGTATGCAACAAGTCATGAAGTCTTGGCCAGATGTAGCCGTGAAGGGCTTTGAACAGTAGCAAAAGTTCATAACCATGTCGTCAAGTTTAAAAAATTTGAACTCGTGGCGCTCCGTGAACTGGTCACACGTCTTCACTGATTTTCGTGATTTCACAGTGGCATTGTGACACGCCGGGGTGTAAGTTTTGTGAACTTGGTGGAAATGCCTCCTTCGACACCACGACTAGGTCTCTGTTTCAGTTTGGATCGCCTCGGTGCCCTGGTGGTTAGAGCGTTGTGGTTTCAATCCCTGCTTGGGTGATACGTAAGGAAACAGGATATCAGGATACCGGCGGCCAGCATTATGGTGGGAGGAAACCGGGCAGAGAGTTGGATATAACAAGGCTACAACTTTTTGATAACTAAAGGAGAGTCCGGTCTACGGTGTTATATGTATTCATCTTTATTATGTTACGCTGTTGCGCAAAATATCAGCTGATGGAGCGTCCCTAATCAAAGGTAAAACTGTTCACAAGATGAAGTGGAATGCAGTGACGTAACCATGAAGCAGCCGTACTTAATTACATCGTCAGTAGTTGAAATAAAAACTTGAAGATGGAACAACCTGAACACTTGATTATTGGGAGACATAAATCGTTGACGTTATAATAAACTAAAGACTTTATGTACAGGCAACAAAATCACTTGACGATGGGAACATCATAAACATTTTTCCCACAATTATTGTAAACAAACAATACAAGCATTTCTAAAGAAAACAAAACAATAAGTATACGTATACAAGCACTTGTGCCTCGCATGCAGCGAGTTAGAGAAAGAGTGTCAGCGATTTTAATAAATTTTCGCATAAGGCGACACAAAGCCACAAACCCTGGCTGGCTAGATCGACTCAAAATCAGTCTTGCTGCTGTGAACCGGTTTTTGTCGCCGTGAACCGACTCTTGACCAATGCAGTCGGCTGCAGCAAAATAATCCTGGCTTCAGATGCCTGACGAAATGTTCTTCCTTTTTCGGGCAATGCGATGGATATTTTGTTAATAAAGTTTTTTTAGAACATGCATGGTGTCAAAACCTAATCAAGAAGAAGTACCAATGGACAAAGGATTCTCTACTTTTATCAGTAGAAGGGACTAGTGATGAACTATATAGCTTTATTGTCCGCAGATTTGTAGAGCTACGCCAACGGTTCCTTCCGCGTACAATTTACTGGCTTCGTAACATGGCCTTTCCCCTACTTATCAAGCTAATTGCCTTTACATAAGTCCACTGCATCCAAGATTCTTGATAGGTGAAACTGATCTAATGGTGTTCTGATTAGATAGTGTAATCTCACGTCCTATGTACCAATGCTGGGTTCCATAGTTTTCTTGTAACGACAGTTTGTCAGTGTATGCACTCCCTGTTTATGAACAACATAACAAGTGTGTTGAACATATTTAGGCGATAGACACAGTAAATGAGTATGCTTGCCACAACATAACTGAAATATTGACAATGGGGCTTTTAACGGTAGGCAGTCATCTTTTACATGTTAACGTCACCAAGGTTGCCGATTTCCATATGTTTACTTCCATAGCCAAGACATTAAAAGAAATGTGGAAAGTGTATTGTTCTTATTGTTTGTCTCAAATTTCAGTTCTCACGAAGTAATGTCTGGCAGGTTACGTCCGCGAGAGCCGCTAAGAGAAAGGAATAAATAAGAAAGATTCTTTTACAAAAACCTATAGTGACAACAGGCTGGGCTTTCGTCTGAAACTCAAAACACAATACCCTGTTAAATCCATTTTAGTCTTTCTATAGCCACCCATAACTGCTGCTCAAATGTTTTGCGCATCGTGACGGTAAGTGTTATCAAGGCACCGCTATGTTCATGTGATGTCGTTTGTGGCGATGTTAAACATTGCACAGATAATAAACTTTGTGTCGGTTTGTATGCCCCAAGTCTAATTATCGACAGTAATGACGCAGTCAAAAGATTTTGCGTTCGATAAATGGCCTTGTTCTCCTGGGAATCCGGGCGAGTGAGGCGGTCATTAAGTGTTATGCTCACCTTAATCTCTTTTTTCAAGAACACATGTACATCACTGGTGCAACATGCATGCAGCTAATTATTGTAGAAGTAATCTAACTATTCCCTTGGTTTACGTCGACTGTATTTCCATTTTGTGGGTGAGTTTTTTTCTGACCAGGTCTAACAAGCTATCAACAGATATCCTTTTTCGCGTTTCTAATTTGTGTTGTCAATTTGTTAAATTCCTGGGATAAAAAAAAGAACAAAAAACAAAAAAAAACAAAACAAAAAACAAAAACAGCAAGAAAAAACACACAGCCCAGGCAATTATCACAGTTATGTAAACGAAAGCAATATGTATTTTTTGAATATTTTTCAGCGTCGACAGGTAGACTCATCATAACCAATGAAATGTATTGTTCGTGAGTGTTCTTCCGGATATGGCATGCAAACACTGCATACAACGATGTGATTTTACTGCGATTTGGACCCTTTTGACCCAATTCTCCAATTCGTAAAGCACAAGCTTCCACTACTATATAGTATGTATACCTGTTGAAGCAGATCAGGCCGACATATTGATGAAACTGATAGACACCACCACAGACAGCTTGTGCTGTAGCAATTCCAGCGTTAGTGACGAAGATGCTACCGTGACTGTTCATTTCCGATGCATCTGTTTAGCATTGGAAAAAAAATGTATGCCAGTCCGCATTTCAGACTTTTTAAGATTATCCATGCTATAGTGTCGTAGTGTTGCGTACTTGGCTAAAGTGTCTTGACACGAGTCTGGGCGACGCACGCTAAAGATACATGACATTGCTTCAATAATTTAGGATGCCCTTTGTTAGTAAGTACAACACATAAAACGACATACTACTGGATCCAAGTGGGATAAAGGTCTGGTGGTTTTCTAGATCCAATAGTGTGATCATATAGACAGGTCATACTCTTCAGCATGCATTGTACTTAGTCTCAAAAGAATAGGCCTGTTCTTATATCAATATAAAGGACATCAACAATGCAGAGAAACTGAGTCCTGGTTTCAGGAATTCGTTAGCTGTCAGTTGCTGAAAAGATTTCTGTGCAAAACCAATGGCTAATGATGCATTTTAATGTTTATCACCCAATAACTTGTCACAAAAAACACGAAGCAGACTTATGAAAGACTGCCTGATACATGTATTGAGTCAACACTATGTATGAGACCATACATGGCCTTCAGTTGATTGACGGTCTGTTTTGCTTTGCCGATGTCCAAGGCGGGATCACGTTAATGTGAGATCGATATAGGCTATGCTGAAAACCCCCTTGTTTTGATTAAGTGGACGCGTTTCTAGAGACATCAAGCCTTCCGAACTCTTTACTTATGTTCCTCTGCGTGTACACATGGCAACTCCGCGAGGGTGGATTTACTTACGTTTGGCAGACAGGTTTGATAGGGAAGTCGAATAAGTGCTACACTTGGGGTATTGTGAAGACGAAAGTTGATGACAAGGGCGAATTACCAGTAACCACAGGACAATGTTTCATCGATACGACGAGGGGGTGACAAACAATGGCAATAAGGAAGTCGGATAAGTCCTACACTCCCCTGCTTAGGGGAGACGTAAATCAGGGCCTATGGGCGGCTTGTTAGCCACTACGGTACACGGTAAAGAACACTTAAAGATATTTGAAACCATAGGCTTCGAGTTAAGGTGACAAAGGATTTATACATCATTTGGAGCTCTTCGAATTCGGGGTTTGATAAAGGCATTTGAAGGCATGAAGGCAGATCTCGACCAGGGGTAATTACAAGGTTCT
This sequence comes from Acanthopleura granulata, assembly GCA_016165875.1. Classification (NCBI taxonomy): domain Eukaryota; kingdom Metazoa; phylum Mollusca; class Polyplacophora; order Chitonida; family Chitonidae; genus Acanthopleura; species Acanthopleura granulata. The sequence continues at coordinate 12,080,948 of JABBOT010000013.1, forward strand.
TCCACTAACTTCATTTATACAAAAAGCACGTCTTAACAGTTATTCCTGGCGTCACTGCGTTTCGCCTCAAACATAATCAGTCTCTCAATACAAAAGATATCATAGCGTGGATGAAATACAAACAACATCTCCTAAATCCCAGCTTCTATAAAGGGTGTAACAAATACGGTTTAACTCTGTGACATGATTTAATATGCTACGGCATAACTCAATTACGTGAGTTACATTGGACTGAGGTCGATTCAGCTTAGAAAAACATTTCCGGACAAAGCCTTTGCGTTAAAAGCCTTCCGTACACATGAGTAGTATACATGAAGACAGCTTTCATGCAAGGAAACTAGTCGAACCACATGACTGGCGGATTTTATATATACTGTTCATACATGCACAGATACGTTTGTAATTTCCGGTTCCTTGTATAAAGTGTACACCTATAAGTATAGATTTAGTACAGTTGTAATTATAATGTACACTGGAGGAAGACTTAGACAGGCAAAATAAAGAGATAATAACATTCGTGAACAATAGGGACGAAGACTCAGGAAGAGACAGCGCGTAATTTGTACCCCGTGACATCGGTTCCTGGATGTTTATAATTTGAACCATGCTGAAGACAGTGCAATTTCATCTGTAGACGAAGACGGCCTTAGCAAAACGGATAGCACATAGAGTATACTATACATCAATCTATATCGTGCCCTGTCTCCCCTAGCTCCAGCTGTCTGATATGGGTTTCCCTGGGTTAAAAAAACAAAAAGCAACATTGTACTGTTACTTAAAAAAAACAGGCCACATTTAAGCAAAGTATGCATCATGTAAAACGCCATGTCATGCTGATTCCAAACATGGTCTTTATTGTTTTTTGTGTTTTTCTACAGGGAATAAAATGAAAAAAAATTGACTGAGGTGCCATCGTGGACCTGTTGGGTCGTATTGGAAAGGCTGAAGCACGGTGACGTCACAGATTCTTTCTTACTGGTAAACATGTTGTAACTGCTATGTGTCCACATAAAATGCAGGTATTGTATTACATTATATTCACGTAAAACGTAGACATATAGTAATCAGAGGATGTTTAGCAGCTAAGAAGAGTCTATGACGTCACTTTCCTTCAGCCTTTTCAATATTGCCCAAAAGGCCCATACTGAATGAAACTCACGGCTGGAAACAGCTTGAAATTGTTTTTTAAATTACAAATATTTTGTTTAAATGTGATCTGTTCTTTTAGTCCGTATAATGACAAAATCCACAATTCTTCTTCAATACGTATACTAGCGTGTGCCCGACCTTCTGTGAGCTGTAACATTTTTGGTGACCTCTCCCTTGCTGAAGACAGCTAAAAAGCAAAATAGATTGATGAAAACTGTGAGGAAGAACATCCTTTATTGACGGTTAAGAGAAAGGTAGAAAACGTCAAAACATTACGGCTTCAGAAATGTTCGCTCTCGGCTTTGTAAACATTCATTTATGAGAATTCCTTGAAAATGCTTTTGTTTATAGAGTGTGCGGCAGGATAAGGGTTTTAGGGAGCTCCTATGTTCTTTGATTCTGTGACTGTCAAGGGGAAAATCGGCATCCGAGTGAATTGCCCGGGGTCATAGAAATATAATTCAAGTGAGAGATCGAGGAGGTAAAGTACATTTAATTGCAATAACACAAACGGAAGAGCCTAATTTCAGTCAGGGAGATGAAAGAGCCTTTTGCCAGGAGATTATTTTACTTTTCATACCCTGTAAAGAAAATCCCTGTCTGCATAGAGTAGAAAACTATGACAAGAAACACTGCTGATGGTACTAAGATAATAAAAACATTCTCCAGTACGAGCAGCAATTCGCAGAGGAGGAAGGACAACAAAAACACAGTCAGATAAAGTGTATAATGTATATCACATTTATTAAAAATAGAGATTTCATGGGTTGTAAGAAGAACTGTTTGATGGTACTCGTGAGCAGGCCCCACATGATTGCCCCAAGTGTCCGTACCACAACCATACAATGGGAAGGGGGCATTGTTACACCAAAAACTGATTGCAGTGCAACGTGACCAATGCTACAATGTAACGGTTTCCATTGTAACGTCAAGATCCCGCTGTCGGGCGTTTGACGGTTCCCTAGTGTTTGTCAACGACCAAATATGTGTATATTTAAGACAGGCACAACTGGGAGACAATGCTGACCCAGCCCACAACATTAACCCACCAAAAAAACACCAAACACACCATGTTTAATTTTTTATTCACGAAGGAATCAAGGAATTTTGATTTCTAGAGAGGTGTACACAAATATATGACGAGTCTTCTTCGGAAGTAGTATGACAGTCTTTACATCCAACCAGAGAGATTGATAAACAGCAGGGTTTAAATCAGCACACAAAAGAATTGTTGTTAGTGTCAAGACGAGGGGATAAAGTGCACTGGCGTTAATGAACAAGGTCTGTCAAAGACATTTCCAAACGACTGACTTCACAAGACCAGGGATTTATGTGTACTGCCGATATTTGGAAATCAGGCTTTGAAATAGAAATCCCAAGAAATAACAAACAAATAGATGCTTAGGTGCTACACAGAATTCAGTTTACAGACCAGTAACGGCCGTAGAAGGGGAGTCTTGATTAGTAGTCTAGGTGTGAAGTGCATAGGCGCATGCGACGTTAAAGGAAAATCAGTGAATCGTAACGCAAGATGAAAAACAACACGCTAGACATTCCTTGTCTGGTAACAGGCATTACCGGGGTAAATAATAAGAGGCCGTAATTTACCTGCTCCAGGTGGCCATTTTCTACCCACCACACTTCCGTCGCTTCTCTGGTTTTATTTCCCATGCCGCGTCTTTCATCCTGTATGCCTGCATAAACCAGGATTTTTCTGGTTGTGTTGCTTTCGTCTGTTCAATGTGATGACAACAGCATTTAGAATAATTCTAGGGCAGTGGCGCTTACTAGATGGTCAATGAGAGCACTGTATTTTTTGTTACTCAATCTTGCTTAAACCATGGTGCTAGGGGTCGTATAACTCGCAACTATTTAAGGGGAGAGAAAAAAATCATATTCAAGTTAAACTGACAAGAGGCCGCATTTCATCGGTAACGTGTGACTATTTGCCAAGCACGTCGCTGTTGACTAGTTATGTTACACCAGCTTTTTTCACTGCTTGTGCTATTGTTTTGTATTCATAACCCGTTTTCGAATGCCACCATTCATGTCTTTGTTCCCCCCCCCCCCCACCGCAGTTCTGTCAGGAATTCATTCACCATTTGCCCTAAGTCCGATCACCTGGGGTTATTTATGCTAAATAGCCCCACGCACCAGACAAACCCACCAGTGTGTGGATTATCCACAAAACCACTAACAGCGTAAAGACATTTTCCCACCTTTATTGCGTTTACGTAGTATAAGCTTTCGTAACATTCGTATACCAGCCGTAAACCAAAATGGGAATTCCAGGTCATTAATCGTAAGACCAATTTAAAAAACGACGATAAAACTAAAAACGCCGAAGAACCAAGAAAATATATAAAATATTACAATTAGGACGAATTCATACGAATTGAGAAGCAGTCAAAAGCTTCCAATGACGACTAAAAGACAAAATGAATGTCCTAGGCGGTTGAATAGAATTAGTACCCAAATCATGTACCATTTGCATATAGTGTCGATAATAAAATCTATATCTCAGTTGCGCTTTGATTGCAACCGTCCGTACATCCAACATAACGATCATACTCAACCCGATGACACTGAAGTCAGATGTCTTTGTGATGTCTTGTTGGTGTCGTGTTTCTGTTACGACAAGCCGTGATGGTTCCGTGAGCTTTTGTATCCAATGATGTCGTGCTACTGCTTAACCTCGACACTACATAAATTACCTATTTGGGCATTTGTAAGCCATGATATAACGTCCAAATTCCCTCGGTGCATCAAACCGCCGATGTAAAGAATATGCCTTCAGCCTAACAGAAAGCATCCATAAAATACCGTCGGTGCCCCAGAGAAATTTCAACACATATACTCTAGGCAAGAACAGGACTACTTACAAGGACGCACGTCATCACTTTGTGTGGCAAACGTGACGTCACAACACCTCCATTTCCGGTAGACTACACCAAAAGCAATGCCAAGCCGTCGCTACATGCTGAACACACAGAACTGTATGCATTCATCTCCTACATATGGTTAGCGCTCACTAGAAGTTATGTGGAGAAAACACCCAATCCGCTATATATCTGACGTAACGCAGTAGGCCTATAAAGTAAAAGACACCCTTACAGATGTCCTTTCATTCGCATACTTTTTATACATAGCGGGCTAAATTCTAAACCAAGAACGTTAACAAAGTGCTAAAAATATTAGGAAAAGAAGGCAAAAGGGCTTTTCTTGTCGTCAGCTGTGGGTGATCATATTTCCGTCACATAAATAATATGCGGAGAAGGGCACACACACAAAACGTGCAACGAGCGATATAAAGAAGGCACTAGCTACACTGGTGTACAAACGTTTGCTGTACATCGCATATTACACCAATGGCGTCAAAGTATTCTCTTCACAAAGACAAATTAGGATCAGCATATTTATTAATGATCATTCCACTTGGCGGGTTTCCCAGGTGAGCAAAGGAACTCATTAGAGGTAATATATTTTCACTGCGTAATTAATACCCTGAGGACTACTGAAAGGGTGTAATGAAAAAGGTGAAATATCTTTTCACTGGGTAATTAATTCCCATTTAACTAGACTTGAAAACACAAGAAGGAACACGATGTGATGTTGATACGTAAAGCGTGAAAACAGGTGAAAGGGCAATCTATAAATAACCAGGTCAAGTTAATTATCAGTACAAGGTTTAACTTTACATCAATAACAACAGCCGATACACACTGGGGACACGATAACATTTACTGTAAAGGTAAGGAAGAGATTCGAGTAGCATTCAGTGTAGATAATTCCTAAAGATGCTGAACTGGATTTCTCAGTGGGCACGGAGCAGTAATTGTGATGTTTTCATGTGAAGACTCTCCGCTGTTTTCAGATTTTGGTCTAACGGATAAACCGTGATAACCAGTATTTTCACAAGGATGCTACAGTATTGTATCACTGTATATTTCCCTGAATGTCTCCCTTATCAATGGAGTCGCTCTTGTAATCTGGCAGAAATCTGTTTCAGAGAAGTGAAATCTGAGATAAGCAAGCGAAGCATCAGTACATTTTATGCCCTCACACAGAAATGATTCTTTCAACGTGTTGATAGTAGAACAAATACGTGGGAGTGAATACACTGCAATAACTTTAATATGAAAAATTGCACGATTAGTGTTTAACGTCACAGTGAATATACTTGAGTCATATCGCGAGAAGAACATGCTACATCAAAAAAAAAAAAAACGTAGTGGACTCGACATAAAGATGCCAACATCCAAACCTAGGTTTTCGTATTCCAGCCGTCAACCAAAAACAGATCGTAAAGAAAGGAGCAGCATACCTTGTACGAAGAGCTTAGGTGTAGAACGTCAGTCAGAATGGGTGCAACCGGTCAATACTCAGAAGTCAGTGTCCAAAACAACATTTACAACAAACAGCATGGGAACGCAAAGCTACATAGACACTCCCAAATTAGGGTCGGAAAAAAGAAGCAGTCAGCAAATTTCAATAACACCACAATGATTGAAGCTGGTTATACATATCAAACATTGATATCTGTTCAATGCGATCCATTTATCGGGCGTCTTGTTCCAAATTAAGAGGAACTGGACACAGTTATGAAGTAGAACTAAGGCCATAGCTTCTGTACATGTATAGCTACAAGAGAATTATTCTGGTTGTAAAATTTATGAAAGTCAGACTGAAGACTTTTAAATAAAATATTTTTAAAACGCTGTGTTTTTTCTTGAAATATCTTGCAGTTTTCATTCGGTTAAACCATTTTGTTAAACCATTGACATTGCTCTCTCATTAGAAAAAAATAATCAACTTTTGTCACTGGCTAATGGACACATTACTCACATTCCCTGAAGCAATATTACCGAACAGCCATATTACACAACAACACTATTTCAGAACTGCAAATATCTTTCACAACTGCAATATTACAGAAAGGGTACAAGCTTTCTTCATGTTCTCCACCGTCGGAAACCTTTCTTTTGTGTAAGAAATCAATGACACAAACAACGAACATAAGGAAAAGTTGTGCTTGAATTGCACATAAGTAACGGACAGCATGTAGACGTCCGAGGAACCTCGCTGATTTATACCTCATTTATTCAAATATGGCTAATGACTATGTCCATGTTCTGTCGACATGTTTCTTCGTAACAGAAGTTAACCTGTAAAAGGACATGATGCTATAAAACTGTCATATGACCAGACTCTCTGCCAAACTCCCCGCAAACTTGTTACCGTCATTTGATAACCTCGGTCACGCTGATTTAATCAGCCTAGACGATGTCCACTAACTCTCATTACGGGGAAACGATGTAATCCGACACTAGTGCCCAGGAGGTGACATTACAGGATCTAATCAAAACAAGATCAGATTATTCTCAAGCACCTGAATGACAAAACAGGCATGCGGCCTGGAGGTGGGAGAGAGAGAGGAAGTTTGGCTGCATGCAAAGGACTAACGTAAAGGTAATCTCATTGATACACGGAAGGGAAGGGCTGGATTATGAAGCCAGCAATTTGTATGCGGAAGGGAGGGTTGGTGTAGTGTTTGAAACCGGCAAAGAATCAAACATTTACAGAGCTTAACAATGGGCGTGTGCGGTAGAAATAGAAATTTCTATTGTAGATTACGTCTTTGTTTTAATTCGATTTTGTTTCCGTGTCTTGTGTATCGCATATACGATCGTAGTTAGCTTCCTCTCCAACACGCCAGATGTGGCGGGTTGGCTCTTGACTTTCTCCCAGTTTGCTCCCACCATAATGCTAGCTGTTGTTTTATAAGTAAAATATTCTTGAGTACGGCGCAAAAAACCAATCAAATAATTAATGAATGTACTGTGAAGGTCAGAATTATGGGTGGAGTTAATCAGGTGGAATCTGGAAGACAGCAGTCTTTTGGCTTAGTTTCTAACACAACATCTGATATAAGACTCTAGAGTCTGAAAATACAAGACAATCCCATTAATTAGTTTTGTCACAATACTACATCATATCAAGGGTCATTCAGTTCGTGTTACGTTTTTCACCGCTCAGTATTGATACATCTGGATCACGGGTACTTCCACGCCTATACATATTTCTTTTCTTTACAGCTGCTTGTTTTCTTTGCTGATAATTGCATCCCGGTCGTTATCAAGTCATTTCAATAGTTCCAGTAATGAGGTATCTCATTTGTCTAGTACTTAGTCTCATCATCAGTTCATAATGTGATCAAATTATCAAGTGTTTAGAAAACTTACTCGTGATGTAATTGTGTTGCCCAGTTATCAAGTATTTAGATAGTCCCGTCGTCAAGAAATTATGTCGACTAATTCTGATATAATGGGGAACGGCTGTTCCGGTATTATGGAGCTGTATGCTGTATGGCTGTATAAGGTAATTAATTGTATTGTTCATTAGACGAGAACTTTCAACGCTACACCGCGGCACAATGGAGGTCAATACATGCATATCTAGCTGTGTGCTTTGGTTATAGGTACAGATATAACATTATAACATCCACCAAGCATTCATTGTTGCATTTATTGACGTCTTATTCTATGCTCTTCTATATGATGGTTGAATCTGTTGGGCACTTGTATTTGTGTGGAAAAAAAACTTGTAGGTCTGAACGACGATTTGGGTTTCTTTTGACTTGTCAGACACATGTCCACTCTCTTCTTTGCTTGGATTTATTTAATTTACTTATTTATATCATTTAAATGCTGTTTTCTACATGTAGCATCTAACTCCTTAACAACAGGATTTCTTTCATTATTTGAGTTTCCATTTGTAAGTTAACGTAATGTCCTCTCCCAAAAGAAAGACAAAAAAGAAAATACTGCTGTTATTTTGTCTGCAGGGTCTTTAACTCTCTGCGACCAACTTAAGAAGAGGTTACTTGGTCATTATTTTGCGTTAGTGCGCTATTCCTCTCAACCACGGATTCCCCTCTTGGATAACTTTATTTATTTATTTTATTTGATTTGTGTTTTAGGCTGTACTCAAGAGTATTTCACTTATACGACAGCATTATGATTGGAGGAAACCGAGCAGAGCCCCGGGGGTGAGGGAACCCATGACCATCCACAGGTTCCTCTTGGATAGAAGTCACCAGTCTCATCAAACACACTTGCCATACGACATGTGTCATACCTACTACCTGCTTGAAGGCTCAAAATAGTATACCTATCTTTTTATCAAAAGCAAGTCCATAAATAGTCATGAACAGAAAGTGAAGTTGTGGCGTTATAGGACTACACACGCACTGTCCCAAGGACCGATGATGTACTCTAGCCCTAACAGACTACTAAAAAGATTCAGCCGTTGACTTGATTCATAGATAGGACAAGTCAATGACAGATAGACATAACAGTCAGCCCAGAGGTTAACCATTGCTGTGTAAGAGGTAAAACATACTCCGTCACTTAATACTCTAGAAAATACATGATGTCATCAATAAAGTTAAAAAAAACAACAACAACAACATATTTTATATTTGTAGCTGATAAGAGGTTTATTGTACAGTATGACTTTATATACCACTGTATAACTCTATCACGTGATGTGGATCGAGCAAAATCATAGTTTTAAAAAACATTTCCGTACTCAGTCACTCCATTAATACCAAGAGCTGATATACTGCAGAGGTGGTGTAAAGCCAAAGATATTTATTCCTTCATCTTTGTACACAAGCATAATCTGCTTCCAATAACATAATCTGGTCGAAACATATAACATGAGGACTTAACGGATAATTTTTATAACACTGCAGTGACATTAGAAATCATTCACTGCATGCTATTCGTGGTAGGGAGAACCGGGAATAAACCTGGGTGAGGCCATATAAAAGATTTTAAAAATTGTACTTTCTTCCGCGTTTGACGCTCCAAACCAAGAGGCTGGAGCAAGGAAAGAGGACTTGTCGGCCCAGTGTCAGTGTAATGTGACCGTTTGGGGTGTCTGGTGTCTTCGTCATTATGTTCCAGCATTTTGGCAGCATGGACTGGCCCTTCCACAGGACGACACAGTATATATTCACAATGAGAGGACTCATTGTTAAGAAAAATTGTGGAATGCGACGTAAAACTCAAGCTAATTGCTTTCTCACATAAGCGTGTGCGAGTGAATTTCGTACCGATGATATTAACATCGAAGATAACGGCATTGTCTCTTTTTGTACCAAAATTCTATATTAAAATCTTGCAACACATGTTTCTGATCTCGTGTTAAGAATTTTTGTACAGTCTAGATTGTTTTTAACATTAACATGCATGTGTCTGGGGTGACTGTTGCATGGTTCTCTCCCTTTTAATCCAGTGAACCAGTTGGAATTCCATGCGATAGTATATACTTCAACCACTTTGTAAATGATATTCACGAATCTGACGAAAGACACTTGTCCTTGGATAAAAGCTATAACGATTATCACATTTCAGATGTTTTCACTGAGAAAGGTTATTCGTGCACAGCGTAACTGCGGGATCTTTTCCCCGATATCAATGGCAGGTGTGTCAAAATTGATGAGCAGAGGCATTGACTCCTTACGACGTGGCTTCCTTAATTCTGTGTTGTTGATTCAAATTTCCACAAGACGTTTTAAATGAAGAATTTATGATACATTAGGAGCAGTGTGAATGGACCCAATCACCGAAATGCCAAACTGCTCAACTATACCGTTTTTCTCCACACATTGCACTAATCATGAAATCAAGGACCATTGAACGTTCGGCGGGCTGTCTTGTTTTCTTGACAACTAATAAGGGATCAGCTTAAAGATAGATAATGTACTTGGCTGGAAAACCGATTATTTCCATTGGCGGAAGAATTTCTCTACTGGTTGTGTTTTACGTTGAGAGATGACAGCTGTGCAGATTACGCCAAACGAGATTGACAGAGAAGTGAAGTAAGTCTTTTATTTCTCTCCGTGTAAAATGGTAAAATCCGGATTACATTAACGACAGATGAGAATTTCCAAAGAGATGTCAAAAGACTTGATTTCGAACGAAAGGTCATTTTTATAGAGCTAAAAGATTGAATTCTCGCACATGGCAAACAAACATTTCACGAATATAGGACGCGCCAGGGGCAGAGAACCTAGGCGTCGAAAACGTACACTACTCTTCAACCAAAATGGGCGTTCTTGGTTAGTAATCGCAAGACCAGTTTCCAAAAACGAGAAATAACAGGAACCACTAAGAAAATACATAAAATGCAAAGATTAGGACGAATGCATACAAAAAGATGCAGTGAACGGTTTTCAAAGCTTTACAAAAAGGCGCAGTGAATGTAGTCTGAAATAATAACCCATGAGTGCTCCGACACCTGTTATGGCATACATGATCAGAGAATTAATATAAAGGAGAATTGAACTGATTATGGTTTATTATTATTGTTTAACTTATACTGCCATATCCGTTTTTTTGTTGTTTTTTTTTTGTTTTTTTGGGGGGTTTTTTGTTGTTGTTTTTTTGGGGTTTTTTTTGTTGTTGTTTTTTTGTTTCTTTTTTCTTCAGACAACTCGTTTTATAATATATTGACACTCTCACCGCTGCCAGTGCTCTGACGGAAATTGGTTCGCTCTTAAAACTGGCCACCGTAGATTAAAATACACTGGTGTAGGACATAAACCCACCTGTCTGCGGTCGAGCAGTAATCCCCTATAACAGCAACATAAATATTACTGGACGGACAGAATAACAGTGCTGCTGTGCATGGGTGTTGGTAATTTGTTATGTCATTAGATAAACCCACCTGTCTACGGTTGAACAATAATCCCCTATAAGAGCAACATAAACATTACTGGACGGACAGAATAACAGTACTGCTGTACTGCCAGGATTTTCCCCTGGGCTCTGTCCGGTTTCCTCCCACCATAATGCTGACAGCCGTCGTATAGGTGAAATATTCTTGAGTACGGTGTAAAACACCAGTCAAATAAATAAATAACTGAAATTCGCTCTCCTGTTAAATTACGAAAGCGCCATGGCTTAAACAGAATTATAAATTATTAGACGTCCCAGGTGTAGAATTATTCAAAACGTTGTGTTGTCATCACAAACACTAACAGGAAAACGGTGCATTCTAGTTCGGCGATGCTAGTTTAGGGCTGCTGACTGGATGTCACATGAATGTTTTAATGAAATTTCAGTCTGAAATCTGAAGTTCTGACTGGTTAGTGCTCGTACATCCGATGGCTTACCTAGTTAAGATCACACAAATTACACATAAATGACATCAACTGATTAACTGCTTGCGACGAGGACAACACAAAATAGAGGTCAGAAGTGTGTCCTCGTCTCCAAATCATACATAGTTCTACACGTTTGGAATGCTGTTGCTCTGGCGACAAGTCATGGCTTTTGGACAGCTGTTCCTAAGCCACAAAATGACCAAGGCTGCGCTGTAAGCCAAAGAATTTAACAAATTGTTAAAATATTCCAAACTTTAGGCGATCTAGAGTTTCTTGTAATGATTTCTTATGGGTGGTGATGAGTTCCGACATACGCAAAATGTACAGAAAATATCGTAAAGTTGTTAAAAAGACCACAAAAAATATTTATTTATTCATTTATTTACTTGGTTAGTGTTTTACCCTATGTTCAATAATATTATGGAGCGAGAAAATCAGTCAGAGTAGACAGAGCATGGACTTGGCTTGAACTCACAGCCACCACATTGTTAAGAGGCTGTCTGAGTCATTACACTGCACTAGCGCATTGAATTCCGGAGGTCCCTAGAAAGAATTAAGGGAACAAGTTTATAGATATTCACGGAATATCAGATACATCAGTGGTGCAAAAGGTGTTCTCTTTACAAAAACAGATTAGGATCAGCACAGTAATAAATCATCACCTTACCTGACGGGTTCCCCAGCTGAACACGGTCACTGATTTAACTGGGCACTTTTTTCCACTAAGTAATTAGTGTCGTATAATTAGATTTTGAAACACAGCAGGCGGCACGATATGCTTTTGATACGCACAGACAGATAAGACGGCCAGCCTATAAATAGTCTGAGCAAGTTCATTATCTGTGTAAGGTTTAAACAGTTCATCAATATCAACGAAAAAAAAGGTATGCATGTGTATATAACGGCACCACTGTTTTGCCAACTCAAATATACGCAAGAGAAAAACGCAAAGCATTCGTCCCACCATTTGCTACTCGATCAAAAGCAATGCTTCGTTTCATGTAACATACTCCTTCATCAATCATGACTGTGAATTCCTCGGACCTTCCTTAACTATTAATTCTGATTACTTTATAGGTGTAATTGCATTGTTTGCTTGCTAATGCATTTGATCGCATTAGTTGATATAATATATTTATTTTTTTTATTTGATTGGAGTTTTACATCATACTCAAGAATATTTCACATACACGACGGCGGCCTCATTATGGTGGGAGCAAACCGGGCAGATACATGTAGTTGGTATAAAAGATATCCCGATAAGTCTCTGTCGTTCTTGCACACTGAACTGCTGTACATTAACACACGATCTTTCCCTTTCACCTTTGCCCAGTCAGCTCTATTTTAACGCACCTCCTTGTAGACTTCATGAGCTAATGGAACCCACTCTCTCTCGGCGTTATCGGTCGATTGTCTACCACCACTGTATTGATTTTCGAAGAACTAGGAAAATACCAAAAGGTCGTCTGCCCTTTATCTCCTATAAACAGCCATACAATTGACTTTGGTGGATGAGTTTGACTTTGAAGGAGTGAACCATTTTCATTTGATGGGACAATGGGACGTTAAGAGCAAACTGAACTTTAATCTGAGCAGTCGAATCAAGTAATGAAGTTGGCCGTGTTTCATGGAAAGAATCACCCAGCTGGGCAAAAATTACATTGTTCTTGGCTAGGAAAACGGTACTAAACATCAAAGACGTCTTGTCCAGCACAAGCAGTTGTTTACTTTTACGAATTTCTACTGTAATATATTACCAACACCACGCGAGCAATGACTACATCACCAAGGCCTTATAACCATTTTATTTATTTATTTATTTGATTGGTGTTTTACGCCGTACTCAGGAATATGTCACTTATACGACGGCGGCCAGCGTTATGGTGGGAGGAAACCGGGCAAAGCCCAGCGGAAACCCACGACCATCCGCAGGTTGCTGGCAGACCTTCCCGCATACGTCCGGAGAGGAAGCCGGTATGAGCTGGACATGAAGTCTCAACGACCGTATTGGTGGGAGGCTTCTGGATCATTACTCTACGCTAGTGCGCTAACCAACGGAAATCATTTTATAAAATTAAACTAGATGAAACCAACTGAATGGAAACCAATCTTAGTGCCAAAGCCGCATTGCCTGTTTGAAGGCACAATGACACGCCAGATACTACACGATTTGGTTTCTTGTCTGAAGCTCCTTAACTGTCGTCTATTCGTGATCCCAAACGATTTTCTGAGGAATGGGTGAGTTGACATTCGCATCTTCAAAAATGAATATCTCTCAAACACAGAAGAAGAGCAAAGAACGTAAAAGGCACCGGGCTTGTTCTATATTAAATTGCCCGAATTGGCCATTTATATGGAATTCGCTATAATTCCCTTTAATTACACAATGTTTAAAGAAATACACAGAAAGCATGTCCTCAGTATGTCGTTCTGAACAGCACAATGTGCAAAAGAAGGAGTTCGGATTAAATCACAGAATAGCTTGGAAACTTGATCTTGGTCTGCATGACAAAGTAATATCTTTACAGGGTCACTCCTCCATTGGCAGGTGGTATACCGATATATAGCTACTCCAGAAACAGGTAGTATAGTAGGGTGTTGGAGTCGTGTTGAGAATGACTGCAGATGGCATGTTGTCTCCGGGATATGAGCTTGTCCCAAATGCAGATGGATTCCTCCGGAAGAGACTTCCTCACTGACCCCTCTAATGAGGCTCAGTCTGTATTGTAGGCAGGTTGTTAGCAAGTTCTCGGCAAAACTAATAGCGCTGCCAGGAAAACCCATCGACCGTTATAAACCGAGAGCGACAAAGGGCGCTTTAGGGCTCGTGGCTTGAGTGTTGTGTTCCGTGACTACACAAGAGTTACCCTGCTTCTAAGGCTGAGATCCGGAATGTCGTGCCGTCCAGAGCTGCCACTGTGCGGAAGGCTCATGTCTCGTGCTGTACACTGTGAGCTGACTGTCAGAAACATATGCGATACATTGCCAGCTCTCACAGCAAGTTAACAAGTCCTCGACAAAATTAATACACCCCATAAACTCAGGCCGCTGACTTCCCAACAAAGATCCTAACATAAAATTACATGTAATCGCCAATCGCTGATTTACATGAACAAATCAACTCTTTAATGAAAAAATACAAAGGCAGCTGTGCTACAAAATTTGAATCAGTTTTTTTTTTACGGTTGATCACTGCAAACCGTATTTACTTTCATGCTTTTCTCTGCCACTATAGTCCGCAAAACAACGAAGGCAGTGAATTATTGATTTGTAGAGCGTCGTGAAGCTCATATTTTGATGAGCTTATGTAATTATGAATTGCTCATTGTACATTACAGGGGTTTGTGTGCCCTGATTACTTTAGCCTATTATTCCCTAATTGATGACAGGGCTTATCAAAGGGGACTGACTGCTGATGGAGACCGATTCAATTCCAAAGTAGTTCACTCTTTTTACTAATTCATTGCCCATTGCACAATGACACAGGTTGTGATCGCGAAACTCTGCCCTACATGGGAAGCGATCCCAAATTTGTGACATTTGTACATCTGCTTATCAACTTGTTTATTTACGTGATAGGATTTCACTTATATGATAACAACTTGTATCATGGTGGGAGGAAAACTGGCAAACCAGGGGAAATCCAAGCACCATACGTAGGTTGCTGACAGGCTTCCCTTGGTACAGCCTTAGATGAAGCTACAGACAGACGTGAACTTATAGCGACCACATTGGTGAATGCTAGGGAATCAATACTCCGCGCTAGCTGACGAATCCCTCATTCAGGAAGGCCCCTTTGTTTATAATTACATAACTGTTTACATATGTTGGCCAGCAGGCTACTGACGCGAAGTTTTAAAATTGCTGAACAACCTTTTATGCACTGGAGGGAGAATGTTTAACATAAAACACAGTACTCGTTGGAAAGAAAGGATTTGGTGATATTTTCATACTTCAACGGCAATAGAAACGAAATGACTTCATAAGGAGATAACATCTACTCCCAAGAGATTCAGCGGAGGTCCACCACAAACCAAAACGTGAGAGAACGCTCCAGAGGCATATCGGATGACAATTTTATGTGAGTCACTATCACAGCAGACACCGGCTTCTGGCAATACAAAAATTCCAGCACAACAGATAACCGAGAATGTTACCAACGGTTATGCAATGGTAGTGGAGAAAATGCGCCGAAGTACTTTGCTTTGAGGGGGGGCATTTTGCTTCCCATCCTGAGGTATAGCGTGGTTAATATGATTAAGGCATGAAAGGGTGATTAAGGATATAAGCAGATATGTAAGTGCTTAACCGCTTTTGGTGGGAGGTCCTATAAGTTGCATAGGGCAAACATCAGACTGCTTCTGTAGTGAAGGCTCAGAATTTTTATATCAGAGCAAGTCAGAGTGTTTTCTAAAAATAACAACAGCATATCAATATTTAACCACCGGTTGTTAAATTCAGGAAGTGATGAAAATGCCAGAAGTCACAAGAGATAAATACAACTGAACAAAAGGGTGGACGAAATGACGTCAGAAACTGCGTGCCTTCCGGAAACGGTCAAGTAACATTGCGGAATGTTGCCTACCATTCCAAAAACATTCTAAAATAAAAATAATCCTACTTCCTTCGTCAAGCCTACGTCGAGATATCAGCTGCTAGATACATACGAGCCATTTTGTTCTGCCGGACTCCTCTCAGAGGTCAAGTGTTAAGGTCAATGGATCACGTGCAAGCATCATACACTTTAGAATCATATAACAATTGGGTATGAAGTCGTTGCAACAACACCGGGTGCCACATTGTGGGGTCTACGTAGTGTAAATAACATTAATTTCCTTCGGTGATATATCGTTCACTTTTGTTACAAGTGCACTGATAAGGGTACGTTGAAGCCAGGATTATGAATTTCTCACTGGCAGCTTTCCAAAATGTTGCCCCACTTTTGTGGCGAATATCAATATGCAAATGGCTTCGTGCTACAGTAAATTCAGTTTCATTCGAAACTGTACGAAACCTAGGCTGTATATAAGCTTTTTGTGTAATGAAAGACCATAACAGGAAACTGTTATTCGATGAATATACCGTCAATGTTTTAAAGAACTAAACAACACACAGTGTACTCATATACGTCAACGAAAAAGTTAACTAGGTAATGTTTTCTTGTCACATTTTGATACCCTTGTTAGCTAATTCATGCAATTCTAAAGACTTGTTTTCACCGTACAAGAATCCCGGTTAGTGTCAAAAACTGGATGTGATGTTCCTGTACGGTTTATTTTTAAAAAAGCAGATCATTAAACATGTTTTCTTGACTCTTTTAACGACTTTCGTAAACAAATTTTGAACTCGAGTGGTTGAATTTAAAGCCTCATTCCCTGCACACTGAACATATTTACATCTTAAGTCACCTGATTCTACTCTATGTTGATTACATTAACCTAAAATCCTGCTTCCGAGCTGTGTGATAGAGATGGCGCTGCGCAAGCTGACATAAGGTCAAATGTGATTGGTGTTTATACAGTAAGTAGACACGTTCCTGTTGACCTGACCTCACTCAGCAAAGCTGCAATCTTGGCTGTTATCCTACAATTTGTTCATCATTCAAAGCAAGTTTCAAGTTCGCAAATACATCACAGCCACCTTGGTTTCCGAAATCATCGAGTAAGTAGACATGTACGTGTTGACCTGACTTCATTCAGCGAAGCTGCAGTCTTAATTGTTATCCTATAACTTGTCAACCATTCAAGGCACGTTTCAAGTTCGCAAATACACAACAATAGGAAACCTTATATTCTGATCGTTTTCTAAGACATTCCCACGCAAAGCACAAACGCATTAGGCCGGGGTAGAGATTGGAGGAGGACGGCATGTTCCATCTAAAAAGCTTACTCTTACAGCAGTAGTAATTGCATGCAGGTAGTCTAACTGTAGTTTTCTTCTTGTTACATTACAGGACGTTCCTAGAGACTCAGCAGAGGAAGAGAAATGGAGTACGTGGCCATATGTCTCTAACCTGGGTGACTTAACATCGTATCTGGCTTAAACTACCAAGTTTAATGCCTGATTATCAGTTGAAACGTTGCAAATTGTTCAACTTATAGACTGTCATGAAAAAGAAATTATAGTTAGAACGTCCTGGTGACTCCAGGTGTCACCACCGTGTACACAGAGGGCCCATTTTATTATGACTTTTTATTGTGCCATTCTTATTGTACTCAATAAGTCTGTGGCGGACCTGTTAATTGTGCTATTTCACATAGGCTTTGGTGCTGTAAACAGAGAAAGTATTTTCTTCAAGATGAACCAGTGAGTCATGGATTTAATTTACACACGTTTCTCTTGTGTTAAATGATTCACATTCCTAAGACTTTATCAAAAATTCCACATTTTCCAGAAGAAAGCATAATTTTCTCAACAAACTTTCTTTTACGCAAAATAAATGCTTTTTTTCGCCTTACACAGGTATAACAAAGATCACATATTAACTAACAAGCTACACGATCAGCCATGCAAATATCCAATGGAGGTTACCAGACTTTTTATGTCCAACAAATGTTGGACTAGGACACATGACAGTCCATGTGGTCAAAGTAAAGCGTTAATCTGTGAAGCTACTAACAGTATTCTAACAAATGGCAGATGGTAGCAAGACACCCTCACAGAGTGGATATTTGGAAACAACACCCAGGCACATACAAATGTTAACTTCTCTCGAAAATAATTTGACCGGTTTATTGCGGTCCCTCAGGCAAGATATGGACCGCTGTTCTTATTGTCTTGTAAATTATAAAATTATCTCATACCGAATACCCACCACGCAAAGAGGAAAACGCCTTCTCTCGGGACGCGTATACGTTTTATGTCGCCTATTTTACGTCATGAAAATCAAAGCACTGTTTCCATGATAACAGATCGAGAATACTAAACGAAATGCCTTTTGGGAAATCTCTTTCTGAATTACTCAAATATTATAGCAGTCAGGGACTGAAGAAAATCTGAATCCAGAAACTAATTTACCCTCCTCAACAAGGCAAAAGGAATAAATACGCTTCCACAGTCATAGTAATGGAACAATGATGTCCTGTGTAGTTAAAGTGCTTTACGTCATCATCACAGAATTGACAAAGAGCTCGCAATTCATCTCACAATAAATTATTAACACCCATACATATTCACTAATGTCTGAAACAACTAGACGCCAACCCGAAACCAAGTCTATTACGTTTGCAGATCGTCGTCCGTACTTGAAGACAAACGGGTGGTCAGTAAGAACTCTGAAAAAGAAAAGATAAATGACTGATGTAAAGCCACGGTTTATTTGTTGACATATCCCATGCCGGAACTGTTTCGACTGTAAGCACTTCGCAGCGAAATGTTCCACCTTGATCACCAACGACACAACCTTCTCGTCACGGACTCGCATCTGGTCAGATTCCCTCTCCATGTGTAACTGCTCACAGTGTGACTTGACTTTAAGCGACATTGGAATTAACCTCGTTCATTTTCACTTCAAGAAACTGTGTAGATTCGAGTGAGAGAGACATATCGTTGTGCGCTGTGCATGTCGCTGTTGAAATCGAAAGTGAATGTCTTCTCGCCAAATGTGAAATTATTCTCGTGATTTTCTGTTTTACCACACACGTCAGCCTAAATAACGTTTCAAGGGTGTCTGTAGTTGTAATATGTAAATATCTCATCATCATCATGGCGTCATTTCTTTAAAAGTGCTGTAAGCTCTATAAGCATGTGTTCGGTTTGTACTTTCATCTATGTATACCTCTGCCGGCGCATAGCAATATGCTACTTCTCAGCTACCAGTTAAAACTCCTCTGGTTTTATACTGAAGAACATTAGGTAGTCCGTCATTTTATGGCAGGGATAATTTTGCCATTTCTAATGTTGTTAGAACAGGTAAAACTTTAAGTGTAATGGTTCTTACATGCTGTTGCGATGTTTTTAAATATGTGCCAATAGGGCGCGTTGCATTAAATTCATTTGTCATAATTCAACTCATAATATGTCAGTGCGTAGCATCTACCTGTGTAACGTAAATACTTAAGGCGTTTTGTTTCTCTTGTTTTTTGTAGCTTTGGACCTCCTCATCACCGCGGCACCTTGTGATCATCATATGACTTCATATCTTCATTTCTTCAGTAAGTCATATCATCATTCGCAAGGAAGGAGTGGTTGGTTAACTCAGCTGATAATTTCCCCGCACATAGGAAGTGAGGCAGTACAACGTATCTGATACATAATACAACATTCCAGTAATTTTATACCTGGTATATTATGATTAAAAAGGCATCAATCAAGCTGGAAATAACAAGTAACATGTTCGATGACAACGCTCACGAGATTACCTTCGACTAGAGGTAAAGCTGTGACGGCTATCGCAGTTGCAGTGTTTGGGTACTACTACTTTGCCGTTACCAGATTATTAGTTGACTTATAGACGCCTCTTTCAACGTGAAAACGACCCCACTATTTTCAGCGGAACAACTGTTTGAAACAAGCAGTTCTGTCAACCGTAAACAACCCTATCCATAAAGCTTGTGTCATTATCTGACATGTTACTAACGAGTTATTTGGCGGGTGAAGTAATCAATTTCATTTTGTAAACACCGGGAAATACATTAGACGTGCGTACGCAATATACATCAAGTGAAAGAAAAGAAATGACGTCGTATGCCTCGAAGAAAATACAAACGAAAAAAATATACCTGTTATGCTATGATGCTGTATCTTTTGTAGAAATAGAGGTTTCTATAATGCGGCAATTATTGTAGTGATGTCATAAACTTTACAAGTATAAATTGGTGATGTCCTTATCCTTCAGGAAAAGAGATATCTCAGATCCGTCATACCAGAATTGAAATTCCACTGCGTGTCGTTCCTGTAGAACCAATTTTTAATATTTTTGGAAGTTGTGATAAGAAAATACAAGGATCGCCTAAAAGTAGATCTGACATCTGTTTCGCCATTTTACGGACATGTAACGAGGGGTGTTGTGCGCTAACCACTCTGAAGGCAAGTCAACGTCAGCGACCATGCACATAAGTTGGATACCCTCGGGAACTGAACACAGAGGGCGAAATCAGTACGGAGATACATTCAAGACTGTACAACATTGTTTTAGGCGTTGAAGAGTTCTGGATCCAACTGAATGCCTGTTCCGCCGTATTTCAGCCGAATCTGGAGACGACGGTGATTGACATTGATACACTATGTGTTGTGAAAATTTACCGGATTACAAAAAAAGTGTGGAAAAAAATACCTTACCACCAACAGAAATTTGGAAAATTGCAATCTTGTTTTACACCTGATATCGCTCGAGATTACCAAAGAGGTGTCCTTGACAAGGTTATCAAACAACAAACGTCTCATAGCCTTGTTTTTCTTGTGTAGTCTAAAATGCCACCATTATTGCATCCTTTCATGGATCATGCCCACATGCTTACACCTAAAGATAGGAAACTTTTGTTCGAGGATTTCTTTAGGGAAGAAGAGTAATTGGGAAGGGAGTCCTGACGAAGCCGTTAAGGCACAATGTCATACAATATATTACTTGTACATCGTGCACCAGGCTTGTTACATTTCCTTAATCACCTCCTGACCCTGTGAGCGATACCTGGGTGAATTTGGCACATTGGTCTCGATTGTGTTGTTACAGAGGTAATGGACAAACAAGCACTGGTATTCAGGGCGAGAAGATCACAGACCTAATCAGGATGACTCTGGGTTCATTTGCCCCTCTACCAACATGCCGATTAATACGGCTCATGTGCCTGAAACTAAGGAAAACATAGGAACAGATTACTAGTTAAAGTCTGTTATATATTAGCAAACTGCAAGAAGAAGAACAGCTGCTTGTTTTATGTTATTGTGTATTCATATGTTAAATGTGATGACAACATAGCACTTTGAGTAACTCTGGACCAGTGACGTCTAATAAATTACAATTAACATCATTATAACTTTTTTTCACTTAATTCTTCTAAGGCCATACTGCTAATGGGGGTGTAGGTTGTTACTCCTGAAACACTTTCATGAACAGTGAGAATAAAACCCTAACTGAGGTAAACTGACAAGAGGCCGGATTTCAGCGGCAATTTACAAACTATCACACTGCACTTAAGTCCCTTTAATTTTGTTCTCTGTTCCTTAAATCACAACTATTACAACTATAGGGTTCACATCCACAGTCATAGAACTAGGTCGGAAAAAAACAAGGCCTGCCATTATTGCGCGACATTTTTGTACTTATGAGATTAAAGTTATCTGAGACTGGACTCAGTGTTGTTTAGTTAATCCACATTCTCAGTGACATCCATCAATCAGTTTAATTTTGTTCATTTATTTATTTATTTTTTGGGGGGTGTTTTACGCCGTACTCCAGAATATTTCACTTACACGACGGCAGCCAGCATTATGGTGGGAGGAAATTGGCCTGAGCCTGGGGAAACCCACGACCATACGCAGTTCCTGGCAGATCTGATGAAAGATTCGGGTCATAAAACTCGCACAAGAGAAATAGCTTGACGTTAACCTTGCAGCTGATTTCAGTACAGTATTTTATCTCCACCATATAATTGTATTTTGCTTGTTTTTTTTTCTTCCGAGACATCCAATACAAACTACTAATCATGCATTCCATTCCTTACATCCATTGCAGCCATTTAAACCATCTTCTAATACACACACGAACGTGTCGTCAACCTGGAATTCTATGACCTTCACTTGTTTATCGGTTAGTCTTGCTTTGTAAGACAGCCTGGACAGGGTCTCGTGGGTGTGAGATCAATATATACTTTCCTGTGGAAAAAACCCATTTGTGTTATTGGCTAAAAGAGTTCATGAAGAAGTTAAAGCTTTCAGTGATGTGACTCTGTAACGGGAAACATGTCATAGAGATTGGTTTCCTTATCTCTAGTCCAACGGTGTTGGCAGGGAAGTTGAATAAGTCCCTTGCTTCCCTGGCGTGAAGCGGTAAAGTCGCCCAAAAGGCGACTCGACAGCCACAAAAGAGCAATCCTGTCACTCTAAAGAAGAGGGGATTAGGGAAGTAGACATCAATGGCAGAGCAAAGCACTCAGAAACGCTTTGAAAACACACGCAATCTCGTTACAGGTGGTGTCTTCAGATCCTTTTGGAAGCCAAGGTTTAAGAGAAATTTAACACATGGCCAAAGGCGAGGAACTGTCGGTGGTACCCCGATGTCTAATTCTCGATTTAACATATCTACTTGTACACAGCATGAACGGATGTGTTTGCACAAAGGCAACTATCGCAACTG
This sequence comes from Acanthopleura granulata, assembly GCA_016165875.1. Lineage (NCBI taxonomy): Eukaryota > Metazoa > Mollusca > Polyplacophora > Chitonida > Chitonidae > Acanthopleura > Acanthopleura granulata. Next base: position 12,103,564 of record JABBOT010000013.1, read on the forward strand.
CTGACAGTCCTGACACGAATATGATTAGAGAGTTTGCAGCTTTTGAAGAACCCATGAATGTCCTAAATGTTCTCTAATTTAGGTATTCCCATCTGGACTCATATTATTGATCAGATGTCCATGAGACTTGAAACACAGGGTGGAGACAGTTACTGTGGCATGTTTAACTTTCGCCATTTTAACTGGGATCCGTGAAATCAGAAGTGAATTATTACTGTGAAATCTACTCCTGGTATAGTAATATAAACTCTGCAGTTCTATAACCACAATCCAATTGTTTCCTTTTTGGTTTTTGTTTTTTTTTTGTTTTGTTTTGTTTTTCGTTTGCTTGTTTGTTTGCTTGTTGTTGTTGATGTATAAGGGTTTTCTTGCTAAATTTTACACTTATGATTCTGTAATAATAGGTTGTGACTATATATTTTAAATATTGTGACTTTAAATATTGTGTCAAACGCTGACGTCATTTGTTCTCCAAATGACGTCAGCGTTTGACCTAAATCTTGAGTGGTAGCCTGTGCTGTAGTTTCTCGAAGATATGGTGTTTATGAGATTTTAACGTCATTGTACATAGAGCATCCTTTCGGAAAAGAAATACCCACGTTTTAAGCATGTTTGCAAGTAAACCATCTAGATATTTCGATACACTAGTCTATATAAGAGTGGCGAATTTACAACCGTGGCAATCTCTTTACTCAGTAGTCCACTTATCTGGGATGTTGTTAATGGAGTGTTAGACTCCACTGTGTAAATTTGTTCTTCATTTTTGCTGTACGCATGACACATGTGAGCGAGTGTGAAGCCATTTGCTATTTTTTTTTTTGAGACTTCATTTCTCAACTAGCATTGCTCATTGTCTCTTTCTGCTGTGGTGCCCCTGTTATCCCAATTCAAACTGGATATGACAGTGAACGGAGGTCTTTTCGTATTAAGCCTTATGATGAGTTCAATGAAGTGCGATGTGTTGCACTTCAGGAGTTTATCACAGCTGTATTTCTGTGGACTGAGACTTGCCTTATAAACTCCAGGTGTGTTTTGACCGGATTCTTGGTCTACTGTAATATTCGTATAAAGACACTATATTCTTTATTATTGTTTTTATTGTTCTAAAAGGCTCAGTCGGTTAGCACGCTAACGTAGCCCAATGACCGAAGCCTCCCAACAATGCGCCCGCTGTGAGTTCAAGCCCAGCTCATGCTGGCTTCCTCTCCGGCCGTACGTAGGAAGGTCTGGCAACAACCCGCGGATGGTCGTGGATTTTCACCGGGCTCTGCCCGCTTTCCTCCCACCATAATGCCGGCCTCCGTCGCAATAGTGAAATATTCTTGAAAACGGCATAAAAAACACCAATGAAATAAATCAAATATTGTCTGCTGTATTGTGTGTAAGTTGCTCTGCTTGGATTATATTATTCAGTTATATGTATTGAACTATCTAGGTGTCCCTGTGTTTCTTTGTTTGATGTTGTGTAAGGCGTATGGCTCGCTGGGAATTTAGCAATCTGATTATTGTTTTTCGTCCCGGATTAGTAAGAGGAAAAACACAACACCACAATTAAATTCTAAACTTAATTGACACATATACGTGGTGGTGTCTTACTACCGAAGTCTTACATATTAGAGTTGTTTGTCAACAATCCCACCACACCAATTATTTCATTGTATTTACTATTTAAGAACATTTCTTAAATTCATTCTGTCTGTATAGTATTTAGCATAGGGCTACATCGTAAAACCATAATCAGAGATATAATAGAAGGGTACTCTGGCGGTATTCCAGCACGAAATTTGAACAACATATCAAGAATACCTGCGTGTGATTAAAGGCATATACTTGCACTTTTTACGCTCAATGATATAACGTATGAGTGACCAACCCAGTTACCTTTTTTATCTTAGAAAGTGGATCAATCCAGGTCAAAGACATCAAAATCCGAGGTTACCGTGCAGCCCCGCAGAATCGGGTAGGCGTAGATGACCTGGAGACTCCATAGGTACACTGATATTTATACACTCTAACATAAATTATCTTTCCTTCCAGCGTGTGTGCCTTTACTCATACTTCTGGCGGGCGAGAGTTATATAGGAAGAAAAAACGCGGACAAGTAAACAGATGCAAGGCGTGCGTTACTGATGACTGCACGGCTTTACAACCACATGTACAGAAGAAGTGACGTCAGACAAAGGTTGTTTATAATGCGGATCATGCTGAAACGAATCTTTTGGAATTAAATAGGCCTACATTTGTTGAGGAAGACGATCTGAGTGGAATAGACAGGAAAACAGCACATCCTAGATGTGCACTTTTCTCGGTGCTTCCCCAACTGAAATTGGGATGAGGGTATAAAATGTACCATGTGACCCCTCAGAAATGTTAGACAACTATTTCTGTTCGCATTTACTACAACTTGGGCGTTTAAGAAAAGTTTAAAAAAAACAATGGCTTAGACTATACAATAGGAAAAATAGAGGAGGTGGAAGTTTTCTAATTTAAGAAGCTCCTGATTAAAGGAGGGCTCGTTTGTACCTCCGTAACTCGGCAAGACAGGCGATCGGTAAGTTAAAATCAAACAAAATTGCCTGACATTTTTGATAATTTACAGGACAAAGTTGAACTCTTTCTAACTTCTATGTCAAAAGAGTTCGAACTCGAAACTCTCCTATTGCGACGTCATAATGTGATGGGTCACGCAGTGTGGGGTAAGCTACATCATTCGCAACATTTTCCTAAGACACCGAACGGTATATATTATTTTTTCCGTGTGTTGCAGTTTATATGTGAGGAAAAGAACAATCCGTCTTGACAGTGAGGAAACTCCGAGGTCAAACAGTATAGCTCAATCAAAATTTAAAAAATGAACGAAAGATGTCACCAAACGAACTAAACGAACTTTACCAGCAAAAACACGTCGTGTGTATCACCCAAAAATACATCAGGTTTAGTATGCCAATTAATCATGACACAATCTCATCCCATCTCACCTCACAGGTTTCCGAGGTAGACAAGGTCATTCATTACAGGTGAGATCTTTTCTCATCAAGTAATTAGTGTCGTATAATTAGACCCGAGACAGAGGAAGCGACACGATATGATTATGATACGTGCCTGTAAGTGCAAAAGCCAGCCTACAAATAGCCAGTTAAATTATCTTTATAAGATTTAATGACACATCACTGTAAACGGACGGAATGGCAAGGCTGTTTTGCCAACACTTATTTGAAAATGAGAATATACTGAAATACACCAGAAATTAACAATCTACTGTGTGTACAGAAAATATTAAAATGACTTTTTTTGTCAGTGCGAAACTTTTTGACCATGTTTATAAATGTGTAGGAACCAGTTTGAAGTGTACAATTGGTGTTAGTACCTCAGTATCGTGGCGTTGATGTATTGCAATGCTACGAAACTCAACTATTAACAACAATTTCTTTTAAAAGAAATCAACATGTCGCTGATAATGTTAGGAATCCGGTGATGCTTTATGGATTTATGTACCAACAGAAAGCCTGAGTTAAGAGCAAAGCTCCCTATACACAAGACTTAAAGCCGCGACACGACTCAACTGGTCTCCGACTGACATACGACTTTAAAACTGACCAGCATACACGTAACAACCGGGGGACAACTCCAGGCGAATCGCGTCGTTGTTGTGCATACAGGAACGTTCAGGACCCAGTTCAACGGTCGACTTGAGTTGGACTGTGTCTTGGACTGTCTTGTACGGCGATCTTTAGATGTCAATGTTTTGTTCACATTCACGTATGGTGTATTCATCAGGGGTGTGATGTTACGAAACCTGTTTTTAAAATACCGTATTATATTTTTTCATTTGTTTTTGCGCTAACCGGGTCAGTATCTGACCTACATGTTTCCCTCTGTGTACGTGTTAGCCTGTACTGGAATTCAGTCGCGTGTTCTCGCGGTTTCTGTGTCTATGAGTTTCCTGCCATTGTACATAGAGCGCACATTCTGGAAAGACGTGTCTGTGTTGTAAGTATGTTTACGATCAAAGTATCCAGAATTTTCTCTACGTCAGTCTATAAATATGAGCGACGAAGTTGTGAAGCTCGCAGTCATTTTACTGATGTCCACTTCAGAGCAGTCTTTTACTCAAGTTCATTTGGCAGCAGTCATATTTACTCCCGTTCACTTAGAAGGACTTTGTGGGATTTGGAGATATCAGCTTTCGTGTCATTTGATGTAGGTCATTTTATCCTCCATTTTCGTATGTAGCACTTTTTGAGCTTGTGTTTCGCAACTTGCTATTGTGTTGGAGACGTTCTTTAGACGCTCATTGTCTCTTTGTGCAATTACCTACAATTCATCCCAGTTTATCCTGAAGGTGACTTTGTGTATATTTCCGAGGAGTGAAACATACATCGCCAGCCCGACATCACGGACGCTATTATCAACCGTCCACCAAGGAAAATTGCACCTTGCCGGGGAGTGGGATATATACCATCGTCGGCGTATCGTGCCCACTGCTGTTTGTTACTTACAGAACTGTCATCTTTCGATTTGAGAATTGCCAAGGGCTGTAGATTCTATATATGCGTGGATGCCTTTGGAAGCCGGAATATTCCGGATATGGACGCTGTTATCAGTAAGAAGCTACATATTTTGTAATTATCTGTATTGTTTTTTTTTTTATATTATTGTCATTTGTACTATTTGTCTATTTTGTTCAAATATATGTATACATGTGCCTTTGTTTGATCTTATGTAAGGCATATCGCTGTCTGAGTGTTGAACAAGCCATTTGTTTATCAGTTTTCTTCTGCGATAGTGGTACCCTTACAATGGTCAAATGAATTTCTACTCTAGGAGAAAGTGAGCGAGGATTCTCTACATGCTGAGATCGTCTCTAAATGCTCACGTCCACGCCGGATATACTTCTCCATAATTGCTCTTTTGTTTATTCTTCTTTCTTTTACGTTAGAACTATTGGCTACGTTTTCATCTGTGGGTGGAATGATTTTATGGGTTTTTCCCCAGTTTGGTGTTCTCTTTAACTGTAATTGTTTCATTACGGTGAATAAACAAACGAATAAACACTGATAAGTTGGGTATATGAGCAAATCTCCATTTATTAACGTAAACGGTTTAATTTGTCACCTTTAAAACATCTCCTCATACATACAACTTGAGCAAAAGTACGTCGGAATATTTCTTAACATAAATAGACGAACAAGACGTAGATTGCATATGTCATCCACACTATTACATTGCTCCACCTGGCAATGTCATTGTGTCAGATCTATTAGCAAATGTCTGATATAGGTAAACCACCTGGTCCGGCAATTACTTTAGGTCACGTGACTCAGAACCACAAGTAATCGTTTGAGTACATTAAAAATATTTCCTGCTTGTCCAAAGTGCCTAGGAAAAAATCGATTACCCATTTCAGTACGATATAAAACACACACAAAATATGCTCACACTGGAGAAAGTATTTGAGCTTAAAATTACAAAAGCACTGGGAATAAAGTTTAATGGAAATAGAATCATTGTATAGTAAGCAAAATGACGTAGCTTATAAAGTGGACAGACAATTATTGCATTTGAATATCAGTTAAACATGGCGTTTGTCTTTACCGTCTATCAAGTGTATGGCGGATGAGGTTTGATCAGTAAGGTGAAAACAGTATTGAAGTGTTTACTTTCGACTACATAATTTAAAAATATTTAAAGGGAATCTCGTTAAACGCAACACAAAAGCTGACACCAATTTATACTAACTCTGATCACAAGAATTTTAGTCCAAATGCACGTGTGTCTTTTGCAGCAAGCACAGACAACCGCGGATGGAAAATTTTGCTTGTGTACAACATACTGTTTGTTCATGTTAAATCCAAGGCTCCAGCATCAGCATGGTGGTTTCGTTATTCTTGTGAAAATATAATAACACACCTGCGTTTCGCCATGAATCTAGGTGTCGTTGCAGACATTCCTACATTAAATCAGCGAACATAACGGATGTGGTTTGCTTTCGTAACTGAAGGTTCGCGCCTTGTTGATCCTAAAAACACAATTTCAGCAGATATAAAGAATCACTTTCTGTTGGTATTCTTTCAGTTAAGCTGCAAACCGATACTTTAGGTGGCATTTCCCTCCTGGATATTAACTTCAAGATTCATACAACTTTCAAATGTGCAAAATATGCACGTACACAAATATATGTGCAGTAGAAATAAGACTTGGGCAACAGCATATTGTATATTAATCTAGCTATTGGGGAAGATGAACAAACATAAGCCATTACAAAAGGTGTTGTGAAACCCCAAAAAAATAGTGTAGTCTCAAACAAACTGGTCACATTCATGTCAATTATCTGGCTTCATCTCATTTATTATAATTAATTATTTGAAAATTCAAACCATGCAATTAACGTTTTATGGAATTAATAAAGAGGACATGAAAAATGACGCAAAATACATGAACAAATGGTATTCATTATCAACGCTTGCTGTGTCATAAAATTAATATGGATAACATCCGATCACGACATAACAGTTGTCAACGAAAATCCGTCACTAGTGGAAAAATATAGTCACATAGTCATACATTTAACACAGGTGCCGAGGCATTCTTTCCGCCATTGCAGTTCTTGGCACACATGACCCACGCAGTATCACGTGTCCCGGGGGAAATGTCTATGGTACGATAATGAACATTAATGAGATGTGAATATATTAATAAAATTTATAGTTAAACGTAAATATTAAAACTGTTTTGAGCATATTCCAACACATCTCCACGTACAGTTGCGATAAAATCATCCATCAATTTCGCCCTGCTGATCAATATTTGCACTTGAATTCACCCATTTTCACACTTCATAAACATAATATCATTCAGGAAGTAATTCACTCGGTTCATGAATATAAAAGATAAGGTGATAAGTCACCGTTGCTCTTGAATACTTACATTATATTGGTCGTCAACACACACTTGACGAACCAGAGCAATATGCATCGATTCCACCTACACCCCACTCTTCTTTAAAGCACCTTGCCTGCGTTAAGGGAAAATCGCCCTCTCTTGGAGTTATCGGTCGATTGTCTATCACCACTGTATTGATTTTCGGAGGTTTACGAAAGTACTTACAGGTACTCTTATCTTTATCCAATATAAACAGTCATACCATTTTTTTTTTGCCTGCTCGCTGTGATTTTGAAGAGATGATGCAATTTTCTTTATGTGATCCTGGGACGCTCAAAGCAGATTATGATCTAAAAGACGGGAACAGAGCTCTGTTGAGCAAAAATCAGAAAAATGTTAGTTTTCGTCAGGTAACACGTTAGTAAAAGACGACAGGCTTATGGCCAGCCGAAGCAGTCATTTGATCAATGGAATTATTACTGTTAGACTTTTCCACCTGGCAACACTTGCTGAATCACTCTACATGAGCTAGACGGAAACGATTTTACAGAGTTATGCTGGATGAAACATGCCGGCTCTATTAGTAAAGAGGGTATTTCCTATTTGAAGGCACAAAGAGACAACCGGGTAAATGTTCCCAGTCATTTGGTTTCTAGTCTGAAGTTCCTTAACTGTCATCTATTGGTGAACCAAAGAGACTGTTGGGAATGGGTGAGTTGAGATTCTCACCTCCAAAACTGAATATCTCACGGATACAGAGGAAGAGAAGCGGACGCAAAATGGATAAAGCCTATTCTTTGTCAACTTGTTCCAACTGGCCATTCATAACGGATTTGCTACAGGTCTGATTTTGCCCGTTTAATTACACAGCAATTAAAGAAATATTCAGAGTGGAACTCCTCACTATGTCACACTTTACCAAAACGAATGTGCAAAAGAAGGAGTTCGGGTTGAATCACAGAATAGCTTGGAAAGTTGTTCTTGGTGTGCATGACAAGTCACATTTTTACAAGGTCACTCCTCTATCGGCAGGTGCTACACCAATATTTAGAGATTCCAGTGAGAGGAAGTGCAGTATTGTGTCAGAGTGAGGTCGAGAATGCCTGTTGACAGCCTATTATGTCCGAGATATGAGCTTGTCCCAAATCCAGATCGATTCCTCCGAAAGAGACTTCCTTACTGTTCCCGCAAAGGAAGCTGAGTTTTTGGACTAGGTAGGTAGTTAAGAAGTCCCCGGCAAAACTATTAGCTCTGCAAGGAAAACCCATAAACCTAGAGGGCCAGAGAGCGCTTTAGGGCTCGTGGCTCTGGTGTTTTGTTCCGGGGCTACACATGAGCTACTGTACCCAGTTTATAAGGGTGTTGTCTGGAATGCCGTCTATAGCTGCAACGCCCCTGTGGATTAACGCTCTGTGTCCTCGTTGTCAGGCACATTTGTGACGCATTGCCAGGATTCACATGATGATGTAATCGCAGTAATCCTCGTATTGTCGCGCGTTATTCACAGCCCTGTAAGCCAAGAGACTGAAAGTTTGGATGCAACATCAACGCACCCAGGAGGTCACTGACTCCTGATTGGCCTTCAGTAAATCCTTTCTAGTTATCCAGCCTTAAAAAGATAACGTATGGAAAACCATGGAAACAGTCAAAATTCAATCGTTCTTACATGAAGCTTATCGCTGTTGGACTAGGAAAATTTTGAAGATTTCTCTGTTTAGACCCTCTGACCAGTCTCTCCCATGAAGACCAAATAACGCGAGACAGTCGAGATTGCACAAGATTACTTATCATCGGGTTTCGTGGTACAGTGAATCGTTATCATCCAGCCTCGACCGGCTTTGTAGTCTTTCCAATAAAAGTCCCGATTTTCTTCTATAACTATGGCTCTCTTCTGATCCGTCGTGGCACAGGTCGCTTCAGATACCTGAAGAAGAAGGGGTAATATCAGCTCTCTGATGTTTGAAAGTTTCGTTCGTGTGATCGCTGCTTAACAAACTACACACTAACAATCGGGGTTTAGTTCATAAATGAGAGAATAAGCAGATTTCTGTCACAGGAAAATAAGTGTCCAGTGTATACCACCGGTTAGTGAAGTACCTGATAAACCAAAGAGCCTAAAGCCGGAGCAAGGAGACCTAGCTGGATTTGTTCACAGGAGGGGGCCATTGGATTAGCGCTAGCACAGCACAATGACCCTTTAACCTCTCACCAATCCACTCTCTGTGAGTTCAAGTATAGCTCACGTTGGTACCCTCTCCGGCCGTACGTGGGAAGGTCAGCCAGCAGCCAGCGGATGGTCGTGGTTTTCCACCGGGCGCTTCCGGGTTTCATCAGTAACAGAACGCTGGCCGCCCTCGTGAAAATGAAATATACTAGGGCAGAGCATAAAACACCAATAAATGAAATCAATTAAATCGTTCAGAGCACTTCACTGCTCAAGGGCCTGACAGTTGCAACGATCCACACAGTGAGTCACCAGACAAGCCAGGGCCTTGGTTGGATTTGCGCACACAAACTTAATGGCTAGGAGTGTCAAGAAATATACCAATCGAGAAAAATGGTGTTTCGTGGGAACACCATTGAGAGAACCAGAACGGGTAACCTTCAGAAAGTAAACAAATTGAAGTTTGATTTCAATTTGCCCTCAAACGTACATGTTCACCTTTAGGCAACATGTGTATTGCATGTGATGACAATTTAGCATTTTAAATAATTCTACATCACTGACGTTTATTATTCTCTGTTTGCGTAATTCTGCTTAGGCTATAGTGCTAGGGAAATACATGTATGACTCGCTACTGTTTATGCATTGTCACGAACACTTGAAACAAAGCAACTACTGAGCTAAACTGACAGGAGACCGTATTTCAACGGTTAAGTGTGAATGTTTGCTACTGATGAAACTCATTTAATCTAAAGGTTGGGAAGTAAGCTTAGAAGTCTCAATATATCGGAGTTTCGGAGAATAATGAGTCGAGATACTTACCGACGCTGCCCAGAAGGTCTTTGTGATTTGATTGGCCCAGAGTAAACCCCTGCAAATGGCGCCCAGGTTTACCCTGCCCTCTGTGTCTGTACAAAACCCGCTGACAGAGACATGCGGATGATAGCCGTACGCTACCCTCAGTCCATCAACTCTGCAACGAGACATACTGGTTAGCATTAAGCACAACAGACCCCAGTTAAGATGATAATAAAATCTGTTTCACTTTCTAAGAAAACAATAAGAGAAAGTAGCATGTTAACACATTATTATGCCTCGTACACATGAAGTTGCAAGTTTAGATGTGTATCTAACTAGCCGTCAATCAAAATGGTCAATAGTCGTAAGACGAGTTTCCAAGATGACAAATTACAAAAACCACCAAAGAACAAAAACAGTATAAAATGAAGAAAACATTAGGAGAGATTCACGGAAAGGGAAGTAGTCAACAGTTTTTATAATGACGGCAAGACGCAATGAATGTTCCAGGCGGATGAATAAAATCAGTATTATGCTTAACTGCAGATTCGTCGGTTATAATAAGTATATTTCTGACATACTAAAGCAGAGAGCACGTACAATAAAAAAAATGTATGTCCTAATAACAACGGACAAAAGTCATCCTTTGTGAAGGTCATATCTATCATAATGGAGCCTTAGAAGCTTTCACTGCCAGTATGATTGGCAAAAGAACAAAGGCACTGAATTATTGATTTGCAGCACGTAGTAATATCTTTGAACTACCGGGTTGATGTAATTAGGAATTGCCTACTGCACATTTCAGGAGTTGGCGTGCCTGGGCGCAATAATAGCCTATTGTCCCCTCACAGATGACATGGCTCAGCAGACGTCGGAGGGAGGGAGGGCGCACCTCAGATCGGCCTGTTTACGTCCACCTTCAATTCAAGGTATGAGGCTTAATTTGATTCACCTTCCTTCTCTCTCCGATACACACCCTCAACCCCCTATTCATCCACACCCCCACACCCACCTAAATCCCACCCACGCCCATCCACACCCACCCTATTATGTTATCATCCAGGGCAACCATGGGAAACGAATAATTTTGATTGATTTATTTATTTTATTGGCGTTTTGTGCAGTGTTCAAGAATATTTCACTTGGACGACGGAGGTCAGTACTGCATTGGAGGAAACCGGGCACAGCCCGGAGGAAACCCACGCCCATCCGCATATTGCTAACAGATCTTCCCACGTCCGGACGGAGAGGAAGACAGCAGGAGTTGGACTCGAACTAACACCGACCGCATTAGTGGGAGGCTCCTGGGTCATTACGCTGCCGAATAATTTTGAAAAAAAAAAGGTCAAACAACTTCTCACTTCATATCGGCACAAGTCCACGTAGGGCCAGGGTATTCTCCAGGAATGTGAGCGTCACATGTTATGTTCCGCCCCATCACTTTGTTAAACACCGGGAAGGATGTATCTGAAGTAAAGAGAGAGAAAAAAACATGAAAACAGGCGGTCACAATGACAGGACTCCTATCATTATATGTTTTGATTAAGAAACAAAATTCGATATTTACACATTTTAAAATGCCACCCCACACTGTTATACGTGTGTTTACAAATACATTTCTGAGTGCTCACCTGCGGCCGAAGGGAGGTAGTTTTATCACTCCTTAACCACTTACATGGACTGAATTATGAAAAGTGTACTAAACATAAAACAAGACAGCCGGGAGTGATGTCTTCAAATATTGATTCCTTAACGGCAATACGAAACCAAAGAGATGATTCATTGTAAGTTGAGCGCAAAGCAAGACGTGACACATCCCTATAGTGGCATATCGGATGACAATTTTATGTGAGTCGCTATCACAGTAGACACCGGTTTCTGGCAATAACATCAGTCTGGGATTTAACATTGCAGATAACCAAGAATGTTACTAGCGGGTATGTAATGGCCATGTAATCACCACTGGCCTAAAATTAACAGCAAAGTACACTGTATTAAGGACAGGCAGTTTGTTTCCGATTTGGCAGTCTACCGCGGAAAGTATGATTAGAGCGATACTGAAGAGAATGAGTATTTCTGAATGCAAACAGACTTTTGAATGCTCGGGATACTTCTGTATGGATCCCCTTACAGCAAACCTAGAAGAACCTCTTCAGGATCTGCTGCAAGGGGGTCCATACAGTTCTGGCGTGGGGGCTCCCGAGTTTTGTCTCTGTACAAGTCGGTGCACGCTACAATGTTTTCCGAAATATGAAAACGACATACAAATGTTTAATCACTGGTTGTTAACGCCAATCAGAGATAGAAGTGCTAGACGGCACAAGCCGGCGGATCAAGAGATGAAATGCATCTTCAAAAACAATTGGTGGGCAAAATGACGCAAAATAACTGTATGCCTCCCGGAAACGCACGAGAAGCACAGCCAACTCTTACCGGTAACTGAAAAAAAAGTAATTTACGATCCAAATGATTTGCGTCCTTGTTTTCCTCTGACGGTAATTACATTCACTAGCGTCTAAGCTGTTGAGCGTCTGTGCTCTCTGCCTATAAATGAAAACAGACCGGTTTGTGCTCTGTTTGTCTGTATGTAAATACCCCGGTAACAACTGCCGTCTTTCCTTGAACATAAATCCCAGGAGCGAGTAGTTCGTGGGCTCTGTACTCAAGGAAATATTGCCGAAATGGCACATCAACTCGCTAGAAATCATTTACAAACAACATACATCCGGTACAACTACCTGCAAGCTTCTATCAGTAAGATCTCGTAGGCATCTTAACGAGTGGTCATAAAAACTTAATATAACATGGGTGTACACGGATGTTTATAAAAAGACTGATTTCACGAAATACATGAATGTTGTATGTCTTGTTTACTGTCCATAAGAATAAGTCAAGTGTTCGCTATTTATTAGGATGGGAAATCGAGGGCATTATTTCGAACTACACGTCGAAGTGTTTCATTACACCAGTTTTATCGACAACCCAAATAAATTACAGCAATGTTTTTTATTCTATGTTTCCTGACACATGGGTTTATCTCAGATCACTCGAATGCACGCTCGGCGAGATGAGGAACGGCCATCTTGGCACGTGGAGATTTGAATATGCACAAAGATCGCCATCTGTACACAGTTATTCTCCGAATAACTGATTAACGACATATCATTTGCAATGTGACTACAAGTCATCTATTTTGCGGGCATGAAATCCCAACCACTATAAACGAGAGAAACATTCCTTATGTTGATGACCACGGGAGAAGGACACATTGGGGAACGATATATGTAATGGTCACTGGCGAAATATTTAGAGATCGAAATCGAGAGAGAGACGACTTCAATGCATCTTATGGGGCGTCAAAACCGACATTCGTATACCAGCCGTCGACCAGAATGGGTGTGTTTAGAAAATATATAAAATGTAAAAATTTGAACGGTTATCAGACAAAGAGAAGCAGTCAACAGTTTTCAATGGTGACGAAAAGACGTAATGAACGTTCTAGGTGAATGAATGAAATCAGTGTCCAAATCGTGTACCATTTTAGAATATATGACGTCGAAAATTATATATCTATCTCAGTTGCGCTATGGTTGAAACTGTTCACATGTCATCGGTTTCCAAATGCCCCCAATAACTTCTTACAGGCTACTATAATATATGCCGTGGTACTGCGACACATCATCTTCACTTCTTGACACAATTCTGACAGGCAGCTGAGCAATCCGCTTTCCAAAAAACTATTAACACTCTCGTGTTATAAACATACACACTATTATAAAAAAAAAAAAACAACAAAAAAACAGACGCCTACACGAAATCAAGTCTATTAATTTTGTAGATAAGCATGACTCGTAGCTCTTGATGAACGAGTGGTAAAATTCAGTCCGGATTTAAAAACAAGAATAAAAACCCCCAGGAAAATCTGTTCAGGATGTTTTCTATTTTGACCACACACGCATTAATCATGCTAAAAGTAAACCTTGACTTCACAATTTGCTCCCTAGAGGAGGAAGAAGGCTTTAACAAGTCTCCAGGGGGCACAGCCTTGACTGCACATTGGTTGTTACTTCCGAACACTCGATTAGCGTGTTGATCTCAGAACATTTGTTTTGAATGAAGACAATTCTGAAGGGTAAACATCCGTATAGCTTGTGACGTCGCATGAAGTTTTACCGGATAAAGCATAAATATAATTAAATTGAACAAAACACCAAAGTAATAAACCAGATATAAAAAGCGCCGATATCTGCCTTTGTGTACCTCAGTGTCGAAGCCCTAATACAAAGCATCGTGTTTTGAAATCACAAGGATTTATACCCTTCTTAAAATGCTGAAAGAATTTTTTTTCAATTCCCCAAATCCGACAAATTCCCTTGAGGGGATGAAGGTGGTAAATTTTGGTGAGCCACTTGACTTAATTGCCCATGTAAACCGAAAAACATATAATTGGAAACGATGCATATGTCCGCGGGCCATGCAGAAAGATTCACAGACTGAGAAAGCTGGTGTGTGCCTAACCAGCCCCATTACGTGAGAGCCAAAGTTGGGATATGAAGAAAGGCATTCATTCTAAACTTTAAAACATAGCCGAGAGGGAAGAGAGTGTAGTTCACATCAAAAAGGGTCCCATATTTCGTCATTAGTTTTAAAAAAAGAGGTTGAAGAGCGGAGGGATTCCATGGACAGGATGGGGGCGCAGCCTTTTTCAGGTTTTTAGTGTGCAGTGTCATACAGTTTGTTACGCCCACTACAGCTCTGCCCAGGATTGTCCCTTTTTCCCAATTAACCTCTGGCTCTTTGGGAGGCACGTGGGTGATTTTGACGCGCCCCGTCTCTGCTGTGTCATTACGGAGGAAATAGGTAATCGGACACCAATATTCGGAGCAGTATTACAGAACAAATCACAACAGCCCTGGATTCATTTTTTCTCCCCACTCCCTTCTGCCGCCGATAAATCGGATAAAAGTATAGCCGTTTATGACTTTTTGTCATTAAGGCCATAGAAGTGGTCACTATGAGACCTAAAGTAATCCCTTTCCAAGACGGGTATTCCTCGTTCCTCGTTTGACCTGGTGACTGCGAGACAATCATCTTAAGCACACGGCCAGGACACGCCTCTGACGCAGATTTTTCTGCGTGACTCAAGTTACCAATATGGTCGCAAGTCGGGGCTAGTGTTAGGTTGCAGGTACCATTATGCATAGTATCATCTTTAGTATCGTCTCCACTCGTCTAAATATAGTTAAGCAATGAATCTTGAGAAGGTGCATCAGTATCGTATTCCACGCGTGTTAGCTCGCCCGCTGACAGGAAAGAAAATACCAACAGGGATTCACTCCTACAATACATTGCCATGACTTCATTTTCTCTTCCGGGTGAGGCGATCTGATCACAATAACCCATATAATGCCTCGTCAAGATATGCTGTACCGCGGGGACTTTCGATCGATGGTAAAACCGTTCCTAATGAGGTCGCGTGTACTAACCTTACTCTTCCAGGCACAGCTCGGTTTTCTTCAGCGGTGACTCTGACCGGCATCGTACCCAAGGTATATTTCGTATTAAAACCAAATTCAATCGGTAAACAAATAAACAGACTCGTACAACCATATAAGAGGGCATCGAAAATCTTATCAATGCATCTTGTACAACCATAAAAGAGGGTGTCGAAAATCTTATCACAACATCTTGTACAACCATAAAAGAGGGTGCCGAAAATCTTTTGTCCCTACATCCCCCGTGATTCTAGATTCCCACTGGCTGATCAGACGGGTTAAAATGTTGACATCCACTTATCAGAACTCCTTATCACGCCCGCACGGGGTATATAGGATTTAAAGCCTGTACAGCTCAATTACTGCACAGGTGGACGTCAATCTTTCTTTGTATATACTATAATCTTTTACTATATACACAACGTACAAATATGTTGCCGAAATTCGTTAGTCAATGTAAACGCCTTTTCTCTCATACAAGTCGATCGCCTATAAACACACTGAAGAATGGAACGTTTCAGCCAACAGATGGCCCTTATTGGAATATTAAGCCTGAAATATAAATCAAGTTAGAAGAAAAACAACTGGGTTGTGGGTCAAAACTTTCGCGTTCATAAGACTTCCAGTTCTGGCAACAAGCCGACATAGACTGAATATTGCCCGAGGCGCTTCCGCTTTATTACCGAGACATGAGGTCTTGATTATCAGTTCGATTGAAAGTGAGAAGAACTGTTTCTACTCGGCTTCAGTTTGATTTCGGATTACGGTCCGAAGCAGAAAGGATGTAGGAGGGGAAAGGAGGGGAAAGGAGGTGTGGGCGTGGGTGTGGGGTGGGGGGGAGGCGGGGGGCAGTGGCTATAAGCACAACCATTATGCAAGCGAAAACGGACAAAAATTTTTTTGCTCTCTGTATGTCTGTATGTACACTAGGAATATTGTGTGCCACCTTTGGATGACTGCATGGCTTACTTTTGAAGATAATTACTGATAAAAATCCTCAATCAGACGGGCGACATTGTATAACACGAAACACATTGTAACTCTCCAGGCGCTAACGTCACTCGAAAAAGCGGGAGGTACAGTATTGCAACTAACCCATTATTAATCGGTTTTAACGTTGAATTTAGCTGATTGCAGTTCCAAATGAGGAAAAAGTGCTCTGGTCAAAGTGATTAGTCCATACGTTAAAATGTTACACCACGGTTGTGGCAAGCATATTCATCCTTAGCACATTTTCCGTACTAAATCCATTTATCGCGATATCAAATACGAAAAATGCATGAGAAGACAATATCTGACAGGATTTTAGCCAACAATATTACACTCACCCCAGGGAACAGTTTCACGAAGTCATTTTTCCCGTGTCTTAAGCAAAAGTATTTTTCTTAAGTAAGGTAATACTATAATACTGATGTAGTGTTTGACTTAAGCTTTTTCGTGAAACATTCCATGTTGGACTTGCGCATAAAAACTAAGACTTTCCGTAAGCCCGGGCCCAGATTTCGAATATATGTACTGTCCTATACTACATCCTATACGGCACCCAGCTTCAATCCCATTATGATCAATAACACCAAGACTTCGTAGATCTGACAATTTAAAATGTCGATACAATGTATAAAGACGAAATACTGGGCCTGTGTAGAGTAGCGAGGGCAATGTCCTTTGGAGCGCTTTATCAAAGAGTGTCCACAGTGAAATATAAAATTTAGACTCCTCCAGATTTATAGATTTAATGAAAAGGCTAAAAACCAAAAAGTCACCCAATACCATGGCATAATGGCGGTGAGAGACGGGGATGATCCTTCAGTAGCATTTGACACCTACACTGAACAAAAGAGAAAAAACTAAATTACTCATATATTTTCAATAACAAGTGCACGAAGACCTTGGTGAAAGACGGTCGGATTAAACACAAACAGGTTGTTATGACACAGTGGCTAAAGTCTTGTTAATGAAGGCAACAAGTCCTATAGAGACTTGTGACAGCTTACCCTGCGCACCCCAAATGCATATAAATCTGTCCAAAACCAATCTTACAAGTCCCTTTTTGCTTCAGATATACGAGGCACAGCTGCATAAAGAAAGAGACGAAACCTTTTGTAATCTGATTTATGGTGCTTTCGTCTCAGAGGAGCACAAACAATATCTCGTCAAATGCCAAAAATGCAGCGCTTTAGCCATTGTCTATTGTGTCGTTTTCCTTTGGTGACACACAAAAATAGCTTTATCTGAAGGTCTAACAAGCTCTTCCTAATTTACGATTGGCAAAACAGACTTTATTTAGTTTTTAGCTCTTAAAACCCAAGGAAGGGACAACCTGACCTCGGCAGGCTATACTGCTCTTTCGAAGTGGGTGACATTTACAACGGCGGAAAGCTAAGGAATAACGTGTTCTTTTCTATGTTCTGTCTTTTAAGCCTAACCACAGCTTTTATAATTCATCCACAACTCTGTACTCCAAACGAAGCCAATTCAAACTGCCATAATCCCGAATTCCGCTTTCACACTCAAACGAAATAACACGGATCACGGACATGCCAGTGTTTCAGCAAGATTGTCCCAAAAGTGAACTAAGACGTTCAGAGACAGAATACACTCACCATCAAAGCAGTAAGAGACTGGGACACTGTTCTGCTAAGTCTATAGATACAGAAGTTAATCCATGAATCTACTGAGCCATACTAAAATGCCAATTGCAGACATACGGACAATAAACGACATTCGCAGTTCCGATGGGTGCCAATTTGTTTTAGTCAGAATGTCGCGAGATCTCACAGTACACATGAGATGGGTGCTAATTTCACTCCACGGCCTATGCTTTAGCACAGCGGTGGCATGCTTACCGCATTAAATGCGCATTTTGTTAAAATTTGACAATGCAAATTGTATCACCGGTTCACGGTAACTCGTACCAAAAAGAATATGACTGCTGAAAATACCAAGCAAAAAGTGTGAGTTAAAATCTTGCCACTTAATTACCTTTAGAAAGCAGCTTCAGCCTGAAACTTCAAAGGCCACTCACAGGCATTCGTCTGTGATTGAGTGCTAATTTGACCACAGCTGCCCTGTCGCGGAGAGCGTAGCAGCGCGCAGCCTAAAATGCGAATGTGACTTACGAGATCAACGGACGCACAGGGCCCGCGCTTTACAAGGGGGCCTGTGCACGGCACTCTACTCACAGCATTTTATTTCATTTCATTTTAAGTTGTTTAACACCATACTCAAGAACCGTTCACTTAAGTAAAGGCGGTCTGTTTCATGGGTGATGTCACCGAACATTCCCATATGTGTTGCGCTCAGATACAGCGCATTGGATTAGTGAGACAAGTGATGTTGAATGAACGTTGAATTGTGCATCCTCCCCCACCCCCACGAGCGCCTTTATCGTCACTAAAGCCTAAAGTGAAAACCAAGAAATACACAAACGCTCTGTCTGAGACCGGTATTGAACCAACGACCCACGTATTGAAAGACAAGCGTCTTTAACCAGTCGTGCACGAGCTGTTCTTTTCGCGCATACAGCAGGAAATGTCAGCCCTGCGTCTTGCGTGCCTCCGTCGAAGAGAAGATCGATGGAGTCTTCATACAGAGGTGTGTCGCCGGAAATAGGAGATTCATAATGATATATGGAATTTTAATCAAATCTCCATTAGCTTAAGCCTAACGCGACCTTTTGGCAAATGCACTGGTGTTGACTGCAAGACATTACGTCTGGAAGATACCGGGATTCCAGGACCGCAAGCTGCCGAATTAAGTATCGTATCGCGTGTAGTGTTAATGATTAAAAGCGTATTTCCAGTTGGCCTGTCATTCTGACTGCATTCGCCGATCATTAAACTCCATTACGAACGCTGGGGATTTTCAAAATACATGTCAAGGCACACATATACTTGTGGAATTCGAGACCTTGTACTTGTTTCCAGAATTCGACACTGTTTGTGTTTGATGACAGCTGACAAGACACGCTGAGTAACGTCAGAGTTGAACACATATATAAATATCAGATCAATATGTACTCTTATGGGAAATCCTGTCTTTGGTTTCCGAGGAAGTCTTTGCAGCATAATGTTTTGGAATAATGATGGCTTTGGACTGCACTGAACGACACTTAGAGTGTTTAGTGGTTCATATTAGAGAGCGGTTACAATGCCACGTTCAATCATATGTATGGCTTGAAAATTGGTAATCATGGCATTGCCTAGCACGGAGTATTTGGGACTGCCAACCTTGGAGACCTTGGAGTCCCTTTCACTGCCTGGCCTAAAGCTGTTGAGAATCCCTGGCCTGGTGTGCTTGGTAATGCTTGGCTTCGAGTTCTTGATACTGTTAGGCTTTGAGGCCTTGGTTCTGTCAGACCTGAAGGCCTTGACACTGTTATGCTTGGAGATCCAGTTGTTGTCAAGCTCGGGGGTTTTGGTGCATTCAGCGTAGGAATCTGGAGATCTGGAGGGCCTTGGTAGCGTCATGCTTGGAGGCCTTGTTACTATCATGATTGGTCCTTCGCACTGTCACGTTTGATCCTTGATGCTGCTAGGATTGGAACCTACGGTACCGTCAGGATTGGTGTCCTTGGAACGGTAAGGCTTGGAGTACTTGTTTCTATTTGGCTTGGAGACTTAATACCGTCTCAAAGTCTTTCTTACAGTCTTTCTGGCAAGGAGTCCACGTTACTGTTTGGCTTTGACTCCTTTGAAGACAATTCTTGGGTCGGTATCCTTGTTCCTGCTGGTTTTTTTGGCGCTGCATGTCTAAAAGTCCAGTAAATGAGGATACGTCGAACACTCTTGGTTGCATCCTTACGAGTAGATCTTTGAGCATTTTGAGCATTTGAGAGTTATGTACAATAAGACACCACTGTGACACGACCAAAATATACTTAAAATAATCCTCTCTTCCACCCCACTCCACCTCCCCCACCCCCACTCCATACAAATGTAATTTGTCGGCCATGGCTGTAAAAGACGTTTTATAAGATAAATGGCAACAGGAACCACAGAGCAATCATATCACTGACAAGGCGAAAGGAGAGACATTAATACTAATGTCTCCAGTCAGGAGAATTCAGGCAACAGGTTTAAAGATAAATGAGGACTTAGACATGTGTAGGTTATACAATATTAATTCTTAGTTTTCAAGGTCTGAGACCAGTTGTGAACATGTGAGAACGAGCACTCTGTGCGCTTATGTATGCATTTCAACCTTGCAATTGTTTGGCTGTTAATCTAACTTAAAAGGAGGAAATCCGAAGAGTTGAAAACGCATTGCTTTTTCTCGCGACTTAGTTGTTCACCCAAAACTGAGAGCAATAAATCATAACAACATCCACTCCAACTATGGTATAACGAATAAAAGAGGAGGTCAAAATCGCATTGAGCAATATTTCACAATATTTAAGAGTTGATGCCTCAATGTTTTTTATATATATGTACATTTGCATCTTTTTTTATCAGCAAGTCTATTGTTGCTCAACACAGCAGTGCAGCATGACTTGTATATGCAAAAGAATTGCAGGCTACCACTATGCACATTCACTTGTTTTTCGGAGTAACCTTCATACGAGGGCATCTAGTTTGGTTGATGGTAATTGATTCGACACCCGACATTGCTATGCAAAGGGACTTGACCCGGTGCATGCGTACATATGCCCGTACACATATATCTCAAAACAGGTAATCCAGTACGCAGCATGAAAACGTGGGTGGGTATTACATACAGAGACATTCTCAACATCAGCGAACATTGCAGGGAAAGAACAACTGGCGTAAACATTTTTGGACATTAGCAAATAAGTAGACAACAACTGCTTAATGATTGTATATGTCAGCATGATCGGCAATACAACGTAAACATTCATTGTTATGGACAATATGCGTACATTTGGTTGTTTTTTTTTTGTGGTGTATTTTTTTCCGCGGATATTTGTTTCATGCATAAATTTCGCAGCTGTTCTCGCTAGTCATACATGTCGCTGCTGTTTCTTGCACGTAAACGTTCTGGTGTTATTAATCAAACATTTTTCTGTGTAATGACTTTTGTGTAAATATTGCACTATTATTACTTTTTTACCCGTTATTGATTCTATTATACAACGCTCTGTTATTTTTTACGAAAACTTTCCCGTTTTATTAAGTCGATACATGCATTGATATTAACCCTATGTCTATACACCGTTCTATATTTTCTCTACTTGGATGGCAATTAGGCAAATGTGACCATCCGCTGATGGATTACCATGGGTTCATGATCACTGCAAATGGTGGCAAGAAGTAAGGCATCAGGTCTAAACAGCGGAACCCTGATGCTGGAGAGATCTGGGCCCGTTTGCACGAAGCCCTCTTAACGTTACGAGCACGTAACTACCGTGGTGTCCTGCGCAGTTACGTGCTTGTAATGTTAGGAGGGCTTCGTGCGAGTGGCCCAGAATACGTAGGCATTCCATGCAAAAGCCATGTCATTTGCGCATTGACCCTGTGCAAATGGGAAGACTGGAAATCTCATTCCTGATGGATATCAGGCCGAGTGAAATCTGTTCCAGGCGCAGTCATCGGTTACGACGCCTGAGATCCAGATAGGATAGAAATCAACACGTTCTGAAATGTAATCTCTAAATGTTATGCAACACGCCTACCTACTTCCCCATACAACACTCTAGTGACTACGGCTTTACCTAGGGGATGCCTCGGTGTCTTTGAGACATCTTATTGTTACAAAATTAACATGTCAAATATAGGGCAATTGAGGGAGAGGTGCAAATGAGGCACCCTGTTGTCAAATTCTGGCTAAATTCACGATGAGTGTGGTCTAACACAGATGTGTTAGCCGATAGGCGAGTGTGTTTACAAGCTTGTATCTTTTCAGATGGCTTTTAACGCATTCATCAAATAACAAAACTGAGCAAAATGTTTGCCAGAATTGTGATCGAGTAAAAGTAACGTTTTCTCGGGGGCTGGAAGAGCCCGAGGGTGGGGCAATCTTGAAAGTCACTTAGTTTACGACACAGTTTATATCACAAATAGTTGTCCATACATCGTTAAAAGAGAACTCGTAAAAAATCGGTACTGGAATCATTAGAATTTCAAGGTCAGAATCAACTACACACAGGAATCATAATGCGCCCCAAACTCCAATCTCCATAATAATTATTATCTCCCTCTGTCACTTCACACCGCCATCATTCGACGGCCAAGTGACACACAAGAACCCAAATGCCTGCGTCACTTAGAATATCCAGGACAGAGGCCATAAGCATGTCAGGGTAACCAGCCTACTGCCTGATGTGTAACACACGCCTCCGACACCATTATAATACCCCTGTCATGTATCAAGATATTACACATCAACTGTGTGAAACAACAGTGGGACAGAAAAGGGAAAAAAAGGGATGATAAAGTAACAGGGCTTTGTGAAAAAGCAATATAACTGGATTTATCATGAGTAGAATTATTAAAGGACCAAGTGTGGCCTGAGCAAATAACTGGCGCTTTTAGAAGCCAACTGTAAGTCGATCCTAAAGATTTGACATGTGGTCATCGCGATATTTGGACTGGCTGAGCTAATCAGATTTTGCAGCATACGAACATTGATACATGTACACAGCCACGATTTATTTACGCAATCTGACACAGGAATACCCAATAAGGCTGTTGTTATGAGAATCTCAATACACCCCCCGCCCCCTTTCACCGGAACTAATGGCTTTTTGACGGTGGACTTTCGGCCCGTATGACTTTAACCGAATAAACACAATGTGCGTCGGAGCTTATTATGCTCCCGATCCTACAGTTACATCACTGATGTTCACGCCATGACACATGTTTCATAACTTCCAGTTCGGCGTTGGCAGGCTATTCATCGTCTGAGTATCCAGATAATGGCTGAAGAACGAAAGGCCAGCGAGTTGCCAGATACTAGGGAGAGGTTCTCGGACCTTAATGGCGCTGGTACTTGATGGAAATCTCCGCTCGGGGGCGAGTTTGTGGAGGAGATTACGTAACGACAGCTAATTTTTCGAAATCAATGTCAGCGAAATTACATAATAATCTTCGCTCTAGAACGGAGGCACTCGGGAAAGGCCATTTATTCTCCTACTGACAAGTTTAAATGGCATGGCATTTAGCCTTCGGCAAAGGATCACCGTAACATAAAGGCACACTGAACTGAACACCGTTTAGTTACAAGAACTCTATAAGGTTACTATGAATTATCAAGGTTTCGCAGCACACAACGCGTGTCAGAGATATCCAATAACATATGATACAACTGGGGCTGGACGTGGGTTTCCTTCGGGCTGTGCCCGATTTCCTCCCACCAAAGTGCTGGCCGCCGTCGTACAAGTGAAATATCCTTCACTACGGCGTAAAACACCAATCAAAAAAATAAATAAATGAACATATGATTCAACATCGTTGTCAAAAATCGACAGTGATTCACTCGCCTTCAAACAACTGCAAACTTCAAAACAGCGTTGACTTTGAAATCTCATTTTTTGAGCTTTCCGTTGATCGTACTTATACGATATCTTGTAAGCGAGATACCGTTCATTAAACAAAGTATTAATACTAATACGTCACTCGAATTAATTTACACGAACTAATACAGGTGGAGCGTGCACGCTTCAATGTCTGGAGGTAATATTGTAAAGATTTCAATGGATATCATTTGAGTTATGTTCAGAAGCGTCTCAGTATTCAGCCTTATTGTTGCCTGACAGACGTCACATCAGACTGTCAATTCACAATATAGTGACCCTAGGACAGATACAGCCTGCCTCTTTTACTATCTCTGAAGCCTGTAAGTTAATAAAAATTGGGAAAAAATAGCAAAATATTTAACTTCGTGTTAGAAGGGCTTTAACCATTGGCCATTATTTTCAACATAACTCATCTGTGCGTATTCTTGTGAATTTTCAGGTGTAAGCCAATGTAAGCGAATGTTGTCCGCTGACAACCCGATTCCTCACTGGAGCTATCAAATATTTAAAGGTGTTACTTCATGAGCCTAAATTATGTAAACAATGTTGAAAGAACACCGAACCAAGAAGAGAACAAATGATGACAAGTCAACAGGCCTTAAATATATATGGCTACGCAACCCACCGTGAATCTTCTCCATTTCACGTTCGTCGTTGCTCAGAGCAGAAATGGCTCATTGCGCAATTTGGTGATCCATGCGACTAGTTTTCTGCACAGTCAGCATAGCAAATGCATCCGCGTGGCGAGTACGAATCTAATGTTTGTGAGGACTCGAGTTCGAATCTGACCCTGGCTGATTCGATTTTTGCCTTAGATCGAAAGGTGATTTCTCTTTTTTTTTCCTTTTTTCTTTCTTTTTGGCCACAGAATCTGTCTGCCATCGAGTATGAGATAAGTGTTCTTAAGCAGGGGAATAAAACACTAATCATGTCTTAAATAAAACATCACTGAAATGATTTTATACTGACCCTGGCCTTAAACAGTAATCAAACAAACTAACCTCGCCCTCTTAATTCTACCCATTCCTCTTCTATCCTCTACGTCAAATCTACATCAAAAGGAGGCAAAAAAACTTCCATGTCTCAATGACGTAAGCTAACCCGCATAGCTGGGACTAATTTAGCTCATTCCGTTCAGATTTATCTCTGGTACATATCTGCGCACAGCGTTAACGACAGGGCTTGCCCACAAGGGACTGGAGGCATGTGATGATGTAATCATATCTAGCTCGATCACTGGCGCTATCACCACTCATCATATAAAAGCACAGTCTATCACTACAAAGATCACATGGATCAAGGGATGTCGTGTTGAAATTGTGCGTCTGCCGCTAGACCTTGTCGCCAGAAAAACATGAAACAGGATGAAATGTCCTTAACGATGAACAGAGCAACTCGAGCAACAGGGCAGCTTAATTAATGAGCTATTTTTGTCTATGTCCATTAGCAGTATTGAATTTTTCGTTCCCGATGGTGATGCAGTCTGGCTTATTCCCTACGTCTACGAGGGAAGGTAGAGGGCAGCCGTAGACTGGCTTTGTACCTTCAACTGAAACAGGGAAACCAATGTACAAAAAGACAGCAGCATATTTGACCAAGTACTGGCCTAAATAGAACATGTCACTGACGTTTTACGATCCTTCAAATGAAGGATTCATACAAAGTAACCCGAATGTTTTAACATATGTCATTTTCAACATTGTTTTCAGTACAAAAAAAAGACACAAAGAAAAAAACGTGATATCAGCATTCATTCAATAATGTTGAATAAATGTAGAACAACAGGATGAGTTTGAGCCAATCAGATTAGTTTTTTTTCTTTTAAATTAATCGCAAGATCTTTGCTTGATGATGTAACTGTTGCTGATTGTTTAGCAGACCCTGAGCACAATTTTAATGTGCATTACTGATTTATTTATTTGTTTCATTAGTGTTTTACGCCGTATTTTACTTATACGATGGCAACCAGCATTAAGGTGGGTGGGAACCAGGTAGAGCCCGAGGGAAACCCACGATCATCCGCAGGTTGCCGGCAGAGCTTTCCAAGTACGAACTCACAGCGACCGCACTGATGAGAGGCTCCTGGGTCATTTATCAGCGCTAGCACGCTAACCAAATGAACCACGGAGGCCCCCGTAAGTTATATGATTTGCGTTGAGCACCATATATTGGAACCATTCTGACTAGGACAGTTAGGGACGGCTGGAGCTTAATTCGAACTCGTCACATTATTTGCGAGAGATCTGTTGGCCAGAATCACCGTAACTCGCAGATCTCCATAAAAGAGTATAAGTAACTGTAAACGGATTTGACACTCAGTCCCGTGCGGTTTAACCTGTAATGAGATTTCCCTATGTAGTTAAGTCTCTGTGCCAATACGCACAGCTGTTTCCAATACAAGCCTACATGCCTTTCACTCCTCGGGGCCTGGCAAATAACACATTTAGTCTAACGTTACACTTGTACACGGCCATTGGATACACAATAACACTGAACCGTCGAGGGCACGATGTCGCGGACATCACAGAAGACTAAATGAGGTCGTCAGTCAACACGAGGTTACCGATCAATGGATGCTTTCCTCAGCTATATTAAGAGCGGACAAGAATACTTATTCTGAGAATAGTAAACGGAGCCATAAATACTTTTTTCATAATTACATCAGCCACGTTTTGCGTGATTATTTAATACCTGCAAGGCTCCACTGATCACGGCCGCCGTCTAACTCTCAACCAAACGTTGAACTTTATTGTATCCCAGCTGTTATTTTTGCAACGATGGTGTAAATGTTAATACATATAAAATTTATGCATAATACTTAACAATACATATCTTAAGCCAGTTTGTCGAAGCAGTTTGCAAAATGTGCGTAGCGTAAGATCTATGACAACATATGGTAAAAAGATTTGTTGCCATGGTAATTGTTCTTGGCGTAGCGCTGCGACTCAGCCTCAGGAAAGGATTTTATAAACAAGCATTCCATTCTCATTGTCTCGTAAACGAAGAATACTTTTACTCATTTGAATGGTGTTCTATTCTGTTCTCGGGTATATTTCACTCGTAAAACGGTGGCCAGCACTCGTTGGGATATAACAAATGATCACAGCAGGTGTAAGACGGGTGAATGCCCTCTGTGTCTTCTAATCAAACCGACTGTGTCCAGTATTTGCAGCTGCGTGTAGAGTCAGCGATTTGATTGGAAGTCCTCACGTCACTGATGGAATCCGTTCCCTGCAGGTTTGGCGATAACGGATGCCATTACATCATCGCACGAGCCGACAGGGTGGACAAAAAATAGGTCGATGCGAAATCACACGAGCTAGGAGGAATATAATCAGAAAGGACCCTAAGATTAAAGTATGTTACCGTTCGTAATGCAAGATTTCATATAGCCCATGGCCAAAAAATAATGCTGTTTTCGAAAACAGTCCGGTGTGGAATGATACAAAATATAGTCCCGATATATCAATAATTGAGCAGTGAACTTGTGGTATTTTGCTTTTCATAATGCATGAGCACGACTTGGAATATACTACAACATTTGTACTACTACAGTTAACGTTTAGCTTGTGAAACACTTCACTGCAGAAATTCTTCATCATAACAGACTGACATACCGCGTAGTTGACTGGTAAGCTTGGATTTTCTCCTTATCTGGGCAACAATGCCAATCTTTAGACAGTAACTAGACCAGAGACATATAATATATTGCGTTTAACATCACTGGAATTTTTTTCATGCTAATTCACCTTAGGCCATGGTTCTAGGGGCGGCTAAGTCGTTACTTCTTAATCACTTGCATAAACAGTGTGTCTCAGTGTGTGTGCGTGTGTGTATGTATTAAATGTATACGGCTCAATCTGCACACAAGTATCAATGCAGTTATACGGCCGCTCTCCTGTGTACAGGACACACCTTATCTGAGGGAAACTGACAAGCGGCCGGATTTCAGGGGTAACCTGTGACCATTTACCAACTCTCTCACTGTCGCCGCTGCTCTGGTTTTACCTTCTAGGCAGCAGACTGTCATATTCATACGGATCCCCCCAGAATTTGGCACGATCGCGTGCTTAATGGCCCTTGTTTTTCAGTGACAAGGACACATGGTCGAGGTATACACACAGGCTCGATGCCCACTTCGGACATGGTTGCATAATTACACCGCTATCGCTGTTAGTTGTGCCTTGTTGACAGAAAGTAGTTGATTTCGCCGTGCGTTCCAGTTTAATCCACGGATAAAATTTACAATCACAATATATACAAGTGAAAAATTCTTGGGTGTTTAAGTTAAATAAAGTCAAATGAACAACAATCCACTATGTTGGTTTTTAAATGATAAAGCTGGAGTTAATGCAATTAATTAATAAAGTTACCTACCCTTGTAAAGCTTAATTCCAGCTGACTGCAGCGGTTCCAATATAATCAGGGCGGCTAAGAACAAAGCCCGCATTTGTCCTCGTAGAACCGTCATACAACTGAGTGCCATAGGTAATCCCGTGTTCGAAGCGCACGTGGGCCCAGAACTCTCAAACACTGGCTCACTGGATGCCAAGGTTAAATGGA
Source organism: Acanthopleura granulata (assembly GCA_016165875.1). Classification (NCBI taxonomy): domain Eukaryota; kingdom Metazoa; phylum Mollusca; class Polyplacophora; order Chitonida; family Chitonidae; genus Acanthopleura; species Acanthopleura granulata. The sequence continues at coordinate 12,131,939 of JABBOT010000013.1, forward strand.
ACAGCTGTTTTTGAATGCACCATTTTTTTTCTGCGCAACACAAGGGTAATCCGACTTCCACTCGGACACTTGTAACAAGATGAAAAACAAGCGATAAAGCCGAGAACTGGGTAACAGAACTCCGTTTGCAGTGCGTTTGCTGTGACAAGCTGTATATCGGAAAGGAAAATAATTACTCCCCGGTGTGATAGTGTAGAGAAATAAGCAATCCGCCAGAAGTGGCCTGTTACGCTAAGCTGCCCGCACGGTAGCGTGTGCACAGAGCTGAGTGTAATCGCGATGTTGTTGTTGTGGCTCTGTCATTAAGAGCAAGTCTTCCTCGGTAGTGGAGGATCGACAACAGATCGCTGTTTGGATCTTGGGAGGCTCGATCACCTTCCCTCGGCAGAAACAACTCCGCACGGGCTGGCACGTTTCCACGCTTCACGCGTTTCAAAGAGATTTCGTAATCCGAGTCGATCTCTGAATCCTCAGAGAATGTGTATATTCCATTTCGGATTGTGAACTTAACTGGCTCTATAGGCTATCGAGTTACACAGGACGATCCAAAGCCCACGTACCACACTGAACACCCGCCTATGTTCGTAGCACACGTGTGTCTACTGACAAATACTCAAGTCCAACTGACTGGCTGTTTACGCTACAGCCTGTTGTTGGTTCGCCCTGGCTCTGCAAGCTGCCGTGTTACACCGGCGCTCTCTTAAAGCTGACTTGTTATGTATAGCTCTGTGTAGCCAGCGAGTCAGTGAAGCAGATCGGGTCAATATCTCCCTGGTTTAGACAGCCATTCGGCCCTCCAGCCGAGGGCCGTCCTCGCTCCTCGCACAATAATAACCTTCACTGATCGTAAACATTCACCAAGGTCAAACGGTCTCGCGTCACTGAATTCTAACGGGCCAGTTTTCAATGTACCGTGCATGGATTCGGTCGACTATCTATCTGTTCTACCCAAAAAACACCCGCACCCACATATGACTGTGTGTGTGCTTGCGTGGTATATATTTAGTTAACAACCACGTTGCATATATATCTGTTTCGCTCATTACAACCCAGCAACTGACAATTGTATATATTAATAAATAAATTCACTGCTCACATTGAAGCCGGGGGTATTTTTAGGCGATGTAGCGGTGTGGTTATATAGCTCTTCAAAGCGATTCATAGTTATCTAAAGGTTGAGCATATATATATAGCCGCCTTGTAAAAGAGCAGGGAGTTAAGTGGGTTATCTGTACAGTTGATATTTTGAGACCATCCATGTGTATGACTTATACCGTTTACATGATTTATGCTCCTTGTTGCACAGAAGAATGAAGGGAGTTTTCTCTATATATGCGCTTCGGAGTTGACATATATATATTCTTAGTCTTTGTCCGTATATAGACAACGTCCCATATAGATGCATATAGATATCGACATACTACACGCTGACGCGTTAGTATTTGTGCAGTGTTGTACTTGCTGTATATTTTGAATTGTAGTTAATTTGTTTACCAGCACTGGTGTCCTGCTTTGTGTTTCAAGGCTTTGGGAAAGAATATTTTCATTCTAAATTGAGTCATTCGAATAATAAACTCATTAATATTATACACTGGCAGCGTATCGCGAGAATTTGTGTACTCCGCACTTTATGGGGGCGGAACAGTTACAAAGTGTCTAAAGTGTGAGGTTAATATGTCTGCAGTGATGACGTCAACAGTGATGACGTATTCTGATTGTAAACATCTTTACAGACAGGAGAGCAGGAACACGCCTGAGCGCATGTCATGTCCCGTGGGGCCTTCGTAAGGACACTACTATCGGAGAGGAAAAATGATAAACAAATGGCTGGTTAAGCTCTCAGCCACCGATAGGCCTTACAAGATCAAAGAAAGACACACGAAGACGCTTGAATAACTTCAATACCTATATTTGAACAAAATAGACATATAGCACAGCTGACAATAATGTACAAAAATACACAGATAATTACAAAAATATATAGTTTCTCACTGATGATAGCATCCAAATCCGCAAGGGATGTTCCGGCTTCCAAAGGCAAGCCAGTTTACGTAAATATAGAATCCACAGTCCTTGGGAAACCTCAAATCGAACGTCTCAAACGAAATAGCGAGTGGCGAAGCACAAGCTCACAAAGTGCTACGTACATGGAGTATAAAATGACGTATGTTGAATGGCATGAAAGCCGATATCTCCAAATCCCACAAAATCCTTCTAAATTGACGGAAGTAAACCTGCTCTCAGTTGGATATCGTCAAATGACTGCGAGCTGAACAACTTCGTCTTTCATATTTACAGGCTAGCGTAAAGAAAATTCTGGATACTTTGATCGTAAACATGTTTACAACACAAGTACAGCTTTCCAGAATGTACGCTTTATGTACAATGACATGAAACTCAAAAACAGAGAAGCCTGGAGAACACGCGGCTGAATTCTAGCGCAGGCTATCACGTACACGGGGAAAATGTAGGTCAGACACTAACCCGGTTAAGAAATGAACAGTGTTTTCTGTACTCTATTACTCCTTGTCCTGATTTATGTCCCATATATTATTTCATAGGTACACTTTCTACCTATGCCCTTGAAATGATACAAATGTGCGTAAACTGGATTCGATTGATCTCTTGTCTCCCATGCACCCAGTAGACTACACCGCACGTGTAGGCCTGTATTTCAACCTTCCACAGGGAGCTTCTCGATAGGCCAGCTGTGACTCTTTCTGGAGAGCCTTGGTGGCAACACTCCATCGACTGAACTCATGGTTTGCGCCATTTCTTCCGGTCCTTTAAGACCACTTGGCTTCAACCAATACCGTGATCAAATACGTACGTTACACGTTGGAAAGTTTGTCAGTACATTAGCAAAGGTGTTGTGGTTTACTCCAAGAATTCGGGATTTCTTCCCACTATTAAACATACCGCCATAGTAGAAATGAATAAATCTTGAATCCGCCCACCAATGCGGTCGATGTGAGTTCAAGTCCAGCCCATGCAGGCTTCCTCTCCGGCCGTACGTGGAAATGTCTGCCAGCAACCTGCGAATGACCGTTCTCTGCCCGGTTATTCGCCGTCGTATAAGTGAAATATTCTTGAGTATGGCGTAAAACACTAATTAAATAAAATAATAAATAACAGCACAAGGAAAGGATTAATCTCTTTAAAATACATTTACCTGCAGAAAAGTTTTTAACAACGATGAAAAAGGAAATGTGCTCTCTACATATCAAGATATGGACAATGTCATCTAAGACTGCCGTCCAGCCACGCTCAGTGTAATCTAGAGCCAAAAAGGTTCATGTATTCGAACCTATGTAGCGTTTGTTCGGACCTGGCTTTATGTTTGAGGGGAAGGGGGGGGGCATAAAACGGGCGATCTGTTGTGGGGGCCCCAGATGCCTGGCTTTATATCAAGTTTTAACCCACACACCTAGTCGTATATGAGACAATTGTTCTTGAAAACAGTATAAAACACTAATCAACGAAATGAATGTTTAAATACATCTTGTTTGCATGCAGTTTATTCACATTGAGACTGACTTCATATCAGTTAACATATCAGCCAGCAGTTATATACCTGGTAAATTAATTTGCCGAATATCAAAGAGGTTATTATACTGGCAAAAAACCAAGTCATGAGTGACGTTCAGAGATCAAAGTACATGCCCCAGGTGTGATATACATCACGTCGTGCTTATCACGGCGTCGCCTCGGGCAAATTCGCCATCGTTTGCCTCCGTAAACAGGTCTGTCTGTTTCCAGATATATAGAAAACGGGTATACAGACCTATAAGTGTTAGTGTAAAACATCAGCCGGACCTCTGTGCGCTCGCTATGACCGACGAATGCAAATTTACACTCTACAGTGACTTGTGTATCGGTGGTACACAAATTGTGTACAACATATACACGTCATTGTGGATGTGTTGCACAAATTACACGAGTTGTGTACTGCTGGGAAACAAAACGGTCCACCACTCAAACAAAGTGAAATAGATTTTAGAGAATGGTGTCATGAGGTTTGACACCATCAGGCCTATGGTGGATAGAGCTGCGCGAAAAGTGAAGAGGCATACCGGAAGATGCCAACGCCCTTGCGCAAGTTTGACATGGGGGAAGTATTTATCCACTATTTTTCTGTATTTCCACTCTTCGTTGGTGATCTCACGTTTGCGTGTTTCTGTATGTGTAGAGTGCATGTCACAGTAAGTCCTGTTACCTGTAAGCCGCGAAGGGTTAAAATGGATCAGATAACTTAACAGGATGTGCGACCCTATTCCAGGTAACATAATATGTTATCCTTACCTATGTGCAAAGTGCGCTTAGAATTCTGGAAGATCTTGAAGGAATTTGATTTATTTATTTATTTGATTGGTGTTTTACGCCGTACTCAAGAATATTTCACTTACACGGCGGCAGCCAGCATTATGGTGTGGCGGAAACCGCGTAGAGCCCGGGTGAAACCCATGACCATCCGCTGGCTGCTGGTAGACCTTCCCACTTACGGCCAGAGTGGAAGTCAGCATGAGCTGGCAGCGACCGCATTGGTGGAAGACTTCTGGATCATTGCGTCCGGTCATTAACCGACTTAGCCACGGGCGCCCCCTTGAAGAAATGCCTTTTTTCACGAAGTACAATATATCCACATGCAGGTATACAGAAAGCAGATCTGCGTAGGTCCACGGAGGCAACCTTCACGAACGGAGCTGTTCATGGCGGCCATACATCTGACGTGTCTGTCTGTCAGTGTGCCGTGGTAGATACATCAATCTCTCCACACATCCAACCACCCACCCATGCCAGCCCGCGCGTCCAGAGATCACAGCTCTGCATGTTCACATGTAAACTAGACAATTTGGAAGCGTGCTGTTCAAGATGGCCGTACGTCTGACATCTGACTGCCTAACTGTGATGGTGTGGTCATTACTCTCTTCACTCTCCCTGGCACACACCCGTGTCAGTCTTTCAAGTAAATATAGCTCCAATTCTTCCCAATAATAAGTCTATTCATTCGCCTTCCTCTGACAGTAATAAACCCGCTACATTCGATGACATGTCTTCGTACCCAGCAGAATGGTTGCCATTTATTTTCATTTTCCATGATTCAGGTAGACTTTTACGAAGTGCCCTCGAGTCATTCGTGGAAAGGCGGCTGGAAACCATATTTTAAAAAAATCACCAAATTTATCCAAAAAGTTTTATGTTAATTATATGCTGTTACAGAGACCAGTGACTTTTAGCCAGAAATCCATATTCAGTGATAAAATATCCACTGATCGTTCTCTGCACTGAAATCGCCAGTATTGTCTCTCTAAATGCTTCAGTTGTAAATTGGTTTGCATGGACCGTTATATTATTAGTATTTGATGTCTGTGACATGAAACAGTTTTGCTGTCTTCTCGTTATGGCCAATTCATTGTGTGAATGTACAGAAGGTTACATTGTAAATTGTAGTCCGAGTCTAGAGAAGATATCGAAGCACACATTTGTGGGAGAACAGAGCGTGCATGTCATTTTACTGAGCCAAGATACGTTGTAACAGCAACGATGCATTAAATTATCCTCTGGCACGCAGGAGTTTCTTCGTCTTTTGCCTGCAGAACTTTTAAAACAGCTTTGGGTCTTTTGTGGACTTATAATTAAAACTTGCGTATCTAATAGCAATATTCTAGTGTGGCAGGGGTAAAACACAGTAGACGGTGCCAGCTTTCCACTTCATTATCGGTGGCTGTCGTGTCATGTGGTTACATTCGCCCAGCGGATGTACATGATACATAAACCGTAACAGGTTTTCCTGACTATACAGCCCCTGGAAAAAATAAACCAGTGTTTTAGACTTCCGGCTGTTGTCCAACAAGTTTCATTCTCCGTATTTCGTAATCGTTGATCGTGGGAAAAACATTCATTTCCTGAGCCAGGTAACACAGATTTAAATATACTAGCATATCATAAGATTGTCCAAGAAAAAAAAAAACATACCACTTTGTGTGCGTGATTCGTGCCACATTATAAAACCATAAAATGAACAATCGTAACACTTTGCACGTTATAAAAAACTATAAAACGAACAACCTTGACTCTTAACACCGACAAAGGCTAATGTCCATTTGCTTAGAGGAAGATATATAGCCCCGATTGTAAAATGTATCCTTTTTATATCCGTCTGTCATTTAACGTGCCTCTCTGGTCAGAATACAAATTGCGTCAAAATATTACAATGATATGAAAGAAATCCTACGGAGTGAGCCAAACACCATGATTCAAAAGGATTTTGATGAATAACACTATTTAACCCATATAAGTGAAGATTCCTTGGAAAACAAAATCTTCGGCTGTGTCCGTATAATTTTCCTAATGTGACGTCACAATATTCCCTGTATGACGTCAAATCAGGCAGATGTGGCGTCGAGTAAGGCATTTATTCCCGGATGACGTCAAGAGCGTTTGAAAGGGCAGCGTCATATGTGTATACACGTCAGCGATCGATGACGTCATGTGTTCGTGGCTGACGTCACACCAGGCAGAGTGGAAGCGACAGAAATATTTTGTTTCCGTATACGCTGACGAAACGTAAAATATCCGTTTTAATTGCTGCAATATGTTCACAATTTAGGAAAGCAATTCAGTCTGTCCTAGTCATTACTAATTCACCTTGCTTTTAAGACACAGATGTTTTGACACCAAAGTAGCTCTTTACACTTTTCCAGTTCTTGTTATGTTTATCGCTGTTCCCATCGGAAGGCCTGCTAGCAATCTCTAGATGGTCGTGGGAAGGTTCGCCAACAACCTGTGGATGGCCGTGGGTTTCCCCCGGGGCAGTGTCCGATTTCCTTCGACAATAATGCTGGCCACCGTCGTTTTAGTGAGATATTGGCCTACCAAATCAACGCGCCGTAAGTACTTTGATATGTTTATATCTTGTTGAGGGTGGGAGGTCGCGGGATTAGTTCTTAAGGTTCGCCTTGGTAAGTAGTTCTGCGTGAACGACCTATCATGTGTGACTGCCTTTATGGAATATCGGATGTGAAAGCCCGCATGCCAACAGCCGATTTCACGCGCGAGCACTGTCAATGACCTATCGCACGTATCATATGTTACATGTGATGCAAAAGTCGGCACGTTGAAATGTACGTGACTACAGTTATCCCAGATTGTCAACTACAGTGTGCCTTTGATCGATCGGAATTGTTTGTCCTTCCCGTGTCCAGTGATACACACCCTAGTCTACGGACAATTGTGGCGTGTCTCGCTTTCCAGTTGTTTGTACTGAACACTTTCATTTTTAAGACATTGGTTTACTATATTTCTTTCACAGCAAATGAATGTGGAACGTGCTAACGGGAATAAACTGTGTTTGATGAGCATGATTTAAATAGATAGATTTTGCAGCTGAATGCACATATGACAACAGTTATGTTTAATATTGTATGAATTCGCAAATATTCCTTTATTATCAATAGTCAGTCAGGTTTACTCGGGCGTAGATGGCACTGATGACTTAGACAACATGCACAAAAGCTGAAATAAACTGGGTGACCGACACAATCGAAACATCAACACCCAAGGTAACAGCTATGATGTTTAAGAGCATCCGGACGACAACTGAAATTAATTCCTTGGTGGGTTCTATATTCTGGATGCAGATGACAATCGTAAGCTATAGCGCTGAGCAGACATAAAACATCTCAGGGCGAGATGAGAGACAGACGACTGGTGTCTGTAAGCCATGCAGTGACATCCGACTTTCATTGTGTCCGGCATAGCTGATTACAGAATTGTCAACTATATTATCGGTAATTTTTCTGTTCACCACGATCCGATTCCATCAAGCGATATGATGTTTTCTTCAAGGCAGTTTTACCGCCAAAGGCATTTGGGACAATGGTAGTGCGTCATGGAAGATATTGAGCTTACTACGTTTTCACTTTCAAGATTACTCTCGCGGTGCGTTTTTCGGTAAATTATCCACTGGCTTTTGTAGGCCAAAACAATGAAAACCAAGAGAGTTAATTCATTTTTTTTTGGACTTATTATCACTCAAACGTTTTCACTTATTCAATCGAGTTTGGGCTTTTTCTTTCATTCAAAACCCGTCAGGCAACAGAGGAATTCTCCTCGACATCTGAATTCATCCGTTGGACGACATGGTGATCTCCAACGAAGTTCACAAAGTATCCTGTCACCGACTCTTTGAACCATGCTTATCGGCTTAATCTGCAATCAAGGTCCCGTATACCGGCCAGTGACAGGAATCTTGGAAATTCCCTGCTGGAAAGCTGGTATTGCATCAACCAGCACCATACCAGCTCGGCTACTTTCAGACCTTCACCCCATGGATGACAACCTTTCTTTTTTAACTTCGATGCGTTACTTTCCCACCGATAACTACCACCGCAGCTTGAGCGATAAGCCACATGTTGATTACGCGTGAGCGAGGCAACCAACAACCCCAAGACAATGTAGGGCAGACGTCCCCGGATGTGGGCGCCTCCCAGGGAGACAGATTAACACTCCAATTACCAAACGCTGGACAAGATTTCTGAGTTTAATTAAACAGCAAAGTTTAGTTGTCACTTAATCAAGAAAATTCCGCCTCATTCCCCCTTCCAGCGCCAAATGAAATGTTCTAGGATTACGACAAGACAAGCAACAACAACACGAACAAAACTGAAAAAGAAACGAGACAGACAAATTTCACATAGGAGCTATGTCTATTACGAAAGACACCGGTTATGTATAATGTATGTTGGCGTAGGTTTTACTCTTTCCAGTGGTCTGAAAACGTTCTAAATGTTGCGAAAATTCGAAACGTTATATTTCGTAACTGGGATCTGGTAGCGAAGCAGACAAAGTCTATGAGGGCATTTCCGAGGTGGTGAAAATTGCCACCGATTTACCGAAGTAGTCCCATGTTTAGAGTGTACTGCCGCGCTCTTTTAGCATCTCTGTAATGGTTTCGTCTACATTTGAGCATGTAGGGGCCATCAAGGCATTATCATGGTGTAGAACAGCGTAACTTAGTGACGAAAGACGACTCAAATTTCTTTTTGACCATAACATTCGGTACTCTCTATCTGGCACTCTTTTGCTCCATGATACAATATGTCAGCATTTCCAGTGACTGGGTCATGCGAACATTAAAGAGGGTGTTTGTTGCGGGTAAGCCGACCTACTCTCTAAATTCAATCCGGCTCTGCGGATTTTTCTCCTTTTCCTTAAGTCAAATGCCCCAGAACATAAGCCTCAACGCTGCTCAGATTTAGCGAAACCGCCTCAGGTTTGCAGGTTTACCTTCGTTGGAGCAAGAAGAAAGGGTTTTCTCCAGCGGTACATACACTCGTCCTAGTCTTGTCACGTTGCATTTATTGGCCTTAATGATCTAACAATAGCATTTATTACATGCAGTTTGGGGAAGGGAGGTCATGGGGCAGGAGGCCCACAAAGACAGCCTGAGCGTTATAACGTAAACAAAGCCGAAATGTATTGATATGCACATCATAAATTTCCGCGCAGCTCCGGGCGGCATTTGAAGTTCCAACATACTTTTTGGAACCCGTCAATCACAGGGGAGGGCTCGAGATAAAAATAATGATTTTGTTCATATGTATACTATAGCGATGAGAGGGGAGTGCAGTCTCGTACACAGCTAGATGGGCCTGTTACACGTTAACGCAAACGAAACACATCATTAACTTGTTTGAGTGGCATTTAGAGGCCGGGATGGGAGTACACTAGACAAGTCTTCCTTATGGATATACAACTTCTTGGTTTATTAACATGACTCTTCGATGTAGGTACTAACATCGTTATCAAGTGATAGGTCTCACTTGATAACAGTGTTAGTACCTACATCGAAAAGTCGCGTTAATAAACCAAGAAGTTGTATATCCATAAGTAAGGCTTATATAGTGAAAAACATCATATCAGAAGTCTGAGGCAATTTATCCCGCTGACGGCATCTGATCTGATTATTACTGTAAGACGTTAGTCTTATATATCTGAACCGAACCAAGGCTAAATCATAATTGTATTGTAATTGGTAACAACATCAAAGATTTTAAGAAATGAAAGAAAAACTATCGCAGAAGTGAAGAACAATCTAGACGGACCAGACGAACATACATAGCTGTTTAACCTTAAAATACTAAATGAAAATAAATATAAAAAAAAAACAAATGGAGTCTCCAAACTACCACGTCCATTTTGAATGAAATCATGCCTGTTCTGTTGTAGGTACTGACCCAGGTACAGTTCTTGTCGCTCAAAACAACGAGAAAAATGTATCGCTTTCACAATGCTTCAACAATGCTTGTATTCACATACAATTTGCTAAAAAGAATTTTAAACAATCCCCACCACTCCTATGTTCCTGCAACTGCACAAACCAAAACCAGATACCTTTTAAACCTTCAGGTTCTTGTTTATTCAGTGTTCTTTGAGGCTGTACTTATGAATCTTTTACTTCCGCAATGGAAATCATTTTATTAGGTGCGGAAAAGAGGACAGCCTGGAAAAAACCACCGAACTTCGGCAAATTACCGACTAACATTCACAATCATGTGGCGTGCAGTAGATGATTTTAAACGAGAATTGAGGTGACATCACGTCGAATGTCGTTGACCGCGTATTTATATCTTTTTTCGGCTCCCTCCCACCATAAAGCCTGACTCTCCTGGTGTAAGTGAAAAATTCCTGACTACGGCGTAAAAATCAAAATATTTAAATATAATTTATTGTTTTTGCTTCATTTTATCATATTGGAGTTTTCCACGTGACTGCTAAACAATTAGCAACATTGACAGCCTAAGATCTTGTGGTTGCAATAAATTTGCAAAAGAAAAATCGAATCCGATTGGCCTAAGCTCATCCTTTTGTTTGTTGTGAAGGGTCATGCAGGATAACAGACTGGATCTGTGTTCTCTCTTCTGAAGGTCACACGACACCGGCAACAGTTTAATGGGGTAGGGAATGCGATGGAAATTCATTAATCTGTAATCTTATCATTTCAGAGTGAAAACTCCTTTTTTACGAGTGAAACATGCAGTCAACTGTTATTACGATGGAAGTGCTGTTGTTTAGCCGCGATGTAATGACCAATGTGCCTCTCACCAATATGGTCGCTGTGAGTTTAAGTCCAGTTCATCCTGGCTTTCTCTCCGGCCGTTCGTGGGAAGGTCCGCCATCAACCTGTCGGGGGTCGTGGGTTTCCCCTGGGAACTGCCCCGTTTCCACCGTAATATTTGCCACCGTCGTATAAGTGAAATGTTCTTGAGTACGGCGTGAAACACCAATGGAATAAATAAATCAAACACAACTCAGCCCGGTCTAAGAGTCGAATCTCAGGCGCCCTTATATAACGAAGACAAGAACAATACAGATTCTTATTAGAATGAATTAATCGATGGGTAAACTGTATCGCCTTCTGTGCGATTGTTCGTCCATCCAAGAGTAGAGAAGTAAAGGGCTACATGAATGATGGAATCGCTTTTTAATCCTTATTCGGGTGAGAACGAAGAGGAGACTTGGCACCATTATTATATTTGTTCACAAAGGCATTTTATTTTCACGAATGTCATGTATGAGGTTCATACATCTCGAGCAAGTTAAACAGAAAAGTCACGGAATCCAGTGGTACATAAATGATCTCGGATACCACACTACATAATAACATCTGCTCGTAATGAATTAAAACTGTATCCTTCTACCTTCAGTAGCCCACCCAGCCCTTTCGCTAGAGGTTGTGCTACAAGATGAAGTGAAGCACCCAGAATACGATCGATAACGTCCCTTAAAAACTTACATGCAGATTGATAAATACTTGTTTGATCGCCCTTTTAGCACTGTTTCCCACACATTTCGAAAACATGCAAATGAAAATCAGCCGTCCATAACGCAGTTCTTAGGCCATAAATGTTCGAGTTCTATACACACGATTACGTAATCGGGATAAATGCCAGGTGTGTCAGTGGGATGTGGAGCAGAGGGGGTGATTTTCAATAAACGTACGACTGAAGTGGCGTCACTTCGAATGTCGTTGACCACGTATTTATGATACTGTTTTTGTCTTTGCTTCATTATATATATATTGTGGGGCCTTCGTGGTAGAGGTTCTTAGCGCGCTAGCACAGCCCAATTATCCCAGAGCCTCTCATCAAAGCGGCACTGTGAGTTCAAGTTCAGTTTAGGCTGGCCAGCAACCTGTGGATAGGCGTGGCTTCCCCCGGGCTCTGTCTAGTTTCTACTCACCATAACGCTGGCCACAGTCGTATAAGTGAAATATTCTGGAGCACGGCTCTTAAAAGCCTATTATACATGTAAATCGATAAGTGTTTCTGTATTCATTTTATAAACACTCTTCCTTACACATCTGAAAATATGCAAATTAAAATCAAAGATAACTAATGCCTGTGCGTTGTGCTATTCGCTTCCACTGTATGTGTTTAGCTAAGGTCCATGACACAGCAATTTGGGTTCCCGGTTCGGACAAATGACCTCCTAATCATCACTCCTAGATCTGTAAACGATATTTATGCTTTTTTTTCGGGTGAGTATTGGTTCTTTAGTCCACAATCTTAAAAGGAATATGTACCCTGACTAGAGTGCAGTACTTCACAAGAAAGGTGTATTCTGTGAATGAGTGAAACACTTAACTAGTAAGCCCGACATTTCATAAAGTGCACAGTTTCATAAGAAATATTTACAGTGACTGAAGTGCAGTATTTTATAAGAAAGGTGTATTTTGTCTTGGAGTGAAATACCTAATTAGTAAGTGTATTCAGTAGAGTACGTCGGACGGAATATCTACACCGACTGAAGTGCAGTACTTTCTAAGGAATATGTATTCTGTGCATGAGTGAAATACTTAACTTATAAGTTCTATATTTAATGAACTGTACCGCTTTATAAGAAATGCTTACAGTACCCAAAGCAATACTTCATTAAGTGCTCAGTACTTCATGCATTGTGTATAGGAGTGAATTACCTAAACAGTATCTTTTATATTTAATAATACAATAGTGTATTCTCTGAAGGAATGGAATACCTAACAAGTAAGTTCTACTGTCAGAACCAGGCAATGCTTCATTAGGATCATTTACACTCACTGAAGTGCAGTGATTCATAAGAAAGATGCTTTCTGTGTACAAGTGGAATACCTAACTAGTATATTCTATATTGAGTGGAGTGCAGTACTTCATTTGGAATATGTACACTTACTGAAGCGCAGTACGTCATAAGGAATATGTACTCTGACTGAAGTGCAGCACTTCATAACGAATATATATTCCGTGACAGAGTGGAATATCTAACTAGTAAATTCTTTATTCAGAAGAGTGCCTTCCTTCTAATGGAATACGTACAATGACTGACGTGCAGTACCTTAGAATGAATATGTACATTGAGTGATGTGCAGTGCATCGTGAGAATGTGTGAATTAACTGAAGTGCAGTACTTCATGACGAATATGTATTCTGTAAAAGAGTGGAATATCTAACTAATAAGTTCTATATTCAGTAGAGTGCTGGACTTCATAGAAAAAATGTGTACCATCTGAAGTGCAGTACTTTATAAGGAGTATGTATATTGTGTGACGTACGTACATATCATTTATTAGTTAGATATGTACACTGGCTGCAGCCGAGTGCTTCAGAAGAACAAATGTATTCTGTGAAAGAGTGGAATATCTAACCGATAAATTATGCTTACTTACAAGGCCTACCACCGAAGATCGTCCTTAAAAATCTTGCAAGTTGCAGTTTATGAAAAGTATACAGAGCTGTGTGTATATGGAGGCGATTGGTAGTACATAGCTGTGTGTGTATGGAGACGTTTGGTAGTACATAGCTGTGTGTATATGGAGGCGTTTGGTAGTACATAGCTGTGTGTATATGGAGGCGTTTGGTAGTACATAGCTGTGTGTATATGGGGGCGTTTGGTAGTAAAGCTTGAATCAGTTTCAGTAACAATACTTTAAGACACAGATTAAACTCTTCCGATGTTAGTATATACTCTAGCATATGTAAGCGACAAGTGAATATGCACACTCACCTATGTCCACAAATGCTCATATTTTCGAAAATGTATTCAAAATAATCTTATTGTCGTCCATAGTTTTCCATCAGTATTTTCCAGAACTGTGGGGTATTTGCCTCGGTCCTAAGAGATTCACAGATGTCACTACCTGTCCGCACCCCCTTTACATACTTATCAAAACAAACACACGTTTAATAATTCTTTAACCGCCTGAACAGTTTAAAATGAACCATAGGATAAATGCGATATGCAATTCATATAAAAGACTACAGCGTAGAGAGTGAAAGCAGCGACATGTCCGACCACCTGTCAGTTTGCCTTAGTTTGGGTTTTATTTTTCCAGTTCGTGTAAATGATTAAGAGGGAGAAACTTACTGGCTCTCTAACAGGATGGCTTAAACAGATCCAGGTAAAAAAAATTTAGTGGTGTCAGATGAAATATATTAGAAATCAGTAATCCATAATTACTAAAAATCCATCTTGAGTCGAACGGCTTCGTCAAGGTGTACATGAAGATCGGCCTGCACCCCCCAGCATCGCACCTCGGATACAAAGAAATATGGTGTGTTGAACGTGTTTTTAAATATTGGCCTTCTATTAAGGAAGTGGCCCTGAAACAAATTACTTTAAAAGTTAAATAACATGACAGAGATGTTAGACACTGAAAGCAAGAAGCCTGTCACAATCTTTACACACGAAAAGTGCAGTTTTGAAACTGGACAGGAAACCCGGTCGACACATCTATCGCGTTGGACTACTTCAGTTTCTTAATACAAGTTATGTGTGACACATGATATAGCCGATGATGCATCTAGAGCTGCTGCCTTACCAGGGTAGACAACTCAGCTACTGATAAGGTTAGACAAGTCATTGCAGCATTTCGTACAGACGCCATGGGAAGATGGCTTATAGTGTTGCTAAGTGATTATTGACATCAATATATACATACTGGGCTACAATATCGGCTCCATGTTCAAGTGGGGGTACCAGTCGATCTAATTATGCAATCTGAAGATTGAAAATTATAATTTTGTCAGATAGTACCAGAAGTATATTATAAAGAGAAACTTTGGCTCAGATCTTCCTTCTGCTTTTGAAAGTACCAGAGGTACTATTGAATTTTCTAACTAGCCGTGTGCTTGAAAGTACAAATGTTTCTTTCCGACGTGCCATCGCGTGTTTCTCGGTAAAAGTCTGATACGGGATAAGTTGAAATAGATTTACATGTTGTTCTTGGGCTAACATGTGGCATTCACGGCTGAGTATGTACTATTCCTGGTGATGTATCTACACAGCACAGTATTTGAAAATCGCTGTAAGTTCAAGCCCAGCTCACGCTGTCTTCAACTCCGGTGTTACGGTGGACTTCCTGAACCATAATGAATCATGGTGACGTCACAGATTCTTTTTTTTTTGCCTGTAAACATAAGTGCTATGTTCCACATTAAATTTAGATACAGATGTTGTAATATATATATTCACGTAGAACGAAAACACATAGCTGTCAGAGGACGTTTCACAGCTAAAACGAATGTGTGACGTCACTGTGCTTCATTATACTCCCAAAAGTCTACAGCAGCATCTCAATTTTTATTTCCGTTTTAATCACTGTAAAAAAAAAATGCCAAAGAAAAAGAATTTGGAATCAGCACGACATTGGTTTTCAGATGATGTGTACTTTCTTAAATCATGGTCTATTCTTTTAACTAATTCCAGACCAGGTAAAATAATTGAAATTATCATCACAGCCAAGGATTATTCGCCTAATATTGTCGAAGCCATGGACCTAGGTGGCGTGCAAGTTTTTAACTGTAAACTTTTACATGAACTGTTGGAATAAAACCCTCGATGCGATAAATTGACAAAGGCTGGGTATCACCGACAACATGTGTGAACACTGGACAACTATCACACCGTTGTTTCTGTAATAGATTAAACACGAGTAACTGTTGATTCGTTGATAACTATTATCAACGAATCAACACTTAGAAGTGTTTTATCCGACTTAAAGCATTGTCTACTTCCGTGGATTATTTTTCAAGAATACACAGTTTTTGTTCCTTTGTGTTCTCGGTAGGGTGGGGGTAGCAGGCATAATGGCCATATTTCTTTCCCCAGCATATGACAGCGCTAGTTAACATGCAGCATTGCTCGAGTAAACTTACTTAAGGGATAACCATGTGAAGTTCGCGCTGTGCAGGTTTGTGTTCTGTTTTCGTTAACATTGTATTCCTTAAAACATCAAGCATGAATAGCCTGTCCCAATAGCACAGTCGGATAGTTGGCGGCTTGCTAAGAAACAGTATTTGAGTTCAATCACATACGGGTTGTTTCTTGGATAACCCGTATTTTTTTTATTTTTCTATTACATATAGTCAGTAACAGCTATATGCGCTTTACAAGCCCACAAGCAGACAGCCCCGATACTTTAAAGAGATGCACTTGACGTGCTGCGCAACAAATCCAGACTTCCAAGTGTGGATTCTTGAAAAATAATCCACAGCTACAATAGTGGTGTGACGTCACTGCAATGATTTAAGCTCTGGTTTTACTCTGTAAGCTGTGGTGTTTACTATTCCTGAAATCGTACAGAAAAAACGCAATTTGGAGAGTGACTAATACATTGAAAATCAGTCGTAGTGAGACGACCACATCTCTTAGAGACGCTCTCCAGAGCGATCCCGCTATGACGTCATATACAGAGGCCTTGTGCATTTTGACAGATATCGGCAGAAAAGATATGTACGTTGAGCATTGGTACCAACAGTGCGAGCGGGTGACAATGAGTGAAATGCTCAGTGTATGCTAAAATGGGACAATTCCACTGCACGGATTTTGGTGATACGTCTTTTCTAGTCTTTGACACAAATCTTTATATTAAAGTAATGGTGAAAGTGCATTGCTCTCATGCATAAGCGCATATACATTCGCAAATTCCATTACAACAGAACTACACCGAAGTTGTGGTTGAATGTTTAGAATGGACGCAAAATGTATGACATTACGTCATACGGCATAATTACGTCATTTGAACATGACCTGTCACAAAAGTTGAAAGCTTACCGTTATGACATTTTCGTTCTTTGTGCTGTTTAGGATATTTGACTGTTTCTTGACCTTGTTGCATAGGCCAAAGAACATCGACCCCTCCAAAAGCGAAGAAATATTTATCCGTGGAGTGTTCTCTGCTCGTGGGCTGACAGTGTCCGACGTCTGGTCCTTTTGTACCCTTTACTAAATGTGATGTCAACATAAAGCATTCTGAGTCACCCCATACCACCGACGTCTAATACAAAGACGATATTGCGCAGTGAAAATTGAGTACCATAAATATTGTTCGAGTGAGAGCTGGAAATGATAACCCACGAGAGGCGAGGCGTTGAGTAGATTATCATTTCCACCTCTCACGAGAACAATATTCTTGGCATTCGACCTTCAATGTGCAATATTCTTTTTATTATTTATACCCTAACAGTATCATGATTTTCAGTACTTTAAAGATTTTTCGGCATTTTCTCCAGCCGTAGGCTGTCACAGACAAACCTAGAGCCGGACGCCGTGTACATGAAGCGTTATATGACGACGTGTCTTATTGCGTGACGTGAGAATGTAGCAGTTGAATAAACTTGCATTATGACGTCATTCTGCTGAGATCAGATTGGAACTTTATAATATAAAACGTTTCTCTCCTGACGTCATGACGTCTGGGTGTGAAATATCGACATCTGATATTTCACTGCAGTGAAAATAACACCTTTATCAGTGAAGGAAATGCTGGGATTTCACTGATGTATAAATAATACATTGCAATTGACATAACTGCATATTGTATAGCAACTTAATCCATTCTAACACTATGCTTAAATCAAGCTGTTAAAATGAATGTCACTTGCTACTGCCCAAGCATTTAACACAAACTGTTAGAATCAAACACTATGCATACACGTCATAAGATAACAATAGGCCCACTCCACTGGTTACATTGCTAACATATGCTATTAGAATTACACTGTTGTTAATCTGTGGTTTTAATTTCCGTGATGTGGTATTTTATATACAATGGCTACTTGATACAATAGATGGCAAGTCCACTTATTATTGTATGCATGTATTATACACATTTAAATCCCATACCGATCCATTCCTGTGTAAATGGCTATGACCCTCACTATACAGGAAATAGTAGAGAAAAACAATAAAGTGTGCATAAGGATTGTTCTTTCGCACATAGAGAATTTTGAAGAGTTATCTCTCGGAATAAGAAGTCATTATTTCAGCACTGACAGAGAGGAAGCTCCTTCGGAGGACTTTGATTGCAAGAAATGAACGAGTCTTGGTCAAGATTTCTTTGGAATCAATAAAGGTATTGTACTAGGGTTTCCAAATGTACCATTACCGTGATATAATCAGACAGTTGACTATAGACGGCACGATACCTTTTACAAGTTTTTACTCTGGTAATGTGCTTGTTTAGACGCGGATCGATCTCTGGAGTAATCCCAAGGTTAAACTTTCTAGCGAAGTAGCATGCACCTAGCGAATCATTTTATAAGCTATTTGAGATAGGCACAGAAGGTTACAATCAACGAAGAATGTCGATGTGGATGATCCCCATGATTTTGCTGCCTGTGTCCTTTCTACTTGGAACTGTACACAGTGATAGTGAGTATGAAAGTCTCCATTACCATTTATATTTTACCTGCACCGGTTATTTCTGTTACTTCAAATGCATTTCTGTTTAGAAAAATGGTAAATACCCTGTCGAACTGACAACACATATAACGTCATTTCTAGAAAAGCTTTAAAACAGCCCTCTAAAGTGTTCGGAAAATGTCAGTACAATTTCTTTTGCAATCTTACAGATCATCGAGGCAGGAACCTTGCGCTATGGAAACCAACAGCCCAGATAAGCACTCAGCAATACACTGAGGACGGCATTACTCATCCAGGAAACTCTGCGTTAGCGGTGGATGGAAATGTAATGGCCTCCGGTATTAACATGACATGTACATCGACAGATTCTCGTGTTGGAGAAACCTGGTGGATGGTGGATCTGGAAGACATCTACTTTATAACGGAGGTTCGGATTTTGCCATTTCTCCGTGGTAGGTTCAGTTCCGTCACAATTTGACTACTGCTTTGACTGTCGGCATCGGAGAGTAGGGCGATTTAACAGAAACTTATTTATTGATTAACTTGTTTCCTAGTTACTAAATTCTTCATCAGTATGTCTTTTTTTATGTGGAACAGTATACTAGATCAGGCTTGCATAGAAACAATTATGTCACCTTACGTGGCGTCTGATATGTAAATATTCTTGTCATTGTGATATATATTTATTCGATTGGTATTTTACTCCCTACTTAATAATATTTCACTTTTTCGTCGGCGGCCAGCATTATAGTGGGAGGAAAGTGGGCCGATCCAGGGGGAAACCCTCGACAATCCACAGGTTGCTGGCAGATCTTTCCATTTGCGCCAGTTTGGACATTTGTCTTGCATAAATGTCAGATTTATGAAAGGCTCGTCAGGTTACATTTTTTGACTCACTTTGATAGTCGGAAAATTCACAGAAGCAATAATCACTTGACTCGAGCACCTATAATCCAAGTATTCACTTCTACGTGGTTAAAAAATTTACATGCTGGATCCAAGGACTCATTCCATCGGTCGATGAGCTCACTTCTCTGGATTAAAGAACTTACTCAGTTATTCGACTCACTGGTACTCACGGAAACCCCTGCAATGAGTCATTTGTCGATGAAAATAACCTGCATGTGTCTCACTTTTTGTCCAAGATAAGTAATGTGACTGGCATCGTTGAGTTGAAAAACAAATGACTGACTGGGATTAGTGGTTATATCGCAAAAGTGACCAATTGAATTTTTTCAGTGCAGATCTTTGACCTTACTTACATAAACCAGATTCAGTACGGCTTTAACACTCAATATATACATGATTATATGTTATCCTTGTTTATTTCATGTCACAGGACGCGCAGTAAAGAACTTCACAATCGAAGCGTCTTTGCATTGGGACAATACATCAATGGAAATGATCCACCCAGTGATTTGTTATAAAGAATCGGAACGAATCACTAAAGGTGAAATGAATGCTTTGCCTTGCTACACGCCTGTCATGGGCAGATACATAAGAATATCTAAGTACAGAGATAAACGCAGAAAACTCAACCTTTGCGAGGTGGAAGTTTATGGGAAATCTACAGGTGAGAATTTCTTTCGAAAAGCAAATTTTAGAAACGATCGAACAATCAGTGTTACTATACATTAGACAATCTCATTTTTTGCAGACGTATAGCCTATGATGCCAGGCTGTGGAAAGTATGCATAGCCCGGCTTACATTTGTATACTTTACAGCTGGAACCCGCCGTGATAATACACACTGAACCCACAAGTTTTTCCGGGCTTTAAGTATGTCAAAATCCTGCACCGACAATTAAAACGCTGTGAAATCCATGATCCATCCTTGAAACCATTTCATAGAAAAGTTAAGTCGCCGGCATGTTTTACTTCTCACTCAAAGATAAACTGAAAGATAATCCCTTGAAAACATATCCACAGAGAAGAGTTGGAAGTCATGAAAGAAAAAAAGGAAGACGTCCCATTGGAAGAAAATTGGTAAATTCCACCCGTTTTCACTCTTTCTTGAGCTTTGGTGACAAAATGCAGCCGCCGATCATCGTTTGCATAGGGTAGCGTTTGTTGGAGACCAAACAATTGACTCTACCAAAAGCGTACATCTGACGGTAGCCAATCGGTACGCTACCTGAGAGAGCACAAGCTCTTGTAATTAAGGTTAGCCCGACTACATTGCTAAGGTCGGTGATTTTTTCCGGATTTCCCCGGGCTACTCTACTCATAACCATTTCCCGCGGCATATGTGAAGCATGTTTGAGTACAATTTTACAGCCTAGAATATAAATATTCAATTTAATCGCCACAACGAAAACACCAGATTTCATGTCAATATAAGCTATGGTATACCTGTCATTATGTGGGTGCATCGACGAAAGATTTCCAGACAGATGTGTCCTACTTTACTCAGGATTGAACTCCTGAATTGTTGAATCACGAGGTGGACGTTCTAACCACTCGACTACCACAGAGCTGTCTTCCTGATCTATTAGAATTGCTGGCGCATCCTTGGCTCCGTTGGTTATCGCGCTGGCCCAGGAGCCTCCCACCAATGCGGGAGTGAGGTAAGTCCAGCTCATTCTGGCTTCCTCTTTGGTCGTAAGTGGAAACGTCTGCAAGCTACCTGTCGATGGTTGTGGGTTTCCCCCGCGCTCTGCCTGTTTTCCTCCCACCATAATGCTGGCAATCTTCGTATAAATGAAATATTCTTGAGTACGGCGTAAAACATCAATCAAATAAATAAAGAAATAAATACTAGAATTCCTGGGGCTACGTGACCGACAGTGAGTGCCAGCTCATCGATGCTGTCTCTGTGTGTTCAAGTGCACTTGGATTGACTTCCTCTCCGTACGTTTACGTGAGAAGGTCCACCAGCAACTTGTAGACGGTCGTGAGTTTTCCGGGCCCTGCTCCATAATTCTAACCTCTAATTTGTGTTCGCTTTATTTTGCAGTACGATTTAATTTGTTAGATGTACGAGAAGGGAAGCGATCAAGAAATCATCAAATAGACGCAGTTCGCTCACCGAGCGTGGTCGCCTGTTCAGCTCTTTGCAAGAGTCACGAGGACTGTACGTCATTCAACATGGCGGCTGAGGGCGGAGTCTGCGAGCTTATCGCGGATCCTATTGGCAACGAGGATGGGAATGAGGAATCAGCTTCAGGCTGGACGCACTATGTTATGAAATAGTCAAGAAGAAACATTTCGTGTTGTGCAATGAGGGACAGGCTGAGGTTGGTGTAAAAACAATGAGGTTTTAGTGATAAATATACATAGCCGACATTGTTATTCATGTATGAGTTACGGAAATGCATTCCAATTTGTAGATGGCTAGGGAACTACAGATTTATTTTACACTATGTCATTGAAACAACGGTTTGCACAAAATTGCATAATGAGTTGTTCCTGGCTAACTGGTTTTGTCTTTCATTGATAATGTGTGGCAAGTGTTGGGGGGGGGGGAAATATCACTGTAAAGATTGCTGGCTGAACAATGGATCTTCTAATTTTTTTTTTTTTTTGTTGGTTTTGTGGAAAATAAATTCACCTCTTCTGCTTGTGTATGGTAGACGAAGTAATGTGTTTGTTGGAGTAAGGAGCTGTCTTGTTAGCCTGCGTCATGGATGGGAAGGAAAATTATTCCAGGACGTGTTTGGATGGTTCTGATTTCATCGTTGAGTAGTTGTCACAAGTTATCATTGCAAAAAAACTAGAGTGTCAAGGATATTTCCATCAAACGACCTCACTGAAAGTTTCTTAAATTTTACAGTGAGTACACTTTTATTGTAAGTAAATATGGATGGAGAGTTCAGCACCTCTGGGATTCTGCTTCGTAACTGTGTCTAATTCCTTTTAACCATGAGATGGGGCCCCGTATACTTTTCGTATTGAGTGTGACTGCCACATTGGATATATGAACACTTGACACCAAAGCGCACCTGAGATGCATATTTGAATATCGACACGATATATACCAAAATGGTACACGATTTTGATAATGGATTTTGTTCATCCATCCAGAACATGCATGACGTCAGATCGTGGACAATGAAAACTGCTGACTGCTTCTCTTTGCATGATTCTGTCCCACTTTTTTGTTTTATATTCTTTCTTAGTTCTTTGATGGTTTGAGTTATTTGTCGTTTTGAAAACTGGTCTTGCTAGTATTTGCCCTACCCGGAACGCTTATTTTAGTCGACTGCTCGAATATGAAAGTCAATTTCGATGCCTAGGTCCTACATACCGTGGCTCAATCATTGGTTAGCTGGATGTCTAAATAGTGGACACGATCATGACTGATGAACCCATCTTGAGAGACGCGCAATTGTTTGCTAAAGGTGTTGCGTTTGGTCTGAATTACGTTGAAGCCAGCGGCCTTGATAAGGACAGGTATAACATCCTCGAATCTAGAGTATAACTCGCCATCCCCGATTATATGAGCAGTGGCTGTATTTTCTATTTCAGTCATTACCATGTCGGCAAGAACTGTTGCCAAAGATGTCCCTGTAGATACCGCATCCATTTGTTGAGAAAACGTTCCATTGCAAGGTGTCAGAGTCTTAGCGCATGTGTCAATGAGCAGCTTATTTTCAAGGTATGTTTTTTCATCCTGGATTGGATAAAATCCTGGACATAAACTTAGTGAGTGAAGTCCACTGTCTGTTTGGGTGGGACATTAGTGGAATGGAATTGCAGAAAATCTCACTTGGAATGCTGCGAAGAGCGAGCCCTTTAAGTGACACGCATTAGAGGGGAGCCGTTATAGTAGTAGGGAGAGCGTTGACCGATACCATGGTATGTTGTTCCTTTAGTATTGACTGGGGGTCTAAAGGTGAGTCTGTGAATTTGAAAGTCTTTTAGCTTTCTTTGGGTAGTCCTTGGAATCTTCCAAGTTAGGCTGCGTGGAGCCATAAGAATATGAATTCTTCATTTGTATTCCCATTTCTGTCCTTCAATACCTTATAACATAGGCATGAAGGCTCGGATCAAATTTGGGCCAGTTGTAGTTATTGTGAAATTCGTCTTCTCTGAGAATAAACATGTCAGTCTCTTTTCGTGATCAACCATGTTCGTGATCACAACGCCATCTTCAAGATCGCGAATCTGTGCATGAGGTTTTAAAGTATCTGTATTGGTCTGAAGCTAGGCGTCCTATATTAGCCGTCAACCATGATGGGTCGTCCGAGTCAATAACCGTCAAAGTTTAAAATGTTGTATGCCAGTGGTTTACGGGAGTACTTTACCTTTTCTGTTAAAGTTGAAGGATCGTGAAACATGGAGAAGGTTGTGTTTAGTTTTCTCGCAAATGGATTCAGTGGTCACAGTGACGTCAGATCACCGGGGTGTGGCGGCTAGTCCGTGCTTAAGTCAGGGTTTCATTATTACATTATATTCTGTGGATAGATCTCTTGTTAAGTTTGCAATGGGGTTATTGGAATTGTCTAATAATCGTTCGGAGGGGCGATGTTTGCGAATGTGGGAGTTCATTTTCCTGTATTGATTGGTTTTCTTCTTATTGATGGGGGGGGGGGGCTGCGTGACTCAGTTGGTTAGCGCGCTAGCACAGCGTAATGACACAGAAGCCTCCCACCTATGAGCTCGCTGTGAGTTCAAGTCCAGTTCATAATGACTTCCTCTCCGGCCGTACGTGGGTGGGTCTGCCAGCCATCTGCGGATGGTCGTGGATTTCATCCGGGCTCCGCCCGGTTTCCTCCAACCATAATTCTGGCCGCCATCGTATACGTGAAATATTCTTGAATACGGCGTAAAAGGCCAATCAAATAAATAAGGAAATGAATCATATTGATTAGACGGTAGATAAATCGGGAGTCAAGTTTAAGGAGTTGTGAAACAATGTAATCTACAAACTGTGTTGTCCCGGCTCCAATTCACAGTACAAAGAGAAAATCTGAAAGATGCCTTGTGAAACTGAGAAAGTCAAGAAAGTGAACTTATTCAGAATTCTGGGGAATACCAATTTTTAATGAATTTATTCTCCCCTTAATGAAAAACGATCCAGCAATAGATTACGTAACATCTGCATTACTTCTAGAACACTGTTCTCATTGACCGTTTCGATCACTGGTCTACGCCGTTACTGAAAGAAACTTATCATATTTCTGAATGTAAACCCATACTAAAGCAGTGATGAAAGGCCTGTAAAAAAATTCTTTTTGCTCAGTTGCCCACGGCACCGATCGCGTGTATTTGTATATATTTTGCAAGCCACAAAGTGTATAAATCTCTGTTTTCCCAAAAGAATGACAGCACAACCTGTCTCTCTCAGTGTACTTAATTGATCGACTACTCTGTGATCACCGTCTCATGCATTTTATTTTTCTGTACGGCTGTGTCCACAACATGCCTCTTTTTAATCAACACTGCCTACCGTAACTCCCTTTTTAATATGTTTTATTGTTACTCGCACATTGTTATCATCCTCGGCTGTTCTTAGTCAATACTGCCATACTCTCTTATATTTTCAATCTTAGTTATCATCACCAGGTCTATGTATATCCAAGCTGAGTTTTACCTCTATATTCACATTCCTTTAAAACATTGTCTCCAGTTTATATGTACACTGGATATTGAGAGAGGCCCAATGGGTGATTAAACTTCAAACAAGCGTGTTTGATAAATATACACATAAATTTAAGTATTTAACAAGATTGTCTAAAACATGTATAGGCCCATAATATAACGCTTTAATCTCCAAATGTTTTAATATCTGATGCATAAAAGTGTTTATAACTTAAATATCGAAATTTACAGTGTCTGCGGTATTTCCGTATGATATCCACATGTGGTAAATCGTAAGTACATGTGATCGCAGTCCGCGTGCCCCTGTGATCTGCAGAAGCCAAATGCATTTATTTCCTAACTCGATGGAAACTGAGATGTTAAAACACTGAGCCGCAGAATCTTATGTATAATCGTATATCTAATTAAGGAGTGGAAATGTTCCGACAATCAAACAATCTCATCGAGAGCAGAGCTAATGTAACAATTCCATGTGGTTGCCCATTGCAAGACATCTGTGATATCAACGAAGCTGTATCTATATAGGTCGTCTTAGACATAAGTCAAAACAGTTTACAGGGCTAAAATTCTGATTCACGCGGAGATTTTTTATTTTGATACCAAGTGTTGTCTCGGACATTCATGACGAAAGAGCAAATTATTAAACCTAAATTCCTGAATATAACCTGATGATAACACTAAATAAAACTTACGTCCAAGACAGCTTCGTGTCCCTGAGCAATTATGCCACTCTCACCGCTACCTTGAATCCACTTACGTCAATATTTACTTTATTTCTATTTGACCTTAACAAGAAGGACGTACATCGGTTGCCAAGACATCTATTCTATTAAAAGAAATGAGTGGGAGTGACGTCATCCATAACCACTCAATTTTACGCGTTTTGCGTGAACTGAAGAAAACACTGGTGTGTATAACTTGACTCGGCAACACGTGCCTAAACATAGTCGTTACAGTATTTATAGTTTCTTGTGAAACATTGAAGAAAAGCAGACTTATGCTCACCTGTAGATAATCAAGTGTCGATTTGGATAAAATGAAGATACAATCGTCTCTGAACTTTTGCTTTCTTTGCCCCGTTGCAGATGGTATGTTTGCCCCATGGTGTCTAGTATTTCTAAAACATTACAATTTTTTACGCTTTACACTGAAACTTAAAAAACAGACGCCTTATATTTATATCATGGCAAGATTCCATCGAGAATTTCCGAATCATCGACATTCACATCGGACAAACTTCAATGAGTCGCCAATTTCGTCCAATCGGAGTACCACTAGTTCGCATCTTCTTTACACTAGCTTACTCTTGATACAGTGGAATGAAGACTATAGATAAAATTAATTATTGATAAAAACACGTCGTATATACAAAAAAAAATCACAGGTAGGGGAGAAATCTCCTGGCACAGCACCAACTGTATGTATGAATGAGCGATGATATTTGTGCTGTGGCGAATCTTAGCCTCCAGTAAATATAAAGAACACGATTCTAATTCTCTATGCTGTTTTTATTTGCAGATTTCTTCATATATACACATAGTTTAATTATTCACTTGTTTGTATGTTTATTTATTTGTTTGTTTATTTACACATGCTCAATGGCATACATAGTCACATCCAAGCTGATGTTCAATACCCTACCACATAATAACTGATGAGTGACAATTTTGGTAAGACATAGAAAATCAGTTTGTCGCCACGTTATTTCAAGGAGCTATGAGATCTACACAGTGGCATTTAGGAAACAACCTATAGGAAATTGGACGCGTGAAGGTTTGTTAACTTCACCTTTCTCCTCTTACAAAAGCCCTGATTTTTAGCGAAGTATCCAAACCAAAGCTCAGACCGCCTACCAGTAAATCAATATCGAGAGTCCAATTCCCAATGGTCAGTCTGTATTGTAATTTAACAGAAGAATTACGTAGTCAAAAGTATCCAGTTATACTGGAGAGAGATATGCGTGTAAAAACCCCTGTCAAAACCGGAGCGTAGTTACCAACCCTTTACATTTTAACATACAAAAATACAGTCATCACGTTTGTCTTAGAAACGGTGCGAGAGAAAGGCCTATATTTCTTTATTTATTTCTTTTTAGTCCTGCTTAATGGACCCGGAGGGTAATAGCCCACTTGTGCTTAAAGAGTCTGGTGTGAAGATTACAACACGACAATAAATTTTAAGGTACATCATAACACACACACACCTGGGAATAAGAAATACTTCCATGTATTACTAAAATAGGGAACTGTGAAAATAATTTTGACCAATCAGAAGGAGGGATTATTTGAAGCTCGACTACCGGCCCAAAGCCCGATTTAGGCCGGTAGCTCATTACCATTCTATCCATTGGCCGTATAGTATTATTACTACTACTTTTATCCAACTCGATTCCGGACGGTTGGCTGCTGCGCCTTTTTGTCAGTGCGCAGACCAGAGTGTAGCGCTGAGTGAATGACACAGTATGCAGTTCTGGCTGCACAACCAGCACGTCGAATACAAATGAGAAAGAGGGCGTTTTGAGCGACCCGTCCGGTTCACGTCATTCAGCCAGCTTTACTTTGGTTAAATGTCGGTGTCTTCTGACAGGTATGGGAGCTTACGGCGATAAATCACGTTAGTAAGACCAGGTCTAAAAAGTTACCTGATGGTATTTTTCAAATCTTTATACCTTACTTCTTTTCTTATCATTTACCTACCTTTCCCAAACCTTTCCCTTTTAAACGGCATACTCATCAAAATTACCACGGTGCTCAGTTCATATGTGACATAAACTGGAGTTCCTGGGGTAAATTATTACGGGCCCTTTACAACCTACACACAGACTGTACCATATGTGACGTATGGATATGCCCGCCAATTTGTTTGAAGAAAAGTTGCCTTCAGCGGACGTTAGAATTGAGCTAACGGTCACCCCAGCATCGTCCACCGCTTACTGTCGCCATGGCACCAGGAAATCTGAGAGCGTTGAATTCTGAAAATTCCCTCTCCGCCTTCAACAGACTACAGGGTAAGCCCCTGAGCTGTCTAATCAATACCTGTTGCCTTAACCTTCGTGAAAATCAGGATATTTTTTATCCTAAAAGCAAGAAGGGAAGTAGGCTCACGATAAAAAGTTTAGTAATAATATACCCTGCTATCGTCCTGCATGCATCTCACGACCAACGCACACTGGCTTCACAGCAGTCGATAACACGTCTACCTCATCAGAAGGAAGATGCTTATCTCTCCTTAAAGGCTTTGATGATCAGTTGCATTTCCCACCTCGTTAAACCCCTGCTGGCTTCTTGTGAAGTCCGTGCGACAGACAATCGATGAGTGCAATAACTTCACTGCCCGCTGCTGGTACTTCCTGCCGGTCTCATTACACAAGATCTTCCTGATACAAAAGCATCTCTGTGTGTTTTCTGAATAAACACCGTCTTCGTCAGATGCGCTTCAAACACCAAACAGGTTTCTCGAAGTGCATTTCAAAAACCATCTGGAAAACAAATCTCATTTTGACATCTGCATACCTCCTCAAGTGTTATGGGGTACATGCACATCTTTTTACTCATTGAGTATTCAGCAAATATTCATCAAAATTCACACAGTAAAAGATTGTTAAAAGATTAGATTGTAAAAGGCTACTATGGAGAAAGTAAAATCGGAGCAGCGACAATAGTATGACGATTGGCAAATGGTCACACATACTAGTAACCTCTTGTCATTTGTCTGACTTAAGATTTTATTCTAAATGATCTTGTAAATGTTTAAGAACCAAGAATTCACACTTCCCCGAGCAGCATAGTTTAAGCAGAATTAGGCAAATGACAATGTTATTTTATTTATTGAACGTCACTGGTCTAGAATTTGAAATGCAATGTTGGCGTCACACTTAATACGCAAACACATAAAAACAATCCAAAGGACCAGGAGTAGCTCAGGAAGGCTTAATCCACCAGCAGAATCCCAGTTATTGCATGACTCCAATTTAAAGATTACATGCAGCACAGACATGCAAAGGTTCTTGCAACCTGCAAAGACTGTCTATCCAAACGCGACAAGAGTAATGATTATTGGAGCGTAGGACGCCACCGCTCGAGGAGCCAGTGTAACATCTCTTTTCCGCTTTCTCTGATTCAACATCCCGCCGGCTGTCGGATTTCCATGATTCATTGCACTGTTTACAACACAGAAAGGCCTGTTCGTATCACTGGTGTTCTTTGGCTACTCGGAAACTCATCTCCAACTCCCAATTAGGGCCTAGGATCAGATCCGCCATTTATAACCCGAACGTTGATCAATGGGTCCCGCGAGAAGGCCACATCCGGTGATGCCTGCTCCCTATTAGAAATAGCATTTTGATGATCTAGTTTAGAGACACACTATACCAACGTCTAGATACTACTTTCCAGCTGAGGCGGCTGTAATTGTACAGAGTCTTTGATGTGAAGGTTCCACAGAAGCAGTCGGATTTTCAAGTTTGTGTGATGAACAAGCAGTCTGATCCTCAATTTTGTGTGATGAACAAGCAGTCTGATCCTCAAGTTCATGTCTTGAACATACGTGTGTACATGGCAAAGCCTCTAAACCCTAAACGCTTGAATCCTGATCCTAGTCATGATATTGTGGACGTGTAACAAATGTGATGACAACACAGCATTTTCAGTAATTCAAGATCACTGACGTCTAGTACATTGTACTTTAACATCACGGCAACTTTTTATTACATATTGGTGCTTATTCCATGGTGCTAGAGGGGTGTAAGATACTAATTCTTAAACACTTTTATGTACAGCTGGAATAAATTCCTAACTGATGTAGACTGAGAGTAGGCCAGATTTCACAGATAACATCGCGTGAGCGCTTACCAACTATCCCAATGTCGTCCTGTTTAACACTTTATGCTGTGTTTTTTTTTATTACATTTTATAACTGGAGGTTTCTTTGCCTATACAGCAAAACGCAAATGTTTTACCCGGGAAAGGTAGTTTCCGTAATGTGCACAGCTCACCGCTGTCGTGGGAGTGGATACAGCTTAAGTATGGTTTTAACCACCAGTGATATGGTTAAGAGAACAGACCACATTTAGACAAAGCACACGTCGTCTAGAAGCCGTTTTGTGCTGATTCCAGCTATGGGTTTCATTTTATTTTGAGGCATTTTTTACAGTTATCAAATTAAAAATAAAGATTGAGATGCTGTCCGGCAAAGTTTCTGGACAATTTCAGCCTGTTCAGCCTTGAACAGGCTGAAATCCATGTGCACAAAGAATAAATATAGGCATATATCAGGTTGTGGGCACCAGCCACGCCGCATGCTTTTTTTTCTGCTTTTTATGTCTCTTCGGCTTTTTCGTCAAATTGTGGGTTTGACTTACACGGGAGGGAACACCCATCTCCCACGTACGACTGAGGTCAGCACCTCGTATAGCTGAAATATTTTCGTTTATTTATGGCACTAACTTACTACCTTGAAATCGTACGCCGTGTTCATCAATGCCACACTTCGTGGAGCGATCGCAAAGTGCTAGGCTTCTGGCGTTCATTACATAAGCAAGCGGGGAATTTGAATTTTTGCATTGCTAATGGATCTGTGTCTCACTACGAAAGGTACAAGTTATACTACTGTAAACCGTGCACTAAGTTCCCTGTGTGCCCTTGAAAGCCTTCCGGTGTGGAAACGTGTTATCTCTAATTCTTAAATGGACGAACGGAAATAACGAATGCAGGAGACTTTGCGGTGGGCACAGAGAGAAAATTGCTAAAATTGCACTTCTGCCTTACGACATGGAATCCATCCAGCGACCAAAAGAACAGCGTTTCAACATTACCGGTATAGGGTCAACGACGTGTGTATCACATCAGCAGAAATTTTCTTATTGGACCTCACATGGTGACGAGGCTTTGATGGTTATTTCTCCCCTGATTAAACTGGTGCCGGCTTTATGGGGCTCTCATAGGCCATCCAACTTCACTGTTGCTCAATTCTGTCATTACAGAATACCAGCATGGTAAGATGAAGGTAGTCACAATGTGCTAATCCTGGACAAGATATAAGGGGAATTAATCTTTGACCAGCAAAGTCACACATTGATCTGCCACACTGATTAAATATCCAATAAATGGCATAAACCGGAATCAAACATACATGTTAGTATTTCCTTTTCCTTAGCTTTTACTCTGCACGCAAGCCCTTTTCACTTATGTGACCGAAATTGCTACAAAGGTGTTCGCTTGATCTCGCAGAGAAACAAACCCAAGATGTTTAAATAAATATCCGACATATTAATTTGCTGTAGGTTTTTTTGTGCTGTTTATAAGAACAGAGCAAAAAGAGTGAAAATATATTTTATTTATTTAACTGACTGTTGTTTTACGTAGTACTTAAGAGTATTTCATGCTGGCGGCCAGCATTATCGTTGCGGGAAACCAGGCAGAACCCGGGGAAAACACACGACCATCCGAATGCTATTGTCGGAAAGGAAGCAGTCTTCAGCTGGGCTTGAAAGGACAGCGACCCACTACTGAGAGGCCGCACTAGCACACAAATTCTCTCAGCGGAGGAGGCCCCTAACACCATAAGAGCAACGGCAGTGTGTTAGTTCGCAATTTCTCTCACGTTGCTCGTGAAATACCAACTCTTGTGAATTGTCAAGACAGAAAATACAATAACAGTCATGTCTGCCAGCAACACACGGATGATCGTCCGGGCTCTGTCCGGTTTCCTCCCACCTTAATGTTGGCTGCCGTCGTATGAGTGAAACATTCTTGAGTACGGCGTAAAACCCCAATCATATAAATAAATGTATCAGTAACATTGATGTTAGCAGTTGTTACTTCCGTCCACTCGCGAATATATTGTATGTAACTGGGACGAAAGCAAAGAGCTTTGAATATAAATATCAATTATGAAATTATCGAAAGGATTTGAAGAATGATTCTTTTTTCTCTGCATCATTCAAAACTGAAGCTTTCTTAAGGGTTATTTAATATTTGTCATTATTTCTTTTGACAACTGGTGTTATGGGTTGTTTTGGAAATGCCTTTTGCCATTATCAACTTGGAACGTTCCTGAATTGACTACGAGTGGGACACGATTGCGTCCCATGACACCTAGATTATAGTAACGATTACAAGTTTAGTTTCATGTGTTGACTATGAGTCCAACACAACTGAGAACGACTTTTATTAATCGTTGGTAGAGGCGTTAGGTTCAGTTTCACAGCATAAGGCGAGAGTCGAGTTTTGTTTACCTTTATAATGTTATTTTTTAAATGACAGAAGATGTAAAGCCCCTCACTGAAAAACAATACGTGTTATCTTTCCCGAAAGATTTGCTTTGGACCTTTCCGAAATGTCTATCAATGACGTGCATTTGTCCAGTTACAACCAATATTATTGCAAGAAGGTCAATCGGATGTCTCGCACATTGGTTACAAATGTTCAATCTTAGTTTGACGCCATGACGTCACAATTACTTTCACTGGGAATGGAATAAAAAGTAACGTTGTCACGAGAAGGAATGGCGGTACATCGGATGTGGCGGATCTGTCCATCGCTACGAACAGGCTGTATTCCTAATTATGTACTGTGGATCCCTTCCTATGTAAGCCCATCGCCAGATTTACTGCTGGTTCGCCAGAAATACATGCCAACGACTGTCAGACACCCATGATTCATGTTTACCCCACAGGCAGGCATATAACTGTTGCCGATCCTTTTTGGTGTCCGGAAACACAACTCCTACGTCAAATTTGGCCACAAAAACTTATCCACCATTCAGAAACCGAACGCTGATCAAATCGTTCGTGAGAGACGGCCGTTTCCGGTGAAATCTGTACGCCATTAGCAGTGGCGCGTTGGACAACAGGATTATAGACAAATTGTACCACTATCTGCCTGATATGCGTGACTGCTTGGATATCAATATAAAAGACTACAGCACAGAGAGTAAAACCAGAGCAGGGACAACAGTGTGTTAGTTGGCAAATGGTCACACGTTACCGGTGAAATCCGGCCTACTGTCAGTTTACTTCATTTAGGGTTTTATTCAAACTGATTATGTAAATGTTTAAAAAGTAACAACTTACACGTCACCTAGCACCA
The DNA here is from genome assembly GCA_016165875.1 of Acanthopleura granulata. Classification (NCBI taxonomy): domain Eukaryota; kingdom Metazoa; phylum Mollusca; class Polyplacophora; order Chitonida; family Chitonidae; genus Acanthopleura; species Acanthopleura granulata. Next base: position 12,165,250 of record JABBOT010000013.1, read on the forward strand.
TAACTTAAACAGAATTAGCTAAAAAAAATACCGTTATATTAAATGAAGTTTATTCTATGTCACTGGTCTGCAATTACTCAAAGTCCAACGTTGTCATCACATTTAACACATGTATACACATCATCATGACAACAATACCAGCACAGAAACATCGAGTCGTCCTAAAAATCTGTCCACCATAGTTTTTATTTCAGCATTTTGAGTGACAAAGACGGCTTCAGCACTGAAACTGATAACTGCTGTAGGTCACTATGTATAGGAGTAGGGTAGAAATGTACACTAAATGACAGGGGCATGCCTTACGAAGAGTCAAACGTAACTGCCATGTCGACGTATCTCTACAATATTTGTCCTTTTGACAGTTACGTTTGACATAACTTACGCACTGTTTGTAAAATGGGCCTCTTGGGAGTAAAAAGTATCATACCTCAGCACTCATGTACAGCCCTGGCGCTTAGTGCATAGAATCCATGCTGTCCCTGGGCTTTGACTGTTGCTCTCAAGTTACGTCTCTTCCAGCCTTGGTGGTTCCAGCGAAATGGCTCACTTGGCATTCCCCTGTATCCCACAAACTGTACATGGATGGTGCATTGCTCTTGAGTACGTTCCATGAAATACTATATTTATTTACTCATTTGATATTATCACCGGGAAAAACCGAGTAGAGCCCATAGATTGCTGACAGACCTTCCCACGTACGGCCAGGGACGAGTGGTATTATATATATAACTATAATATGCCTAACATATTATGGTTGACTCGAAAAAATTCCTATAATATTAGGCTTTTTCACGGTTGTTTACATGCCCCAGTCATTAGACAACATATCTTGCGATCATATTATTCAATATTTGAAGCAGCTGTGATATTAGGGTTGGATGTTCGGGAGCATATTAGCTATAGCCAGTTAATGCGTGTATTTTACCACGCTGTCTATGCGGACGTATAAGTTATCCTACACATGAAATGCTTAAATCAGTTCATAATCATTGAGTGTCGGGGGAAAAAAAAACATTGTAAATTTGCCACACGCCTGAGAAGCACTGGAGTACATCCAATCCAGAGGGGCTGTGAGTAATACCATCCCCTTTAAATGTTTTTATGTCCCGCTCTGCTGTTTATATATGTCATAACAAGCTCTTCACTAGGCATGTATTCCTTGCAAACACATAAAAGAGTACTTATACCAAAGCAGCCAGTAAAGTATCAGCAAACGTTAGATAATAAAGACAGGTGTGATCGATGGGCATATGTTGTATTGATTTAATTATTTATTTAAGCGGTGTTTTTCCCCCTACTCAAAAATATTTTACTCATGCGACAGTGGCCAGCATTAAGGAGATAGGGGGAAGGGCAGTACCCACGACCATCTGCACATTGCTGACCGCGACAGCGACACAAAGATGACATGTTCATATTTATGCCCCACTGGAGCGTCATGCCAAGCGTCATGGAGAGCGGCATGCCGAGCGCCATTCCGTCACAAATCCAGGGAAATGGCAAGGGAAACTTTGGCTGAAGAGGCGACTGTCTAGTATTCTTTGTGAACTGCAGAACGTTCAGTAACGGTTGTATAAAGAGAGCTGTGGACGCACCGCTATTTACGAACACTATCTGTAGACATTAAATTAAACAGCGCCCTTTGAAATCTGTTTCATTGCAGTAGAAGCAATCCTTTCTCTGGCCTACAACTGCTCCGTTAGCCAAAAAGGAAGTTAGCCACTTTCAATGATACAACTAAGCACCATATCAAAACGCACAGGTATGATAAACAGATCTGTTTGCGGGTATTGGGATATACTTTTGTATACATCGAAGAATGACGGGAGGATTGACAGGCATTTACGTGGTTAAATCGGATTAATGGTGTTAATGCGACGGGCAGATAGCCGGGATTAATGAAAAAAATTCATGAAGTACTATACCAGCGCTCATAAATACCACATTATATCACCGACAAGGAGTCAGAAAGGCCTAGCCGAAGGATAGACAACAATATTTTACAACTGGAATATTGTTGTACATGAAGTAAGAAAATTACATAGAACTTCATTCTCGAACAAAGCGGATTAGCCAACTGAGATAAGCATGACCTGGAAAGAAATATGGATGTACAGGCATTGTGTGTGCAATGGCCTACGGGCAGTGATTTTATTACGTGTAAATCAGCGACAAAATAGCAGGGGTTTAGCTCACATGCTCTATACAGGGAGTACATGAGGCTGCCTTGGCGTCATCTGAGACATGGACGTATACACACAGAGCTCTTGTATTTATTTATTTATTTATTTATTTCATTGGTGTTTTACGCCGTACTCAATTATATTTCACTTATACGACAGCGGCCAGCAATATGGTGGGAGGTAACCGGCAGAGCCCGGGGAAAACCCCGACGATCCGCAGGTTGCTGGCAGACCGAACATAGAGATGAAGACAGCATGAGCTGGACTTGAACTCACAGAAACCGCATTGGTGGGAGGCTTCTGGGTCATTGCGCTGCGCTTGCGTGCTAACCGACTGAGGAGCTCTTGTAAGCACATAGAACTGTTACGTCCAAAAGCAAAGTATTGTGCCTTCATTACACAGTGATGAAATAGGAAACAAAAGGCTACAGGACAGAGAGTAAAAACCAAAGCAGTATAATAGCGGGCAAATGGTTACCGGTGATGCCAGTCCTCTTGTCAGAACATCATAGCAAGGGATTTTTTATAACTGCTCACGCAGGAATTGAAGCAAACTTAACGCCCCCTAACACCTGGTCCAAACCGAATTAGCTGACAAACTGAACACCTCCTAACACCTGGTCCAAACCGAATTAGCTGACAAACTGAACACCTCCTAACACCTGGTCCAAACCGAATTAGCTGACAAACTGAACACCTCCTAACACCTGGTCCAAACCGAATTAGCTGACAAACTGAACACCCCCTAACACCTAGTAGAAAGCGAATTAGCTGACAAAATGAACGCCCCTTACACCTGGTCCAAACCGAATTAACTGACAAACTGCAGTTAATTGCAATGTCTTAGACGTCTCAGGTCTAAAATTACTTAAATGTTGTTTTGCCATAAACAGACTAGCAGGCAAAAAAAAAAAGTATGCAGTTTTGCAAGAAAACAGTGCGCGAAAAGGTTTCGCAGTTTCTCCATATTGCTCAAGCGCGTTCATTAGAATATTTCACCAACATGTCACAGTTCCCTCAAATTCCCAAAACTTCACATCAACCCAGAAGATTAAAAAAACATTACAGTAACCTATTCGTCGAAACCGTCATTTGTATACCAATGGTCACCCATATGGGCGTTTTCAGGTCAATAATCGCAAGACCAGTTTCCAAAAACAACAAATAAAACAAACCACCAAAGAACTAAGAGAATACATGAAATAAAAAAAATTAGGTCCGATTCATGAGCAGAGAAGCAGTCAACAGTTTTCAATGATGACGAAAAGACGCATTGAATGTTCCAAGGCAGATAGATAAACTCAGTTTCCTAATCGTGTACCATTTTACTATATATGGTGTCGATAATCAAATATATATAGTGACTTACTGGTATAGTCACTCAAGAGGTTCCATACCTAAGGCTTGTTTGTAGCCGAGAAAGAGACGGACTTCTTACGGAGACAGATGACAGGGAATTTGGCAGAGGCGACACCGTGATAAGAACGAGATGATGTATATCACATCTGGAACAGCTACTCTCGGAATGTCACTCAAGACTGGGTTATATTTTTTTCCATTTGTGGTATCCCCTGAATTAATTTACATGATAATAATTGTTCGCAGATGTGTTTATTAACGACGATGTGGTTTTGTCTGTAAGGAAACACAACCCAACAGACTTAAGCGCCAGCGTTATTTACATCCCCACCTGTCACAGAAGTCTTCCTGGAAAGAAGCAGGTATTCGAATTCAGCTCTGAAAGAAACAGAAAATATAAATCTACACAGTTTGAATTGGGAAATAAAAACAGAGCTTTAGAGTGAACTTATTTTGCACATTTAAAAAAATTATATCTGTTTATTATTTTGAGACCGATTGACCGTAGCCAACGTCAAGCTTTCTTCACGGTTGTCGCCATATTTATGGGTGGAGTGGACCGGATTACCAGAATTAAACCACCGGCCTTTGGGAAATTGCTGGAAAACTTGATGCGAGGCCACTTATACGAGAGCTCCGTGGATCGCTTGTTGCCACAAAGGCTCCAAGCGCAGTGAAAATGCAGGGGAACGAAGAAACTTTCCTATACGAGTGTATGTTGGATCTAACGGCTGAAATTAAGACAAACACCTCACATGAGCACTCGACCACATCCTGTTGTAAATTTAGTCCTGAGGTTTTGCTTCACGTCAAAGTGTTGGCCATGTACCAAGAGTGAGGGATGATATTTCCCAAGCTCTGTGCGCTGTTTCCGTTTCGAAACAAGATCGCCATTCCTTAGGAGAAAAAAATTTGGATTACTGCCCCAAGGTATCAATGAAATAAGCGAATACATCAATAAGACTAGTGACCAGGGAAATTAGAAGTGGAACGCTCACACACATTGCATGCCAGAGTTGTGAAAGACTCATCAGCGTAATTACTTTACTTCCTCTTATACATATCTCCATGCAGTAGGCCATGTGGGCCTATGGGAAACCCGTGAAACGCCTCCACGCCATTAACAAACGGGTCCAAAACCGTGTGGTCCTTTGTTCTTTCTTGGCTTACGTCACAATTCTAGATGCATGAGTGCCTAGAAAGCACTTAGGTAGGAAGCAAACACTGCAGCGTCACAGGAGAAAACGATGTGTTTCTCTGCGATTTGATCCCTGTTGTGCAGCCCGTCAGAGTCTCCTACTGCTTTTTCTGCTATCTTAACTACAGATCATTGGTTGCGGTGGCATTCTTGTGGATTTAGTTTTACCGAAACATGTTCTCGCCACGCGGAGTTCAAAGGAACTTGAGTGTGGACCGAAAGAGAAGAAAAGAAACAAAAAACAACAAACAAACAAACAAACAAACGAAATATCTGCAATCAGCATGAATCAGTTTAATGTATTGTGATTTTACCTAAATAACCTTTAAATTCCAGCAGACTGTAGTATATGCATCACTACGGATGATGTCATGTGATTCTATAAAGATAATGCCGTGCTTGAACTACTGAGAGCTGCAATAGACAAAATCGCAGGTAGAAACATTTTCTATGCAGAATGTTGACGTAGGCCAACTCTACGGAGGACGAGAACAAACATGGGACACAACACTCACATTCAACCCATTCCTAAGGAGTCGTTGAGAGTGATCTCCCTTGAATCAAAAGGAAAAAAAAAAGAGCCACAGGCCCTGGATTACATAATACATGTATTTGTGGTTTTTACCATTGTTGGTGTTAAAATTGGCCGAGAAATTATTGTTCACGCATCGGCTTATTTGGAATCACATTCAGTGTAGCCAGTCTCTGCTTGAAACGATCCAATTTTCCGAAGGTTGAAACGTGAAATTAGCACATCTATACAACAGCGTTGTAAACATTTTAAGTATTTTCCCATTATCACATCGCTATTCCTATTTTTGGCTCTCGCAGATGTCCTGTATGTCTCATCATGTCAAATGATAAAACATAGCTTTCTCGTTTATGGACGCACTCTCGAAGGAGCCACAGACGAGGCGAGAGGAGTGTTAGCCAACCTTGCCATGGCATTAGGATTCAGAGCAAAGGCACTGTGGGTACGACAAATTATGCTGATTTTCTCGATGTGTGGATCGACGAAGTTACACCAGTGTAACACTACGTCAAATTTAACTATACCACAGTATGATTTGTCACGACAGTTTTGTTGGCACCATGTATGTTAAACGGGCCACTCACTCCGGGTTCATGAAGTGCAATTAGTTAAGTATTCCATTAAATGTCATGACAACGTATGTTGTACAGATAGGAAGTGCACTTAGCTAAGGGCTACTTAACACTGTGTTCGCTTCAGGAAACAGGGCCAGGCTTTCTTTTTGTGAGCATTTATACAATAAGAGTAAGAATGCTAGATCTCGACACACAGCTTTATTTATTTTTTTGATTGCTGTTATACGCCGTACCCAAGAATATTTCATTTATACGACGGCGGCCAGCATTAGGGTCAGAGAAAACAGGGCACAGCCCGGAGGGCAAACCCATGATCATGCACAGGCTATTGCGGGAAAGGAAGCAGTCTTGAGTTGGGTTTGAAATCACTGCGACCCATTGCTGAAAGGTTCATGGGTCATTAAGCCGCACTAGGGCTCACCCTCGGTCATGTAGCTCCAAGAATTCTAATGTTTATTTATTTGATTGATGTTTTACGCCGTACTCAAGAATATTTCACGTATACGAAGGTGGCCAGCAATATGGTGGGAGGAACTGGGCAGCTCCAAGGGGCAACCCACGATCATACGCAGGTTGCTTGCGAACCTTCCCATTCATGGCCGGCATGAGCTGGACTTGAACTCACAGCGTGCACATTGGTGGAAGCCTTCTGGGTCATTACGCTGCGCTAGCGCGCTAACCAACTGAGCCACGGAGAACCCGCGGCAGCACACAACTTCATGGAACCTGAATTTCCACAGGCTCAGTTGATGCCGAGGTTTCTATACAGACAATGGCAGGGAACATATCAGAATGGTATAGACCTATGTGTATAGTTGTAGGCCTAACCGGAAGTACACTTGTGCACCACTTCATTGGTTTATTTATGTACAGTATAATGATTTCTTTACTTATTTGATTGGTTTTACGGCATGTTCAAGAATGCAGCACTTATACACGACAGCGGACAGCGTTATGGTGGGAGGAAACCGAACAGAGTCAGGGCAAAATACACCACCATCCTCAGGTTGCTGGCAGACCTTCCCAAATACAATCGGCCTTCAGGCCTACATGTATTACCCCGAGTCACCTAACGTCCAGAGGACATTCTCATAAGGCATCCGTCAAACGCTTAGAATGCAGAAAAAAGGTAACTAGTGCAAAACAGGAAAGGCTTGGGCGCATGTCAAAAGCGAAGCAATTCCTCTCAGTATCATGTAGCCAAAACGCCTTGCGTGTTGTTGACGTATTTAATTTTTGGATTTAATTTTTTTTGGTCACATTTCTTGCAGATTGTCAGCTTAGTGACGCGAAGGGTGTCACTATTTAGAGAAATGTCACATGTTTAGAGACCATAGGATTTTGCGGGACGTTTAAGGAGAAAAAAGTAGTGTGTCATGTCTACAGAAACTACTTGGCGCATAACTCGCCCACCGGTGGTCCGATCCGTCCATGCTCGTAATCGCCTGTCTATAAGTCGCGCATAGCTTTCTGGATAGCTCACTGGACCTTATCTTTAATCTGGTCGTAGCCGATATATGTCCCTGACCACTGATGAGTTCGTAGGTATGATTCTATGCATTTCCCATTGCAGTGCTATGTCGGCTAATTTATCTGACGTGTTAATTCTGCTGGAATTCCAGATTCCTGTAATTGTCAACATAGGCCCACTTGCACGAAACCCTCTTAACTTTACGAGTGTGTAAATATCGTGCTTACCAACACTGTAGGCATTGTGGAGCCTTCTCAGCTACGTGCTCGTAACGTTAAGACGTCTTCGTGCAACTGGGCTCTGGCAGCGGCCATACAACAGAAACGTTCTTGATAAGCGGAATTACAACATTAAGGTCACCACAGATGGCTCTTACATTGAAACCTTCAATACTTTCCAGTAACAGGGGAAAAAAAGAACGAGATAAATGAATAATTACTTAAACTGTTGAAGTGATTATAAAACAAATGTGACAAGCATTGGTTACAGTTGTATGAACACATCGTTTGCTTTTCTTAAAGTGTCACTCTGGTCAGAATACAAACTGCATACAAATATTACAATGATATCAAAGAAATCATACAGAGTAAGCCTAACACCATGTTTCAAAAGGATTTTGATGAATAACACTATTTCACCCATATAACTGAAGATTCCTTGAAAAACAAAATCTTCGCTTGTGTTCGTAAAATTTGAATGATTTTACGTGACGTCGAATCAGGTAGATGTGACGTTGAGTAAGGCATTTATGCTGGGATAACGTCAAGAGGACTTGAAAGGGCATCGTCATTTGTGGATACACGTCAGCAATTGATGATAATATCGGTTTTATTTCGCTGCAATATTTCACAATTTAGGAAAGCATTTCAGACTATCCCAGTCTTTATCAATTAACCGTGCTTTTAAGACACACATGTTTTGACACCAAAGTAGCTCTTTAAACGCCAGAATCACTTGTACAACGTGTAACAAATGATAACAACGCAGATGTCTTCCTGGGGTCCAAAGCTGTGGATTCCTTTTTATCCTGGAGTACGTCACACGTTTAGATGTATGTGTGCGCAAAAAAAAGCTTAGGTAGTACACAAACACTGAGGAGTCACAACAGAAAACGACACATTTTTACTGTGATCTGGAGTCTTTTGTGTAGCCCCTCAGAGTCTCTTATTCCATCAGCTGTTAAAACTAGACATGCCAGACATACCAACAGATCTTGACCTTTTTTCCCCGCCAAATCTTCCGCCAATATCCGTTCGACGACAACAACAAAAACAATAGGTTCCAGACCTCTTCACGAACGAACCAGTGTTTCAAAGGAGCCTTTTTCCAGACTGAAGTTTCGCAAGCCCTCGCTCACAGTCAGATCTTCGGCACCAAGACGTTTGTAAAACTCCATAGACGACTGGTTTTCACCAAGGCAGACCCAGTCCAGAACACAGTCGTTGTCAACGGCAACCTGCAACCAAAAAGCAGGAAATCACGAGACTCTACTTTTACATGGCCAACACATTGTAGCTGAAAACTACTGTATACATCAATACACATGGAAGCCAGTCTTCTGGGGGGAGGAGGAGGCCCCTTGACTAGCGCAGCATAACAACCCAGGACCCGCTCACCCATGCGGTCACTGAGCGTTCAAGTCAAACTCGTGCTGGCCGGTAAAATGCATTTTACATGTAACGCCGCTGCAGTAAATATCCTCTGCCTGATAAAGGGGACCAAGTTGAAAATAGAAAAATATTGTATAGGTATCCTTCTTGAACGTCCGAAAATAATCTCACTATAATGCTGGCCTTCATCTTATAACTGAAATATTCTTGAGTACGGAGTAAAAGACCAAAGGAATAAATAAATAACGTAAGAACCGCAGTATATCCCAAACGGCCGATTGTTTGATTTTAAGTAACACGCTGCAGTAAACATCTTCTGCCTAAAAAAGGGGGCCCAGTTGAAAATATACAAATATTGTGTAGGTATCCTGAATGTCTTAAAATAGTCCCCTGAATAAAAAGTTTACGCTTTTACGATTTAATTTGTTTTTACTGTTAGCCTTAAAACTCACTTAATCGTGTTTACACCAATGGTTACATGTGGCAAAGTGGAAACCTACATGTGCTGGGTGATTCATTTCATTCACATGGCATCGGTAGTGTTATGGTCGAAAGAAATAGATTTGAGCGGACCAATCTTATAGGAATTCAGTTCTGGCCCACAACAGTCCAACTGATACGATTTAATTTTGTCCCAGGGATATCTTTGGACATACTCAAGAACAATTCTCTTCAGTTTGACTCAGCAGTTCGGCATTTTATGCCTTCGCTTCTAGGAGAAATAATCTTGAGAAATAAATCGACAGGTTTTGCAGATACCCATGACACCTGAGCACTTCGAGCACAGTTTCAAGTTTTAAACCCAGAGAAACACAGAGAGAAGAAAATAACTATACCTTAACTGAATCCTAACCTGTCATCACAGTCTTCAATCTTGTATAATATAGGCTACAAGTTTTTGTCTGCCCGCCCGTCCTATGCATGCTCATTAGAGCGCATTCCAAGCCGCTATTTGCCTTAAAGCGAAAAGACAGCGCATGTTCTAAGTTATGTTTGCCATAAAGGCTGCACAATATTATGTTCATTTCGGTATTTTTATCAGCTACTACGACAGCCGAAACTCACATATGACCGTGCTCAAGCGATTAGCCTGAAACGTAGCCATTTCTGTATAGGCTGTGACGTAATTGTGACTCTTGTCACCGGAGACTCTAGTAAGCTGCGATAGTTGTGTTTGTAACTTTAGTATATAAGTAAATTTATAACATGTAATAATCAGTAAACATACTCACGCCACAACACAATTGTCTGGAAATACTTTGCAGTGTTGTTCACACATGTTCTTGTTACAATGAAAACATATAACGTTAAAACAGTGTGCTGTCCGTATGTTATTACATGTTATGTTGACAAACAACTCCACGTCTCAGCTTAAATCAGCTGAAATGTCCTAGATCTCTGATTGGTCAAAAGCATAGGAGCGTTAACATACCCTGCCGGCAGCACAATACTCCACACTTCACACGAAGTTAATTCAACAACGAATTCATGCAGTTTCAAACAGGTTTTTACACTAAAGATTGTGCAGTCACCAATCCGAGATTTATGTATCCATGTACCTGGGCCAATCTCTTCATCATTCTTGTACCAATGCCGAGATTACGAAACTTTGGCTCCACGTACAGATCCTCCATGTGAACTGAGCGGCCAATCGGTGACATATAGGTAAAGAAGTACAAGCAATGTCCAATCAGTCGAGGGCGCCCTGAGAACACACGTGCGTATACAGAGTATTATTAGCGAGCCCAAAGAATAGCCGTTGCATATTAAGCCGGGAGGTCCGAGTTAAATCCCCTCAGAGTTATTTATTTACTTATTTGACTGGTGTTTTACGCCGTACTCAAGAAATTACACTCACACCACGGCGGCCCGTATTATGGTGGGAGGAAAGGGGCAGAGCCCGGGGGAAACCGAAGACCGTCCGCAGGTTTCTGGCAGCCCATCCCACGTACAGCCGGAGAGGAAGAGAGTAAACACGTAAGGCAGGAAATCGCTTCAGTCTCTCAAATTTCTATAATTAAGTTTGTAAATTTTTCTTTGTACATGACTATCCCAGTTTGTGTATGTTGCAGATACCAATCTGCCAAAGCCTCACCAATATGGTTGCTGTGAGCTCAAGACCAGCTCTGGCTGGCTTCCTCACCGGCAGTATATTACGTCGGAAGCTCTGCCAGCAATCTGCAGTTGATTGCGGGTTTTCCACGGCTTCTGCCCGGTTTCCCACTACGACGAAGATGGCAGCGGGCATGTATTACTAAGTGAAAATGTTCTTGAGCGTAGAATACCAATGAATAAATATATACCAATCAATCAATAAATAAATAAATTAATTCAGGAAACACGAATGAGTTATTCTTTTTATCTAAGTTCTTCTCCACACCCCGTCCTCTGTCGTCACAAAGCACGGATTTTTCGTCTGTGTGCCAATGACATACTGTTTAACAACATAACTTAGGAGCACCTTGTCCTCCCTAGATAGTTACATGCATACCAACCTGCATCGTTTGAGGATCCATCGGGATGTTCTGCCACAAAACAGTGAAAATAGCGATCCTTTCCAAAGCCGTCTTCTTCCAAATCTGAAACACACATCAAAACACGAAAGCAACTGTGGGTTCAATTAATTGATCAACATAGCAAAGTTACTGGGACTAACCATGAAGTTCCACAAGGGAGAGAACTATGAGAGAATTTGACGGGCTGCAAATTCATCCAAAAATGTACCTTTTCCTACTGTTTTTCGGCTACTTTTCCGAAGCTTATAGAAAGGAGGAGTTAAGTTTTGCGGGCTCCTCACTAAATAACCCATACATTTCTCTACACCACAAATCACATGTAGTATGGGACTGCCGCTTCTACTATATATTATAGTACTGATCTCCACTTCTCTACACTACAAAATTGTGTACAGCTGCTGTTTACTCTACTTTACATTAATTTCTTGACAGCGTATATCTGTCAAGAAAGCCTTATTACATTAAACTGATCAATGACGTTAAGAATCGTTATTAAGTTTTCAGGATACCTCAGGGTAACGTTGTGTTGCTAAGTTTACAACAGTTAATTTCGAAACGTTGTGACGTTAAGTTTCTATGTAATTTCCAGTAATTAGCTCGTCATTTTTTTTCAGCCACAAGACGAACCCTCTGTCATTTTATTTATGTCCCACCGGGAAACAAACGCTGAAGTTAGTAGACAAAGTATATCTTATGCAACATACACACATACTATATATAATTTATCAATTTCATTGATCTGAAAGGCGCCAAATACCGCACTCAAGAAGATTTCGTTTACACACACCATCATCGGGCGAAGTCCTTTGGCTGTCAATGGGGTGTTATTAAAAAGCCTGCTATATTTATTCATTTATTTATTTGATTGGTGTTACACGCCGTACTCAAGAATATTTCACTTACACAACGGCGGCCAGCATTAGGAAGGAAACCTGGCAAACCGAAGGGGGAAACCGAAGACCATCCGGAGGTTCATGGCAGACCTTCCCACGTACGGCCGGAGGGGAAGTCAGCATGAGCTCGACTGCCACTTACAGCGGCTTCTGGATCATTACGCATCGCTAGCGCGCACACAAACTGAGCCACGGAGGACGCACTCAGGTACCTTACTTACCATTTTGGGTGAGTTTGGCTTTATTGGCCAATCCTTGGTACTCGGCCAGGTCCTATTGTCAGGATATGAAAGAAAAGGATTAATTTCATTCGTAAATATCGAAGCTAATTAAAATGCAAAATGCACTACGTTACTTATACTAGCCCATGAAGTCGGAAAAAACTGCTCATTATAAAGAGGTCCCTTAACATCATCACGTAATATTTACGAAATCCAACAGCTATATATTTCCTCCAAAATATGACAGTTGTTCCATTTAACTTAAAAAAGAAATTCATGAACCCACGAATTAAGACAGACATCTTAAGTGGAAACACCGTGCAGTTGTCCACGTGTAGTGCTTTATCAAAACTATCTGTGGAACAATCCCCAGCATGTATGTATGCTTAGGTTTTACGTCGTACGTTACCATGTTGTTAGTTGTATGACTACGAGAAATCCATAATGCCTACACGTCTTCTTGTGGCAGGGCGAGTCTATGCCGTCAAAGTGCTCCCGCCACTGTAACGTCATCCCGAGGATACCAGACATTGCACCCCACCTAGTCACATCATACTGACACCGGGTCATACAGTCATGTTTCTTTGCTCTAATCTCTCAGTGCTAAGCTCTAACTTGATAGGTGCCGTACTCAAGAATGTTGACTTATACGACGGCGACCACCATTTTGGTGGGAGGAAACGGAGTAGAGCCGGAAGACAAAAGCACGACTATCCGCAAGTTGCTAGAAGACTTTCCGAAATGCGGCGGGAGAGGAAGCCAGCATGAACTGAAGTTTAACCCACAAGCACCGACTGCATTGTTGAACGATTCCAGGGTTTGTATGTTTGTTGGTACAACGTATTTACATGAGCAGTTGGAATAAAAGTCTGAGGTAGACGTACGTGGAAAAGTCTGCCAGCAACCCGCAGAAGGTCGTAGGTTTTTCCCCGTGGCTCTGCCCGGTTTCCGCCCACCATAATGTTGGCCGCCGTTGTATAAGAGAAATATTCTTGAGTACAGCGTAAAACACCAATCATATAAACAAATAAATCTGAGGTAGACAGGGGGCCGGATTTCGCAGGTTGCTGTGACTATTCCTGAGCTGTCGCCATGTAATCACATCTCTGCTTTCCGCTCTATGCTGTTGTCTTTTACAGTCTATAAAATTTGCATTATCATAAATAGCCGGAGCATACTATGTGCTAACGGAGGGCCTACCCTCGATACTGATTCAGGGTAGACTACTCTTACTGACTCGGTTGTGTGTTCTGTGCTTTTGCACACAAGTGAGAACCTAACAGTGCTGCATGCTCTGGTATACAGAGAAAAAACATCGTCCTACATATTGGACGGCTTGTACAACCGCCTATGTTTACACAGAACCTTTGACCAGCAAGGAGACATCAGATGCCGGTATAATATATAAGTAGACAGTAACAGGCACAGCGCGTACCATGAAAACTCGGTCAGTGGAACATTTCGAGGTGGAGATATATGTACAATGTCGGCACAACGTTACTGAACGCCCACCAAGTGTGTCCTAATTCTAAATAAACTGGACTGGCTTCCACTCTGCCCGTAAGTGGGAAAATCCGCCGGCAGCCTGCGGATGGTCGTGGATTTAAGTCCTGACTTAAATCTTACGACACACACAACAGTTTCACGAAACAATACTATACCTATGCTTTAATGTGTACCGATTGGTAAAACCTAGAATTCAGGACCTAAGAGCCACGACTTAAGATTCCTTAGTGAAAAGAGGCCTTGGGGCCTGTTTCACAAAGCAATTTTGGGCTTTAGACTTTAAAAGGTTGATTCTGTGCTGTCATCGAATGATTTCAGCCATGCTTGATCCTCCAGCATCAAATGTTTAGGTCTTCTGTGTTTGTTTACACACTCGAATCCAAACTTGGGGTACTTTTCGATGGGCTCATTTGTTAGTTTCGATGGGCCCATTTGTTAGTTTTGATGGGCCCAGTTTCGATGAGACCATTTGTTAGTTTTGATGGGCCCCGGTGTTAACAACAAGGCCAAATGACACTATATGAAGGAGAAGATAAATCAGCTTGCCAGGGATAATCTGCGGGTAGGTCTAAATGCCTAACTTTACACTTAGGTCGAACACAACATATCATATAACTGCACACACAAAAACTGAAATGAACAGTCAAAGATTCAAGAGGAGGCCACAGCATCAGGTGGAAGTCGCTTTCAAACTGAGCCCTGCACACATTTAAAATTAGAGTACCATGTGTTTGTATGAGTGCTATTGTCGTACCTTTATCAAGCGGGTTATTTCAGCGCAGTCTGTCCGCTGAGCCTCTCGGATTACAATTCCGCTGGATTCGTCTTTGGAAGACATTGTTTCCACTGCACTAGGATATCTTTCTTTCTGTGTACCGAGGTTTCAGGATTCGTACTCTACTTCCGGTGTGAAAACACTAATTCGATTTGATTCCGGCACACAGAAAACGGTGGGCCCGGGTAGGGATTGGCTGTATCTGTGACATATGTTGAAGTGTTACCAGGTAAGTTAGCAGGTAAAAAACTGTGACAAAAAAAGACAATTACTTGTTGCTACAAATACACAGGAAAAATTATTCTCCAATGAGCAAGTTCCCCTACACCTCTCACGCCCAGTTTCTATGGCGATAGGACGCTAGTACCTGCATTTCAACTGATTTATATTTTAGAAAATAGCGGTCAATCTATGATGATATTTGAATAGGTTGCAGGCCAGGCATGTAGGTATTTCAGAAGATGTGTCATTTAGGCCAACAAAAGTTACGAACGCAGTTTTAAGCGGATGCTCTTTGTGCATTTACTCCATAAATAGCGAGGCCATTTTTTAGTGTTTTTCTACCTATAGGAAATTCATCGTACATTACAGCTTAGATCTTCTGCAATGAAGATGAAAAAAATTACATAATCAAGGACGCCTTTTTCAAGAAAGCTGAAGAGAGAATATCGTGGCATTTTTTGCCCACATGTAGGTAAATATCACTACGGCATTGAATGGTAGGGTGCTACAGCACTCAGGGGAGGCTACCGACGTTTAGTACTAGAGCTGCCTAGGGCAGGGAAAAAAGAATTCAGGCTACACAGACCGATTGAAATGGCGTTTTCCCGGTTCCTTACTGTATTACTGTGACCCAAATACGTAGCCTAGCGATGTGACCCACTGATGCGCCGAAGTACCAGAGTGGCTGTGAAGTTTCTGCCTTTGTTAACATAGCTGCATAGCCGAACAGATTTCCGATAAAATTTCTGGTGTATTGAGTTCTGCCCGTATAGCCGCCATCTTGGATTGTGACGTCATATTTGAGATTGGTGACAGGTTGCCCACAGTGTTCGACACCGCTCATGGAATTCCCTCTCGTTTTCTAACATCAAGATACAAATCGCCACCTCTTTGCTGCTGCTCATTTCAAACGTGTTCATTCTCAGTTGGAAAATATTAGCTGGATCAATTTGGTGACAAAATGAGCGTTTTAGGGGGGATTTCCCCAAAAGCGTCATACACGTGTAAAGGGATTTCCCCACTGTTGTGATAATTTTCATGTTCTAAATCATTTTTCATTTCACTCAAATTTTGCAGGTAGCGGCCTCAGTATGGTTTTAAAGAACCTGCAAAGTTTCGTCAAAATGTGTAATCGACAATGGACCAGGTCATGTCCCTAAATAATCGACCCTTTACACAAAACTAGTGCTGTGCTATTGTATGCATATAAAATAACCAGACGACTTGCAAAAAGTATTCTACAAAGGTGAAACTAATATACGAGGAAGCAAGACTAAAGAATACAGGTAGCCCAGTTTGATTTGACCAAAACAAGAGGTCAGTTACTCATACAATAATCACATTTGTTCGGCTCGAATAAAAAGATATTAATTTATATAAATTTACAAACATAATAATGCTTGTAAACAAATATAGCATGTTTGTTGGTCTTAAATTATTGTAATCAGTGCCATAATGTTACATCATCTTTTTGTGCACAGTAGTGGAAATGGCTGTTGCCTCTGTGGCCTTTGGAATGGGTGTCTATTGTGTTACCGTACAGCTGAGGTAGGTGAGGTAATTAAAGCTCAATGGGATCTCTACCCCATGGTCAACATTGTTTACAATATCAAAAATAACCAGGCTACAACCATGTAAGAATAGCCTCAAATGAATTCATGTATCAAGCACCTTTCAATAGTTGCGTGTTTTATTTATTTATTTATTATTATTATTAATATTATTATTATTATTAAAGAATATTTCTTGCAACTATATGGCTTGGTATTTAGAGAGAGAGAGATAATATATACCTATAACAATTTCTACATATTTATTGTGGCCCTATTATTTATATATGTACTAAAGATTGTGCAGACAAAACTTAACTAAAACTTTGAAAAGTTTTAAAATATTTTTACACTACTTTATATTAAGATGTATTTATATACATATATAAATGGTATATATACTGGATTGTATTCTGGACACACACACATTATATATATATATATATATATATATATATATATATATGTATATATATATATTCAGAACAGCCCAGTGTAGAGGAAAGTTCCTGTCAACTTCGGCGGGGCGTGGGGGGTGGGGGCTCCGTGTCTCAGTCCGTTAGCGCGCTCAGTGACCCAGAAAACTTCCACCAATGCGGCCGCTGTGAGTTTAAGCCCAGTTCATGGAAAGGTCTGCCAGCAACGTGCGGATTTCCCCCGGGCTCTGCCCGGTTTACCCCCACCATAATGCTGGCCGCCGTCGTATAAGTGAAATATTCTTGAGTACGGCGTTAAACACCAATCAAATAAATAAATAAATAAATTCATAATGTTCAGAGCCACCGTTGGATCGTCTTCAGAACCCACATGCATTTGGTCTAAAAGTGAAATGCACGAATCTCATTACAGATAACAATCTCCTCATGATATAGTTAACAGCCGGGTTACAAATGAACAAGCACTTTTTAAATTACACCAAGATAAATAGAGCAATGAAACAATCGTATGGCCTCCATGGTAGGCTTCACGTCAGCTTGCTTCATATGCTGTCCAACTTGTTACTGTACTTTCAAAAGCAACCTTAGCATGTAATATATGTACATATTGACAACTCTCTGTGTATTTATTGATGAAGTTCTGCGGAAAATCATCTGTATGTACATAATGCGTTTTGCAACAGGGAAGGCTGAATTATGCAGAGTGTAGGCCAGCCTCTAGACTTAGCACTGTGAAGCTGTTACACTTTGATGTAAGTTATATGCTTCATGCTCGCATCCCTATGGGGGACGGACAAAAACCCCGTCGGACAAAAACCCTACCGGCCTTGCTGGAAGACGCTTAGAAAAGAATCACATGATATTGTAGAGAATCCTTTCAGGATAGACCAAAGAAGATGTAACAAAAAGTTCTTCGCACAAAAGTGTCACAACAAGAAAAATATACTCAATATAATACGGAATGTTTTTTGTTGGCGGAGTAACAACTAATCACGCAAGGCACCCTAAAACCTCATACTATCAACCCGCGCAAGCTATAAATAGTAACAAAATTGAATATATACCCTCGCATCGCCGTGGTGAGCCAATTGAGCTTTAAAATTCTGATATTTCTTGCTATATGTGTGTACTGACGAACCACAGACTCTAGTGAGGGTTAAATAATGTCATCCGTGACTTATTTCTATTCGATTTCCCTAAAAGAGATCAATTAATCAGTGAAAATGGGAAAATTATCACGCGCTTGAATCCAAAAACCACGTGTCGGAATGAAGTCATCTTTACATTGCATATTATTTATCACTGTATCAATACAGCGAGGTGAAGTGCAGACTGAAACTATATACCTTGTTCCATGTAAAGCTTTCTGCTTCTTTAAACCGGTAAACTTTTGTAACATCATCTTGGTATAAACCTATTAGAAAGCTACCAAGCTGCATCTCCTCCGATAAATGCAACCGGTAACTGGTTGTAACTGTCATTAACTAGCCAAAAAGACCACAGTTCACCTTAGGCACTGGTTATCTCCACCCATAAAACTGATTGGCATCATGTATATAAAAAATTCTTGAGTTAGACCTTACTGAGCAGGCAAATTAAAATATGGACAGTATAAAGCCATCGTTATATAGTAATAGTTGACTATTTATATTTATAAATTTAAGGGCATACAACTTTCATGCCATTCTTATTTATAAGATTAATACTGACGTTCATTAATATGAAACCATAATTTATTTCATGTGAAAGATACTGTTAAGATACACAAAAGATCATTGGTTTACCGTGGGCAGTGTGGTTTTCTAGCTCCATTAAGCTGATCACCATGGTGTAAGTGAAAACATTCTTGAATCAGACCCAAATGAACAATGAAATAAATATATACATAAATAAAATATATAGGATATAGCCATACACATAGGAGAATAGCTTACTATTTACATGAACTAAAGGGCATTTAAATCTGATGTTTCTCTTACTTTTAAGAAAAATGCTGACGTGTATTCATTAATATGAATATATAATATTGTTCTTGTAAAGGGTAGTGTTCAAACCTGCAATAGTTTAGAGGAAATATGTTGCAGATACTATAATAATTTCAACAACATCATTTCCAGCTCTGCAAGACAAATGCATTGTCTCAAATATAATGTCTCGTGCTGGAGTCAATGAACCAAATGGCATCTACCTGAGAAGAGACCACAGAGGAGGTGGTGTGATAAGGCGAGAAATTTGCCCCCTTGTTGGGACGATAAACTGATCATGAATTTTTTCCCCCATACATTTCTTCATCATTTAATTTCGACATGTATAATATATGTGTGTATATGGTTTTGCAAAAAAAAAATTAAAATTTTCGAATCAGCGAAAATGTTACAGTCAACTGAAAACACCACATTGTTCAATTTGGTAATTTTCATGAAATTTTGGACCTATTCAACCTCGATTTAGGCATGAAGGGAGTAGAGCCCCAGAACAAAACCTGCAGAGGACTTGTATTGCAATGAGTTCGACCTTTGTGCAAAATATCTTTTGAGGGATCCACTGCCTTCATAGTTAAATCAATAACTTTGTCTTTTGATTTGCACGACTTATCTTTCACCTTGATATGTACCAAATAGATGTGTCATTAGTCACAGGTTGAGTTTAGTGTAGTGGTTAGCAATTCATGTTATGGACCAAGGGATCCTAGGTTCTAGTGTGTCTGACTATTTTTCATGAAAATATGTTTTTGTCTTAAATATGCAATTCTGTAACAATATCATATAATTAAACATTTGAAGAAAATATCCATCGATCTCATATATGTACTACATATTTCATCGATAGGTAGCTCTTTGAAGGTATGGGCTCGGTCTGTAGCAAAGAAGTATTTTCATTATTGGGCTATAACACTGAGACACATGTGTTGTATTATATTCCCATTCTTTAATATTGGTTCATCCATTGACAATTATATTCTAAAGAAACGCAAAGTAGAAAATTAAACTTTGATTAGATCCTTAGAAAAGGAGACGACAGACCTTGTATCAGGTTGTGCGGTGTTGAACGCAGAGCGAATGAAAAATATTAGATGTTGGAAACCGAACAACAGTCTATATGTAGCCTTCTGTTCGTATAACTCGAATATTGATGCCGGTTTGCGGTTAACTGATGATTGACAGTCGTCACAGACATACTAACTGATTTCTGTCTGCAACAGGCAGTGCTAGCTATAGGCATTTTCAGCGCCCTGAGCCCGCTTTCATGAAGCATACTTAGTGGTAAATAGCACTTAGCTAAGTGCATTTCCCATCTCTGGAACATACCTTGTCATGGCAGTTACGGGAATACTTAGCTAAGTGTTCTTCATGAAACTGTGACCTGCCATACCTTCTCTTTTGCTAATAAAAACTTGTCTGTCCTGTCACACAGATGGTTTAATGTCTTTTCAACATGCTTCACTTGGGGAGTCTAATAATTTCATGGGGAATCTAATAATTTCATGGGGAGTCTAATAATTTGACTAAGGGTATAATACAAAACAGTACATCATACAGAGTGGAGAACAAAATTTTTCAAATTTTTCAATGCATCACTTCAAACTACATAGCCAGTGAAAATATCAGACTGTGAGAAAAGAGTGGTATCCAAATCTTCTGTTTATATTAAGTGCACAGTCTGCATATCAACGCCTCACTTTTTTTAACTGTGTGGGGGTGAAAGAATACTGGACGAGAACAATTTATTCTGCACTTGTGTGTTGATGCTTGAGATATTCTATTACAATCAATTAATTATCATCAAATCATTGTATCAGGTATATGTACTAGTAGTCCTCAAGCCTTATAATGAATGTGTAATCATACCAGCAGTTTTACATACTGTATAAGTTTGGACAAGTACTTGATCTTACCAATTTAGTATTGAATCCGTCTGCAATTAAGCAATAGAAATATTAGAAAGCAATAATGCATATGCCTGATATATGTTACTGAAACTATAATCCTGTTCCTAATCAAAGTTTTTGGGGGACATGCATGATCCTTCAAACTCACCTGTCCAGGTGTTTAGTGTTCCACTCTGCTGTTCACACCTCTGTTGCAATGTCCTCTTATCTAGGCTAACGTCTCACAATAACCAGCAGCAGTCGGTGGAAGTCAACATGAATGTTACCCACACATTTGGCCTTCACCGTCCAACCTCATTCTGCTCTACACCAAATGAGAGAAATTTTTTTCTCTAATTTCGTCGTGTGAAGTTGCGCATTATCATCATTGCGCCACTGTCACAAGGAGATCTTTTGATATAATATATGTTGTCAAATTATCCAACTTCCCCTGACAGTTTGATGTAGATCCTCTCTTACTGAGGCGAATTTGAGCGTTACAGTGAACACCGTACGGCCTAAAACCTCGCCAGACGAAAGCTTCGGAATCAATATTCCAAATATATGAGGACTGATATGGCCTGGCTGTCTGAGAAAACTAGAGAGGCAGCTCAAATCTCAATATGCCCGCAGCCTATTAGATAATACACAGAAATGCTAGTGCTCTTTAAGATCACAATGGACCAGTCATCCACAAAACACCAGAACGTTTTCCAGTGGCATGGTTTTTTTTATGAGAAACAGGGAAATACAATGATACAGCCTTGCGTCAAATCCGCTTTGCGTCATCTCTCAGGTTAGCAAAGGTTTTGATACTTTGTTCCCATACAAGGCCCTGCTGACCTTTGGCACCAGACTGGACACTTAGTGTAGGTGAAGAATGCACCGTGGGCAGTTGTTTTTTTTTTCGAAATTTTTTACGTTGACCATACTCTAAAGGTATAAAAACAGCAATTCGACTTTGTATTCAGGGACACAGAAAACTGCGAGGACAGGCAGGGATTGGCTGTATCAGTGAAGTGTGTTGAAGTATTGCCAGGTAAGTTTGCATTTAAATACTGTAACAGATAACAGTGGATAAAAAGTCAAGTAATTGGTGCTATAATGAAACAGGAAAAAACATTATTCAATGAACAGATTTCTACTGTACCCAGCTTCTATGGCGTTAGGACGCTAGTACCTGCATTCGAGAGGATTGATTTTGAGAAACTGGTGGTCAACCTAAGATGATATTTGGATATGTTGTAGGCCAGGCGTCTAATTATTAGCCAAGATGTGTCATTTTGGGCCATCAAAAATTAGGGAATACAGTTTTAGGCGGGTGTTTTTTTGTAAAGTACCACATAAATATTAAGGTCATTTGTTAGTGCTTTTATACCGGAAGACACCAGAACCAGAACGGGTCAAGGGAGGTAACTGCTGCAAGAAGGTCGTATTTCAGAGTAAAAAGTGTGAAGAACAGAAATCTTTCATATCTGGACACACTCCTTTAATTATTTTCGTAACAGTCGAGAATCACGGGTTACCACTGACACTTTCTTTATCATGAATTTATGATCTCTGTGATCAAAACAAGTTTCCATAATAAAGAATACAACTATAGGGATTATGTTATCTGAATGAAATCGGGCAAAAATGAATTTAAAGTTTATGCTCGCTAGCTCTCACCACTGTGGTCGTACTTAGTTCCAGTCCTTCTCATGCTGGCTTCCTTTCCGTTGGTACATGGGAAGTTCAGCCAGCAACCTGCGGATGGTAGTTGGTTTCCCCCGGGTCCTGCCCGATTTTCCTCCTACCGTTATGCTTGCCGAATGATGAATGATAAATGTTATTATTTCCACCTTTTACGAGAACAGTATCCATGGTATTCAACTTTTACCTTGCACTACTCTGTTTACTATTTGTACGTTAACAATATCATGATTCGGTGTATTTAAAGAAGTTTTAAGGAATGTTGTAGCTGCAGACCTTCAAAGACGTCTTCTTACGTGCCGTTTTAACATAGCAATTGACTAAACTTGTATTATGCCTTAGACTGGAACGTCCTGAGAACAAAGGGTTACATTTTCGACGTAACGGCTTCTGGGTGTGTATTATCTAAAGGTAATAGCAGAAGTTGCATCTAAATGATGAAATATCACTTGTATCAGTGAAGGAAATACAGAAATTGTACCGATGTATGAATGCCAAAACAGTGCTAACTAAAAAAGACTCTAGAACATTTTAATTGTATGACGGCCAACGCCGCTCGTACCTGAAAAACGCCTGCCTTGAAGTGAAAATAGTGCCAACTGAAGCGAAATAAGACTCATGAGATGGGCAGCTAAAGGTTGAACGAAAAAAAAACCTTTTATTGTATTATTATTATTTCTTAATTGTTTTGTTATCTTTTGAGAGAGAGTGACATGCGCTTAAATGTTTAAATTCTGTGATGGGCTTTATGAACTATGTAGCTAGTATTTAGGACTCTGAGGTCACAAGAAGTTTTCCTTAATCTAAACGGCTTTTAATGTCGGAATATCTCTTATTATCCTCAAAAAAAGCTCATGTAAATTTAATGTTCATAAAGTCCATAAACCAAATTTTAAAATCAGATTATTGGCTTGGTTAAAATGAGCGCAAAAAAAATCTTGAAAATAAATACCAGTAAACAGACTTAATACAGATTTTCCAATGGCCTTATCCCTGATAATCTCTTCGTTTTCTTTGCATAGTCTCTTCCTTTATCACTGAAGTATCTCCAACTAAATTCTGACATGCAGTCCCATTGGTCGTCTGTAGCCTTGACAGTTAAGATCAGGAACTAGCTAGTTTCCTCAGGTCACTTCCGTCCAAAACGAAGTTTCTCCATGCTTCCGTTTCGGCCAAGTCTTCAGCGCCCAGATGCTGGTACAAGGCCATGCGCGGGTGGTTTTGAAACGGGCAAGTCAAGAACATGACGGCACAGTTGTTATCTACCCCCACCTGAAACGAATAACATTTTGAGACATTTTCAATTTACAATCATCATCATATGGGATATATAATTGGACAACATCGAATGATTCCATTTCCTTTTTGACGAAGGGAGATATTACATTTGTCTCTGCCAATGTCTTTTCACTGAATTATATTTATATTTTTGTCAGACCGGGTGTTGCCTAACATCGAACACAAGGACTTGTTCGAGGGTAGACAGGCTTCTTGGTTGGTGGGAAACAAGAAAGGAAACCGGTGCGAATTGACATGTACCTTACAAAGTTTTTTAAAAAGACTCTAAAGCTTATACAACAAAACCACGTTCTAATAAATGCATCCTACGATTTGTGTATATACTTGAGTTTTATGGCGTAATAATAGAAAGAATTACTGTCAAGAATATTTCAATTATACGACGGTGGCCAGCATTATGGTGGGAGAAAACCCCTCCGCAGCTTGCTGGCAGACCTTCCCATTTATGTACGGTCGGAGTTGATGACAGCCCGAGCACAGCCTTCGTCAGTGTTTTAAAAGTGCCACCACATTATACCTAAGCAACTTCACAACATACCATATACCTTCACCCAAATACCCCAACTCTGTCATGTTTCCTCCCACCATAATGCTGGCCGCCGTCATATAAGTGAAATATTCTTGAGTACAGCGTAAAACACCAATCAAATAAATAAATAAATAAATAAATACACACATGAAGATATATTACTAAACCCTGGCAACATTATGGTACACATGATTATACTATATCAACTCCACGGTATTCACGATTATATCAACTTCACAGTGAATCTATGACTGCCCAATTTTACTGTGTGGTTGAGTAGATTTCTATTATACCTGGGCAGTTTTCTTCAACAGCTTTTCCTCAATCCCATTTTTGCGAAACGCAGGCGCCACGCACATATCGTCTATGAAAACAGCCCTGCCTTCGTTCGAGTAGTACGCTAAGTAATACACGATGTGGCCGATCAGTCGCGGGGGCCCTGAAAGCACAAGCAGTGTAGACTGTGAAAAGACACTGACACACTGTCGGAGACGCTGAAAACACCAGTGAGTAGATTGTGTCAAGACAATAGCTCTGATTAGACGTAGAGTGGTATCTTGAAAATAACATCAGGTAATTATATACGTCATTTATTTTGTGTTTTTTCTGTGGTAGTCAGAGATGCTTCTCTTCCAGAACTACGGTCACGGTCGGGACAAAGCCACATGTTCTTGACAGGTACCTGTCAAAAACCACCACTAGAACAGCAGCCAAACCTCTGGAAGTTGGATTCGAACATGCGACTCCAGGAGCCATTTTTTCCCGGGAACCCATTGTATTTCTCAATCGGAGAGGGCATTCCAGTATACAGAAACCATAAGACATAGCCTTACATGCATGTTGAACTGAAACAGGCAGTTTAAGCCTCACTCTTATTGAGAGAGAGCTTTGTGGTCGAGGTAAGCTTACCGGTGCAGCAATGACCCAGAAGCCTCTCACCGATGCGGTCGCTGTTAGTTCAAGTCCAGCTCACGCTGACTTCGTCCTCAACCGTACGTTGGAAGGCCTGCCAGCAACCTGCGGATGGTCGTGGGTTCCCCCAGGCTATGCCCAGTTTCCTCCCACCATAGTGGTGGTCTATAAGTTAAATATGGTTGAGTAAAAACCACAATTAAATAAATACATACATTTCTCTTGTTCATGAATGGACAGCACCCATGTTAACTTGGCAGGCCTACGTTTAATTCGTGTATTTCACCTGGAGTCAACAAACTGACTTTCTCAGACCCAAAAACTCTCTCTGGTGGAACGCGAAAAACCTACGCCAGTTTTTACTAAACACATGTAAAATGGTACGACAACAACTGCTCATTGATTGCTGTCAGGAAGGGCTTGAGAACAGTGGTGACATTGGAAAGATTAACAGGCTCGATGCCATAAAACTCCTCAGCTTTAATCCAAACCACATGTTCATTCCTAGTTCAAACCGAGTTACTTACCTGTGTCTGAAGAAGATCCATTGGGATCTTCCGCGACAACACTGTAAAACCATCGATCCTTTCCAAACCCGTCCTCTTCCAACACTGAAACATTAATTCATTTATTTGTTTATTTGACTGGTGTTTACAGCCGCACTCGAGATTTTCCCCTATACATACGACAACGTTTGTACAGGGGACTACGACTCATTGTTAATGAGTGGAGTAATCCTCAATGCACGGGAATTACTGCCCTCTCGTCACGCGCCTCACAATCCGGCTGACTTAAGGTCGCTGTCGAACCAGGTAGTTCCGAGCTCGAGCCCGCGATTTCTTTGGTCAAGTGCCGATCCGCTGTGGCCGGAAGAAAGATTATCCAAACGGACCAGACCGAAACCGCGGTGAACTTTTATGTGGAATAAATGAGAAACTTTTCGATATTAACAAAGCTCTTACCTTCTTTAGTCAGTTTGGCTCGATCTCGGTTTCCATCAAACTCTGCCAGATCCTATAGGTCAGGGAATACAAAACAGACATTGGATTCCTATTTAGTTGAACAAAGTCCAAGCAGCAGAATATAAATAATGTCAAATATATATATATATATATGCATAAATACATATAATTTCTTGAAAAGTTTAAATCTCCTGGTATATATTATATTTTAAAACTAATCTCTTGTTTATTTATATTTTCCGTTAGTGGTCGTTTTCAGAAATGACGTGAACGAAGACCTCACGAACAGTTGCCACACATTGTACAGAAAAAGTGCCCTGTGCCTTCTAATTTAACCGTGATCACATTAAGCACCAACATCATTAAAAGGAAAAGGCAGCTGAAAGGCAGTGTATCCATTTTTTTCTCTTCCTCCCAAACAGGATCTACGTTGATCTTCCTCTCAACAGCTGCAATGCGGAAGCCGTAAAATTCCCTCCTGCCGTTATCAAAGCGGTCCAAAACTATGTAAGAGCTTTGATGACTTTAAAGCACGATTATGCATATATGACTGAATAACATTTGATCTGGT
Source organism: Acanthopleura granulata (assembly GCA_016165875.1). Lineage (NCBI taxonomy): Eukaryota > Metazoa > Mollusca > Polyplacophora > Chitonida > Chitonidae > Acanthopleura > Acanthopleura granulata. The sequence continues at coordinate 12,192,131 of JABBOT010000013.1, forward strand.
CAACCCGGTATATATTTTACAACTTCTAAAGTAGCGACACTCAATGAAGTGTCTTCAACAGATAATGGCGTTAAAACTTACAGACAGGTAGGCCTATATATATCTATAGAAACAATCTTTGAATAAAGTTCATAACAGGGGCTGTAACCTGTAGAACATGGTCTCATGAAGAATTCATGGAAAATCCAGTTTCTGACTTCTGATCAGTTCTTTTTTGTTTTTGTTATAGAAGGCGAAAGTCTGCAGTGTACAGGCCATCGTGCCTATCCTGTGACTGGTTCCTGACTTTCACCCATATAACTTTCAGCCTATGTACACCCTTGTGTACACCTGTGTTTATAGTGAATACATGTATATCCGCAAAGTAAAATGCATTCAACCTGTAGGTAGTCTGTATATATGGCATACTTCAGACCAGTAAAACGTAGCAAGCTGTTGAGTGAGTCCAAGTCTAGCGCCCTCTACAGTTTAGCTGCGCGCTTATATATGTTCATTAGTGGCCTCTGTGGCCCAGACGGTTAGCGCGATAGCACAGAGAAATGACCGAGGTGCCTCTCAGCAGTGCGGTCCCTGTGACTTCAAGTCCTTCTCATGCTGGTTTCCTCTCCGTCCCTACGTGGTTAGATCCGTCAGCAACCTGCGGATGGTCGTGGTTTGCCCCTCACCATAATGCTTGCCGCCGTCGCATGAGTGAAATATTCTTAAGCACGACGTAAACCACTCAATCAAAAAAAATAGATAAACAAATATATATATATGTAAATTATTTTGGCGAAGTGCTGTAGCAAGCGCAGTTTTTTTAAGCTTACTCCACCCGTAAACCTGAAAGTGATGATATGATAAAATTATGCTTGTGTATGTAATATGTGGTGTTAAACTTCAACCTAATAACAGAAAAGCCAATACCTGTAGACCTACATCTTTCGCGAGAAAAGTAGAAAACCAAGGGAGATAACCCTAATGGAACTAAGAGCCACATTGCGAGTTATAAGGATCAGACTCGCCTCTGTGCTTACATGCAGGCACAATGATATTTACATACAAGAACGACTCACTATGTCGCCGGTGTACGTGACAATAAGCAAAACGAGCGGCTTGTAGCATACAAACTAGGGTATGTCCACATACAATGAGCAGGCTTATGCGTCTAGCTCTGTCTGTGTCAAGAAGCGGGTTAACATTACTGTTTAAATTCATCACCTAAGTCAGGCCAACATGGCTTGCCCGAAAACATGCACTCTGTATCGGCTAGAGTGCTGTACGTTCAGGAGGCCTACATGTATGTACACTCAAGCACCGCCTCTAGTCAGGTGGTCTGGGTAACTATGAAGTATGACGCTTTCCTCTTGACTGATCTCACAACACTGTAAAAATGTTATAAACACATGTCGGTGGACATCGTCGAACCTCGCTGGAAACCGAAGCGCCTACACTGCACACGCGTACCCGCGTATAAACACGACATGTAATGGGGTCGCTGGGATTGGAACTCGTGACGTGTAAGCCTATTCTGGATGTCGTGCACACTCGTACCTTTATCAGACGTGCAATTTCAGCGCAGTCGGTCTTTTCGGCCGGTCTGATGACCACTTGTGGAAGTTCGTCTGTTGAAGACATTTTTAAGTGCAGCTGTTCTGCAACCCTGTCGAGATTTCCCCACTCAGCTTACGGCCGGCTGTATCAAGTCATCCACCACGTATACACGCAACACATTTCAGTCCCGGCTACTTCCACGAACCTCGTGCCTTTCGACGTGCAGCTATGTAGATCAAAATCGTAAATATAGGACGGTAGCGAGCTTTTGAGTGTGAGTTTAAATAGGTTATCGCGGTGAATGTAGCACATCGCGGGTATAGGCCTACGATGTCTGCCAAACAGTGGATAGAATCTTCACCTGAATGGTGTTGAACGTAAGGAGCCGTAAAATGACACGATGTAAAAAAAAGAATAATGAACAGGACAAAAGCCCTATGAACACAAGTGGTAATGCTGAGCCGTACAAGTGACATTGTGCAAAAGAATAATATTGGTAATAAAAAATACACAAATACAGTATTTCAGTTTTCACGTGTGTGTTATTTTTTTTTAATAAATCGTGCGCTAGACATCTTCACTGAGTCGTGCTCTAGAGATAATTGATCAATAGAAACGTACAACGATATCGTCAGCACGACATAGTAAAGATACCGTGCGCACGACACAATAAAGATGTCGGGAGCAAGAGATAATTGTTAAGTCGTGCGAAGATGTGCGCATGACTTCTTAAAAACACAACACACACACACATGTACGGCTCCGTGTGAACGCCATAGCTATGCGTGGACATTTTCCTATGTAACACGCCAACGGTCAGGTAACCAAGCACAATCCATGTATACAGCCACACAAGCCTGATATTGCAATGCACTAGCGCACTCAGCAGGACTGTTTGGTACGTTACTATATCGTCAGATCAGTTTAGCCATACACGTACGGCTAACTCCGGGTTAAACCACCCACCTCCTATCTGTCTTCACGCTCAGTCACACCTGGAGTGTGTTTCATGAAGTGATTCTGGGCTTTAGCCGAAAATTATTATTCAAATTAAACTGTTAAAAAAAGAACGATGCTGACACTCAATCGAAAATTTAAAGATTTTATTTGATCTTGTTCCTGATGTTTTCACCATTTTTTTGACTTAGCTGGTAGTGGTACACTACACGTCAAATACAAATATTGGGGGACGCCTTGCTTGGTTTTATGGCATTTGGGAAGGTCTGACAGTAACTTGTGGATGGTCGTGCGGTTTCCCCCCCACCATAATTCTGGTCGCGGTATAAGTGAAATATTCTTGAGTACGGCGTAAAACACCATTTAAATCAAATCAAATCAAATCATATCAATTCAAGAGAGCTCCGTGTATAAACGTTTATGCATACCCAATTCAGTGACGTCAGAGCATTGCCCGGAATTCCGCTTTCACATTGGTTGAACGACCACAAATTATATTACTGGTTTACAATGGCTACCCCTCAGCTAGGGAGGTACAACTTTTGCTTTTTTTCTATCTTTTGAGCCTTGCAGTTTCTTCTGCTTTCGGTTTTGATTTCCAATATAGCTGATCTGAGAGACTGTTTTTTCCTTAAGGTTCTTGTATAGTATCGCTAGGTCACCTGTGATCCAAATTTTCCAGATTCCTGTGTACCTTCATTTCTCCCATGGTCTCAGGGTCGACCGTATGGTCTTACATGAATTTCTCTGCAGACGAATTCCCTTTTACCACTACTACATATCACATAACGAGGTTAAATGGATAACAACTTCCATTTGTTTTGAAGCGGCGTTTCGGTATAGATATTAATACCGTGTCCAAGTGTAATGCTTGAAAACCGCTTTAGTATCTACACTGAAACCTCGCTTCAAAACAAATGCAATGACCCAGTGCCTCTCACCAATGCGTTCGCTGTAAGTCCAACTAATGCTGGCTTCCTCTGCGGCTGTACGTGGGCAGGTCTACCAGCAATCTGCGGGTGGTCGTGGGCTCCCCAGGGCTCTGCCTGGTTATCTCTCACAATAATGCTCGCCGAAAACCCAATCAAATAAATAAATAAATAAATGTCTCTCCAAGACACCATTACATATGTCGCACGCAAAAGACTTCGCCAGTAAATCGTAAATGGTCGATGGTTACTCCAGGCAAGTAAAAACATATGATATTCGTAAATGTCTGTCTTACATGTGCTGACACACATGGAATTTAGTGGAGCTCCAACATCCACAATGTAGTCGAAACTGCCGGATTTATTTCCATAATTGACCAGATTCGTTTAGATAATTGACAGAATTTATTTCCGTAAAGGGCCTGATTCATTTCCATTATTAACAGGATCATTTCCGTAAACGACCGGATTCATTTCCATAAACGATTTCGATCATTTCCATAAACGACTTCGATCATTTCCATAAGGTAACCTGTCCGTCTGTCCATTGATGTGCCCAGTGATGTCCATATCAGACAATTTCTCATTAGTTAGAACTTATTGTTGAAAGAAAACCAAGGGATTGGGAGACAACTTCAGGAAACCACTGCTTCAATACTGCTCACCGGGAAACCATACTTCTAAAGCCATTGTTTCACATTAAATCCAATGATGACAAAAATGAATGTGTGTTATCATTAAAACACATGGATTCCAATCATTTTGCCGTTTTTCATTAGTCAAAGGGTCACAAGGTTCACAACCAATCACATTTTTACACGATTTTGATACAGAAGAACATTAATCGCATGTATACTAAATCGCCCCATGCAGGTGCTTCATTAAGGGCTTTTGTGTATACATACATCTTTATATACACAGAACACCTCATGGTTCTGATTTAAATACAGGTTTTGTAGCCAATTTCCAGGCGGACATCGTGGCCCGTCAAAGCAGTGCTTTATTTTAACACATGTATATTACTGGGAGATAATTACAGTACGTTTGTAACCCTATATCAGGGGAAGTTTGTGCATTTAGATATCTGCGTAACAGCAGCGTGTAGAATCACGATAATTCCTTCAGGTGTCAGCTATTGGCTAATTTTTCCAGTTCTGGTCTGTTGAACCGTAATAAGTGCCAGCCTTCTGCCTCAGTTTTATTCACGCCCCCCCCCCCCCCCGACGTTTGTAGAAAGCGATAGACGGCGCATTCCAGTCAAGCACACTCCAACAGAGTCGGGCACAACCCTTGTCCACTCCAGCCTGTAGCCACAAAAAGTCTAGGGTAAACTATATAGTTCCACATAGTTGCCGAGTCCGCGTTGCGCCAGAAATGGCACCACATTATTTCTTCAGCCCTATGTATGTATATACATATATATCCACGTTGTGTCCTTGTAACTGGCTGATCTCTATGCAAGGTTATTTATAGTGCTGCCCCAATGAAATGCCATGCTGATATTAGATTACTATAACATAGATTAATCTCTCGATTGGCGCTGATCGTATCTGTAAGGTTAGAGCAAGGAAAAAATACTGGTCGGCCCGGTGTTAGTATAATGTGAATGGGTAGGGTGTTATACGTGGTGTCTTCCGCATTATGTTCCAGCACTTCAACGGCGAGGAGGGGGCCTCCGTGGCTCTCACGGTTAGCGCACTTGCGCAGCGCAATGAAACGAAGCCTCCCACTGATGCGGTCATTGTGAGTTCAAGTCCAGCTCATGCTGGCTTCCTCTCTGGCCTAACGTGGGAAGGTCTGCCAGCAACCTGCGGATGGTCGTGGGTTTCCCCCGGGCTCTGCCCGGTTTCCTCCCGCCATAATGATGGCCGCCGTCGTATAAGTGAAATATTCTTGAGTGCGGCGTAAAACAATCAAATGAAGAAATACATAAATTCGACGGCATGGACTCATCCTGCCACAAAAAGTACATGAACATTCTAAGGGCTGATCATCGTCATATGACTGAAAAATTGTTGAGTACGACGTTAAACCCAAGCACACATATACATATAATACCGAGTTTGTACTACATTAATTAAGATATAATGGCTTCATTCATTGCGTAAACACTGTGATAACTGCAGTGAAGAAGGAAATGTCCATTGTTTTTGGACGAGGTTGTACATCACCCCACAATAGAGATTTGACATTTAACTTACAGTTTTCATTCCTTTCCAATTTCTCAAACTGACACCTATTCACCCCCTTATACTGAACTCACTTCTCTTGCCCGGATCGTTCCAAGGGAGAGTCCATGTAAAACAACCACGCTACGTCAAACTTAACTACCATGGCAACGTATCTGTACACAATATGTGGTCAAGACAACTACATTTGACATAACTTACACCCTGTTTCAAAACGGGCCCCAGAGCCCTTCATTTGCGAAAGTGAACAGCATGACAGAATATTATTCATTAAGGTACATGCCGGCATGTTCGTTTACACACTAGGTGTTGTTTGAAAGGTCATCTCTTTTTTAATAATATGTATATTTCCACAAAGCCCGCAATTATCCGCGGGATAGAACTGCTCACATTTCTTTAATTTTAAGGCTGCTCGTAGAAATAAATTCGTAACCTCGTCACTGATTCTTTGATTCTGTTTCCTACCAAATGCCACACTCCCGCTTCGTACCCTCAAATTTAACATGTTGACCTACATATGGATTTCTCGGCAGTAGGTGACGTCATATTTGTTTCATGAAGGTAGACGGCACGTGCTGGCACTAACGAATCCTCCCTTTCAATGATTGCGATTGGAACAATCCCGGTGAACTTTACGACGTTCTTTGCGGATAACAGTGTTCGGTGACGCGGAAAATTTAACTGCCTACATGCTACGGTATGTGCAGTTGGCGTCTCTATTCTTTACGTAGTACGGATGTCGCAGTTGTGTCAGAAAACACAATTGTTAACAAGTGCGTTGATAATATTCAGTACTTCTGTAGCATAGCATTCTCAATACATTTTAACATTTAACAGAAATTTAAACACTGTTCTGGAATACTGACCCTAGCGGCGCCCTTCATCAGTTTGGCTCCGATGCCCCGCTCACGATACTGCGGCGACACGTAAAGATCTTCCATAAATACACATCATCCTTCATACATCGAATAGGTGAAGAAAAACATGGTGTAGCCAATGATCTTTGGACGGTCTACAAGCATGTACATGTATTTATTATTTATTTAGTACAAAGTCAATCTATCCACAGGATTTCCCAATGGTGCACATTGTTTGTATGGTAACACATGTTCGATTTGTTGATATTTCTATTTCATTGCCCACAACCAACGAACATGATTTCTTCATGCAGCATTTCGTATACTCTACGTCGAATCTATGCTTTGTCACATTGCACCCATGCAGCGACAACTTCACTAACATAACATGAAGAGGGCATCTCCCGTGAACTGACTGCATTTTTTATCTATTCTGAGTCTGTTTTTCGGTAAAGAGCGTCTTGCTTTAATTTACCAGTTCCTGGACAGAGAAAAAACGAAAGCATATCACATCTTAGTGGGCAAACGTTCTCGCTCATTGAGAGACCGAAACCGAACCGAACAGATTCGGATTTGAACATGCCAACAAGTAAAGAAGACTCCATTATAAAGAAAACAATATTTAATAATTTAAGAATATTGCAGATGTAACAGATAACTGTCCCGTACATGAGCACGCTGATAGATGCCACAAACCTTTCTCTGTCTCCGAATACTTTGGATTTTCGGCCAAAAAACAGCGGAAGTATTGATACTCTCCAAATCCGTCTTCTTCCAAGGCTACAAATGAGCGTATTTACAATAAAATATTACAGTTATTTTGCGTGTTTCCTGCGAAATAATTGCCTGAGGTGGTAGAACTCTGGCACTGCTCCCAGCAAAGTATAACACGTGGCAAGGCTCCGTCCGTTAAAGCGACATCCAAATATCTGAACGAGGGCGGAGCCTCGCATGGCTACCTTCATACATATACGTCAAGACGCAAAGTGAAATATCGTCGAAAATCGAAAAGTCAGAGGCTTCTACTGTCATTAGCATTGGTTATGAAATAACTGTCACCAATATGATCAGAAGAAAAAGAGAGTAGTATTTTCTGTTGCATATTTTTTTTATTGCAACTCTGTCGACCAAATACTTTAAATATAAAGAAAAATTACAATTTCATTACATGCACTAAATACAGTGAAACTATTCCTGAAACAAAAGCACTACACACTTTTGTAACTCATCTTAAAGACACAGTCCCAAAATTTACAGAACTCTCTTAAGTACACAATAATTATGCCCAGGTACATGCATATACTATAACAAAAATCCTATATTACTTTTACAGGTCAAAGTCGTATGCTTTTTGAACAGGACAATAGATAATCAATTGATCAACTCGATTCTTTCCAATCGTTTCCATTATAAATTCACGTTACCAATACGAATAACTTTACTTTCTCTAGTCATCTTGACTTGATCCTCCATTTGGTCATATTCACCCAGTTCCTAGAGTAACAGAAAAGTGGATATACAACAAGAATCATTAGAAGAAAAAGAAGTCACAGTTCCTACTTGGTATGTGTACACAAGGGCATTCAACAGAAAGATAAATGTGGTGGTTATTTTATGATCTTCACTCGTTACATTTTCCGTTTCTCCATTTTCCTTTCTCTTTTCTTTTCTTCTTCTTTTGTGTGCTAATTGATATTCAGTATACCATTAATATAGGAATATATATAAATTTCGTAAACCTGGAAAATATCGACTACTCGTCTCTTTAATTTCAACTAACCATCTTCTGTTAAAATTCTATATATATTAAGATACTGTAATGCTAATTTTGGTCATGAAGAAAGTCTGTGAGAATCTGACTTTGTTATTTATTATACTGTTTTACTGTTTTACTGCTTGACGGCCTGAACTGTGATTCGGATACTTACACTCCAATGTACAGGCACTTGGAATCAACCAGTAGAGCAAAACAAACACCAAATACGATACCCTAGAATAGCATAATAACCCAAAGAGCTCCCATTTACCTCCCTGCTTCAGTTCGTTTGCGCACAAGCGCAGCGTAATGACCCAGAGGCCTCCCTCCGATGCGGTCGCTGTGAGTTCAGGTCCAACTCATACTGGCTTCCTCTCTGACAGTGCGTGGGAAGGTTTGCCAGCAACCTGCGGGTGGTCGTAGGTTTCCTCCGGGCTCGGCTCGGCTTCCTCCCACCATATTGTTGGCCACCGTAGTGTAAGTGAAATTTCTTGACTACGGCGTAAAACACCAATGAAATAAAAATAAATAAAATTCGCCATCTTGAAAGTAATGAAAGGCATATCCGCCTCTCGTTCATCGGTTATATATCACCGAATTTGTCAAATAGAACACCAATATACAACTGGCTCGAAGTCTTTATTCTCACTTCGTGACCATCCTTGTCGTAAACTCGCCTGAGATGTTAAGTATTCATCAATCCTGGACGAACTGGACACTGGTCACACCAAGCCGCCGAACCTTACTTAACAACGCACTCTGACAAAACTCAGCAAAATTATTATTATTAAATTTTTCATAACCGGAACTTATTATCTTTAGTGTGAAAATACTTTCCTTATGTTTGGATAACATACAGTAACCCGCAATGAATATGAAATTAGTATCCCTTTGAAACTTATTTTACTTGTCGATTTGAATTATGTTTGATTTCCATCTGCATCATATCAGTTGGGAAAGAAATTCATCAGGCCTAACAAAACAGTAATATTATTATCATTTTGGGACATAGCAATATTTGCCTGTAATAAATCATAAGCTGTTTTGCAGCTCGAGATAAGAATAAGCCAATAAAATAAAACAAATAAATAAACGCCATAAAAAATTAATAAACTTAACAATTTCTACACTCTAAATATTGGTTGATGGACAAATTAAGGCGGTATCTTTATTTCTAGTATAAATATTTCAGAAGTTGTGCCATAAAACTTGTTTGATTACGTCAAGCAGCAGAATCAAATATGACACGCCACATTCAACAGCATGCATACTGTTTAATAAGAAAATTTATTTCTTTATTTATTTGATTGGTGTTTTACGCCGTATTCAAGAACAGTTTAATAAGAAAAGTAATTTTCCCTGTAATTGCTGAAAAAATGTTCAAATGTGACACTAATCATAACCGCAAAACCTTTTCTTGTCTATGAGGCCCTCATAGGCCTACCTGCCCAAATGCCCTCGGGCTCACCATATAACCTCATTTATGTGGAGTACATCTGTCGCACGGGTGCGCAGCCTTATAGCATTATCTCACTTTACTCTAGACCGCAGATTATCATCTGTACATCTGCCGTCCAGCATACCAGACCACTGATGAAGGATCACCCCTTCGATTCTCTTCGCAGCAATGTTTGTGGAGGCAGTGATTGTCACACTCTTCCCTCGATCCTCCAAACCTTTTTTCTTTTCTTTTTTCTCTTTTTTTTTTTCTTTCAACCAGAAAGCTTTAACCTCTCCAAGCTTGACTTAATATAACAACATTGTGACGTACCAAGTCATACGCTATATGGTCTCTGTCCGTTAACAACACTATGTTAACACAATTTCAGTGAAACAGAAAATCAAAATAAATTGCGGTCTCTTTTTAGGATCAATCAAAAGCCGTACATGCAGCTGGTCCTTACAGGCGTAGTCGGGTGTTTCCGGAGAACGCTGTAATGTTCGACGACTTGGTGTGACCAGTGTCCAGTTCGTCCAGGATTGATTAATGCTTATTATCCCACGCGAGTTTGACTCCTAGGATGTAACAGACCTCTCGAGCCGTCCAGATGTATACTGGTGTTAGATTTGACAAATTCCGTGGAATACCGATGAACGAGAGGCGGGTATGCCGCTTTCGCGACTTTCAAGATGGTGAGTGAGAGACCTTCAGGTCTTTATATTATCATAGGGTATCATAAATTGCAGTATTTTATTTTTTACTACGGATCCAAGTGAAAGTCATACTACTGCATGCACAATTTTTTGTTCACAGGAAGGGAAGTAACTCGTTGCCCTAGTTGTTTCAGAGGAAGTCGTCCTACATACAGTAACTTCATATAAAACCAACGACAGCAGCTATAAGATAAGTACATGTCTGAACTTGATGAGTTTAAGAATCTCCCCACGATCCGATTTGACAGCTGGTCGTATAACAGTCTTCTCGTCAGACATACTACTGGATAAAGGCGGTCAGTTACCGGTCGCCCTCGACTCACACAGTCGGTGTCAAGTACTTCAGTGTTCAGTCCATCTGAATCATTCTCGTACAAACCAGACTGTCTCGCATTACCCGGCGTCTGGAGGACAGTCTGGTACCGGAGCCATTGAAAACTTTCCAAACGACCCCTTGCAAATCTTCACCGGAAATCTTTCCCCAGTCGCTCAGGCCGATTGCCACTTGCTAACAATGGCAGAACTAACTACTGCAGACTACTACTAACTACAGAATAACGCAAGGGCTTCCCCAGTATGCAGTTGAAGTTATAATATAACAGGTCTTGTCGTGTAATAGGCCAACAATAAAAAAAATATTCGCTACTGACCATGAGCCTCCACCCTGTCCTTTCACACAATAATTTGTTCGCTAAAATCTATCCCAGGCAGATCTATAAAAAGTGGGATTTTAAATACGTTTTGTCTCGGACTTTGCCGGATATTTATTGAGGTGAACTGATAAACACCCGTAGTTGTCATTGTCCATTCGATATGCTGACATCTAGCGCGTTGTGCGTTGGAACGGATTGATAACGTGGGCACCACGGACATATCTTTGGCTGCATTGAGCTTTCGTTGAAAGTATGTGTCATACATTACTCATGCATAGTGATTATAGTTGGAAACATATTTTGGCAAAATGTAAACAAATACGGCTTGTCCATTGCCTGCCTTGATCATTTTCTCATAAACTCATGTTACAAAGAAATGCACAAACAGATAGAGCAGTTTGTTAGCAAAACGCCCTAAACCATTACTTTTGCCATATGAACAAAAGTATCAACCACACTACTTCAGTACTTATCAGGTAAGTTCCATAGTAACTGTACTTCAGATTCAAGCAGAATTTCTTTCTGATTTTGCAAGAGAAAAATTACACCTCACTCCAGCAACATAGGAGGATGATTTCCCATCTAGTTGCAAAGGGTCCTTTACCATTAACACTGGGCTTATATTCTACCTCCATGTTTAAATACTGACCGTAGAACACAAACCAGTCTGAGCGTTTGTCATTCCGCAGAGAGCGATTGAGAGGTTCATGAAGACCATGTATTTACTGTTGCTATATTCAAACTTTTTCAGTGTTCTGCGCCAGGAAAGGCGTCTCCAGGTGTGACCTTATGAAGGTGGCGCCCAAGACCTTGGCTATCCATGATCTCTTCCAGTGATGAACGTAAACCGCCTTCATGTCCTTCTTGTCAGAGTTCTCCAGCATCGGACTAATATATTTAGTTTGTCCGTCTCGTTAAAGGAACAGACCACGTTTAAACAAAGTACGCATTACCTAAAAGGCCATTTCGTGTTGATTCCAGACATGGTCTTCATTATTTTGTTGGCATCTTTACAGCGATTAGAGAAGAAACGCTGAGGAGCTGTCGGGGAGTGTTTGGACCATAATGAACAGGCTGGAGTGCGGTGACGTCACAGATTCTTTTTAGCTGCTAAACATTCTCTAACTGTTATATGTCTACGTTCACAATTACTATGTATGTAGCCCAACACCTGTATCTGTACTGAATGTGGAAATATAACAGTTACAATATGGTTAGCAGCAAAAAAAAAAAAGGGAATCTGTGGCGTCACTGTGTTTCGGCGTGTTTTACCCGAAAATATTACGTGGGAAATCACTTATGGTCCAGATGCCAAGAAGGTCGAGAAAATGTTTTTGTTCGAGAAGTTTGGACAGTATATAGATTTTGTCCTAGTCGTTTGGGGCATTGCCCGAAATTCTACTTTCTCATAGCTTATTGCACGGCAAATTAAATCATAGGTTTACAATATGACTACCCCTCGGATAGAAGGGTATGCAGTTTTGCTCGTTTTTACGTGTTTGGGCCTTTCATTGTCCTAGACTATCGGCTTTCAGTATAGCTGATCTGCAAGTTTCATTTTCACTTAAGGCTCTTGTCTAGGTTTCCAGGTCACACGACATGCGTTTTCTACCCTATTCCAAGGCAGGATATTTTCGAGATTCCCCTCTACATTCACTGCTCCCAGAGTCTATCGCTGGTTTACTTAAGGCAAATAAAGGCAAGTTATATTCAAAAATCTTGTGTTTATTTGTTGGTGTTTTACGCCATACTCAAGAATATTTCTCTTATACGACGACGGCCAGCATTATGGTGGGAGGAAACCCGGTAGAAAACGAGGGAAACCCACGACAATCGACAGGTCACTGGCGGACCTTCCCACAAAGACAGCATCACAAATTCAACGAATGTTATCGTGCACTTGCTGCCATGCTATGAAGAATTTCTCGTCGAAACGATCGGATTCACTTGAACAAACGGCCGGATTCATTTTCATAAAGTACATGTAACCCACATAGCGTCAGTCGAGTGACTTACCCAGTGATGTCAATGCTCTAGAACATATAACGTCCGTCGGTTTTGTGGGTGGATGAAATTGGAGTGACAAGGAAATGTAGGCCAGTGGAAGGTAATTGTGCTAACAGTATCACTGCTGCTCTCTTACCACTACCTACATAACAGCACAAAGGCACATCAAGTGACGGATACAGTGAAAAGGTCCTGGAAGCAAGCACGTGTCCGAGCACACCGTTCTGACGTCACTTTGATGTATATGTATGGTCTTATAGAGCGCTACAGATTCGCGTGCATTACCACTAACCTACCGTGATCTTTAAATTTCTCCAACAATTTTGAATTCTGTACTGTGCAGGCTGACAACCTATTTCTCTGTTTACTTGATACTGTCTACAAAAATCTCTCTGTGGGGAAGTTTGCGCATTCATACATCTGTGTAACAGCAGAGGTAGAATCACGATAATTCTTTTTGCGGTCAACTATTGGCCAATTTTTCCAGTTCTGGTTTGTTCAGCCGTAATGTGTGCCAGCCTTCCGTTTCTGTCTTATCAACTGCCCCGAGACGTTTATAGAACGCTATGGACGGCGCATTCCAGTCAAGAACATTCCAACAGAGTCGGGCACAACCCCTCTCTACTCCAATCTGAAACCACAAAATAAAAGTCTACGGTATACCGTAAGTTCATTCCCTAGTCGCCAGAGTCAAAAAGACAAAAACGCGAGAAAAAGAAGAAAATTAGTTTTTCTCTACTCTACACTGTAAACTGATCAACCTTCAACGCGTTTATTGGGTGGTTGAACTTCAAACAAGCGTTTTTATAAAAGTTACACATATGTTTAATTTTTCAACATCAGTGTCTAAAACATTATATATACCTAATCTATAATGCTATAATGCTATAATCGCCAAGTGTCTATTGGCTGATGCATAAAAGTGCTTATAAGTTAAACATAAACATTTACCCTGTAGGTGTGTCTTTGAAGCAGGGCTGGTGTAATTGCAAAGTCATTTATGGTGTTGCCTCAATGAAATGCCATTCTAAAAAATGTATATAGAGAATTTATGCTGAAGTAATACACAACTCTTACCAGATACACTGATAACACCCAATTCTTCTCCCACAGAGCACTAAAGTGTTCAGCCTTCTCAACACATTTTCACAAATTTAAAGGAATAGATCACATTTTTCGTGTTTATTCCAAATATGGTCTTCGTTATTTTTTGGTATATTTCTACGGTAATTAAAACAGATATAAAAATTGAGGTGCTGTGGTGGACTTTTTCTATCATATTGAAGCTTAGTGACGTCACAGATTCTTTTTTTGCCCCTTACAATGCTCAGGCTGTTATCTTTCCACATTAAATACAGGTACAGGTGTTGTACTACATATATATTCACGTAGAACGTAGACATATAGCAATCAGAGTGTGTTTTGCAGCTAAACGGACTCTGTGACGTCAATGTGCTTCAAAAGGGCCCAAAAAGTCCACCATAGCACCTCAATCTTTTTCCCCTTTTAATCACTATAAACAATGAAATCATATTTGGAATTTGCACCAAATTTCCTTTTATAGGATATGTACTTTCTAAAAATATGCTCTGTTCCTTTAAGCAGTCTCCCGAAATACCGACCCTAGCGATGCTCTTCATCAGTCTGGTGCCGATACCTCGCGCACGATACTGCGGTGATACATACAGGTCTTCCATGAACACGCATCGTCCCTCAAACGTTGAATAGACGAAGAAAAACAGAGTGTAGCCAATGACCTTTGGACTATCTGCAAGCATACACATACATTTATTTATTTATTTATTTATTTATTTCAAATATAGTCGATGAAAGTTTCTATATTATCACATGTCCGATTTGTAGATTTTTATATATGTACTTCGTTCCTCAAAATCGAGAAAAGGATTTCTTCACCATTTCGCATATTTTACCAGCAGCATATACTTGGTCAAATTGCCCGCCTGTAACCCCCATTTCGCTAACTTAATATGTAGTGACGTTTCGCCCTGAACTATATTAATTGTTTTATATTTGTTTTATTTTGATCTTTTTCTGTTTCATTTCTGTTTATCCCGTTATCAAAGAGCCTACCAAAAGTTAGTGGCCAATCTTTCTCGCATATTTAGAAATGAATGAATGTAGGTCTGTATGTATGTACGTCTGTATGTATGTATTTATCCTTGGGTTTTTACAATTCTTCAGCCATATAACGACGAGGGGTCTTTAGTATATAGTATATGTATATACTGTTGTGGCAGAGCCAGTCTATATCGCCACAGTGCTGCCGTCACTGGAACTTCATGCCGAAGACAACAGACATGACACTTCACGCAGTCACAGTATACTGACACCGGGCTGACCAGCCCGGTTCCCTTGCTGTAATATATTAGTCTGAGCGCCAAGCGAGGCAGCAAAAAGTACCATTTTAAAATCTTTGGTATGACTTGACCCGGGATTATCGTGTATTTAAAGGCCACCATCCAACCAGAGGAGTCGGTATGAACAGTAATAAAACAATGAATGGCATAAACGTAACTTATAACTGTCCTTTGCAAGGGGTGGGGCGGGGGGTAATAGATCCCACAAACCTGTCTCTGCCTCCGAATACTCTGGATTTTCGGCCACCAAACAGCGGAAGTATTGATATTCTCCAAATCCGTCTTCTTCCAACACTACAAATGTACGTATTTATACAATAAAACATGACAGTTGTGTCAAATTTATACTTTACACTGGCGTTTCTTGGCTCCGCCTTCGGTCTGATATTTGGATGTCGCGGGGGCCATACCATGCGAGTTTCTTTCGAGTAGTGACGAGAGTTCTATCGCCTCGCACCTCAAGCGGATTTTGCGTGTTTCCTGCGCAAGTACATATGCACCCTCACCAATATGCGTGCTACAATTTCGGCCGCCTCACCTTCATTCCTTGACAGCCTGTCACCCTCTGATATCGGCGAAATTTTTTGGAGAGGGTGTGTACTTTCGCAGCAAACACACAATAACTGAATGGTGCGAGGCGCCAGAACTCTAACACTACCCCAAGCATTGTAACTAGAGCCTGGTCTGAATCCAACTGTTAAAACTCATATCCAAATATCGGAGCGAAGGCGGAGTCAGGTGAGGTTAACTTCATACACACACACACCAATACGGAGAGTAAAATATCATCGAAACTGGAAAAGTCATAGGCTTTCGTCCTGTATTCGCATTCATTATGACAGTAACCGTCACAAATATGCTTAGAACAAAAATACACCAGTACCTGTATTTTCTGTGTATTAAAACACTGTATACGAAATACTTTAAATATATAAAAAAAATACAATTTCAATAAATGCACAATAAATACAGTGATACAGCTCATCTTCAAGATTCCTGAAGATGTCGGACGACCACTCTTCTTTGCAACACATATGGAAGACACAATCAAAAAATACACGGAATTCTCGGAAGCACGGAATAATCATGTCCGCGTGTACATATGCAGGGGCCATAAATCCCCGTTAACGTTACAGATACAGGCCAAAGGCGTATGATCTTCATTGCCAGAGATAATCACCTACTCCAATCGCTTATCATAGAAATCCATGTTACCTATGTAAGAATAACTTTACCTTCTTTAGTTATCTTGACTTGATCTCCCATCTCTTCATAATCACCCAGTTCCTGTTGTAACAGAAAAGTACGTATACAACCATAATCAATAGAAGAAAAAAAGTCACATTTCCCACCCTGTGCAGTCATGGAAAAGTGAATATACCGCTGTAATATTCAACAGAACGACTCTATTATCTTCATTCGTTATATTTTCCTTTTCCCGTATTGTTTTTCCCCATATTATTTTGTTTTGTGTTTTTTGACGAAATTCCTGAAAAGAATCGAAAGATCCCGTGTTTTATCGGTCGACCGCAGCGTAATCGGAGTGCATACTATACGATGACAATACTTACATACTATACTTGCGAAACACTACTCTGTTCTCTGGAGGAGGACGTCATGGCAGAGTGGTTTCAAGGTGCTTGTCCTTCAATCCTTAGGTCACATGAGACGTATATTCAAACCCATTATTGGACAGGGAATTGTCAACATTTCCCTGATCCCATTGATTTCTGAAACTTGGCGGCCTGAAGTCGTCGACGCTGACTTCTTGTATAGCCAGCCATACATCAAGTCATTTGCAGATTGCTCGCCTTTCACTAATATGTCACGCCTAACACGCGGAGAAGTTCACCAGTAACCTGTCAACTACCAATGGTTCACTCTGCACACAATCGTCTCCTCTACCCATAGCATTATCCGCTATGATGTAAACGAAAGCAAAATCTTGAGCCTGCGTGGCGCTAAACCACAAACAAATAAATATATTTTCATTATAAACTACAAATGTCTTGATTCAACGGAATGTACAATATACCAAAATATACGATTGGTAGGACCTCGGAAATGATGTCAGTAAAATCAATTCCTGTCATATCGCTCATATATTTAAAGTTAGTACTAAAAAACACTCCTGTTAAAAATGTCATTGATAAACATGTCAACACTAATTTCGTAAACCAGAGACTTGAAACTGTTGCCTACTCGTTTCCTACTTCCAGGACGAGATAACTATGTTTTATTACAATTATATATCACTTATATATAAGATTAGCATGCAAATTTTCTTCATGAAACTGGTCTGTGGGAATCTGGCGACATGGTGCTTATTATAGCAAGCTCTGGTTTTTGTTTGTACAAAGGGAAGTAACTCTTGCCAGAGTTGATGGTGATGATTCACCTATATGCAATACTTGCATGCCCCAATCATAATTCCAATACAGAACCAACGGCAGCAGTTATAACATCATGTAGCATCACTCACCTTAATGAGCCTAAGAATCTCCCCACAATCCGATTTGACAGCCGGTCGTACAACAATCTTCTCGCTAGACATGTTGCTGGATACAGGCGGCAAGTCACCGGTCGCGCTCGACTCACGCGGTCACAGTGTCATGTATTTAAGGGTACGGTCCACCTGAATTAGTCTCGTACAAACCAGACTGTCTCGCATTGGCCGTGCCTAGAGGTCAGTCTGGTACCGGGGCCATTCAAAAGTTTTAAGCTTCACCAGCAACACTCGGTTTATATTCTACCTCCGCATTTAAATATTGACGCTCGAACAAATACCGGTCTGAGCGTTTTTTAGACCACAGAGAGCAAGTAAGACCATGCATATATTGTTCTCACGGGTGCTCGAAACAAAAGTAATGGATCTTGTCATATGAAGACAATAGAGACGGAAGGGGAGTTCAGTCCACTGCTGGTATCTAGGTCTATGAAGCCTCAGAAGCAAATTTGTAATAAAAATCAACTTAAAATATTTCATTCGGCAAGCTGGAAATACTTCTACATCCTCCTCATGCCCAACCCATCAGAGATACCTAAATTAACGCAATCTTTTATTCGCAAGTCAAACACAAATAAATATATGTTTAAGCGCCACATCGGAGCTTACGTTAAATGTAGTGCGATGTCATCTGCAGAGTTTTTATTTTTCACCCCCCGGGTGGGGAGATCCAGGATAAATCCAGGATCGGGTGATACCAAAGGCGTTATAATTTTCACTCATTACCACTTCAACACTGAGAGGCTAGAGCAAGGAAACAGAATTGGTCGATTTGGTGTCAGTATAATATGCCTGGGTGGGGTGTCATGTCTGGTGTCTTCTGCATGATCTTCCTGTGGCGGCAGCATTCTGGCGGCATGGACTCGCCCTGCCACAGGAAGACACACCATATATGGTACATCCTATGGAGCCCTCGTCGTCATATAACTGAAGAATTGTTAATCGTTGATTTCCACTTTCTGGAGAGTCACGGGATATGTTTGTTAGCTTGCCACTAGTGGGAATCAGCGGCATTTCTTGGTCGTTGCTAAATTCAGCATCGTATTTCTTCAACATAATGTCATCAGTATAGATGTAGTGTGCTTGTAGCTTATCAACATCGTTTCCCTTCCTCATTATAAGCGGGAACAGGCGAGGTTATCTGTCAGTGGAATATAGCAAATTCGTTTAGGTAATACATGTATACAGCTGCTAGTTTAAGACATCTGTCAGAGCAATAGCTGCAGTCCTTGTTTCATAGGTATTTCAACTAAGTTTTCGAATACGAATAATTTTGTTCCTTTGAAGTCTGAACTGAATATACATGTGTATTAAATGTAACTCCGTTACGTTTGCCAACTACATTATCCCTTAGTCAAGATTTGATTAGGTTTTCTTGAATATTTGATATTTTGGTTTGTTCGGGAAACCGTACATCCGTCTCGGTATAGGCTGGAGGGAAAGCAGGACCGAGTGCAGAATTCGGGGAATCCAACCATTTGTTTCACTTCTTACTAGAAGTTTTATGGTCTTGAGTCTTTCGTTATGAAAATAAATAAAAAAAAGCATAGCAATAGTGTAAAAACTGGCGGATTTTTTTCGCCGTTTTTATTTGTTAGTCTTTTTAAAATGTACACAGTATATACAAAATATAAAAAAGGTTTGTGCGTCGTATCTACATAAATTTACATAAAACATGATGTCCTTGGATGAAATGCGAGGTAAAAACAAATAAAATATTTCGCAAAACATGCCACATGACGTTTAACACGAATAAAACATTTGGTACACATGCTGATTTAACGAATGTACGTGTCCTTATTATTTACATATTTACATGAATAACAAATAACGATATACTGTATAATGTAAATAACGTTTCCTGTTCAGCCTATTTCACCAACTCAGCCAATCAGCAACTTGGAAACGATGAAGAAGGAACAGACTGTGGAAAGAACATGCCACCCGACTGGTCGGTTTCTACAGAAGTGTCAGGCGAAGTTTGATGCGAGTAGCGCGGAATGCTGGGTAATGAATACGGGAACGCAGCGTATTCTGGGTATGGCAGTGAAGGTGGTAAGGGGTAGTGACTCATGTACATCGGCGGAATTGTGGAATTATTCGGGAACAGGCTGGGATAGATGCCTGCATACGGAGAGGGGAATCCTGCTGACGGTGTCATTGTAACAGGAGGGGGTAATATCGCCATGGACCCCATCATGGGATGAACTTGATGGCCTTGGGGGACAATAGGCAAGTGCTGGGCTTGGACAGTCATCCCTGGTCTTGTGGCGTAAGGACCCAAACTGTAGGGAGGGAGAGGAAGACCGATTCTACGTCGGATTCGTGCACGTCTGTTTTGAAACCACACCTGGAAATAAAATGGAAAGGCTACATTAGCGATTATTAACGTTGGATCGAATTAGCCTGTGAATCCTGTGGTGGTCAACTGAATTATCTTGGAATTTCAATTTCAAGACGTTAGCTATATTAATAAATCGCACCCAATTTAAGCTGCTCACAAAAAGAACCATGTTTATCATGTAACAAAAACAAAACACAAACAGTCAGTGGGACAAACACAAACAGTGAGTGGCACGTACACATACACTTTAAAAGACCTACCTTTATTTTATTCCCTGGGACATTAATCTCGCGGGAAAGCTCCTCAACGGTATCTGGCTCTGGGTACTGGTCTGTAGCAAACACCTTTTCCAAGGCGCGAACTTGTGCAGATGTGTAGGTGGTCCGAGAGTTTTTCATGCAGACCGACGGGTTGTCGTCCGTGGATTGCGCAGACCCATATCGTCGGGAATGAGTGGAACCTGGGTGGAGTCGAGAAGGACGTGTTGCGACAGAGATCTCTCTGACAGGACAGTCGTATGAAATGCCGGGAATCCTGGACCCGGAGGAGGACTGAGGAGAGCTGGAACCATATCCAGAGGAATCGGGAGATACGGATGGTCCGGGTCTGGCTAGTGTGGACAAGATCGGAGAACAGACCGGCGAAAAGCGCTCCCCTGGCAGCCGGCTAGAGTCCGGGGTAGATGTAGTTGTTGGAATGGGATCTATTCTTCCAGAGTGTTTTGTTGGAGTTTCATTTGTAACGGACACGTTTACAACATCAACAATGTTATCCCATGTATCTAGAAAAAGAAAGGGAAATGACTGAAGTGAACGTTATGGTTGTGTAAAAATGGGTAACAAGTTTAAGCTATGAAAAATGCAAATATTCGTTTACGTTGGCTATGTTTTAAGTTCCATATACAATGTACACATGCATAACTTCATATAGAAAAAAATGCAATCTATTTTCCGAACCAAGATACAGAATCTATACTCGGGTTAGGCACCAATGAGCATCTAATCTGGCGTGATTCGCGATTTGGCATACCTGTACTGTTCAACCGATGAGGTGAAATTAGATCATCGTAATTCACACGCGCAGGGTCTCTTGGTCTGTTTGCCTCGTTCACAGTGGCTGGAGCTGATAATCCCTGCGAAGTGAAACAAAACTATAAATATGGTAAACAAGTACAAATAGTGCAGTAGGGGGATTTGAACTCACAACTTTCAACTTAGTTTGGACACTCAAATAAGCTGGATATGCAACAGAAATCATATAATCATTAAGTACTTCTGCGTTACGGTTTTGAGTTATAGCTGGAAACATACCCAAATTATCATCAGGACCCGTTCTGCCTAGATGGCCCTTCGTGTAAGACAAACGCGAATTTTCCAGCACGGTATAGACAGTTGGAATAGTACATGTTCATGAAGACGATACAGGAGTGTTCCAGTTTGCTTGAAATTCTTCACGGATAGTGGACGGAAGACAAGTCTGGCAGAGTAGTCATTTTACCAGGACAGCTGGTTTTAGAATACCTCGCATATTTGACACATTTGAGACTTATCGTAAAAATGTAAAGCTTGAATATATATGATTGTTTACTTACCTCATACAAAGTGGCCATGGTTTTTCTGCACTCTGCTCTTGTGGATGTCAAATGGGCAGGAGAAAATTCTGTGAATGACTACAGACTCACCCTACAGGCCTTATATGCAAAACTTTTCGCAATCTGATTGGCTCGTTGCAAAAAGTGTTCACTGTCCCCCGACAAAGACGGGTGGTTTACTCAAACGTTTCATACCTCACTAAAGTCATTCGAGATTAAAACGTTATGCGCTTCAGAAGGTAGTCTTGTTATTGTTTCATGCTGGGATGAAAACTACTCACTCTCCTGGAGATACCTGGATGACTTCAAATGTCCACGATGTCTCCTCTCCTCTCCCCCCTCCCTTAGCACCTTAAGGTAACCCACACGTGACGACCCAGACAATACACTCAAGCTTAACCCCCACTGGAAGGAACTGAGATCAGCGAGCCCCCTGGTACAAGAGGAGTTGACCATATTCGTTAGTAGATTTAAAGGTGACAAAAGTTCCTTTGTTTTAGTAAATGTTATCGTCGGAACGTTTTTTTTTTTCTTCTTCTTCTTTTCTTCTGTCTTTGTTTTTGCTGTAATTATAAACAACAGCGAAAAACACCAGACTTGATCCCATTTACTAATATATGGGATTAACACTTTGAAAGGGAAAACAGTACTTTTCAAAAATAAAATAACTCCAACATAGCAGATTATTGCACTTTACCACATGCTTGGTTAAAGCCAACACAGAGTCTGTACATATACCACAGCAGACGGAGACTACGTGCTTAAAAGTAAAACGTTTTCCTAAACTATTTTCAATTAATTAAGGCGAGACAATCCTTTGACAGTAATGGTATATAATATCATACCCTCTTGTCGTCGTTGGAAATTTACCGATATGGGAATTGAGGATACCAGTGATTGTCTCAAAATCAATTTCCAAGTCCAACTCGGTCGAGTTTGTCTTGAAGCTCAGAATGAGTAATTGTCGGGCTGGATTGATATTTTCTACGTAATGTACTCTGTCAATACATCTGAACTCAAGCACAGAGTACCTCTAAAACTTAAAGCAAACAATCTTGATGTCATCTATAAATATTTGGGTTTACCATATAAGAAATAAGAACAGATAAAAATATAAATGTAAACTGTCAAATATTTGGCAATGATACTTACACGAGGATCGAAACATAGTCTAATCAATTCCAGTTGCGTGGATTTGCGTTAACTTCTTTCTTCTTTCTTTAGTTTGATGCTACTGTCAAAATTCAAGAGATGTAGGGAACAAATCTGGATTATTTGTAATAGTTTCAGATGACAATTATCCCAGACATAAGTGACGGTCAAAGTAGAAAATAAATTTATACCGTTTACTGTTGTTAAAAGACTATTAGAGTCGAAACACCGTGTATCTGCAAAAACCTGTACCAGTCTCTAGTAATACTGAAAACATAACAAAAGTGGTGTTAAAAACATGTGAAATCAGCAAATGTCGGCTATCAATTGGCTTCTTTATCACTTTGGATTGTAAACTAATTGTATGTACTGGATTACCACTTTCATAATCTTCAAAGAACAGGTACATCCGCAAATCAGTTTCATTTAACAATGACATTTGGTGATCTCTGACAGCGTCAAAACTGATAAAGTAATGTCACTGCTAATGGCAGATTTGATGTAATTAAGGAGTCGAGCGGATTAACCTGTGTAAGACATCAAGCGAATGTGTTTGGCTCCAAAGCAGTCTACGTGAACTTTCTTACACCTTACTGACTGGCCACATCATCCATACAGTCTGTTGTAAAGCCTTTAAAATGGTGACAGACGTAGTTTGTCGATATTAGTTCTGGAGCCAATATCATATCAGTATCATGAATCATACTTAGTGCTACATGACAGTAGCACTTAGCTAAGTGTGCTTTACATCTGTTTATTTATTTATTTATTTTCTTTTATTACTGTTTTACACCGTGCTTAAGAATATTTCACTTATACGACGGCGGCCAGCATTATGGTGGGAGGAAATCTGGCAGATCCCCGGGGGAAGCCCACGGCCATCCGCAGGTTGCTGGCAGACCTTCCCACATACGGGCGTAGAAGAAGCCAGCATGAGTTGGGATTGAACTCACAGCGACCGCATCGGTGGGAGACTCCTGGATTATTGCGCTGTGATAGCGCGCTAACCGACTGAGCCACGGGGGCCCCTATATCTGTATAACATACGTTGCTTTGGTAGTTATAAGGCTTACTTATGTATGTTTCATGAAACTGATATATATATATATATATATATAGTACGAGAAAATCGTACTACGATTAAGCATTAACGTTAAGCATTGACTCCACTATGATTGGCTCACTCATTCAGTATTCAGGGTAGGCATTAGCATTATTTTTGTGAGAAAGTATGTGAATGTTATAGAAGTATGTGAATTCTATTTTAAAAAAAACCCTTTCTGTAAAGCAATTTAATTTATTCAGTGTCAGCTCTAGGTAGGCAAAACTTCATGTCCAGACATCGGACTTTCTTTGTTTGTGTCAGTACAATCTAAACCAGGCATTTAGTATTGTACTATCCGCCATCTGTCCGACTACACAGTACAAACTATTAAGTTTGAACTTGCTAACTGGAAAGCGACGGAATGTGGTACACCTGGGCGATTTCTAAATGCAAAAAAAATGATCGACTTCAGAACCATATTGTGGGATAAATTTCTCAACCGAAGAAAGGGACTGTTCTTTACTTTTGAATTTTTGACGCCTGGAATCAATAATTCTAGACAATTAAAGTCGCAGAAAGCCTGTCCCAACCCCACCCCCACACCCACACCCACCCTCACCCTCGTTTCAGACAAACCTTATCCCCTTTCAACTGACACAGAGAGTCAAGCGGAATATAAACACTGTTCACGCGAGTTTGCCTAGTGGCTCTGCTACATTATTTGACAATAACAAAACGAATCTTCTAAAGAGTTAAAAAAACAACAACAACAACACAACGCCGGTTCTGGACAATATTTAAATGAGATACAAGTCACATATTGCATTTAGTTTTATGGGTGGAGGGAACCCTGCATATATTAAGACAATCTCGCACATACACATTCTTTGTGTGCATCAATGACTTTTGCGAAGAGTTAGTGCAATGTGTTTGATACTTTTTTCGTATGTTATTTCTTCTGTACACTTCGCTCTATTGGTCAAAGTTCTGTTTTTGAATGGATGATTACGGGCGATCAGTCTTGAAACACACATTTCTGTACCGTGTGTAAGTTTATACCATGCACAGAAGATTTGGAAATTCGTCCAGCTCGGGTGGAATTTCATCCGGGATATTAACAGTATAGTTCCTGTGCTCAGACAAACTTGGTCCAGGCTCAAATCAAGCTGAGAAGAGTGACTCCCTATAGAGTACTACAAAACTGGTAGCCTGACTGAGTACATTTAAGGACGTCTATTTTTTTCTTCTTTGTTTCTGTAAAAGTCTTCATTGTTTCAGCATAAACTAATTAAAGGTTCAGAAGCAAGACTTAATCCCATTTATTTTTGTAATCGGTTTACTAATTTTAACACACAGAGGCAAATATTCAAACGGTAAAACAAAATACACAGGGCAGACTAAATGCACTTAGCGAATCACAATATTTAAACGGGTTTAAGACGAAGTCTAAGTTGACAGCCGACGAGGACAATATCTTTGACTCCAAGATATTAGGAGTGAATTCTGTCAGGACGTATAACGATGAGTAATAGCTGACATCAGTGTATCGTCTCGCCGTCTCCCAGCGACTTACTTGCGTCTGCTAAATATATTGTTAATTGATTAAGCGCATGTTACAAATATGAAAGAGGTTGTCATATTAATATAACTAGATTGCAAAGTATTTGCAAAGTACGTCGTGAAATGTGCTGAAGACGAATATCACTTTGCGTTGACTTTTCCCTTGTACATTGAGCGTAGACATAGGGGATTTAACTGCCTCGTGCTTTATTTGCGCGGTCAACCCTCCCCAAGAATAACATAGAGTAAAGGTAGAGTGATGTCTATTGATAGTAAAGCTACGCTGGTTAAGCTGGCATGGATGTATGTGTAGCAATTACAATGCTGTGCTGTTTTGATTTCAGCCGCTACAACAATGTGTTTTTGCGAAAAGCCGTAACAGTTTTTCGCTAAATAGAAATCCTCATCATTGGGATGTTTCGTCCGGTGTCAGCGAAACAAAATGGCATTAGCTGAAAACATCCATCGGATTACACACAGTTTACCCGACAGGCCTTCTGCCTTTAGACGAAAGCTTCGATTGAGGAAGCTGAATTCAAAGATGTTTTCCTAATGAACTTGTGTTAAGTCAAAAACGTTACAGGCGTTTTCATACACCAGGTATGGTTTAAATATATGAACCATGAAACCTCTCAAAGTCCTGCAAATCTTTATACTCAGTCAGCCTACCCCCATTCCCCCTCCCCGCCCGATCAACGCCACCCCTATACACCAACCAAGTGATTGCTTTCAAGCCGTGAAGTTTGTTTCGCGCTGTGAAATAACACTGATCGCGTCGCGTGATGAAAGACATTGCTTTGAAGGAAACATAACTCACCATGTGAACACTGGTTAGCCACACAGCAGCCGAAAGGAGTTAATCACACCGGGTCAGCTGGTCATATCTCTTACAAATGTCCTCAGTCTGGTTTTAGAACAGCTAGAACATAACAAATCCCTTTTACAAATGCATACTATTAACACTGCATTTGTTTTGTTTCTTTTCCGAAAGATGCAATGTTAAGGCAACGCAATCAACCAGACTAAAGATTAAGCCTGTGCAAGACAAAGTAGGCCGTAAGACAACATGAAGAAAATGATTTGGGTTTAAACGGAGTTTTTTTCCATTTTGATACTCTAAATTAATCAAAGCATTTCTTACATTCTGTGTATTTTGTGATTTCAATAAATGTGACAAGTTATTACTGCAAAAACCAGCCAATGGTATTCCAACAAACCCTTTCATTCTATACGTTTCTCAAAATTTAAACTGAATACCCCTCTCTTGTTAGTAAATTCGAACGGAGTGTCCAGAATTTCTGAGAGATATAGTGTATCCAAATAGTGGACCATTAGTATATATGGTGGTGTTAATCAAATATGAATCTCAGTTGCGCTTTCATTGCAACTCCTGATATATCCATAGTGGCAATCTTATCATGTTCCACGCGATGAACATAGGCCCCTAGCCTATATTTATATATATATATATATATATATATATATATATAAGCAAAATTATCTCCCATCTCTAATTATCTTCCATCAGCTTGTGGACGGTCGTGGGTTTCCTCCGAACACTGCCAGGTTTTCTTCCGCCATAAAGGTGGCCACCCTCGTATAAGTGAGATATATCTGAGCAGAGTGTAAAACACCAGTCGAACAATCTTGAAGACTGGGACATTTCTTTTCTTTAACTAGATGTTCTTGTCACAGTTGTAGTTCTTGTTGTTTTTTTTTTATTATTATTATTATTATTATTATTATTATTCACACATCTGTAGAACCTGATTGACAATATTGAAGAAAACCGCATAGTGTGGATTGTCGTGAGATTTTAGTCATACGGCATACATATCGTATTGTGTAAAGGTCCTTAGCTCCATTAGACAGGTTGCCTCGACAAACTGCGCAGTGCACTTGTTAAGGGTCACGCATGACTGAATTGTTATTTAACATATTGTAACACTCCTATACCACGTGATAATGTACCGGATAACCGCTTTCAAACAGAAGTTCTATGATGCTGGACGCCGTTGCATAAGTGAAATATTCTTACACGGCATAAACAAAGAAATACATAATAATAAGTCACGAAGTCAAACTGAAGTCGAATACATAAAACCAAAATATCACTGCAGACCGAATACGCTTAACGAGACTTCATGACATCCTGGTGGAAGACAAGGTACAAAACAACTAAAAAGAAAGTTGATTTGTTTTTGACTCAAAGACAGTATAACGATATAGAAATATAATAAGTTACACGTTATTGTATCATATAATTAACACGTACATGTATTTGCATTTCAATTTGACATTCCTCTTCGTTCTTAAGTAATTCTCCTCAGAAACCTCGTGAAAACTGAAAATGAAATGCACGTCTCTGATTGTAGCGACAGTCACAGTATACGGGGACACTTTACCATGTCATCGCTCTTTTTGGTTGTCTCAAAGAAGATAGATAAATACATACATACATACATTAGTCGATTTTTCCAAAAAGAACCTTGCCATACTTGTACATTTGTTCTGTAATTACGTGTATATAGGCCCTGTTAGATACTCCTGTAAGCTCCGATTTTTAAGTAAGGCGAAGTAATCCGTATTACATTGTGAATGTGGGCGAAAGTGGTGTCCGGGTATAGGTGAACGTTTTGCTAAGTTTGGCTGTCCTGTCAGTTCAGCCTGTACCTTGAAATGAATCACTTATCGACGACCTGTCTGCTAAACTTCACCTCGCCCATTTTGCTATGAGCACGCTTATTTCCAATCAGCGGAGATTTAGGTGATAAACGTTCACGATTTTAGTGTAAAAACTCATCATTGTTGTACTTCTTTATTCATTTATTTAATTGGATTTGACGCAGCACTCAAGAATATTTCACTGATACCACGACGGCCAGCATAAAAGTCAGAGATTTGTGTCGTAAACCTACTTAGTGCTGATAACATTGTTGAGAGGATACACATTGCTTTGGATCCCAAGTGTTCTAGGTATTATGATCCATGAACGATACGTTTTCACCCAACCGTCGGAGAAGACAAGCTGGTCCCAGTCTCATGAAGCACACTTAGCTAAGTATTGGCTTAACTTCCATGACAACGTATGTTGTAGAGATAGGAAATGCACTTAGCTAAGGGCTACTTAGCACTAAGTACGCTTCATGAAACCGGGCCCAGGCCTCTTATACCCGAAAGTTTATATCGGTAAAACACAAGGAAAATGAAACCATACATGTATACAAACATCCGATTGTTAGGTGAAGTTTAAAAAGCTTTTAATAAAAACAGAACATTGCATGCCGAAGTAACTGTAAAACTGATAAATCGCCCGATCGCTCTGTCTATCGGTCAGTAAAATTTGTACATGCTATCTTTTAACTTAGATTATGTCACTGTATAAAGTTACATTCGGTACACTAAGACATAGCTTTTTTCCAGGATGTCGCGCAATTATATTGTAAATTTGCACTTCTTAAAACTTTTTCATCAACGCTGTGCTATTCACTGAGCTTGCAAACAGTTTCAGGTACTCGCTACTGTGGCAAAATGTCGAGTCGGATATCTGTTATATATAAAAATGTACCGTTTATGTAAGATATGTTACTAGTATAAAGACCAGTGTATAAACAGTATATGACCACGTTATGCTTTATGATCCGATTTACATACACTTAGAAAAAAATCTGTCAAACTCGTCGATTGATTTGATGTTGTTAACTAGTTTCACCGTATCTTACCGGCTTGTGACTTCACGTCGCTTTCAAGATTTCGGCCTTTACTTGCAGCAGACCGGTTCCACTGATAACACAGTTACATGTATAGTTCCGCCTCACAAAATATTGCCAATTTTGGCGTTTTACACATGACCCGCCACCGGATTGAATCCGAATCTCTCACTAAGGAGTTGGACTCACTAAAAGCACTCTCGTGTGGAATTGGAAAATAACATTCCTATGTATTAATACATTGACACTCATGGTAATACCTTTTGAAATCATGGAGATAGCTGAATTCATTTTGACCAAATTAGCTTTTCAAACATCACCTTCTTAATAATGTGAGATATCGTGTTTCTTCCCTTGCACTATGCCACATATATAACCAAAATGGTGTACATTATTTTATTTATTTATTTCATTGTTCTTAAACACCATACTCAAAAATTTACACTTAAAAGATGGCTGTCTGTGTTATGGATGGAGGAAACAGGAATGCCCGTGACATATACCACCGACCTTTGGCAGGTTACTGACGCACTTTTCAATGACGTGCATGACGCGCAGATACAACACCGTAGGTACGCACATCATTTTATCAGAGACAAGTTACCTTCAAAAAACAGCACAAGGGGACAATGACCGCTTATATTATGCCAAAAGACGGGGAGGCTGAGAGAATCTACCAATTTTCTGTCCAAGGTAGGGCTTAGTATTCTGGAGATAAGAACAGAATAGTACGGCTTAGACTCGTCCATCTCATCCACCGGTATTTTTGTCTTTATGTTGTTTGATAAAATGAAAAGCCGTCCTTGGTCCAGGTAGGATTAGCTTCCGATGATGCGCTAGCCAAATCTCCACGACATTCAGGTAACTTTCCGATAGTTCCATCGTTGTGTTCACCGTGTACTGAAAACACACACACAAAAAGAAATATTAAAGCCATGACAGAAAGGGGTCTTCTTCTTGGTGAGTTGCATTTTATATACAGCTACAAATTAATTTGTAGCGACACGGTAAAATGTGATTAGCCGGTGTTATCGGGAGGGCAACCAGTCCGTATTCGTGTTAGGAGTAGACAATGACGTCATGATTATTTGTGGAATTACATAATCACACTTGGTTACGCTGAAGGTGAACGGCCATCGCCATTCGTCACCTACTTCGCCTCTCTTTGGATTTACGTCGGGAATGGCCGAAACTAGACTTGTGTGTATTGAATGGCTAGCTTCCCCCCAAAAGTGGTCTTGGTCTTATTTTCAAATCTAAATAAAGTATTATCATTACAAATGGGAAAAAATGGCTAAGTCTCACAAGCATTTTTATCATTTCTAACTTATTAAATTTTTTCATTTTGACAAATAATTTCTCACGTAATATCATTATTATTCAATATGGTTGTCCCCATAGAGCCTTCGTTTAAAGATCTCGAGCGTTTATTGTACAGCCTTCTCTACGAGTGAAAAACGTAGATTTCAGAGAAAAGCAGGTGGAAACATTATACAATGCGTATTATTCAATGCATATTAAAATAGACACAGTTACTGTTCTGTCCACAGGATACGAGAAGAGTGTGATATTGTGACTTTGTATATCTCTTTGTAGTATCTGCCTGGTTTCTGACATACGGAAACCAAATCTGGTTACGAACATACAGAAACGAAGCCTGGTTCCCTATATATGGAAACCAGCCATAAGACGTAACAAGATGGTGCTACAATACATTACAAGCCATTAATTAGATTGTAAATTTGCCTCTAAGTTTTAGATTGGGGCTATGGCATATTTTACACCGATAGACTTGCCTACTACGAGATTCTCCGAGGTCAAGTCTCTCAGGCTAGCCAGGTTAGTACTGATTCGCAGTTCAGAATGGGGCTATAGCCGACGTCCTACAAACTATGCGAACTATGCAACAGCCGCCTGTGACGTTGTTTCACAAATCCGAGCAATATTTTCATGATGGTGAGAGGAAACCGGACTGAGCATGGATGGAACGCATGACCCCCTACATGCAGGTTACTGGCACAGAGCTCCCTACTTATGACCCGAAAAGAAGCCGGGCTTCAACTCATAGCGACTGTATTAGTAAGAGCCTTCTAAAAACTATGTTGCGCTAGGAGCCTAACCACCCGACCACGAAGGCACCATTAAAGATAGCTCTAAACAAATGTATTCATCATTTTTTAGCATGATATGAATGAGACTGTGCTCATTTTATTGCAAATTCAGCTAAGATGTTATCAAATGTCCCACCCTCAGAAGAATGATGTATACAGTCTCTGTGTACGTCTTTGAATAAGCCGTGTTCAATAAATCGAAGGTATTTTAACATCGACGCATTTGTCAAGACAATAATACTATCTGGGTAAACTAACACGACCTCGTCGTTATCAGATGAACACAGGCCATTGCCCTGGATCTACCGGCCAGTGGCATCCTTTCACCAGCATCCCGTTGACATATTGTTGAATTATACAATCAGTTTCGCCAAATGTATATACATGTATCACCGGGGCGCTTGCGCAGCGCAATGACCCAGAGGCCTTCCACCAATGAGGTCGCTGTGAGTTAAAGTTAAGCTCGTGCTTGCTTCCTCTCCTCTGCTTCAACCTGTGATCTTGGGTTTCCCCTTGGCTCTGCCCGGTTTCCTCCCACCATAATACTGGCAGCCGTTGTATAAGCGGAACATTCCTTACTACAGGGTAAAACACCAATCAAATAAATAAATAAATAAATAAATATGTATCAGCAATCTTCTGTTGCCTGATCTCCAGCAAAACAACCAGATGCATGTAACTGAACTCTCGAAAGAATTTAAATACAACAGTAAACAAGGCTTCAAAACAATACTTAAACGACAAAGCATCCTCACACAGTTCGACTGACAGAAACCACTGTATCATTTTCAAGACAATAAATCGACCACTAGCTACGCAAGAGCCTATTACGGGGTCACTGACCGGGTGGATTGTTATCTCGTGTATAGGTCATAGACCGATAAGATAATTACGCGCATCGGCGATGGTTGGAAGAATGGTTTCTGTCACTGCTTAAGTGTCGGCATTCCTTAACCATATAGACAGCAGTTTCTGTTTATTTCATTCACTGTCACCGTGACATTATAGCTTTATTAAAACCCCGAACCTTATTTCTGGCCATCTTGAAGGGGATAGAGAAACAAATATTGTCTTTTATTTCTGCTTAAAAGGATTGCCTTGCACATGGCACCAGGCATTCAGTGTCACCTGACACCAAACTGACCATCCCGCACCTCGCCTCGGCCATCATTTATTGGATTTATTTCACTGGTGTTTAACGATGTACACGCATAGTGTTTTTCTAACAAGACATTGCTCAAGTTTATCGATGTATAAAGTGACAGTGACGTGAGTAGGCTAGACCACCGCCCTACAACAGGTACCTGGAAATCTTCCTGAGTTAAAGCCACAGCTAAGTTATCTTGAGTTATGTTCTAACTGCCAACCTTATTGTCCAAGAGAAATCGGCTGAGCATTCTCAACTGAGAATCACAACTAAGGTGGCTAGCGTGCTGGACAACGACTCTCATACTGATAGGAGCATTTTGGAAAACATGAAGACCAAGGGGGACTACTATGTTTGCTCAATGCGCCAATATCCAAGGAAGGAACTATTTTCAAACTTTAGTAAACATTCGTTATGCCAACTTGGACTGTAAAAAAATACTCTATTACAGCTCGATTTTTCCCGACTATTCGGTGCGTTGTGTCACCTGCTGAACTACAGTTATTATTTTTTATCTCACTGTTGAGAAAAAATATCAAAATGCCATAACCAAGTTGGCTCAGTAAAGCGTCGGAACTACCTACACATAAATTGCCCACCCCAACCCCCAAAAATAAAATTTTGAATTAATGCTGTGTATCTAGTCCAGAGCTTGATCTCGGGGAATCTAGTAGTAGGCAAGTTTGGCAGTGTCCACAATAATCCACTGAGACGAGATCTACGCACTTTTTTCTCAAATAACCAGGACGATCATGGCCCAGCAATCCAGGATACCAGAAGTCACAGTTGATTCATATTTGGACCATTCTAGGCCTATTCCGTGAATATAAAATTTTGTATACCTTATCGTCGATTCCTTCCACTGGACATGGCATCATTCTCACATTACGATAGGAACCGTACACCGTCCTGTACCACAGCATGTCACATTTGTTAGTGTCTTGCAGATCCTCTACAGCAGATATCGCCCTTGATTCACCTATCCCTCGATGGTACACACTAAATGACACCCGGTTTGGGAAATTGAAATTTTCGATACTGAAAATTTTCTCAACGTGAAAGTTCTTGATATGCGGATCTGTTGCCCGGAAGAGAAAAAAGACACTGGTATTTGTTTCATGTCCCTTCCAAATTGAAATATTTAAGGTCAACCATTGATGCATTTGCTGTTCAGAAGTGTTGAGGGCTTTGTCATGATCGTACTGAAGCTTGTTGTCGTAGACTCCTGGAAACATGTGACGTATGTTGTCCAAGTCTGAAGTAGCGATGACGTAACGTGGTGTCATCTTCCCCGCCACATATATCACCATGACAACAAGCACGTGTTGAAGGATCGTGGCAGCATTCATTTTAAACTGTTTTGTAAATATCGTTCTACGGGAATAAAAATATAAATGTGCTGTTTAGGGCTTGTATTTTTATCCACCGATATATAGTCCCTTGCTCAGATTATGCATCTATTTATCTAGCAGATAAAACGCTAAACTGCAGATAAAACGCTAAACATTGCATGTCGGCAGCTAAATGTATTAATACCCATCTAGATTCGAGTGATATCCACAATGATGTATCCCACACACCTGTCGCACTGGTAACAATACACTGAATAGGACGGAAGGCCGAGAAACAGCCCTTGGCTTCATCATTCCGTATTGTCGTCCCAGCTTACAGCGGAAGCTATCTACACAGTGTGGATTCAGATGGCCAAAATAAGTTCGTCCATGGATTGATCCATTGCGATGTCCAATGCCAACATGGGATATGTGTACTTGTCAAGAGATGGTATCGTCAAAGCAAATTTATCAGCACGTTAATATATCTGTCAAGGCAATGTGTTGTCCATGAATACAGCCATATAAACACCTGGAAGGGGATAAATATCTATGCAGGCCCGGCACTGCCCATGAATACAGCACGTACTATGTATCTCCAGTCATCACGAGTTAATATAATTTCCACGAATATTGTCACATCAACGGAGGGATATACCAACACAAATCCTGCGAATCCAGCCCGCGAGTACAGGATTATCTCCAAAAAGCCCGGGAGACATGCACGCTTTCAGTTGAAGTTTTGCCCAGGAAAGCTGTCATATGGACATGGGGGAAGGAGGAGGGGGGGGTATACAGGTATAGATACAGCGCAGTTCACGAATAGTGAACTATTTCCTGTTAGCACAAGAGGTATTGCGAAGGTGTATATCAGTCGGTGGATATACAAATAGATCTTCAGCACTATCCACGGAGACAGAACTATCCCCAAGTAGCACGAGATGTACGTCTGACTTCAGCTGATGTTTTCCCCCCACGAATACTGTCATATCCACTGCGGAGGGGGGAGGGATATACACGCACATCTCCCCATACTATCCACGAAGGCAGAAACAGCACGAGATATACGTATGATTTCAGATCAGGCGCTGCCTAAAGATGTGTTTGTCATGTCAACTAGGCAATACACCTGCTGATGTCGAAAGCACAAGCCTTGGTTTATGCTTATAACAGGCACAGGCCTTCAGCACCGAATGCTTCAGTGTCACGTGAGTAACGATGTGCCTGCGGCGTACTTGTGAATGTGGGTTAAGTTCAATGTTAAGAGCACCACATGTCTGCAGAGGCGCGTAGGCAGCACGCATTTTTGTCTATGTCTGTATCTGTACATGTATATGAATGCATTTGTGTAACACTCAAACTTTTACATGCAGACCAAGATTTATGTTATTAGGTCAGATCAATGTGAGAGTGTAGATATTGAAAATAAGACTCGAAGTGTCACTGCAGGCTTATATACAAGGTGTAGACTTCAACGTTATCGCAGCTGTCAGGAATGTAGAAGGAGGAAATGACACGCATATATAAGCTTTCAGCTTATCTAGTTTATCTGACGTAACAAAAATATTACCGTATGTTTAGCAAGTTAGCTCTTTGTATGAAATGTGCATTAACTGCAGTATGCAACGGTTGCTGGTATAAAAAAAGCTCTCGGACGGGAAATATGTTTATACTAATATTCTAAATCCTCCAGTTTCTTTTAGGTCCACAATAAACCAGACAGATCAAACAAATCAACAATATCCGATTGGTGTTGAATCTCAACAGATGCAATCCTTGGAGTGGGGCCACAAGACCAGTAGAACTGACTACGGCCTCTCTGTGCCTGATCGACACGTGCTGAAGATTTGCCCGCCTTAAAGATCTGGATTCAGCCCTTATAAAAACCGTTTTTAAAATAAATCGTCAGTTTTGAAATAATAAAAAAAACACTTCTGAAGAAAAACTACTATTGGTGAAATAAGCTACACTTCTAAAATAAAAAAAATTGATCCGTTTTGAAATAATTCTGCTGTTTACTTTCAACATAAAAATTTATCACCCCAGAAGCAAAAAAAATGCACTTCAAAACTGACAATTTGGCTCGTACACCCCTCAGTAAATGAACACATCACCAGTCAATAAGCCAGCTGATAGATTAATGATGAAGAAAACAATTCGATAAAAGCACGTGGCGCTTACACATCAGATTTTCTGAAGCATAGGGTTCTTGCACACCCTGTATGCAGGGAATCGCTTTAAGTATGTAGGAAGTTGAGTACAATTTATCAGTCACGCTTCAGCCTGAAGATAAAGTTAACACATCACTGGTATGCCTCAAAGGTCTAGTTTTTTTCATGAGATCTTCCACAGCATAACGCCAACTCGTTCTCACTCAAACGCAAGCTATAACGCCTACAATAATTG
Source organism: Acanthopleura granulata (assembly GCA_016165875.1). Lineage (NCBI taxonomy): Eukaryota > Metazoa > Mollusca > Polyplacophora > Chitonida > Chitonidae > Acanthopleura > Acanthopleura granulata. The sequence continues at coordinate 12,228,447 of JABBOT010000013.1, forward strand.
GATCAGCTGACAGATTTTATAAACTATTGTCAACTTTATTCCAAGCATTGGAGTCCACACCATGACTACCCGATATGATGTTTTTACTGGGCGACGTCTCTCCTGACTTACAACAGCAGCGAAACTACAGAGCCTACATGTATAGCGACAGCTGGTTTCGACCCTTCATGAGACCTCATTACCAATGCACCCATCGGCTGCTTGTGGTGAGAGCAGCGCTTGTGTTAGGGAAATCTTCGCATCTAGGCATGTAATAGCGGCAGTGGTATTTTGTGCAGCCTGATTTTAATTGTTCAGTATTTTATACAAAATATAGATCTATCGTGCCGTTTTGCGGTTGTGTATCCAGGTTACTGTTTGTGAAATGTGATGACAATTCAACATTTGTGTGATTCTAGACCAGCGGTATCTAATAAAGTTCCGCTAACATCCCCGCCTGTTTTATTTTACCTAATTCTGTTGACTGATTGAATGAATGAATGATTATGGTTTGATGTCACGTCGGCAGTATCTCAGGTAATTCTCCTGAGGCCATTTCACTAGGGTAGAGTAAGGTTAAACATTTCGATGAGAACTTAGCCTCTGAAAAGAGACCGGATTTCAGCACTTAAGTGTAACCAGATTACAACTATCACCTCGTCGTCGCTGCTTTGAGTTTACTGTCTTTGACGTAAGCTTGTATATGCACCGTACATCCTTTCATTACGAACCCGCTGCTTGCTGCTTATTTGGCCCATTTTTAAGATCAGTTATTCGGAGACAAGCAGTTTTCATCTGTTTGGTTTTATGGAAAATCAAGTGATGGGAACTGATTAGGGTAGTAGCCCTAACCATTTAATATAGGTGCATTAATTCACATATATCCAAGGAGGGCATTTGAAGATTTCCCTGGATTGATATTCCAGAGAAAGTTTAGGTAAGGGAGACTACTCCTAAGAGAATAAATACAATGCACGAGACAGGCAACGTCTGTACTGACAATGCTATTAATAGGCATGCTAACTGCCTTAGAGGATAACACAGCAAAAGATATAACCAAAGTTATTTCAGAAGAGGGGTCCATACCGACCTAAACGGGCAGAGGCATTTTTTATGACGTACTTGGTAACTCTATAAATCATTTAGTCTGGAATTTTTACATGGCCATAGGATACGCCATTTTAGAGAAACCCAAAACACGTTGTCTCGTCATCCGTACAATACGCTCTTCAGTATTAGGGTCGAGACACTCTTGTGTGTGTGAAGTACGGTCCCGTTTATTATTACAATCGAAGGCCACGCATTGTGGCCTCCTTGTTGTGACCTTAGAAAATGTGTCACCTTGGTAGATGTATTCCACTAACACTTTCTCATTGATGATGGATTTAAAGTTGGCCTATATCACAACTGCCTCGTAATCATTGGGAAAACAGCTGATTTAACACTATTTCTGTATGGCAAAATGGTGAACTAAGTACTGCTGACGTCACAGCGAAAACATATGTCTTCCTGCGTGGTAGAAATATCCCTCCCTTGATTGGTGAAAATTGAGAGCGTGGCTTCCTTTTCGATTTTCCCGACGTGTGCGTTTCTGCTTATTTTTATCTGCGATATCTCCGTTATCATCCATCACAAAAATAAAAAAGGGCATTTTTTGAACTATGAAAAGGATTCTTTATCGATACGTAGAAATATTTGGTATAGTGTTGTCTTTTTGTTTTAAGACCTGCACTGTTTTACAACAACAGTACCTTCTGCTTGCTGCGGATCGAAAGTTGCTCTTAAAGCATTCATAAAATCTAATGTTCGTTGTTCTCCGTATTTAGTTTTTATCAACTTCTAACAAGTATCTGGGCGCAAATAAGACAAAGTATTCCGTTGTAATAACTGGAAAAGCCTGTCACATATAACACATACAAGTAACATGCGGGGCCCATAATAATGCAAGTAAAATGCTGCGCCTACAACCTTAATGCAAGTAAAACACTTCGGCAAATCTTTAATACAAGCACGAGTAAAATGAAACACCTATGATCTTAACACCAGTACAACTGAAATGCTGCACCTATAATCTTAATTCGAGAACAAGTAAAATGCTGCACCTATAATCTTAACTCGAGAACAAGTAAAATGCTGCTCCTGTAATCTAAATACATGTAAAAATTTTAAAAAATCTTAAAATGCTGTACGTAATCGTGTATAACGCCACATGGCAGTGGGCAAATGACGTTAGGTCACCCTCTAATAACAATCACAGGTACACAAACTGTAACAAAATTGAACATGTGAACAGTGTGAGAGAGTTTCTTATCAGTTCAACCAGAGGACTAAAGGTTCGGTAGCCTATTCAACATGTCCCCTCTCAGCCTTGGCTGTATTTTTTTTTCTCCCATCTTTACTAAAATAGCTGTTGAAAAACAATACCAAATATTATGTAAATTGCTAACACATTCAAATTGGTCAAGCGGAGTTACATGCAGGGTTGCTCATTATAGGTTGCATGGTAACCTTTTGGATGTATAGGGTGGCTCGAACAACAATCACATGTCAACCACGAGGAAGCTATAGGGTGGCTCAGTATTTGTGGCGTGGCAACCTTCCGGAAGCTAGAGTGGTGGATCGCGTTGCAGCTTTCAAGGAGCAAGAATGGCTGCAAGAGCGATGATAGTCTGGTTGACCAATGGTCGCTTCACAACATTCCGAGGGCTAATTTGAATGTACATTGATTGGTCGCTGAAACTTACAGAAGCTAGTGATGCTTGGCAATAGAGACCCAGGGCTAATATCTATTAACCAACTTAAGACAGAGTCATAATTTCCAAGACATTAAAAAGCCAAACTCAGAACAGGAAAGAACTCAAGGTATACTTGGTATATACTTCGTTCTGGAAAAATCAATGTACAATTTTTAATCGTCGTAGAGGAAAGCTTTTTAATTGTAGAGCATATTTAGGTTTTTGACGTTTGTTGAAATATAGGATCAGGAACAAAAGTAGACGAGACTGGAAATCGGTCACGTAGGACTTAACTGGGCAATTGTCCAGGGTATTTCCCCGCTGCCACCGTTCTTGTGATGTATTTATTTATTTATTTATTTAATTGGAGTTTTACGCCGTACTCAAAAATATTTCACTTATACCGCGGCGGCCAGCATTATAGTGAGAGGAAACAGGACAGTACCCGGGGGAAACCCACGACCGTCCGAAATTGCTGGCGGGCCTTCTCACATACGTCCGGAGAGGAAGCAAACATGAGCTTTGTTATGTAGTATGGCTAAATGACACGTGTGTTACTTATCAACCGTCCATTGCAAAATGGTACAATTGTGAGTACAAGCGTATAAGAATAACTCTTTACCACGAGATATAATGTACTTTGTACATGAAGATAATTTTTGCAATTGTGATTCACAAAAGGTCTTCCAACATTAGGGATTTAGGCCTACACTTCGTGATATACTTTTCAGACTGGAAAGGCACCGACTCGCGCATATGTGGTCTGCAGACCAACGTTAAGATCCCTTTCATCATGTTCGCAGATTTGAATTCAATGCACTGAAAGACTCGCGAAGTCTATAGCCATGAGCCGCTAGATATCACGTCATCCCCATCACTTCAACTATTTACTGATCTCACCTACGTCACCACGGCGGCTGAATGGCTATTATTTGTTGTCTCCATGGGGCAGTGTGTCCCGTTTCCAACGGAGAATTCGGTCAAAGACCTTTTGATTATCGGCAAATAAAGCAAACAACGATGCCGTTTATTGAAGGGAATTATACGTTCGTTGCGTACGTTCACAACGGTTTTTCAGCTTACACAAGTTCCACGCCCGACTGGTTTCTGCTGATACCACCTTGGTGACCTATGGAAGTAGAGCCATCAACTACCGGAAGTGGTGCGCAGTTCGTGAATAGGTCATATGGATTTTTTGTTCCATTATCACACTGCTTGGGCGGATTCTCTGGTAGAATCGGAGTTTGTGTGTGTTGTTTATGGAAACAGACTTCTAACTGGACTGCTCACACAAAATTCTGAAGGTTTATAGCAGGCTATCAGAAATGTCTGCATTTGTGAGTCCAATTCAGTGGTACGGTATGATATCTAAAAATGGAAGAAGATAACTAGCGGAAAACAGCCTTACAGAGATCGTTCAGTTACACGGAGTCTTACACAAAGTTCAGTGCACTTCACAATTCATTAAATATGTATGTGTATGTATCTATGCTTGGGTTTTACGTCACACTCAAACATTTCTCAGTTATGTGTTAGCGTGTATATATATTCTATATCTCCTTGTTACAGGGCGAGTACATGATACCAAAGTGCTTCTGCCACTGGAAAACATCATGCCGAAGACACCAGAAATGACACCCGACCCAGTTGCACAATACTAACACAAGGCCGACCAGTCCTGTTTCCTTGCTCTAAAGTCTCAGTGCTGAGCGCCAAGCGAGGCAGCAACAAGCACTATTTTTAAAGACTTCGGTATGACCCGACCTAGGATTGATCCCGGATCTCCCGATCCAGAAGCGGACGCTCTAACTACTAGCTCATCACGAATATGAAATACATAGAGCCTGTCTTGAACCCGCATGCCCTGCAAAAATCAACATCGTGTGCCAGGTGAAGGAAAGTCAGTTATTTGCTTAAGGTGTTTCGTTTTTGTCCTTAGCATACCGGTAACACTGCATGCTGAAGTGGTATAAGTGAAATTTTTTGGCATACGTCTACGATAAACACCAATCAAATAAATACACAAACGCACAGGCAGAGTTAGCCTCTCAACCGCATGTGCTATTTACGATAAACTCTGTGGCTAATGCAATTTCAACAATTTGCTCCCCTCCCACACCCTCTCTCGCGCTCGAATTGTTGACGGAAATCTGATTCTTTAAACACCGATAGTCCACAAAAATCAGCATACACCATTATAGATTGATGATAAACTGACAACTTTTTGTTCCATCTCATATCGATTGTGAAGATGTTATACATGCATTCAGGAAACGCCTCAGTTGCGCAATTAGCAACGGAAACACAAACTAGTACTTTGTTCCCCCGATAATAATCAATGGAAATACTGGAGCTCGAGATAGATTAATGGGAGAAATCTTTGTGACACTGAATGATGTAGGAGCGCAGAATATGCCATGTCAAATTGAGGTCTCGATATCGGCACCATGATAAATGGTCATCGAACGAACTAACTGAAATTTATTTATTTATTTATTTGATTGGTGTTTTACGCCATACTGAAGAATATATCACTTATGCTATGGCTGCGAGCATTACAGTGGGAGGAAACCGAGCAGAGCCCGGGGGCAAACCAACGACCATCGGAGTGAATTGATACTAGGCTTGTCTTCAACAACAACAAAAACAAGAAATACGATGTGACAAGTACTACACGATTGAATGCCGATATTATTATATGCGCAATAGGTCCACAGTCCAATACGAACTGCGGCTTGCAGGTAGCATGTTAACTAAATGATTTTCATGAGATAATGGCGTTGGAACAAGTCTGTTCATTATTAAAATTGCCAGTTGCCGTTCAATCGGTGGCTCGAATGGCTCAAGAACCACTGGCTCACTTGCTTAACGCCAGGAGTCATTTTCACTAAAATTCGCATTATTTGCATCATTATATATATAATATGTATTGAAACCCCATTGTATCTGACCTTTGAGGAGAGACACTGTCGCTAGATCTTGAAAGTCCCTTTTTTCCACATTGTTTACGTGATGACCTCTTCAATACATGTCCTGGGCGATGTTCCCTTAAAAGGTTACATGCATTACCTGTTGTTCTCTTCAATTCACACGTATAACGCGATGTTCTCGTCAGTATAAACATTACGTAATGTTCTCTGCAGTGTGCATGCAGTACATGTTCTGTTCCGTGTACATGCATTACGCGGTAATCTGTACACGCATTACATGGTGTTCTGTTCAGTAAGTAGGCCCTACATTTCCCCATATTCATCGTTGTAAACACGGATCATGAGAAGTTTCCTTCATTACATACACTGCGCGACGTTGCCTTCAGCTGCTAAATTACATAACATTCTCTTTAGTTCATGTATTATATCATGTTGGTGTTTGCATTGCGCCATGTTCTCTTTGGTGTACATTGTGAAATGTTCTCTTCAGTATACGCCGTGTTTTTTCTGTTCAGTACGGGCATCACGTAATGTTCCGTTCAGTGCATGCCGTGTGTGATTTTTCTGTTCAGTACAGTCATTACGAGATGTTCTCTTCAGTACATGCTATACGTGGTTTTTTTTTAGTCAGTACACGCATTACGTGCTATTCCTCTCTTCTGCACGTGCTTTATGTGATTTCTCTGTCCAGTACACGCATTAAATGACGTTCCCTTCAGTACATGCATTGCGTAATGTTTGTTTCAGTTCATGCTTTATACCTGATTTTTCTACTCAGTACACACAGGACGTGATATTGTCTCCAGTAGGCCTACACGCATTACGCTGTGCTCCCTTCAGCTCCTGTATTACGTGATGTTTGCTTCAATCCATGTTTTATACATGCTTTTGCTATTCAGTTCTGTATTGCTTTCCCTGATATGTTTCCTTCAGTATACATGTATCTAATCAAACACCAGACCAGTTTGGACAAAGGCAGCTAGTGTGATTGACTTTAGATCGAAACCATCGGCCTTTACACGCTTGTTTGGGGACGCATTCCGCTCTACTGATCTCCGTTATACGGCAGGTGTTATCAGATTTTGAGCTTTCTGCGACATTGCCGCACTCTATGTGCACATTCCATGGATAAAGCATGTTAAACCCGTACAAACCTCGGCAGCATAGCCTTAGGCAGACAACTTCGATCTGTGAGATGGGGATATCGTACCCATGTTATTACTTATCCAATTATACAATTAGCGTGTATACTGATGTCATTTCCTCCGGTAATGAGGTTTAGTGTTGCACCCATCAGTTCACCGGTGTACTTGTATAATAGGGTTACATACATGATTTGCTTAGGGCATGCATGTGTCTGTAGGCCAGCTTGCTATGGAAGAAGGATGGGGCCACTCACGTTGGCTACTTGAGACTATACCTTTGATAACCAGCAGATTGAGTATATGCCGATATCTTAAGTCGAGACTTGAAAAGAAAAAAAATCGCGCTGTTATTTGCTAATCTTGACTGCCGTGTTTTGCACCACCGGATTAGTGTGTAAACGTGAGTGTATGCATGGTCGCATTTGTCTTCCATACATTACATGAATGCACCTGTAAATCACTTGACGCTTCACTGAGCATACAACATGTATATCGACCCAGGCTTATGTACGTTTTATTGATGGTCAGATCGATCTTCCATATATATATAATGTAAACTCGCATAACGAGTTACAGCTGATCCTGTTTTGGATCCTCAGATCTTCTAATACCGTATTGATCCTCCCGCTGATGGGGTGGGCAGTTGGCAGGTTGGTGCTGTACACAAGGCACCATACCTAGTCCAGGTGGAAACGTCGTGAAACGAAAATTAGCAACAATTACGCACAACCCATTAACACATTCCGATCGGATTTTAGGAAGTGTCCATATTTAAATATGGTACCTACTTAACCAGGCTGAACTATATAGGTTTAACAATCGCGACGAGGCATGAACTCGATCGGCGTTGTTGTTGACCAAAAATGTTTGTTATTAATAGATATGTACACTTGTATGCATGTATACATAGTTTATAAAGACGAAAGTACGTATAATTTAAACATTTACAAATGCCATTAATACTTGAGACCAAGACCCTGTTAATCGGCCTATTCTTTATCAGAATAAAAGATATTTCATAGGTTAAGTTCATGTAAAGACAATGGCAATGCTTTTGTTAAAGTTATATAGCTGTTTAATGTGAAATGTATATGACTTATATACTCAGTATATACACGTATACCCATACCACTGTATGACATCAATGGCGTTAAGAAAAGCAAATTAAGCAGACGTGCACAAACAAGCTTTTTCCATCATTCACAACACTTTTATAACGACCCTGAAATGTTGGCAAAAACTGGGCATACGCTTTTTTTTATATTTAAATGATACACATTTGCCTGTCTTTGTTTTACGTCGCAGATCCTAACTTCCAGCTCAAAGACAAATATTCATGGAATGAACTATGACTTTTCTATAAAATGCGAAAATTTCTACATGGTCAGTACACTGGTATTATTTGTTCGTCTATTTATTGGGGTATAACAACAACTCTGTAGAGACATATACGTCTACAAGTACCGGTTTTAAACAGACTGTAAATCATTCAGAAACTGACAACCTCTATGGGTCGTTTAATCATAAAGTTTTAGGAAGGAAATTAAATTACGGAACAGTAAAGGTATAAAACGACCGTTAATTACAAAAGCCGGGATATACAGCGATATAGCTACATGGCGGATAAGGCAAACACGTCAGTATGCGGTTAATTAAGACTGTCCTAGAACAAAAATTTCGAATACGTACACGGATATAGTCAGACTACAGACCTACATACTGTCAACAACTCTCCTGAGCCTCAAAGCCATAATGAAAGAGCTAAATGGTAAACCCCGAATAAAACCTTTTAGATAAAACCATATACCTCCTGGAAATGCCATATAAGTCTACAACAGAGACGAATATTAATAATGCAATGAGTCCATTTTGAAGTATACCGTTATAATATAATGTTACATCTTGTATGAATTAATGATGGCTGGATCAGATAAGAATGTATACGCCTATAACGAAAACTGAAGGAGCATCTAGATGCCAATAGACCAAATGTTACACTGAATGAGACGTGCTGGATTTAGGCCTATAATAACGTTGCAAAACATTTGAACATAGGATACCTGCTTAAAATAGTCAATCCAGCTGTCTGTTAGTTTTGCTTCGAAGTATCTAAGAACCCTATATATATTCTTGTCTGATTACGTTTAACACGCGCTTGAGACAAAAAACAAACAAACAAAAAAAACAAAAAAACCCCCAAAAAACAAAAAAAAAACACACACAAAGGCAGGCCTGCCTACATACGGAGCCGTAAAAGTGACATAGTGCAAAAGAAAAATATTGATAATGCACACACGCACACACGCACACAAGCACACAGTATTTGAATTTTCCCGTGTGTGTATGTGGTTTTTTTTTTTTTAATAAGTCGTGTGCATGACATCTTCACTAATTCGTGCTATCGAGTTAACTGACTAATAGAAACGCACAATTATCTTGTGAGCACGACTTAGTGAAGATCTCATGCGCACGATATAATAAAGATATCGAGAGTACGATATAATTGTTATGTCGTGCGAACGACTTATTTAACACACACACACACACGGGAAAATTTAAATACTGTTTTTTAAGACCAATATTTTTTCCTTTGCGGTATGTCACTTTCACGGCTCCGTACCTACATGTACATATAGATATATTGGCCTGTATGCCTATATCCGCATGGGAACAGACACACGAGCAAGTCAATCAAGTATTGAGACCGCCAAAGGCCAAATCTGTATAAAACTATGTATAAGACAGACACATATGCTTACATGTACAGAGTTACATAGAAAAATATAGATGCAGATGTACAGCCAGCACAAGGCCTAGCTTTACAGCTGCGAATCCATTTTTCACAATGCACCTGGTTTATGGTTGAAGTCTGGTGGTATACGAATATCTCTTTTGACGTCTGGATTTGTATTAAGAGTTTGCTTTGAATGGTCAGTTCATAATCTTGATACCGCTATAAGTTAATAAAAGGTACTTGATGTCAGTAGAGGAGTGGGCATTGTGAAAGGTAAGTCGAATTGGCTGCGGCATAAAAGCGATTGAGTTCATTATTTACCCGTGTTGGTAGTTGCTCCACGAGTCACGCCTTTCGAGGAGTCTACGCTTGACTACCTACCAATGAAGTCGTGTCAGTGTCATCTAAAGTTCTGCACATAGCGAAGACACACGAAGATCTACAGTTGCGGTGTAAACAGAGGGAAAATAATGCACAAAACAAAAGGCATTGGATATGCGCTGCCACACGTGGATTAAAGCTTCCATGTTGTCGGTTTTCGTGCCACGCGTTTCCATGACAACGGGTCAGAGGTCACTAGCAGTAAACAAGTGCAATCCCGGCATGCAGTAGCGTTGAGCGGCGAGGGGACGAGTTGACGGTTGTGGTTTTGTTTGCGTACGTTTGACAGCGAACATGTGCCGGGAAATGTCAAAACTGTCCTGGTGAACACTCATTTTCTCTTTTTAGGAGCAATAATGGCAGCAGCCGACCCTACGCTCCCGGCGATCGAGCGAGCGAAGCAGATCAGCGTGTACCAAAACGGCGATGAGAAATTCCCTGGCAAACGGATCATCATCAACAAACGAAAAATAGCCAACTTCGATGTGTTCTTAGATCATGTTACGGACACCCTTAGACCCCGATTCGGGGCTGTCCGTAGACTTTATACCCCTGTGGGTGGACACAGAATAACAGATTTAGATCAGGTGATAAAGCGAGGGGAAGCGTACGTGGCTGCCGGCCAGGAAAAATTCCAGAGAATCGGGTGGGTATCTTTACAACAACAACGAATGATGAGGATATTGCAGGCACGACAGGGCCGTAGTAAGGATGAGGGTGATATCACGTGGTAGGGTGACGTCATTTCATTGAAAAATGCCTTTTTCTCAATGAGCATTGGAAAAGTGGGTCATCGACGAACGATAGCTCAACCTCTTCTTCACTAATCCCCTCATTTGAAACTCCTTGACATTAGTAATCCATTGAAACTCCTTAAACTTTTCTAGGAGCCAACATAGAAAGATAGGAACAGTTGGCTCCTTTATAAAATGCATGTATTTTCATTCTCTAAAATGGGCCTCAAAATGCTGATTTATTTAATGTCCTCAGTGTTGCGAAATGCAGTAAGGGCACATCATAGGGAGTGGAAATTTATTGATTTGTCTAGATATAAACTGAGAAACCAGTTAACCAATCTTGTTGCTTTTTGGAATTCTGATATTGTTATTCTGTAAGTATTCATGACATTTTGATAGGGATAAAGAAGTCTGTTGCAGTGTAGGATCACACTATCTGAAACTGTCAGTATGATAGCAATTTTGACTGAAAAAACAAAAGCGAAAAGAAAGAAATGGTGGGTGTATTTGCAACAGGGAGATCTTGCATAAAGGTGCCCATTAAAGCAAAGAATCTACGTCAAATAGGGGTAATTTTAGAAAGGAATGTCAGTTCATTACACACTTCCACTCTTCTACCCACACAGGCAGTGCTGACAGCAATAAAAATCTGCACACTGACCACTGGCTGACTTGGCCAGCTAATCAACTAAAAGATGATGACGCTGTCGCTTTAATTTTTGGGAAGCTTACTTGTGTTAAATATGTGTCACATTTCACACTGATGGTACAGCTATCCAATTTCAAAACAACATTTAATTAAAGCTCTGTGTTATGCTGCCGTAATTGACTACAGTTTTCAAACTGAAGGCATTTTCTTTGCAAGAGTTACATGTAATAGTACTTACAAGTTTGTACCTTATGTAAAAGTATTAGTCACATGAATTGATTGATAGATTACCTTCATGTTTTTTACGGAAATGGAAAAGAGACACATTCTGCCAACAAGGCTTTAAAGAAAGCAACCTTGTACTTGTTGTCGTTAAGCAGGCATTAGGTTGACGTTAATTCATCGTGCGAATCGTCTTTGATTCTTACATGTAGTGGGTTAGAGCAGTGTATCTATAACTTTTATCACTACAACTATGGCTTGTAACAGTATATGTTATCAGTGGAACAGTGCGTGTTACACTTTCCTAGGGGGACTTTTCCTATTGGCTAATGAAAACATTAAACTGACCAGCAACGTATGCTATAGTCTTGAAAAAAATTTGTATTCTCAGCACTAAATGTTTCACGTGCATGTCATTCCCCATAAACATGCAGTGTTTATTTATAATTTCCCATTTAACTGATTCACACTTTATTCTTTATTTCACCTCATCTTTTGCACGTCATTTTACCCTCCAAATCAGACCTCGTAATTTTCTGCTAGAAATTGTCACAGAAGATGAGGTTACCACAGGTCTGGTATCTAGCAGAATAATGATAAAGAAAAATGAAAGATGGGTTACTGGCCACACCAGTTTTCTGAAACAAGTTCTAAACTAACATTTTGATTTTGAATGTCTTTCGCAGTTATGTAAATACTGTCGGCAATAAGGAGTGTACAGTGTACATGTAAATCTCGCCCAAGATTTCATGATATCCAGTAACAGGTGTTCCAAAGTGACACTCGTCCAATTGTTCATCAAATGCATAGTTTTTTTTTTTTCTGTTTTTGAAATCATAGCTTAGGATTTGTATTATTAAATACATGTAACATGTGAAAGTGAATGTACAACAGAACTTCTCAGCCTTGTTCTTAGGGAGTGAAAATGGCCTTAATTAAATCACATTCTTCCGACTTGCCCGAATGCCAAAGAGGTCAGTCATGAAATGAATTAGCGTATACAACCTTGACGTCATTGTTAATACATGTAGCTGCCAAACATATCAAAACTACTGTCAGGGTGCAAGAGATGAAATTAGGGAGGGGGGGGGGGCACCACCCATAAGTTTGTCATAGCAGACTTCATTTTCCAAAATTTCTGATTATTGACAGAAAATATGTATCAGATAGAAAGGTTATTTAGTGATATGGGTATCAAGCATGCCTCTGGGCATAAATTTCTTTTCAGATTAGCGTAGGCCTACATGTTGTCTTGGATTTTAATAGTGTTTATAAATACATGTACTTCTCATGTCTCACTGAAACAATTTAGAGCAATGCTTTTGCCCTTTGAGATGTTTATAAGGCTGCATGACGTCACAACTACTCTATATTAGTGACTATGGCAGGTCTTCAACAAATCTTGCACCTGTCCGTACATAATGTGCATGTCTTCATCTGATGTCAGTACGAGAGGACATTTTGCTAAGACTTTCAGACTTCATACCAAGCATTGCAGTTGTTTATAATGCTAAGTGTTCCAAAGGGATAAGACTTAAAAAATGGTAATTGACTGCTTGGCACACATCACAGAGGTTAGAGCAGGGAAGCAGGACTGGTCATCCGGGTGTCTCTATAATGTTTATAATACTGGGTGAGGTGTCATGTCTGATGTCTTCGGCATGATGTTCCAGTGACGGCAGCTCTTTGGCAACATGGACTCACCATGATGACAAAAGAAGACACGGTGAAGGTTGAATACCGTAAATATCATTCGAGTGAGATGTGGAAATGATAACCCATGAGACGTGTCGAGTTAGCTACTTGGTTTCCTCCCAACACAGTACTGACTGCCATATTATCACTTCAAGTAAATATGACGTAGATAAACCATTATTATCACGTTTACACGTAAGTTTCATTTACATGGTCGCTGATTGGTAATAAGGTGATAATTGGTAATTTTTCAACATCTGCCTGATAACTGCGGAGTTGCATGTTACTAGCATTGTAGAGTTGTCTGTTTTTTCATTGGTTGCAGGTATTTGGAAATTGAGGTTTCTCCACGGAAACGACTACCCAGAGGCACGTTAGAGGTGAGCCTAGTATTATGTAATGTGTTATAATGCAGGCATTTGTTTCATGCCATGAGTTGGTTGCTTAATTACTGCAAACTGTAGCCCTGGCCAACCAATCTGAGAAACTTTCCATGTGATTGGTCAGGTTGGGCTTGTGCTTTTGCAAGCTCATAAACATGATAAAATTAATGAACTATTTTTTTTCTTCATGTGCCATTTTGATTTGCTGTGGATATATATAGATATATATATATATACACACATTTTGTTTTTCATCTGTTGTTCAGAGTTGTTGTTAAGAAATTAGAAGAAGAAGGTTTAGACGTGAAAGTTTCATGTCAGAATTTGATTAATTCAGCAGTAGATTAATTAGACTATAAATACGGTAAATACCTGTGCAGCACAATGTTATTGGGTGGAGTAGGGTCAGACTAGGGTCAGAAGAGAATTTATACAGTTTCTTGCTTCTTGCATGCATTTACATGTAGTCAATCCAATGAATAACTTCAGCATACATCCATATCTTTACTTCTCCGGAAAAAAAAACAAAAAAACTGGGAGAGAAATGTAATTTTGGGTTTCAGCAATACCAATACATGTATCTGTCCCAAAACCTAGAAGAATTACACTTTATTCTGAATATTGTTTTGACTTAAACATGCTAAAAGCTGCTTAACGTTATTTTAAAGAAGTATGTAAATTATTTAATGGGACATGTAGTGTTTGCAGCATGGAATCAGGTACTTGTGAATAATAATTAAACTATATGTATGTACATGTATATGTAATATATACTATAATTGTGGAGGTCCTTCGGTGGTAGACCTTAGCATGCTAACGCAGTACATTGACCCAGGAGCCTCTTACCAATGCAGTTGACGTGAGTTCAAGTCCAGCTCAGACTAAAGGTGCTCTTCATTCATACATGAGAAAGTCTGCCAGCATTGTGTTCAGCTCTTCCACTGAGGCTCTGTGCGATTTCATCCCACCATAATGCTCTGTGCCGCCATGTAAGTGAAATATGGCGTAAGACACCAGGCCAAAAGAAATAGATAAATAAATATGTGTACATGTATCAGGTCCAATCAAAGGTTAGAAGACCATAGTGTAGTGGTAAGAGTTAGTGCTTGTGGATGTGCACATGGGGTGGGAGTTCAAACCTAACCCTGGACAGGGAATTTTCACGTGTATATTCCTGCTCTCTTGACACAGCTTGTGGTCGAGCTCTGGTGACAATAAGTGGCCAGTAACGACATGCTCCTGGTTCTGGTTGTGCAGTCTAACATGCTTTGAAGTCCATTTGTCCGCCGTGAGTTCCAAGTCCAGCTCATGCTGGCTTCCTTTCCAGCGGTATGTGGAAAGGTCCATCAGCTACCTGCAGATGGTTGTGGCTTTCCTCTGGGTTCTACTCAGTAGTCCCTCCCACCATAATGCTGGCCGCTGTCTTATAAGTGAAATATTCTCGAGTACAGCAGAACACACCAATAATATAAATAAATAAATGAAAAAGATCGTTTGTCTTCCTCCAGTATGCTGTGTATTTATATCGGTATGTGGGAAACTTGGACAGTACTTCACTGAGAGGTGGCAACTCTTTATGTGGGATTTCTTCCATCTGTACAACTGACTGTTGTACATGTATGAGTGAAAATACTAAAGTGTGTTAAACAACTGTAAATTAAATAAATAAATAAATGACGGTTGATGTGAGATAATTTTTCCAACCCTTTGTTTTCCTCTTAAATATATTGACGTGACAGCCAGTACACATTGCATGGCCTAAAGATAACAGGCCGTGTACAAGTAATTATGATGTTATTATCTGTTAAGGGATCAGATGACAGTGGATTGAACTGTTGTGTGTCTGATGCTCAGTTGGCCAGAGAGCTGTGAAGTTACTGCCAGATAGAAAGTGTGTAGAGGATTGATCAATAAATCAGTCCTGTGGGTATGGGTGCATAAGGCTAGTACTGAGCTCTACATGGCCAGCTTTGATCACAGTATTGGCCATCAGCGTGGCACGAGTAGTGGTTAGGTTCGGCATACACACACATACATGTATAGTCATGATAGGGGACATTGCCTGCGTGTTGAAATTATGACCATTGTTAACCAGCATGGCGTAATGACCCAGTTGCCTCTCACCAATGCAGTCGCTGTGAGTTCAAGTCCTCTCTGGGTCGTACATGGGAAGGTCCGTCAGCAACCTGCGGATGGTCGTGTATTTCCCCCAGGGTCTGCTCAGTTTCCTCCCACCATAATGCTGGCCGCCGTTGTATAAGTGAAATATTCTTGAGTGCGGCGTAATACACCAATCAAACAAATAATTAAATCTGTTTGTAAAAAAACAAAAAAAAGTTTGGACAAGTTAAAATCCATGTTATACCAGCTGACAAAGTTCCTTTGAACATAGTATTTCAACATACATGTAACTGTGCTTCAAATGCTTGTTTTTTCTTCAGTTTTTTTACTTGTAATAGCTGTTGTATGTACGTAATATTGCTGAATGCCTTAATACTGCAATTTTGCTAAAAGGCTACCCTTTAACAGAAGGTGTACACAGATATGTGTAGTTTCCTATTAACTTCCATTTACAGGTATGTATTACATGTATGGTTTGCTGACAGTGGCCATGGAAAGATCTGGTCATTAGCATATAGCACAACATTGTTTGTTGTCAACAGAAAGGCCATAAGCCTGGGGGCTAGTCGCTGGTTGCTATGGTCAGATACTTTCTAGTTTTATGTGCAGCACTTCCCCCCCTCCCTCCCCCCCTGGGAGGGCTGGAGGGTTGGAGGGGTGGGAAGGGCTGGATGGTTGGAGGGGTGGGAAGGGTGACTTACCTTTATGGTTGAACTCTGCTTGTGGTGACTGTATTCAGGGTGAAGAGGGTATAATGAAATGTATCACAGAACTTTGTGGTGAATGGTCATTGACTGTGTGCATAGGAACACAGTGGTACAATAGACTACCAGGGTGTATGGTATACATGTATTTGTACCGCCTTTACCCTAAAAATTCTCCCACTTTTAGAGACGAATAAAGGGCATAAACGACCACACAAATAAAACGGCACAAAGTATTACTTTCTCAATACTTCCTAATACACCCCCCCCCACCCTCTTTCCAAAAAAAAATTTAAAAAAAATGTTTTATTGCTCTCAGAACAAGGCAAAATGACTGATACGTAATCAAGGACAAATTTTTCTGTCAGAAGCAGTATACAAATGAGTTTCAGAGGGTCTTTACTTCTTGACCATTGGTTTGTAGTAGGCTGTATAGGTACATGTGAGATGGACACATAAATGACAATTTGAGACCAGTGATAAACTGTGGTATAAAGGTTTATGTGCACAATGCTCAGCTATATAGTACCTGTATGAAAAAACAGTTACAGATTTGCCCAATGGAGTTATGAACTTAATGAACCTTTGTGGCAACTTGTTGAAAAGTGTACTCATTAACGTTTAATTTAAAATATGTATTTAATAAGCTGCAATCTAAACCTTGACAATCTCGTGTTATTCTAAAGGGTTTTTACATTTCCTTTTTTATTATTGAAGGTCACCTGAGTCTCAAGTAGTATATAACGTCTGGATGGAACCTGTGTTATTTTCTTTTCTGTACACTTGAACTTTTGGCTTGGAAAATATTCAAGTATAGGCTATTGAATGTTTACATGTGCATATCATCACAAGCCTTAGAAAGCATTGAAAAGTTTTGTGGTACCTTTGTAGTTTCTTCCGCACTTTGGAAACCAGAAGGCCTGTACATAATACATGTACCTGAATACTTGAGAATCAAAGACATTTCAACATTTATAAAGCTGCATGGTTAAGACTCCCGTGAAAATTTGACATCTAATTTTAATGCTGATTGGTGGACCTACAGTCTACATGATGAACATGTATAAATTTTGGAGTAAGTGTTATTGGAATTACATGTCATGATTTCGGCGGAAAACGGGACACGTAGGCATTATCAAGCAAGCGCTAACGAAAAAAGTTGACATGTTCTTAAGTTTGGAGCCATATAGACTACACCATATTCAAGAGAGTTTCACTTCTACCACAGTGGCTAGCATTATCATGGTGGGAGGAAACTGGGCAGAGCCCGCGTTGCTGGCAGACCCTCCCTTGTACAGCTAAAAGTTCAGCATCAGCTGAACTTGAACTCCCATACACGGACCACACTAGTGAGAGGCTCCTGGTATGATGTTCAGTCTGAGATTGCTCAGACATTGGGGTTTGAATTAACAATGACATGATCCAAGGATGGGATTTTAGGGTCGCTGGTTATCTTGTGATTTCTGATGCAAATGCCAACGTTTGAGCAATCCCAGACTAGGTCTTTGTGCTGCAGTGGCCGAGGGGGTTAGCTCGCTAGTGCAGTGTAATGACCGAGATGCCTCTCGTCGGTGTGATCGCTGTGAGTTCAAGCCCAGCTAGCTCACCCTGGCTTCTTCCCCAGTGGTCAGCGGGAATGTCTGCCAGCAACCTGCACATGGTTGTTGGTTTGCCCCGGTTTTTACCTAGTTTCCTTCCACCGTTATGCTGGCTATCGTCGTGAAATATTCTTGAGTGCGGCGTAAAGCACCAGTCAGATAAATAAGTAAATCATTATGCTGCACTGCTAGCACACTGAAACCCATTCGAGGGGTATAACTAAAGTGTGTATGTGGCATGGTAAAGAAAATCATGAAGCTCTGAAGAAATACTCTGCCCACCATATCCACATGTACATGTTTTTACATGAGTGCCCTGACTTTATTACATAATTATAGGCACGTGCTAAAATTTATGATACACTGACGTACACGACTACGGCATGTGTACATATGGCTACATGCAGATGGAGCAGAAAACTTGTCTTATGTTTAGCACACAGGTGCTTGACACACTGTGCATGAAGTGCTCTGCATGTACTTCACCAACTAATGGTTTTATGATATGTGCATATGTATGTACTCTGCAGTTTCATGTCATCTGCCTTACGGGCCTGTTTGGCTTAGTTGGTTAGCACACTTAAGCGCAGTGTAATGACCCAGAAGCCTTCCACCAATGCTGTAGCTATGAGTTCAAGTCCATGCTCGCTTCCTCTCTGGCCATACGTGGGAGGATCTGCCAGGGACCTGAGGATGGTTGTGGGTTTCCACCAGGCTCTGGCCGGTTTCCTTCCACCATAATGCCGGCCGCCATCGTATAAGTGAAATATTCTTTAGTGCGGCGTAAAACATCAGTCAAATAAAGAAATAAATAAATTGTCTGCCTGACACAGGTACAGATGTGCTGTGTTAATTCTCCCCACGGCAGTGGTAAAAGTTCATCGTACCCTATCATCAGCTTGTGTGGACACGTGTTGATGTAGGTAACAGGTCTACATTGGCATCCTCATTGAACGGGAGCTCATGCAAACTCAGATGTGCCTGACTTTAGATGCATAAAGAGAAAATTGATCAGGTTTTGTCTGCAATGTCTCTAGGTTTAAGTTTGCACTGAGGATTCGCTCTATACGCTCACGGAGGCAGTTAAAAGGCTTTAAGGGAAGAACACAAATAAATCCATCACACCTTGCCTTTCAGGGTGTATGTAAAGGGGAACCCATGAGCCAAGCTTAGCTAAAATATATATACATCTATTTGATACTACTAATCTTGCCGATGGCCCTTGTGAAGCGGAGTTTGTCATATACATGTAGACGTCATTGATATATGTAGACATCGTTCAGATAGACATCCTAACAGCTGTATTTATCCCGCATCTGACAAAATCCTCTGCTTTTGATTGGCCAGTAATGATCACGTGACTGACGCGTATATCTCTGTACCCTGCAGCACATGGGATATGCATCTGGTGACTCAACGGTTGGGTGAACGCCGTGACATAACAGTTACAGTATGACACAACAATGACCCATCAAAAAGGAGTGTTGACAGAACAGAGTCAATAACGTTATGACGTCATAATTCCCTGATCACCAGTTGATAATTTAAAGCTCAACGGCACGACAGGAAATTACTGATGAAGCTTCGTTTTCAAGAAGCAAGTTTCAGTGTAGCTTTCAGGGTCCTTCCGCAGGATAAATTCGTTACATGGTTACTGACTGAAAGGATACAAAACTACATGTATATGGGGCAGTGAATATAAGTGGCATATTGGGCTCTCCTCACGCCTCACCCAGTATGAGACTTACAGACCCCATACAGTTTCGTATCCTTTCACTCAGTAACCATGTAACTAATAGTATGCACAGTGAAATATTACAAATGAACAGAAAACTTTATTTTGACATGTTTGAACTTAATATGTCGATAACAGTTAAGAATCAAAAGTTAGAGGAGTTGCTGCATGATGGCATTTATAGTTTTTCTGTACACTACTGTGTAATTCTTCTAAATTTTAGCACATCTGACGCTCCCTTTTTAGCCAATATGTATACCCTAATTCTTCAACGTTTTCAACAATCTGGGCAACCAATATTTTGAAACATTCTGACAGAACTATGGGGCGTTTTGAAATAATTTTCACTTTTTTATGAAGCTTGCATCTTTAATCACAGAAACAAATCATTTTTAGTATCAATTTCATAATCATTGTATGCCTAAATTTCACTGAAAAAACTGCTTTAGTGGTTGAAAAGGTTGAACCCTTACAGTAATTTTAACAAGAGAAACGTTGCCTTTTTTCTCGCATGGTTATTCCATTAAACTACATATTCATAACTTGATTTACTTTTTGAGAAAAATACATCTCTTGGAGAGAAATTTTTTTTTTTTTTCTTTTTTTTTCAAATCGACAGTACTAATATTTTCCCCCCAAATTAGAAGAACGAGGGTTACAGGTACTTGGGTTGTTGTGGATTCAGACCTGTACAAGTTTGAAATACATGTACGTATACATGTAAAGATCTGCTCTGTCAGAGCATGCATATAGATCAATCCAGTGTTGAACCCACCTTAATTGAGTGTCCTATCTCGGCTCTTGTGGACTTTCCTCCAAATTGCCCTGAAGGCACAACTGTGTTGGCTTGCATTCATGAAGTCTGCTGTCTATCAGTTCTAGGCCAGGTGTCTTCCCTCGTAATTGGTACCAGCACACCAGAATTAATTAAGGAGAGTGCTCCCAGTTACTAAATTGGAGAACTGTATTATGTTCCTGTACGACAGCAGACCATTTTAAGTCAAGCTGATCGACTTTAGGGCTGTGTTTCCTCTGGCTGTGCTTGTGAAACTGAAAACTTAGCGATTTCCACAGATTTTGCTGTGCATGTTGATAGCTGTTTGAATAGGTGTGAATAATATATGACATGAGATATTCACCTACTTGGTCCGCACTACTTGTGCATGTTCAAACTTGGAAACATTAATAGGTATACTTGTACATGTTCTTGTGTTATATGTGGCCATGGACTTGTGAAAAACATGATGATCAACCGTTTGTTCCGTCATTGCTCGGTGGCAACATCTGATGTACATACAGACGTTTTAAGTGGCAGTAACAAGTTGGTTTGTCACAGTTTGGTTGTTTATAATGGTATTTTGAGATATCCAAGGCTCCGACATGTCTGTTATCAAGCGATTCTCATGATTGTTCAAAATAAATTCTGTAGATGTACATGTACCATATACCTGCACCTAATAACAGACAGATTTTTATTTTCATCTCACCTGTTTAAGCTGTTACTAATAATTAAGTGTTTTACATAATTTACACCGTTTTGACTTTGTCAGTGCTATTATTGTCTGCATGTCCATGTCCATATTCGTCGTCCACCTCTGGGTCAGCAAAATATACAGTAAGAAAATTACTTGTACTATTTGTGGTTTATTTGTTTGCAATCATTTCATTGGACGTACAGCTGATGCTTGTAAGCATTATCACCTGTGTGTTATATATAATTTTATAACTCATCTGGGGTATGTGACATGAGTTGAGATTAGGTGCAGGGATAAGGAATTAGGGAAAAGTGTGGGGGATTAGGGGTGGGCAAGATCGATTGGTTTGTTTCCATGGCGACATAGATGCACTGGACATATTAGCAGTATGATGAAGTATTTAATGTTGCTATGGTTATTGTACCATTTGCACTTCTCACAATGTTTAATTCTGCCCAAAGTCCCAGTTTTGCAGACTCTTAACTGTTAATTACCCTCATGTAATCGTTAATTTTGTGGATATGTAGGGCTTCATTAATGAGTTAAAAGTGGCCTGATGAGATGGTGGTCTTCGAATGACCAGATGGCAGCACCGACCTTCTGCCCGTGGCGTTAGGTAACGAGGGTGTTAGGCACACCTGTAATTACTGGTAAGGGAACCATGCTGTGATGAAGTATGTTTGATGAATATATGACCGCTCAAACTGTCCAGGTGAAAACTAACAACAGTCAGAGCTGGTCTGACACTCCCTGTGGTCAACTGGACACTCACAGCCTGCCGATTACAAGGATATTCACCTGAGTCCCTTAATATTACCTCTTTACGTCTGCCCAGGATGGCCGTGCATTGGGAAGTTACTCTGAATCAACTACATGCGGTACTGTATGATTCATTAAGTCTTAGCTGTACAAATGCTGTAATCCGAAAGCCGTTTTGCATGTTTGCAAGGTGTTTAAGTTCTTTTCTGTGTAGATCAGCTGAAGAAATTATACTTGTTGTAAACCCTGGAAAATGGCCAACACAACCTGAATATAGTTTATCTCCGAAATCAAATTTAAATTAGAAGGGGCAAAGGTCACCCTGAATGTTGCTGACTTTTATGCGAAAAGGGTGAAATGCTATGATTATTCAGTTTTTTTTTCTCTTAACAGTACTTGACCATTCTACTCTCTGGGATCATCCATTTCCTGTCTTTTGGTATTTATAATATTGTCCGCCTTTGGATGTAAGTGAAAATTCTTCAGACGTGTGTTCAAGAATAATGAGAGGAAAAAAAAGGGGCAGATCGTCTGTTAATTAGTTTATATGGAAATACTGGTACATATTTTTGTACATATGTGTGCTGAGTCCTGTATGGTGAATGCACATATTGTCTGTAATTGTGATTATTGAACTTCGTTCACCTCAAATTTCTGTACTTCACCGGTTTGAAATTGGAATATTTTCTAAAATACCCTGAAAGGTGTTGGTACTGATAAACTTCACAGGCAGCACGCTCCACTGACATTATATGGTGATTAAAATTGGCATGTTTTTCCACCCTTTTCGCGTGCAGGAAGCAACTTTCTTGGAAGTACTGTAAATGACCTGAAATTTTGTCACCCCAAAACTTTGTGAAAGGCAAATTAATGTCTTAAACATCATTTTTGGCACTAAGAAATTAACATTTTTGTAGCAAGATAACATCATTAGAAAATCAGTAGAAACTCACAATCAGGAAACATGAGCAGTTTAGTGATGGAAGCAATAGTAGGTCATTGCCTGTAGAGTACATGTATTTACTTTTCTGTGTATGTGTAGCATCTTTTTGGATATGCCATAGAAACAAGGTACAAATTTTATTCTTTGCTCAAGTTTAATGTGTGGGTGTGTTCAATTTTTGTAGTATTTCCACATTCATTCTTGGGTATGTTATCACAGGGGATCCACTGTTGAATATCAAATTTTTGTCTATTCCAATCAGTGTGAGTTTACATGCTGAGGTGTACCAGACCTGAACCTGTTCTCCACAGTTAGGACTACAGGTGTATACATATGTGTATGTTAGAATCTCGTTAGATGAGATGTCAAAAATTATTGACATCTCTGTGAAATTTATATCTATCCAGACAAACCGCCATTTCTGATGCAAATAGATTGAAGACCTACAGTTGTGTCCTTCACAAGTGGTTTTTACATTCACGTACATCATACTTGTGTAAACTATGCTGATCATGCAGGTATCCCGCAATTACACTCACTGTATTGCTCGATAATAAGACTTTCTTGAACTCTGGCCATTTTGTCTACATTGATCTGTTCCGAATGACAAACCCCTGTTGAACTTGCACTGACGGTTTTGGGTTGTAGTCATTGGCTAAAGCCTTTCTGTCAACACTCCGGTTAAGTGTGTGCGTACAGGTGACTAAAGCCGTGAAGAAAGGCTGGTAACTTTATCTGTGTGTATACAGAGAGGATCGGTAGGTTATCTTTTAATGCGCAGAACGTGAGCTGTCTTGGTGGTCTTATGGCCCACTTCACAGTTAACTGCGTAAATCGATTTTGTGTAAATTTTCTTGTAAATCTTGTTGCCCTACATGTATGAATTAAGCTACAACCTAGACAAAACCTTTTGCAAAAAAAAAAAAGCTTCGAGACATATGATTTAGGAAGTTTTGTGAAAGTGGCCCCATGTATTTATAAACTGGACCCGTATGTTTATAGTGCACTGTTGTTCAGGGTCTCTGTATTGCTGTCCCAGGATCTTAAACTACAGGGCCTAATTCATGCCAAAATGTTGGCAGATTTCCTGACTCAGCCACTTTAAATTTACATATAAAGTAAAGAGTGACATTTGAAATTAAATATGGTTTAAATTGATTCAGCAGAGCTATGTGTAGCAAAGCCCTTTAATAATTCCATGCACTCTTACAGTGTCTGTTAAAGCATATTAGAGATCACCGGATTCTCCTTTTAATAAATTTGCATATTATTACTAATATGCTGTTTCGGAGTCTGAATATCGGGAGCTCATTCCCTATTCACTTGCTGCATGTACATGTATACATTATTGTGTTTAGGTAATACTGCCGTTTTAAATCTAGAGTATGATACATCTACGAAACTATATGTTGCCAATAAGCCTCATATTGGGGTCCTCCTCGGCTAACTGATGAGTTGTGTATTATTGATGAACCAGTCTGTCGATGGAAGTATATCCCATGTATGATACATGCACAGGTATATAGAGGTGATGATACCCAGTGCAGATTTGCCGTTAGCATTGTTCATTGTTGCCATCTGATATTTGTAGATGGACAATTCTATACGTTGAAGTCTTGCTTTGCCGAATTGAATTAATGAAATGTAGCTTGTAACATGTATGATTAAGGTGTAAAAATATAATGCAATAAATAATTAAATCAAATACATGTATAATTTAAGAGTTACAGTGCAATTAATTGTATAGACAGTGTTTAACAAATACATGTATGTTCTGCAGACATGAAGTCACTGATCTGCAGGATATATTTTATTAATTAATATATATTCAGGGCATTTATGTAGAGTGTATGGACATTAGGCTGAGTGATTTATTGACGGAGAATTATTAAATAAATTTTCCTAATAGTGGATGTGAAAGCTCAACATATTGGCGTCATTCCCCCCCCCCCTTCTGAATTGCTGTGCCGATATGCCACAAACGTAGCCGTGATTTGGGAGTTGCCTACAAGTCATTTGAGTAACGTTTGCTTTCTTAATTATGAAACTGTCTTATGATGGCAGATGTATATGTAACTTGAGTGCCTCATTAATTAATAAGTTTGAGAGAAAAAGTGCAGAAGAAAAGCTCAGGAGTTTTTCATCGGTGCATGATGTGAACTGTAAACTTAAAGGGTACATGTACATGTAAGTGAAAAATAATGTGCTAGTGCTTCAGTCATCAGAGAAAAGGCAAGAGAGAAGTGCTTGTATATTCTGTGACGCCCTGACCGCGCTTGTTTTATAAAGCTGTGGCAAAATGCATTTGGTGTAACTTCCGTGACAGGATACAGTGAAGAGATACATCACCAGGCACTTTTGTGCAACATTGCAACAGCTTTGTGAAACTCTTGTTAAACTGGCCCCAGAAGTAGTCAATTGCATCATGCTGGGAACAGCGCAAAATGCAAAATGAAAACATGACTCTAATGACTTGAATAATTATTTCTACCAGTAAATTGTAGCGTGTCTATAATTATTTATGATTTAAGCTAATGCACTCGTACACATGTGTATAAGTATCAGTGTACAGTTGTTGATGTGTCTGTTTTGAGGTTTTAAAAATGCAGTTGTATATTTTTTGTGCAATGTAATGTTTCTTACATGTATAATTTGGTGTATTATTAATATATATATAAGAGCAAATTGTATGATTTTCATATAATTTTTTTTTTTCATCATTTTCTTTAATTTCAGATCAAACCTGTGCGGCATAGTCGAATCCAAACATCAGGGAGAATCCGAAAGATCAGGACAGATTCAATTATCATCTAGTAAGTCAACCAGGGACTTCTTTTTTAATCCATTGAAACTGGGAGGATCCCCACCGATTGGCTCGCTTAATGTGCTATTCAAGTGCAAGCCTATCCTGTACACGCTGAACAACATGTCCATGTAAATGTATTTGAAATTTAAGAATTTCTGTCTCCAGTAAAGCTTTGCAATGCAGTGGACTTTGTCCCAGTGCCCAATTGAAGACAGTACAGCGAGTTGTCAGGTTTGATCAATGGATTCAACAACAACATGTGCAAAATTTACACTTCCCATGAATCTTATGTATCACTTACATTTTTAGAAATCACGAAAAATTTTAGTTAGCAAACTTCAGCGGCTAGTCAGACTGGATGGTACACGCAGCCATGTAGGGTACATGCCGTTAGCTTTGGTATAACATCGTGGCATTTTCTCTCTGTTCCTGTACATGTAGATGGGGCTTCGTGGCACAATGGCCCAGTTGCTTCTCACCTATGCAGTCGCTGTGAGTTCAAGTCCAGCTCTTGCTGGCTTCCTCTTAGGCCGTACGTGGGAAGGTCTGCCAGCAGCCTGCGGATGCATGGTCATTGGTTCCCAGGGGCTTTCTTCTCCCATAATCCTGGCCACCATCATATAAGTGAAATATTCTTCATTATCCAGTATCAGACAAAGTCCTCTGCTTTTGATTGGACAGTAATGGTCGCATTGAATACGTGTATAAGTACTTATCCCGCATCAGAAAAAATCCTCGGCTTTTGATTGGATAGTAATTGTTGTGTGGGAGACGTGTATGACTCTGTGACCTGCAGCAGATGCTATATGCATCTGATGACCCAACACAGGGGAGAACAGTTACATTGTCGCGCAACAATGACACAGTGTCTCAAAAGGAATGTTGACACAACATTGTCAGTAAGGTGATGACATCATAATTTCAAAGTCACTGTTTGGTAACTCAAAGCTCCACGACGAGACAGGAAATTACTGTTCAAACGTCTTCTGTTTTTCAGGAAACAAGTTTCATTGTAGTTTTAAGGATCTTCCACAGGATAAATCCATTACATGGTTACTGAGTGAAACGATACGAAACTGAATAGGGTCAATAAGCCTCACATTGGGCTCTGCTGATGCCTCGACCCCATATAGTTTCGTATCCTTTCGCTCGGTAACCAAGTAACGATTAGCACGGTGTAAAACACCAATGAAATGTAAAATAACTCTATTTGTGTACATATATACCTCTGACCTTGCTGAATGATGTTTATTACGTAAGAGTTCTCGTGTACTCACTTGGCCGCCTACCTATGTACTGAAAGACACCGTATAAAGGACCTAACGAACAGCCGACGAGACGAAACAACATGAAGAACTGTTTTGACATAGTCGTCATTGATTACTGGATTTGGGAAGACAATAACTGCAGCATATCTCATCAGCATCGAGGGGGTGTGATGAAAGCAGCCGGCATGGCAGAATCGGATTCCTTTTCTTTTGGCATCTTTTCAGCGGTCTGCAACTGTCATGGTGTATTAATTTTCATAAAACCCTCCTAGCATTGTGCGCGTACGACTGTGTGTGTACGGTGGCGATCGCTGAGGCAGTGTCTACATGGAGGATAACTGTGCCTAAAAAATTAATTGAATATTGCACATTGAAGGTTGAATTACATAAATATTGTTCGAGTGATAGTTGGAAATGATAAATGGGTTATCATTTCCACCTCTCACGAAGAGTCTCGTGGGTTATCATTTCCACCTCTCAAGAGAACAATATTGATGGTATTCAACCTTCACTGTGCAATATCCTCTATAAATTCATGTAGCTGTGATCATGATGTGAATAATTCCTAGTAGTCCTCAGTAAAGGTTCTGAATGCATGTACATGTGCTTCCATAATAGAACTTTTATACATGTATAATGAATGTATGTCTGGCTTCTGAGATAGCTAGAATTCAAATCTGCGGCCGAACCAGTGATTCGCTACAGTTGCTTTTCATAAATCTGAAACTCTCACTGAATGCGTCAGAGGTGTGGAGTGCAAAAGCACCGGGCCCTGCGAAATAAACAGATGTGTTGTCGTTAATCGTGACGGGAAACAAATTCCGCTTGTTTCACCTTAACGTGTCTGTAAATAATGAATGCTCTGTATGCACTTGTATGCTTGTGTTTGCAGTGTTCATCCTAATGGGAACGATTTAGAAAACCCACATCGCATTCAGCTTCGTCCTCGTGAACAGGGCTCCTGGGAAATGGTGTTGGATGCCATCAAGGACAGAGTGACACTCACCAGGGGTGGGGCCATTAGAAAGTGAGTGATAACTGCCTCTTAATTTGTGATAGCGTCTCTATGGCAGCGCTCATAAATATGGATGATGACTTCAGAAATGAATTCAGTGAACTGATAATACAAAAGTCTCCATGTAGCTGTCCAAAAATGTTGTTCCATACTTAACCAATAGCAGTACCAAAATTTGCTTAGCACAGTTTAAAGTAACTGTGGGAAGTACACTGTAACATGTCTTTCTTATGGATATACAACTTCTTGGTTTATTATCACAGTGATCTTATGGTTATACAACTTCTGGATATGGATATACAACTTCTTGGTTTATTATCACAGTGATAATAAACCAAGAAGTTGTATATCCATAAGAAAGACATGTTACAGTGTACTTCCATCCCAACTTCTAAATGCCACTTAAACAAGTTAACTGTGGGAAGTATGGGAAGCGCTGTTTATGTGTGGTACCATACAGCCGAGAAATAACTTTACGTAAATATAGCAAGCACATGATATTGTTCAGAATAAAATTCTGTATGTGTAAAAATAACTGCAACTATGGCAGGACATTGCAAACGCTTCTTGTTTTTCTCCAGACGCTGTTGTTAGGATTATGCCAACAAAATTTACTCTCCGGTAACTTCAAAAGTCAATTAACAAACCAGCCGTCAGAGTAGATGACATGCTGTCTGTTTCACCATGGAATGCAGCTTTTTACAACAACTCCCATTGGTGCAAACTGATCTTCTCTGCCAGTCACAGTTACTTATTACATAAATATGCCTATTTAAACTCATATAAACTAAACTACTTAGGGAAATGGAAGGACAACCCAGCAGAGACAGCATTTAATGAAGCTTTCTCATTGAAAGGAAAAATGAAAGGCATGTCGCTGGAATTTACAGGGCTTTTTTTTTTTTTTAAAAATCCATATCCATTGATGTGACTGTAGGAATATCAAAAAACTCCAATGAATATTAGAATTTGGAGAAGACCAGGTACATGTTATGCATGATGATCAGGAATTTGAATTTTTTAAATTTAATTTGTGTGTGTATTTATATATATATATATATATATATATATATATGAATGATCATGTTCAGGTCAGACTGACTTGTTGAAAGATGAGGTAGTATGAGGTAGCTCTCGATAGATCAGAATTTCCCGTAAAAGTGGCACAAACTTTAGACATGACATTGACAAAGGAAGGCAATCTCCAATATAAAATCTGACATTGATCCCAGGCACAATGTCATGGTGTTGATAGTGTACTGCAGGATCACTGCATTTTATCAAATCTATCAAAAGAATGTTCTCCTAAGTTCTGAAATTTATTTATGTATTTATTTGATTTGTGTTTTATGCCATACCCAAGAATATTTCACTTACATCATTATTGGTTGGAGGAAAGCGAGCAGAGGCCAAGGGAAACCCATGACCATGCGCAGGTTGCTGGTAGACCTTCCGCCTGGGACATTCAGTGTTCAGGTCGACTTGCATATGTTCACGTGTATATATTTTAATGTTCCAGCTGTATAAACTGCAGACAGCAGTTGGTCATAGTTTATAATGCTCCTAAAGTTTGTTTGTTGTCACAGGCAACATTTCCAGCCCATTAAGCCAAGGGTCAGGTCACGCCACTCCTGCTCCACTCTGTTACATGTGTAATTTCAGTAGCTTGTCACATAGGAAACTTTTGTCAGTGCTCTGTGACTTATGGCCAGAGCACATGAAAATCTTTAACGGATGATTTCCAAAGGAAAATGAGATACAAGATGTTTTAAGATGACATGCAACTTTCCCATTCGTCTTGTGAATAGTAGAGGGGAAATTGGATTCACTATCATAAGAGCAGTTGTTGTTTGGGAATTATGCAGTGTTCGCTGATTTAAAGGGCTCATTGCACAGACAAATGGCCCTTGTTTGGAAACGTCTCAGATCTTGACATCAACATTATTAGCTTCGATGAGAAATGACATGTTCACAGGCCATTCAGGAATGCCTGTCAGATGTTTACATGTGCGTGACGGACACAGATAAACACGATAGAAATGTGACATACTGTGTAAGCGATGAGGGATTATTTTATTGCTATAGCACACTTTAAAATTTAGGAACGGCATGAGCCAAATAAATTGCCAAATAAAAAACAATTAAGATGTGACTGGGAAAAGCAGTATGTAGTTTTCTGTTGTCATGTGGTTGGAGAACACCATGCAGCAGTGTGATTTGTACACCTGTCCTTATTTTCTCATACCATCAGGAACTCAGTTTTTATTTCAGAGTGGAGCTTAAGTTAATGGGGAGGATGGTCATGGGTTTCTGTCAGTCTCTAGCTGTCTGGTTTCCTCCTACCATAATGCTGCTCACTGTTGTTTAAGTGAAATATTCTTGGGTACGGCATAAAACACCAATGAAATAAATAAATAAGTTAGTAAGGTTCACATAATTCATGCCATCAGGTGCTTGTTTTGCTCTGTTCAGAAAATATTTAACCGTAACGCAAATGTAATTTATGAACTCCTCCGATCAAAGACCTTTTGTCATGTCTGTATGATGGACTCTACACATTAAAGTGTGACGTGGGTCATGCACTTTGAGGTGTAGAATGGATCAGATACTTCGAAGTGTTATGAGGACAGAAGATACATTTTAAAATTTGATGTGGACGTTACACCAAGAGTGTGCTTCACATTGTTGTGAAAGCCTGCAGTGGATCAGACAGTTTTATAGAGTAGAGTGACTATAAAGCAGATTACTGCTTTGTGCTTTTGCCTGTCTGAAATATTCATTAGCACTGTTTGACTATTTATTCGTTTATTTATTTGATTGGTGTTTTATGCCTTACTCACAGCGGCCAGGGCATATTATGGTGAGGGGGAACCGGGCAGAGCCTGGGGGAAGCCCATAACCATGCACGGGTTACTGGCGGGGTTTGACCAGGCTACATGTACATGTCCACATTTGAGGCGCGAGTACGATAACCTTAACCATCATGACCATTTGTGGGCACGCACAAAAAAGACACTCCTGTTTTGCTGCTTCCGTTGTAATTTAGTGTAGTGGGTGCCACTTTTGATTTTGTGCGAATAGGGTAGTTTTGCGTTCAAACTCTTTTGTCACAAAAGGTGAAAAGAGTCCGACTGTGCCATGTGACTTATGAAAAATGTCAGGCAGTTTTGTTGTCTTCAATATACCGATCACCTGTCTCGCCATGTTAGGGAGGTACAAATGACCTCTCCTTCAATCAGCAGCTTCTTTCAGCTGCTCAATTTTCCTTATCGTACATCCAGTCTAAATAACATTTTGTGACACTTTTCTTAGACGTCCGTGTTATATTAAATGTTATCAGAAATAACTGCCTAACATTTTGGACAGGTCACCTGGTACAGTAGGGCTTTTCTTACCTTTAACGATAAAAGAGTTCGAACTCGAAACTCCTCTATTCAACTTTTTTGCTCAATTTCCAATAAGAAATTTGACTCATTGTTAACTATTCAAAGCAGAAGCAATGGTGTGAAAACAATCATCTGACAAAATTCATGGCAGTATAAAGTAAACTACCTCACAAGATTGTCGTATTCGCACTGACATGGATAACGGTTTCTGTATGTTACGCATTACGCTCGGATTTTTCTAGAGAAATGTCAAGAAATTAAATAGTTAGACATTTCGTATTGAGTTTTCATGAAATAAATTTCTGAGTTTCTGATACATTGGTGATGAAAAAATATTGAGTTTCCTGATTTGTTCAGCTTGAGTTTGTAAAAAGAATTTCTCTGGAAAAAACACTGACTCACAGAGGCCTTATGCATTTGCAAGCATACATGTGAGGGTGATAAACCTCTCTACATGTCATTTTATATTCCTTGATAACATCATCCTGCTCTTCCTCCCCTCAGGCTCTACACACTGGATGGTCAGATGATTCACAGTGTCCATGAGATTGAGAGTGCCGGCTGCTACGTAGCCTGCGGCACGGAAAAGTTTGTGCCCAAGGACTACGCCCATCCCAAGGTTGTCATGACCTCCCCGCGTCAGGAAAGGAGGTGAGCTAAAAAAAAACACCCCTTTTTTTTTGTTGTTGTTGTTGTCGTTTTCCATTATTTTCAATAACATTTTCAAAGACATGAATCAAAACTGAATTCAGGCCTTGAATTTAAGGGTTTTAACTCACTAGCCAGGTAGGTCACTAGCCAGGTAGAGCAAGTGGTTTTCAGATATTACTAGCCCTCATCAAAGTTCACTCGCCCTCAAAAATTCTGGAACTTCAGTTAACACACCGCAGTAATGTAGCGAGATCCTAGTGATGCCACCAAATGTACCATAAAAAACGTCTTTTCCTTCTAACCCTGCAAGTCGGTCGTAAATACTGTTTCACATGAATTCATGGGACACCCCTGATAGCACCTTGTGAATTACATACTTCACTTGGGCCCACCCAAAATCTTTAATGACAACATGATGTTATTATGACATGGTGAAAGCAAAAGAAAAGATGGAAGTCTTGGGTTACAATGAAATCTTTATTTTGGGCCGAGTTACAAATACAGAACTCTTTACCACTCGGAAGAGCTGTAATTACCCAACATTTTCACCCTTGGATGGATCTGTTTTCATTGCTCACCTTTCTTGTCTAGTGTGGAAAAAAAAATTGTAATTGTTCATGCATTGGTTTTTTGTTGTTCTTTTTTTTTTTTGCGATGACGTAAAATAATAGAAACTAACTACAGCCTGAAATGCCAGAGGAAAGTATTTCAAAGTATGCCCAAGCTTGTTATTAAAGACTCCTGTTAACAACTTTAAACAGTGCCTCACGTACAGTGGTGGGTGTTTGCACAATATACATGTATCTTACATACACAGTCTCTATTACATTGTGTGGATGTCGTTTTTGGAACTTTACCAATAACATTGCCAACCTTCAATAATCCATGGGGTAGAAAATGGCCTGCTTTATGTTAAACAATGGGCCAGCTGGATCTTTGCCAATCCATATAAATTTTCTGTTTGTTTTTCGAGGGGGTTTGTGTGTGCACATTGTGAATGTTCCTGGGGCCAAGGCACTGGTGAACTACACATCCAGGGGTACATATATAATATATGCAGTAGATAAAGCGTGTAGTAAATGAGACCAAAGTCTACCTTGGATATATGTATCCTAATGGGACAGCAGTTATTTTATACTTAACAGCTTCTTGAGATCAACCAGGAGTGTTCAGACACTCACTATAAGTACTGGTACTGAAGGTTTCAAAGGCAATGGCCACATACTACATCTACATGTGAGCTAGCCAGGCTGAAGAATTCTTTCTAAATGAAATAAAATTTTAAAAAGTCGTCTTCAAATATTTTAGTTTCTCCACCTCCATCCCTCCAGCCAACCCACCTTTGAGTTGTACACAATATTGGTGCCTGCCTGCCAGGATAAAGAATCTCATAAAGTTTGCTACACATTATATCTTTTTCATGTGGTTGATATTTTTAATTTTATTCATTTGAATATACCATACTCGAGAATATTTCACATAATATACATATGTATGGTTTCTCTCTGCGGGTATGGCAAACCTGGGTGATCACAGTAAAACCACTGCCGATCATTGTCAGGCACCTGACAAACCTTCCTATCCTCGTTGGAAACGATAGCCAAAGTCCAGAGCTTAATTGATTCAAACCTGGCAGTGGCCTGTTCTTCAGTATGGTATCCAACAATTTAGTAAGCCCTACTTAAGTATAAGACATGTAAGACGATGTCAGCTTGTGTGTCTTCAGGACATTCCCACAGGGTCACAAAGTTGGGAGCTTAAGTGATGCAAACCAGACTGTCACCTGTTCTTCAGTATCGTATCCAACAATTTAGTAAGCACTACTTAAGTATAAGACATGTAAGATGATGTCAGTCTGTGTGTCCACAGGACATTCCCACACGGTCACATTTCTTATGTGAACGAACCCAACTCAGTAAACCACTACTTTAAGTATAAAGTGACGACGACGTCTGTCTTTGTTTTTTCAGGATGCTCCCTCACGGTCACAAGCTGACCCCACTCAGTAACCGTAACTCTAAGAAAGGCTCCCAGGACAGTAGTGCGAATAGGACCCCAGATTCAAACAATGGGTTGATGAACAGCAAACCCCGCAAGTATGTTCACGTGATTCTTTTTTACGGTGTGCATCATACAAAACCAGTTTGCGTTTTGCTGTCTGCTCCAAGACTGTCGTTCTCAGATTTCTTGACCGTCACACCTTTCTCTTTAAAATGTTAGCATTCTGACGTTGGCTATTCGTGTCATAATATTAAACAGAGTGCAAAGCCTGCAGATATGTTCCTGACAATTTTGAAAACATTCCTTTGGTGAAAGTGGTAATTCCAAGAGACATATGTCTTGTAATAAATAACATCACCATACCACTTTGTCCAAAGGGGCTTTTTTTAAAATATCAGGCACCTATTTACAGGCTCTTAGTGACGATGACCTCTCAACTACTAAGCCTCTATTATAATAGTAACTCTAGTGAAAATGGCTCTGGAATCCCAGTGGATAACACTGGAATTTCACATTCCACTGGAATCCCAGTGGAATTCTGATGCCAGTGATGGAATTCCAGTGAAGTCTTCCAGTGTGATACCAGTGAAGTGGAATTCCAGTGGGAATCTTACAGTGGAATAACAGTTGAGTGTGATTTTTCCAGTGGAGTGAAACTCCAGTGAAAATAATTTCAGCGGGATGTCAGTCAAAATAACATGGCATACATTCATGGACATATATGGGTGAACTGCGCAAGATATTTTAAATGAAATGAATTCAGGAAAAGCTTTAAGTAAATGACTTCATTATTTGTTGTATTTCTTGAATTTTCACATGAATGGACCACACTGAATATGTAGCATTTGAATGTATAATTCAGCATTATAATCTCCATTCACTTTTCTGCAGCCTGTATGTAGTGAAATATGCAGTTGTAATCTGTAAAAAAAACACTCTAGTAGAGGGCTTGGCCATGGGAAACTATGAAAATTTAAGCGCAATCACTTCACATTTACCGCTTCAAGAATGCTCCAATAAATTTGGATGGTTGGATATTGGTGTGAGATCTTCATTGATATTTATACGAATACAATACTTCTTGGGATGGCTCACTGAAACGAGAAGTTTGGATGATACTACAACTTTCAAAATGTGTGAGCACATCTTCACCGTCAATCCTGTTTACGTTTTGCTATTGTTGTTGTTGTGCAGGGCACGAAGGAACCAAGTGAGAAAGGAAGATCCTGTCATCCACGAAAAACCAGTTGCTTACAAACGAAATGGAAAAAAAGAAGTGAATTACGATCAAGGTTAGCGGAGAAGACTAGAGCTAATACAGATTCAACAGCTGTTGACTTTAACCATTAACGTTAACCGTTAACAACCAGAACTGCTTTGAACTGAATTCGGTGTGTCCGTGTCCGTCCGCGTTGATACGCATTACAAGGCAGTGTGCCAAGGGAAAAGCCATTCCGATTGAAAGGGAATCGATTTGAATCTATACTCATTAAATGAAACCGTTTTTGATGTGTCAGTGGCCATGACGGCATTAGCGTAATATAAACAGCTTGTTTGCCTGCACCTTTGAGTCATTTTTGCGTGGCAGCTAGGTACTTTGACATGCGATGGCCTGTCAACTAATAAGCCTCTGTTACAAGGGACATTAACATGTACTTGATAAAAAGCGATTGTTTTGTCCTTGGCACTCTGGTTCGTTCAGGCTGACCAATTTCTTCAGCCTCGACATGTAGCTGTATGTCATTTAACACTGGTGAAAAAACAGGTAATGGCACTTGTATGTAGCTTACTTTTGCATTGAGAACTGTGTTCGTTGCTTGTGAAAGGAGAGACAAAAGATACAATTGTCTTTATGCTGGACAATATTTAAATATTGCTCAGCCTTCGTTGAATTAAATTTATCTTGCAGTTTTAAAAGAAAAAGAAAATGAAAATAAAATATTTTTAAAAACATACAAGTTAAAACGAACAAAAAAATGAAAAATATGCAACAGTTTTGGATTGATTATTAATCTATGCTGACAGACCCGGGTGGTGTGTTCAAGGCCCACCGGGAAAATCAAGCGACCAGAGGGGCGCAGGAAATCAACGAAGATCGTAACACACGAGTGGACCTGCCTGTCGATCAGAGGGAGGCTGAGGTGGTGGAGGTGCGTATTTGTTTCCTGTAGTTGTTATCTCAGAGAATGAAAACCCTTCTGCATGTACCTTGGAGGTATTGGAGTTGGGAGATGTGAATCAATCCCGGTTCGGGTCAGACGGTAGACTTTAAAAATGGTTTTTGTTGCTACCTCGCATGACACTCAGCACTGAGAGGTTAGAGCAAGGAAAGAGGACTGGTCGGCCCGGTGTCAGGATAATGTGACTGGGTGGAGTGTCATGTCTGGTGTCTCCTGCCACCAGAAGGCACAGTATACATACATTATAAAGACTCCTTTGTCGTCATTTCACTGAAACATTGTTGAGTATGACGTAAGACCCAAAGCATACATACACACTACATAGGTACCTGTAGAGATTGTGGAGGTCTGTATACACGTGATTTACGTCTTGCCCATTGAAACTTTTTTTTTTTAACATGCCTGTAGATGGCAGATTTTTTGACATTAAACCATTGCATTCCCTTTCCAAGTATTCATTTCCCAGATTTTTCAGTTAACTTTTATAATCAGCAGGGATTACAGCAACAAATTCATGTTTCTGTTAACACTGTACTTACAAGAGCCAGTCAAATTTAAAAGTAGCTGTACATCAGACTTGTCAAACATCGAAACTGTGTGAATGTGTGAACTGTGTATATACATATAAGGGGAGGCAACCTGTACTGCATTTGTGTCTCTGTGTGTATTCAGTGCAACGTACATACATCTGCATTGTGTCATAATGCCATGCAGTTACCTGCACATTCACGGGTTAACGCAATTACAATGAAATTATATAATCAATACATGTATTTAAAAAAAAAAAAGACGTGAAAAAACGTTTAAATTTTTGAAAAATTCATACTTGCTTTGCATTGAAGTTTCAACAAATGCTGTTATATTAAACCCGGGAATGTGAATGCCGAGTTCTAACTATACCTGTACACTGTACTTGTGCATCAAATTCTGTCCATATCAGTGACTTTATAGATTTTCCTCAGCTGACTGCCTGATAAAGGAATTATGTCTAACAGTGATATGATTGCATACCTTAACCAATAGCTTAAAAAATGGCGTAGTGCTACGTGGACTGGCTACCAAACAAAATGTGCTTTTTGTGTGCTTTTCATGTGCTCTTCTCGTCCTTTTTCTGCTGCTTTTTCACTGGGCTTCAGTGTTCATTTTTCATGCTTGTATACATATGTGTGTTCTTCCTCACCTCTTACATTTGTACAACTCTACACACATCGTAGGAGGAAGAAATTGACACCAGTCCCCGCAGCAACAAAGAACGCAGGGCATCCAAATCTCACAAAGTCCAGGACGATGTGCGAGGAGAGCATCAGCAGCACCGTGTGTCGTTTGTGGGCGACACACAATCGCGAAAAAACTTTGTCGGGCCCGATACCTATGCGGAATATGAGCAGAAGATGTCGCAACAGCAGGCC
Organism: Acanthopleura granulata; assembly: GCA_016165875.1. NCBI lineage: Eukaryota > Metazoa > Mollusca > Polyplacophora > Chitonida > Chitonidae > Acanthopleura > Acanthopleura granulata. The sequence goes on from JABBOT010000013.1 coordinate 12,266,088, forward strand.
GAAGCTTCCGGTGCAGATCACTCCATGGAGGAGGCCCCCGAGGGGTTTGAACGAGAGGCCGAAGGACCCAATTCCAAAAGGGTACCGTTTTACAGACCATGGGACAAACAGCCCACGGATACTTAATGATTGGCCCCCGTTTGCATGTCTCTCCATTGTGCATGTGTTTTGTTCGTTTGTTGTTGCATGTTTGCTACACAACAAATACAATTCTGCCGCTGACTGCTACTCCCCTGTATGTATTTCTTGTCCTCACTCTGGACTTGTTTTTTTTTTTTTATCCCTGACTGTTACCCTTCATTTTGTTGCTGTTTTTATTGGTGGTGTGTGCTTTGCCCCAAATTGACCATTTCTCCGACCTGATGATCATCTTTTGTCTTTCGGCCACCCTGTAAGATGTCTTCCATTTTTGCCGGCATGCGTGGAGTGAAATTAAATTGACAGTGTGAATGAACACATTTACAAATACAAAACATTAACATTGCATGCTGAAATTCCTTTCCTTGTACGTCCTACAGACAGATGTAATTGAACATTAACCCAGTTGGCGATCTTGCCATGCCCGTACAAAACTGTAATTGTTTATGTCATCTTGTTGTTTTCTGAAAGCACCATTGCTGCACTTTGTTGTTTATGTCTTACTTGCTTGTTTGTGCTGTCACTTTAGCATTGTCTTTGAACATTTGATCCAGAAATATTATATGTATAAACAACACAGGGATTTACCGAATTTACCAAACTATTATCCCTAATGAGCCGCTTTCACAACACTTTGCAAGTCAGTTTTTTCGTAGCTTTCCTCAGAAATGACAAAGCTTATGGCGCTACAACCTTAAGACAAAGTCATTAACGTAAAAGTGACGAGAAAGGTGATTGATAAAGTTTTGTGAAAGTGGCCCCTGCGCTAAATATGTGTATTAAGTACAAACTCTTTAAATTAACTGTCACTTGTGAACTAATATTCCTAATGTGCCAAAAAAAAAACAAAAAAGAAAACCAAAAAAAACATGAAAGAAAACCCAAAAAACAACAACAACTTGTTCATGTTGATGAATTTGTGGCGATAATTGTGTAGATTGAGATGTGTGCGAATCTTTGCTTCACGTCGTGTGATGATTCTTTTTGTGATCTTGATACATTGTGAATGTTTTGTAAACTTTGTCTTCTTCAGATTGTGTTGTTCACATGTGTATACCTCCAGTGCTTGTATTGTTCACATATATATGCCTTCAGTGATTGTAGTATGCATGTGCATGTAATTATGGTTGAGCGTAAGTGGCATGTCTTTGTTGCCTCGTGAATGTTTGGTGGTGTGTGATTGGACAGGCTTTGTTGCTTGAATATATCCAAATATTCGGATGAAAGTCTTTGTGTGTCTCTTTTTCTGTTTGTTTATCATTTCAGACCAAAAGAAAGTGGAGTAATCCATTTCAGTTTATTAACTTATCACATGTCCAGCAAATTCTGAGTGCATGGGGCTTACATGTGCTCATAAATATTAAAGATATAATTATATCAGAGTACATGTCATGTAGTAATATGATTTGCATCTTTGTTCAAGCTGAAAGGTGCTTTTTTTATGAGATCCTTACAGTGCACTTACGAGCTACCTCACAGTGGGGAACTCATGGAACTTCTTCCTGCCTCTGTCCAAGTCGACCAGGCATTTGAGCTTTTGTGGCCTTCCCTTTATTACGGCACCATTATCTGTGTATGGTTGCTCATTAAACACTTACACTATAGGTACACATGTACACAAGCACTGCAGTGCGACGCAGAAAAAAAAATTGATGTGCCCTCCTGTAATTTGGACCCTTGTGTTTAGCCCGTTCGCGAGTCATCCATTATTGAAACAAGCCAAAAACCAGGGTGGTGATCACATTTAAATGGCTGTATTCATTTTGCATCGGTATTCACTTAAAAGGTTTAAATAGGCAAAAGGCCCCATTTACACAAAGTGTGCATCATGTAAAAGGCCATTTTCTGCTGATTCCAAATATGGTCTTCATTATTGTAGGCATTTTTGTCCGGTGATCAAAAATGAAATAAAGATCATGGTGCTACCATGGACTTTTTTGACCATATTAATGTGATGTCACAAATTCTTTTTTTGCTACTTAACATGCTGTAACTGTTATATTTTCCTGTTAAAGACAGATATAGGTGTTGTACTACATGTGTTTTTTAGACATATGTCAATCAAGGGATGTTTAGCAGCTGAAAAGTATGTGTGACGTCACTCTTCTTCAGTATGGTCCAAAAAGTCCACTGTGGCACGGCCATTTTTTTATCCTTTTCAATCAGTGTAGAAAAATGCCGAACAATGATGAATTCCATATTTTGAATCAGCACGAAATTGCCTTTCAGATGATGCATACTTTGTCTGCTCTGTTAAGTTAGCTATTGAGGCTGGCTGACCGCATTCTCTTCATGAAGGACATCAACTGTATATATGGTGACAAGAACAAATGGCTTTTTGACTGAAGTTCACCAACAATACATTGCCAGTGCAAATCTCCGATGTTTTTCCTCTTTTTGGAGGAATTCCTCCTTTTCTATAAAACAAACGGATCTAGAAAAAAGTGTGTGCTCATCACTGAGCTCTCAGTGGGGTGGGAAAGCATGTGGCTTTATGTCAGAAGGTGTTCACCTGTAGCTGACAGGTAAGGCACATGTATTTCTTAGTTGGGCCTGTGTTGCCAGGCGACTTAAGTCTGTAGAGCAATACAATAAATGCAGTACAAGTGAAATATTTCTGTGCACAATATAAAACACAAATCCAACAAATTCTAAACATTTAAAACGTAATGTGATTTTCTGTGTAGCTAAGAGCCGGAAGGAATCATGGACACAGCGGATAATGTTGTGATAGTTGGAAGCCTTAGCGGCGAAAGTTACAAAAACGAAATCAAGTCACTACAATAGTTAGAATCTGGTTGGTCAGCTGAGTTTGGCCACAGATGAGCTTATGAAGTCACCAATTTAGCATTGAAACTTGTGGAGGCCTCTGTGGCTCGGTCGGTTAGCGCGCTATTGCAGCACAATAACCCGAAGCCTCCCACAAATGCGGTCACCGTGAGTTCAAGTCCAGCTCATCCTGGCTTCCTCTGCGGTCGTAAGTTGGAAGGTCTGCCATCAATCTGCAGATGGTTATGAGTTTCCCCCAGGCTCTGCCTGGTTTCCACCCACCACATTGCTGGCCACCGTCGTATAAGTGAAATATTCTTGAGTACGGCGTAAAACACCAATGAAATAAATAAGTAAATTGTGGATGGTCGTGAGTTTTCTCTTCACTTGCTTGGTTTCCTCTCACCATAACGCTGATGAAATATTCTTGAGTGTGATGTAAAACTCTAGTCAGATTGTATAAATAAATTAGGATTTAAAATTTCTCAAGGTTCATTAAGCAGAGCACCACTAAATCAGACCTTCAGAAGAAGTGTGATGGTTGAACAGTTATGAATTTTGTTCCAAAAAAAAAGCTTCAGGGCAGTTAAAGTCGCAGAGAAGCTTTGCGTGTGTGGCATGGGTGCGGTTAGCAGTAGTACATCGAGCTGTGGTTGCATGCACGTGCCTTTGGATATAAACTAAATTGTTTTTGATGATGATGATGGATCATGTAATCAAAATTCTACAATTTAATATTACTGTGTTTGCAAATGGAAATTACAAAAAAGAATGTTTTCTTGTCATTTTATGAATTGTTAGGACACATGCATGTGTATCTGTGCAAGTGCTGTACAGTGTGTGTGTTCATGTTACCATTGTAACATATCAGCATTTATGTGTGAGGTGAATACATATTTATTATAGCCTTCGAATGCTTTTCGGGCGAAAACTCAGTTTTTAATTTCCCATTTGTTGTGTACTCTTCCAATGACAGGAGGAGAGAATCGAACATTCCAGACGTGAAAGCAAAAGGACAACCAAAGATCGAAGAAGTGACAGCAAGCACGAGGTCAGTGGCTGAAATATAGTTTGTGTGCATGTGATATGATGCGATGCGGCGCAGCCTGTGGGCATGAGGACCTCATTCGTGTTAGTGATGCCAGAAGTGTGCTAATTGCCCATGGCTAGAAGTGTGCATCTCTTAGTTGTGTCTTCAGCTAACAGAGCTTTGGGGACAGACAGAAAAGTGTTGTGATTTCGGTTTGAATAGAATGCAGGGCAATAATGCCGAGTATGAATAGCCACGGTAATAAACTTTATGTATGCAGACGTCGTTTTCAAAAGACTATATATTTAAAGAGCTCGTCGATTTTTCATGCCACCTTCGGTGAGGGTAGAAGGTAATGTTGCATCCTAGACGTTTTGACCAGTTTCTCCATAATGCTTGATCCTAAGTATGGCGTAAAACACCAATCAAATAAATAAATAAATAAAGGTAGTGCTTGATGCAGTCATGTTGCGTAATAACCTTCATGAAGAAAACCGACATAGTATTACTTCCCATCATGCCCTGTGAGAGAGGATCTCGTGCCCTATTTAAAAGCTGTCTAGTTAGCTGGCATATTTGAAGAGTTGCACACATTTAGTTCATGGACTTCGTGTGATGTACAGTATGACTTGGACACCATTTGCACTGCTTTTTCGCTTTCTGTTTGTGATCTTTGTTCGTTGTATGTGTACTGTAATTCTTCAACATCATCTTTGTTTTCTTGGGGATTGTGCGTTTTTTTCCAAAATTCTAATTTTTCCACCAAAGAAGAAAGTAGACACATGAACTCTTGCAATGCGTTTTACTTAATATAGGGTCAGTCATTCACTAAAGAAACAACATGCTGTATTAATGGCAAGTACATGACTGTATGATAATGATGACGTGCTTCAGGTTAAGGCCCGTCCCCACTGTGGGCGACAACTACCACTGCAACTGCAACTGCAGCGTCGAAAAAATAGAAGGCTGTCTAGCCTGTAGTGCCCTCCCCAGTGCCGACGTCATGTTGCGACCTCAGGATGACATCCATGTCGTTGGGCAAAGATAGTACTGGTTCATCAAAATGTGCAAATTTACACAACATCACATAGTTGCAGTTAAAGTTGTGGGTGTCGCCCGCTGTGGAGATGGGCCTGTAGTGTTTTCAAGACTGAACAAACAAGTACATGTACGTCTGTAAAAGTATTCATGAATACAGCTCCAGCGTAAAAAATTTGCAAATTTATTGTTGAAGAGCTACAGTCAGTTAGGTGTACTCTGTGTTGTGGATGATGCGTGTGTACTTAAATACATTCTGACACGCGTGTGGTGCACTGTGCACCAGCGGCTAATTCATGCACATCTTGACAGCATTGTCATGAATACTTTAACCTTTTCGTTGACAAAGCACACATTTTCTTTCAGTTAGTGCACCCGCATCACAAGGTATAGTGTGCGGGACACAAATGCTACACCCAAGTAAATTTCCACTCTGTCAGGATCTTTTCACAAAAAGATTTGCATGAACGATTCAGATATACATCAAGAGATTGCACCTCATGCATGACCATGTTTCAGAGCTGGAAATTATTTTCATACATGGGCAGGTTCAAAGTTTTTGCGAACGAGTTAAACAATCATCATTCTGCGATTTTTTGTGAAGGTTTTATCATGGACCTATGGTTATGAAAACAACCAACTCCTTGACATCACACAGCATTTCCCAAACTTGTGGATATAAATATACTTATAGGAATTACACAATAATGACATGCCATTAAAAAAAAAAGAATAAAATATCTTTTATAATAGACAGTTTGTTTTTTTCCATCCTTACAAAATTTGGTTAGAGACAGTTGATTAAGAAAGTTACATGTGTGAGGGTTTGCCCAGTGTTCTATTTTTCTTCTTCCCAACGAAGGCAAACACATGCATAGAACAATTTGACATGAATATTAAAGATAAGTGTTAAAAACGAAAAAAAGCGAAGGAAAAAAGAAAAGCAGTGGTTTATTATTCAATACATCAAGCCATGCATGCTCACAAAATGTACAACTCACACTGATGCATGATCTGGAAACATTGGAACTTGTGCATGTAATGATAGTTCACGAGTGTGTTGTCTTTGGGGAACTTTTGTTCAAATAACTGATAACATGTTCATGTATTAACAATAAGCATGGATTCTGACAATTTACTGATTCATCAAGTCATAATTTCTGAATGTCACTCACTGTCCAGGCCACACCCACTCGTACTCCGAGCCCCAGAATCCAGAGCCCCGAACCCACTCACAAATCCCCCAGACAGGAATCCCCAGAGCCTGGAAGGGAATCCCTGGAGCCAAGAAGGGAATCCCCAGAGCCCAGAAGGCAATCCTCAGAGCCCAGAACAGAATCCCCGGAGCCCAGAAGGGAATCCCCAGAGCCCAGAAGGGAATCCCCAGAGCCCAGGGAATCGCCCCTCCCAGCAGAGCAGGCTGTTAATGACATCGGTGAAGATGCAGATGTGGTGGATGAGTCTGAGGCTGTCAGTCAAATGGAGGGTCGAGGGTCAGCTCCACCCCCTGTCCGTGATGACAACGTTGTTGATGACATTCCTGAGAACAGAAAATCCACACCTGTTGATGAGACCAAAGAAGAGACTGGTGAACGGGCCAAAGAAGAGGTAGAATTCATCACCTGTTGATCACTAACACCTGCTGTAACCGCCTCACCATTTGCATGATTGACCTCTAACCATGTCCTAACCGTTTCTGTCTTGTCCTGGTTGTTAGCTGCAGTAGAATTTCCAGGAGATGTGACAAGAATGTTAAAATGCACGTGCATACACATAGTTCATTCCATAAGTGTATCTGTTCATTCTTGTACAGACCCCTTGCTAGGCATTTTTTGCGGGGCGCTGCACCATGCCTCTTAACTCGGCCGCCCTGCCTCGGAACTCAGCCGCCCTGTCCTTAATGTATTTGTCCACTCGCACCCTGCCCTAAATTTCATTGCGAAGAGTTTTCAAAACGATCATTTGTATATTTTGTGGAAAAAAAATAAGCTGGTAAACTGCAGTATTGAGTGCAGACGTGTTGTGTAAGTGTGAATATGCCTAGTTTCCGGTATATCGTTCTTTCCGCCTGACTGGGTTGAGTCCGCCAGGAAAGTCTTTGTGCTTCCGGCAGCATGCTTCTGGTTCTTTATTAGTAGTCAGATGTACATTAAAGTTTCGTGAGATTTAGACAAACTGTGGCCGCAATGCTAAGCCACGAACACCGAGAAAGAAAACGGAAATATGAATATGAACAGCTACAGAAAACAATGCAAGTTAATTCAATCGTTTTTCGTTGACAAACCAGCGCAAAAGCCAAGCTTGACTACAGGCGATACTAAAACAGTGCCGATGAAAATTTCATCTGTCAAAACAATCGCCCATGATATGCAACAGGTTAAAAACAAGACAGTGGCGCAAGATGACATGAACCAAAATGCTGAACAAACTGCTTCAGAAGATGCAAACATAACATTATGAGGGAAGAGTGCAAAGAGAGTTTCAAAACATGTATCTGGAACTCGGTTTTGTTACTCAATTTTGATTTTGTTGTCATTGAATTACTAACGGAAAAGCGACACCCGTTCTATTTTGTTAACTCTGTAGAAAGCATATCAGGGAGTTACGTTAACTATCAGGACGCGGAGGAGGCAGAGACAAACAGTGCTATCTTTTTTTAATTTTTATTGTGAATAGAAGTGAAATACACAAGAAACAAATTAACATTTGCTATTGATCTATTGAATTATTTTCCCATTGGTGAGATGTACTGATGAAATTAAGGCTCCACATTTCTTAAATGAAAATGTTAAAGCACTTAAAAGACAAAGAAATCTGTTACTGTTTCAAAAATGTACATCAAATTTTTAAGCATCCAATCCTTATATAATTCAGTACATAACTAGTTTATGGCACTTCAGCCAGAAATGCCTTTGTGGAATTTACCCGATTTACTCTACACTTGAAAGTGTTGTAGTTACATACACTATCTAATTTTGATAGAGTATTTGTGGGTCTAAACAAGAGACCTGTGGCTGTGAAGCCCTGAAGGCAAGGCAGGTAAGAGATTTGCATGTGCATACTGTCATATTGACTCTGTGAATAAATTGGCAGTTGAAATACCTGTTTAATTTCTAAAATATCTGAACATTTAGGACTTATAAGTGTAAGTACATGAACCCTGAAAATAAATTGCGTTGAAGTCATTTGCGACAGAGAAGGCTTCAGGGTGGCCTGCGGCCCCTGACTACCCAGCTAATTTGACTGGGATCGCCTACCCCCCCCTCCCCCCACCCACCCCTTTCATATCCTGGCTAGGGGTCTGCATGTACAGGTACATAGTTCACTTCCGTATCCGTATCTGTATCTGTACATACATGCACATGTACATGGTTCACTTCCATATCTGTACATACATGTTCATAGTTCACTTCCATATCTGTATCTGTACATACATGCACATGTGCATAGTTCTCTTCCCTACATACGTGCACATATGCACTGGCCTGTCAAGGTGATAATCACATGTAACTAATAGCAATTGAATGCATAGAGCCATCACCAAGCTGCTTTGATATTTTGATGATTGGAAAAGGGGGCTTTTCAGTACTTACTGGGAAGGTCTGCCAGCAAGCTGCGGATGGCTGTGGCTTTCCCCAGGGCTGTGGCCGTTTTTCTCGCACCAATATGCTGGCCGCTGTTGTATAAGTGAAATATTCTTGAGTACGGCGTAAAATACAAATGACATAAATAAATAAATAAATTTCAGAACTTAGGAGAACATTATTTTGATAGATTTGATAAGATGCAGACATCCTGCATTACACTGTCCACACCATGACATTGTGCCTGGAGTCAGTGTCAGATTTTATACTGGGGATTGCATTGCTTTGCCAATGTCATGTCTAAAGTTTGTGCCACTCTTACTGGAAAATCTGATCTGTCGAGAGCTAATACTATCTCATCTTTCAACAAGTCAGTCTGACCTGAACATGACCATTCATATATATATATATATATATATATATATATATATATAAATACACACACAAATTAAATTAAAAAAATTCAAATTCCTGATCGTCATGCATAACATGTACATGGTATTCCCTAAATTCTAATATTCATTGGATATTTGATATTCCTACAGTTACATCAGTGTATATGAATTTTTTTTTATTAATACTATTAATATTTTCAATATTAATTTTTGTTGTTTTTTTTTTAGGTCCTATTTTGAAAATATTGCGCAGCTAATGTAAGGAGCATTTTTAGAATATTGTCGAGATATGTGGAAAACTCCTTTTGTATGAAGTCAAAACTTCAGACGCGTTTATGTACAGCCAGTGGACAGAAGTGTTATTTCTGCTATTGTGTTTTGGTTGATGTTTTGGTTGATGTTTTGGTTGATGCTTTGGTTTGACTTTTTCCACGTTCTCATGACCGCGTTGGTGATGATAATACCGCAGATATCTGACTACATGTATGATCCATGAACTGGACACTATTTGTATATTTATGTCTTGTCTGCAACAGATCACAGAAACTGTTAGAGACCAAAAACAGTATATATGTAACGCCATACAGGCACAGGTTTTGTTATTGTCCGGTATCTGTTGGTGTAAAATATATTGTGAGAAGCCTTTCAGAGTAATGGGTTTTTCATGTTATAATATTGTAAGGTGTCTCCTTTTATACATTTTCAGTCTACATGTAAGTCTGAATACCAAGGACTTTAGCACTGAGGCAATATCCAGTGACATGTTTATGCAGACATTTGCAACTTCTTACTTTTGATTTTTGCATGGCGTGTTAAATTTGTCATTACATAAGAAAAAGGCACGTGCTGATCCAGCTGGCTGAAAAGCTGACCTGCTGTTAAAACTGCTTGCTAAAAGCCAGATGTACCTAATGAAGACTGGACTACTAGCTCTCACACAACGTTGTGTGAAACAAACCTTGACTGGGCTGTCAGTCTGTAATGTAGAAATTTATATCTAAAAAGCCACATACTGATCCAGTTGGCAGAAAAACTGACCTGCTGTTAAAACTGCTTGCTAAAAGCCAGATGTACCTAATGAAGACTGGACTACTAGCTCTCCCACAACGTTGTGTGAAACAAACCTTGACTGGGCTGTCAGTCTGTAATGTAGAAATTTATATCTAAAAAGCCACATACTGATCCAGTTGGCAGAAAAGCTGACCTGCTGTTAAAACTGCTTGCTAAAAGCCAGATGTACCTAATGAAGACTGGACTACTAGCTCTCACACAACGTTGTGTGAAACAAACCTTGACTGGGCTGTCAGTCTGTAATGTAGAAATTTATATCTAAAAAGCCACATACTGATCCAGTTGGCAGAAAAGCTGACCTGCTGTTAAAACTGCTTGCTAAAAGCCAGATGTACCTAATGAAGACTGGACTACTAGCTCTCACACAACGTTGTGTGAAACAAACCTTGACTGGGCTGTCAGTCTGTAATGTAGAAATTTATATCTAAAAAGCCACATACTGATCCAGTTGGCAGAAAAACTGACTTGCTGTTAAAGCTGCATGCTAAAAGCCAGATGTACCTAATGAAGACTGGACTACTAGCTCTCCCACAACGTTGTGTGAAACAAACCTTGACTGGGCTGTCAGTCTGTAATGTAGAAATTTATATCTAAAAAGCCACATACTGATCCAGTTGGCAGAAAAACTGACTTGCTGTTAAAGCTGCATGCTAAAAGCCAGTTGAAGCCAGTTGGTAAAGACAGGACTACATATCAAATACCATTTTGTAAAACAAAACTGGTTCATCATTCTGTATTGTAGGAATTTATATCACACTGTTAATAGGGGGCCACAGTGGCTCAGTCGGTTAGGGCTGTATCGCAGCGCAATTACCCAGAAAGCCTCCCACCAATGCGGCCACTGTGAGTTCAAGACCAGCTCATGCTGGCTTCCTCTCCGGCCGTGCGTGGGAAGGTCTGCCAGCAACCTGCGGATGGTCGTTGGCTTCCACTGGTCTCTGCCCGGTTTCCTCCCACCATAATGCTAGCATCTGTCATATAAGTGAAACATTCTTGAGTAGGGCGTAAAAAACCAATCAAATAAATAAATAGTGTTAATAGTGGACATTTACATGTAGCTTGCATGTTGGAGCTCATGAAAGCATTACAGAATCTACATGTAGCATACGTAGAGACATTTGTTTTGGAATTCTTTTAAACTACACTCACCAAATTCTACATCTGAAAACTTGTAATGTGAAGTACATGTTGAATGTGAAGTAAAACATTAGTTTGTTGAATGCATACAATTTATTAAGTGTCAAGAAGTGTTTGAATATGACCAGAATACAGGCAAAAAGGTTGGAGAATTGAAATTGCTTTCCGTTGATATTGTACACGTAGGTGCTGAAATGACTCTTGTCGCGAATGGTTTTCTTCTTCAAAATATTACATTATTCAATCGATGCACAAAATTCACACTTCTGACAGTTTTTACCTGAGGTTTTCTGTGTTCTCGTGTTTCATCTTAGGTTTACTTTGGCAGTTGGCCCCAAATGAAACGACTTACTTGACACGTTTGAACCTAAAGGCCGTGTGTCCAGCGGCCGTGCGTAAGCTGGAAGGTGATAATGGCTTGTCTACTCTTTTGTTCTTCAGCCTTTTTGCTGGTTTTCAATATACATACTCAATACATTCCAATATTTAAGCCGTATAATAATTCTAGCATCTCCATCTGATGCTTCGACATCTGCTTGATGATGAGCTAGCCAGCCAGTTCAGTTACGCTCTACCTTTCATCTTCCCGTTTTCCCACCTTGGCTTTGACTTGAGCGCATGTGGAATTATATATAAGCTAGAGCAGCTATACATATATGCAGCTCTTTATTTTAATAATACCATCATTTGAAGACTGAGAGTTTCACCGAAGTTAAGATTTGCATTTTATTATCAGACATGGACATGTAAGTCATTAAGCTGTAATGAAGCTCCCATAGCTGTCAGCAGAAACTGACACATACCTCACAGGATTAAAAAATGTCTGGTGTCCTTTATGATACAGTACGGGACATGCTGGGTCAGTTGAAAACTTGCACACATTACATTCGGAAAAAAATATCCACACTGCATCCCTCACCTGTCCTGAGTTACACACACTGATATAAATGTTCAGCAAGGCATAATAAGGGAACAGTTTATGAAAACCTTGCTCGGGCAGACTTGGCCGTTGCCATCTACAAACCTCTGATTTGACGCACGGCTGTTCTGTTGTATTTTCCTGCCTCTCTTAAAGAAAAATCATGCCACTGAAAAAAAGTTATGGTGTTTGTGGATGATTGGTTCACTGTGGTGTTGAAGGGCAGTAGCATGTCTGTGTATTATCTTGTAGGCTGCAGGTGTGTGGAGCTATGAACTGTCACCCTACACCCCACCCCTCTACATAAGATCATCGGTTTTAGGCATCTTCACTGGTGGTAGCCTTATTGGGGAACAACTTTCTTGCCAAGGCCACAAGCAATTGCAGCGGGCACTATCATGTTGAAATATCATTTAACACACACTTAATAAAGTCAGAAATGGTCGCACCACCTGTCTGCTAAAATGACGCAATGGTCACCGCCTGTAAAAATTTAGTATATCAGGACAAGACAAACAACAGGCCTGCAGACTGTAGATACAACAACACCATACATACAGTCTGGAACCCCAAATATGCCATTTCACCCAGCCTGTGTACCCTGGATTCTCTTCTCCCTCCCCCCCCAGGCATCTCTAGTACCAGCTGTCCATAGCCTCCACTGGGTGTTTTGGCACTGTGCCATTCAATGCAGTCATATTTCCCAACAGATGGGCAAAAAATGCCACAAAATTCTACCTTTACCCAGCTCTCAATGAGCCTTCATGTTTGAGTGGGTTTTTTTTACCTTCATTGCAGAAGATCTGAATTGTCACATTCAGGCAGGTTTCGCTGTAGGTATGAAAACACTAGAAAATAGCCTTACTATTTTTGTAGTAATTTCACAAAGAACACCCTCCTAAAACTGCATTCCCTAATTTCCGTTGACCCAAATGACACATACTGTCAAATAACTTGATGCCTGGCCTACAACATTTCCAAATATCATCAGGGGTTCACCACCATTTTCTCAAAATAAATCAGCTGGAATGCAGGCACTAGCATCCTATCACCATAGAAACAGGGTGTAGGGGACACTTGCTCATTGGATAATATTTTTCTCTGTTTAATTGTACCCACAAGTAATGGACTTTATTTCAACCATTATTTGTCATAGTTTATACCTGCAAAATTACCTGGCAGTACTTCAACACACTTCAGAGATACAGCCAATCCCTACCCGTCCCCACCATTTTCTGTGCACCTAAATCTTGGATACAGAATCGAATTAGTGTTTTTATACCTGTAGGCCTACATAGGATGGGATTTCAGTGTCACATCAACACTGTTACCTCCCTTTATTACATTGTGATGTACCCTCCTATACCCTCGCCTTGTTCACAGTGGGCAAAATATCACACTGTGATCAAAATTACATTTGCACATTGACGTAAACAGTTACAAAGATAAAAACTATTGGTAGCTTCCCAAAGATTGATGATATATGTGTCAACATGGGAGACAACTTACGTCATAAAGGTTTTGTAACTCACCATGCATTGTAACCAGATGTTTGTTTCTTTTTTTATTTGGACTTATCAAGCTGGAACCATTAACATTCCCGCAAAACCATAAATGCACTTTCGTGGTTTGCTTCTGTCATTGTAGTTATTTGCTTTAGTGACCATCCTTGTTATCATTTATTTACTGGATACAGTGGATTTGGTTGACGTGTTATTGTCAATGTCGACGGCTAGGGGCATGCTGTCCGACATGTTTAAATGCCTGCACTTCTTTAGTTTTGAATGTGTTTTGTTCGTTTAATTTTTTTCAGAAGATTGTTGCTCTGTCACTCATTTATTAAATTGTTTTCTAAGATGTACTGGTATTTTGCTTGGAATTTTGAGGCAGCTTGGGAATGGTCGTGGATGATGTCCTGGGCTCTGCCCTGTTTCTTCACACCATAATGCTGGTTGCTGTTGTATAGGTGAAATATTCTTCAGTATGCCTTAAAACACCAATCAAAGAAAGAAAAGAAGTCGAATTTTATTGTATGGGTATTTTATTTACATACATATGTGTTTGTATTTCTAACTTTATTATGTACATGTACTTGATTTATTTATTTATTTGATTGATGTTTTACACCATACTCAACAATATTTCACTTATTCGACGGCAGCCAGCACTATGGCGGGAGGAAACTGGGCTGAGCCTGGCTGAAACCCACGGCCATCCACAGGTTGCTGGCAGACCTTCTCAAGTTTAGCCGGAGAGGTCGCCAGCATGAGCTGTACTTGAACTCACAGTGACTGCATTGGTGGGAGGCTTCTGGGTCATTGCGCTGCGATAGCGCGCTAACCGACTGAGCCACGAAGGCCCCCTACATGTACTTGTCTCTGTGTTATAATTATGAGAGACCTTTTCATACACATGTACAGTTGATTCTGAATTTATAGCTGTAACTCATTTATACTGTAAAACAGGAATATTTTTATATGGGATTAATAATTCTGTAACATAATAATGCGAGGCTGTGACGTAAAAATAGCCCTTAAGACAAGTAATAACAGTGGACTCCAGTGTGAATATACTCCAACCACATTTGTTAATTTGTAGTGAAAAGAAAAGAAAATTTATATCAGTTTTTCCGGACTGCTAAAAATGATAATTAAGTTTATAGGACTACTGTATTATTTGCAGATATTTCACATGTACATTTGGGTGGTCACATGCAGGCCATACATTTATACCCAAGATGCCCAATTTCAGCCAAATCTGAACACACCCTCTTCCCCCCTTCCCCCCCCCCTCCGCCTAGAATAAGCTAAATTTTAAGATCTCATTTGGAATTAATTGATGTTGAAAACATGTAATTTAAGATGATATATCACTTTTTAGTGTATATTGAGTTGCAAATTTAGCCCAATAGTTCTCCATTTTAGGCCAAAATAATAGACCCCATTAGGGTGTACTGTAAAAGTGTTTAGTTATGTCAGTGGCCCAAGGCATGATTTATTTTTCTCTCTATACAAGAATTTTTCTGTTTTTTTCACTTTTTATTTTACTTTATGATATTTTATTAACTTTTTGGGGGAGGGTTTCTGTTTTTTTTCTTGTTCTTTTTTTGGGTTTCTTTTTTGTTTGAGAATTATTATGTTTTTTGTTTCGAGAATTAATGAATGGAAAAAAAAAACGTCCTGGATTTTTCTCAGAATTGTCAAAGAGGACAAACTTAAAACAGGAATTATTGTTGTCCAAGAACGCATATGCAATGGCAGCCAACAGTTTTTGTCAAGATGTTAACCTAACCAATAGATTGAAGAAGCACATCAGTATGACATTGTTTCTTGTTCGAAACAGCCCCAGCATCAGAGAGATGCCCAGTCAACGAGTCCATCACGGGAAGAGCGTGATAGGGCTGCGCTTACCATACAGTCTCACTATCGAGGGTATCGCTCCAGGAAAGACTTACGCGGACAGCGCAGGGGCAACGAAAACACGTCCACGGACAGCTACCCAGAGGATGCAGTGGCCAAAAGCGCTGCGATCAAGATCCAGTCTAATTACAGAGGCTACAGAACCCGAAGGCAGCTCAAAGCCAACTCCAACCAGCCGTGAGGAGAAGGCCTGTCAGGAGTCCAACATGTGTATGCAGGCTTCTGAGTGAGTGGTAGTGCAGTTGTCTCCCTTTACTGGTCAGATTTTTCTCCGCATGTGCCGGCGCTAGACAATAGCAGTGGTGTGAAGTTTGGGTTCAGTTTGAATATTATTTTTACTTATGTGTATCTGTCACCGTAGTTGTAGTCATGGTAGGTACACTGGACATGCTGGAAGTAGTTTGTTAAAGTAAGAAAAAACAAATCCGTGTACATGTTACCTTGACGTACAGTTATTGCAGGTGACATTTGTTTTTTAATGTCTCCTACATGTATGTATGCCTGATTTCTTCATGCATGTATTTCGGTTTTTACTGAATTTTTATGTACGCCGCCCTGTTATTATGGCAAGTTTAATTATTGTGTCATTAACGAATTGTTTGATAAACAAGTCAGACACTTGTGTCTTCAGTGGTTTAAATGTTAATTCTGCTACAAGTATAATGTATCATTGTTGCTGATTAGGCCCTGAGTTAGTGAAAGGAATTGAGCAATGAAATCATGACGTCTTATAATAACATCAAGAAATGATATCATGCTACAGATTGCTGAAAATTAGAGTTACGCTCTCTGTCAGTGTTAACCCGGGATTTGAACTCCTATCACCGCATCAGCAACCTGTACTGAATTAGCTGAGCTAACACTGAATTCCCACTAGCTACTGCTAGTTTAAACATTGAAAAGCTGCAACTGTTCCACATGTACATGTAGTAGGCCCTATATCTGAAAATATAATCACTTTGGGTCTTCACACATAGTTACATACTGTCATACTGTATATTTTTTTCTAATTCTACCAATGTGTGTATACATGTAGATCAAATAAGAATGCAGAACAGAGTCGCTCCACACAGAATTTTTTAACGTACCAAAGGCCTGTTTTATTTGCCTATTATTTACCAATTAGGAAACAAAAGTTTTACATTACAGACCTCTAATCACATACACTTGAGATAGTTCACAAGGTATTCATTGGTAGAAGGTCATAAAAAGCCTGCCAGATCCATGTGCGAAACATGTTCTGGGCAGCCGTCTACATTCAACCTTTTTTTTACATGCGATTGGGACCCTGCAGATTACACTCAGCAGTTGTATTTAATACATCAGTAATTATGCAACTTCATGTCGGTAAACTCTGCTAATTAATTTACACCCCAACACACTGAGAGCTGAATCAACTTCATGTCGGTAAACTCTGCTAATTAATTTACACCCCAACACACTGAGAGCTGAATCTTCTTTACTCTGCAGTCCGCCCCAAAGACTCCTGCTTTACTCTGAATTCAGCCCTTCTCTTAACAGTGTGCCATCACTAGCTTAAATGCTGAATCTGCCTGACTCCGAATTGAACACTTAGCTATGGATCTGTCTTTTACACTGTGAATGCGATGCTTTTGCAGCTTCTGTCCATGCTCTTCACCTGATCAGTGTAATTTGATGCTTATCTGCTCATGTGGCATTCACAGTTGTGTGCCCTCTGCTTATCTGCTCATGTGAGGTTCACAGTTGTGTGCCCTCTGCTTATCTGCTCCTGTGGCATTCACAGTTGTGTGCCCTCTGCTTATCTGCTCATGTGACATTCACAGTTGTGTGCCCTCTGCTTATCTGCTCATGTGACATTCACAGTTGTGTGCCCTCTGCTTATCTGCTCATGTGACATTTTTGTGCTGAATGTCATCAAATCATACTAATAATACTGTAATTCCCCAGCCTTTTCGCAAAAGCAACGTGAAGTACCATTTATGTCTGTTTTTATTTTAATTTTGGAGGTAAAAAAAAATATATTGATTGGTTTTGTCAATTGCAGGGCTTTACAGTCAACACAATAGCAAGAGTAAGAATAAGTACAGTTTATGTCTGTTCTTATTTCAATTGCAGAGACCAGAAACGTATTGGTTGCATCGGTCAACCAATTCCATTGCTTTACAGGAAGTAGAATTATTACATGTATCAATCAGCACGGAATAGTGCCGTCGTAATAGGCTTGAAAAGACATCTTGCAAACATGTGAAAAGGCTGTAGAGTTACAAGAACCTTGTAACCCAGTGGAATCACCATTTAACTTTGTTATGCAACTGCAGCATTTGAACTTACCCAGCAAATAGTGCGAAAGTATTTACCTTGAGCTATAGCAGAAAGCAGAAGGGAAAAATTAATACGAGGTCTGAATGGAAAGGAAATTCTGCAGTGAGATATCAAAATTTTGGAAACATCACAGGATACATGCATTGGCACTTCCTTGGACCTGAAGGAGAAATTGACCTGAATACTTGATCTCAAAGCACAAAAGCCTACATATACGTTGAGGACAAAGTTTTGACAGACAGTATAAGTGACGTCTTATAAATCCATGGAGTAATATTCCTGTTCTTCATCAATTCCCAGAATGCACAGCATCCAGTCATAGGGAATGGTGTCATGATACCATTTATATACATAACCAGAACTCATTTGATACAGGATTTTGCTTAATATGATAGTCTTGAGTAACAGAATATATGATGTGCATGTTATTGTGAAGATATAAATTGCTAAAGGGATTATTGTTTTTTGCTTCTGTAATGTTGGTTCTCTTGAGAAGACTGGATGTTTCTGAATACCTTCTTCCAGGAGCCTTTCACAAATGTGACTCACTGCTGGCTTCCTCTCTGGCCATATGTGGGAGGGTCTGCCGGCAATCTGTCGATGGTTGTGGTTTTCCTCTTGACCCTTCCCAGTTTCCTCTCGACCCTTCACAGTTTCCTCTCAACCCTTCCCAGTTTCCTCTCGGCCCTTCCCAGTTTCCTCTCGGCCTTTCCCAGTTTCCTCCAGCCGTAATGGTGGCCACTGTCATACAAGTGAAATATTCTTTGAGTGTTGTGTATGACTCCAGTGAGATAAATAAATCATTATTTCTGAAGTATTTGAACCAAACTAAAGATTCTTAGTGGCATGCCACTAGCTCACCAAAAGCCCTGAGTGGCATGCCACTAACTCACCAAAAGTCCTGAGTGGCAGGCCACCAGCTCACCAAAGGTCCTGAGTGGCATGCCCCTAGCTAACCAAAGACCCTTAGTGGTGTGCCACTAGCTCACCAAAGGTCCTGAGAGGGCGTGCCACTAGCTGATTAGTAGCGCACTTCAAGCAAGCTTCTGGTAACTCACTACCGTTCCACTACTGTACATGTAAATGTACGGGTATACCATTCATCTGCTGATGGTGCCAAGATTATACTTACAGTGACCTGTAGGCTTGGTGACCGTAGTTGAAGATAATGTTCATCTTCAACAAGCTATTGTTCATTACATGTACCAAGTTCCAGAATCAAACCACAGGCGGGCTAGTGTCACATCCACAGGATGCCAATAGAGAACATTTAGGCCGGCTTGCAGTGCATGATGTCACACAGGTTATAAGCACAAATTGTCATCAGTATCCATTGGATCATGTATTGACATGATGAGGCCAATAGAAGCTGGCCCTCTGAATAAATGGAGTTGTAAAACAATGTTTATTGTTATATTTTCACAGGAAAGCTTAAACCAAGTGTAACCAGCACTGAGTTAACCGTCCAATGAGATCCATCCTCACAAATCCAACCAGAATGGGACTTTCAGCGTCGACTAAGTATCAACGAAGGCAAGCTTGTTGGGGAAGAGGGGGGGAGGGGAGAGGATGTTGTTCATAAGAAAAATTAAGAAATGAAATACTGATTGTCTGAAACAATTTAAGCACTTAATATGTTTCCAAAAAAGTGTATACCATCTTGAGATACTCAGAAAAAGAATTGTTGAAGAAATTGGTAAATTACCTGGTGATTACGTTTTTTTTTTCTTACGTTGGTTTTGTCTGTTATGGCCATTTAATTACAGTGTACATGTGTGTTTACTATATTTTGAATACATGTTCATTTACTTCATATGTAAAATTCTTCTCTCTTCTCTATTATCATTTTAGAATTTATCAACAGAAGCATTGATTCATGTATCAAAAAAATTTTATGATTAGCTGTTAAAAAATTGGTGAAAGATTTGCCGTTTTTCTTTATTCTGTCCTTTAATACTTTGCTCAAGGTATCAGAAGCATATTTACTGTGTATATTCCTAAAACACTCAGTATTCATGAATGTTACAATTCTTGTGATAACTCTGAAATATTGTATAACTCCTCCATGATGAAATGTGATCAAAACAGGAAGTACAAGTTTGACTGAATTCAAAGTTTATACAAGTACACAAAGAAAGTGTGAATGTTCTCAAGTGAGCTCATTCTGAAATGTTTGTCACACAAGATAACTTGATCTGAAACTCCTGTAAATAAAGAATAAGTCAAAGATTTTTGAAACCCCTCTGTATAAAAATTGAAAAGATCAACAAAAAACAAATGAAAGTGTGGTGGTTCGTTAAAGTTTTTTTTATTAGATAACATATGAAAAACTCCCAAATGAAGTGTTAAAAGCCTTATCGTGCAAAATACTTGTTCTTCTGACCCATAAAAATGGAGATTTTTACGACATTTATGTTTCTAAAAAAAATCGAGAAAAGGGAATTTCCAGCTTTCATTGAAAACCATTCAGGCCCTTGTAACACTACATCTGCTTAGAAGCTACATTTAGTTACATCGAAACTCAAATTGACACCTATTGCTCATAATATATTTTTCTCTGATTTGAGGCCAGTCCTGGTCAGTTGAGAAGGTTCTGTCCATGGTGTGGTGACCGTGTAGACGGCTACATCTTTTTTTTTTTTTGTTGTGATATGCAGCATCTGTGATATGTGAATATGAAGAATGAAGTATCTGTAACCTGAAATGTATTTATCGGTAAACAGAGTTGTACCTCGTGTATTTGTTTTGTACCAGTGTCAGTATGTGTAAACGGTGTACTACTTTTGGGGAAAATATAAAATTTCCATAGGCATTCAGTAATTATTCTTTTTAAAGGACAGCCCATTGTCATGACTGACAGCATTTTTATTGTTATTTCACTCACTGCAAGAATTCGTCTGCAGTTTAAAAGAGAGACTTGTGCAACAAATGAATTGACTGAACAGATCTGTTTAAGAATGGCACATGTAACAAGAAACATAGAACAGCCGAAATTGCCAGAATGTATTCAGAGCACAGTTTCTCCCTTCAAAAACTTGAACTTTTAATTGAAATTCTAATAGAGTCGTCTTTGAAGACATTCCCAGTATCACATTTAGCAATTCTAAATGAAATAAAATATTTATTAGCCTTTGTGTGTCTTGAGCTGTTGCAGTTGTAGTTAAACAACAATATTTTGTCACAATCGGTATGCCGTCCACAGCATCTGCCCTTCAGTATTTCTCTGTGTTATGAATATACAAAAGCTGTTACTGCAGAGGTTTGGATCCGTCCAGTGTTTTTTGTCCACCATTTTACCATGAAACAAACTGTCCAGTTTGATATTATATAACTCTACTTGCCCCAGATTTAACAATATTTGTCTGTGAACCGATTAATGAATGTCAGATAAATATGTCTGTTATGAAAATCTTGGTTTAACTGCCGTCCAAGGATAGATGGGGTTGTTTGTTTCTTTGTTGGTTTTTTTTTTTGTTGGTTTTTTGGGGGGGGGGGTTTTTTTTTTTTTTTTTTTTTTTTTGGTTTTTTTTTTTGGTTTGTTTTTTTCGTGGCATAAGGAATTTGTACGAATGAAGAAGTTGTTTCCTGGAAACAGGTTGAAAAAAAAATTTGAATAACATTGCCGGTTATTATGAAGTGTTATTGCTAAGTTTCTGTGGTAGGCCTAAGTGGACGATTTTACTGCATATATAAAGTTTGTTATTTATTTATATACCATATTCATTGTGTGCCGTGTAGAGTATTAGCTTGAACTTTGCAAATAACCTGATGTGATATTTCAGTACAACATATACTCATTGATTTCGTTTGTTTTGCATGAACCTCAAGACTAGTGGAAGGTGGGTAGAGTTGAAGCAGCGGGTTTGTTTTCTACTGAGACAGTCACAGAGTATGCACTAGTGTACTTTTAGCACCACCCTGTTCATCATAATTGTTTGTGTTGATATATATAATTGTCCTTTAGGCAAAACTTTCTTCAAAGTAAAATAATTTGTTGAAACAATCGTAGTCAATTGTACACTTCATCAGAAACTTGTTTTTTGTTGCTTAGGGGGTGATTAGAGGGTTTTCAATTGCTGAAGTAAAGATAACTTTTGATTTTTTTTTTATTTTTTGTTTTTTTTCGGGTCTGTTTTTCGTAAGTGTGTTAAACGCTTTGTCTTACTTAAAGTTCAAAGTCAGTCAAAATTCCCACAGAGCACAAGTGTAACTTATTGCAGGCTATGAACGTTAGCGCCAGGGTATTTAGATTCCTCCTACACTTTTGAAGAACACGACCTGTAGTGTTAAAACATTTCTACGCAACCAAATCGCTATCAAAGGGGTTTGAGATTTTTCTCTCTTTCTCTCTTTCTTTCTTTTTTTTTTTTTTTTTTCATCTTTTTTGTGCTGCAGATTGCTGTTATGTCCGTCCAGTTAAGGCCAATCTGAAACCAGCCTTCCTTAGCTGTCACAGCTCCATGGGACAGGCTTAATAGTAACCCATACAGCGTCGTATAGTCGATTGGTATTGACGTGTATATTACGTTCTGGAAATTTGCAAAATTGTTTATTGTTGGACTGTCAGTATGAGATTTATTGTTGTAGTTCCATCGGTGTCTACATGGCTAAGCATATAATTCGTGCAGCAAGCAGTTTCGTTAGATTGCGGTTTGTAGCTCAGTTCTCTGCCCTTAAAGCTTACTTGAGGTGGGTCTTCTTAACCTTGGATTTAGAATAAAACTATTTGGTTTAAACAGAACATGTACCGTTTCTCTGTGATTTGCATTTAAATTTGTGCCATTTGTTTCATCCCTGTGGCAAAGTGAGTAATTAAGCGGCCATCCTGTATCTGGATTTCTGCACTTGGTTACCAGCGGGGGGGGGGGGGTTCATATCCTTGAACTCCTCTTAAGTAGCAACGCATGTAAATTTATCTATCAGTGTTTCCACTTTCATGCGCCACACTGTTGTGTATTTCTGTGCTATGTTATCGACAATGACTTCTGACAATAAAGTCGTCATGTATCTGTAATATCTGGCTCGTTTTCATTGGTTTTGTGAACAAGAATTTGATCTTTAAGCTTGTTCAGATGGTGTTATACCTTGGTGAATAGAGCGTCTGTCTCATATTTGCTAGATCCTGATTTCAAATTTTCAAATGTGGCAATCTTAAGACTTTGACATTGGTGGTCTTGGGACTACATCGTGTGCGCTGATCAAAAGAGGAGTGAACCAAGATTCAACCAGCCCAGGGTCGGTGTAATGCGGATGCATGTGTGAGCAGTCAGGTGTGGTGTCAGTGAGAAAGCGCTATAAAAATGTCTACGCTGAGTCATGGACACGCCGCCGTGACATACGTATGACACACATCATAATGCTATCGAAAAAAAAAAAAAGAAAAAAAAATCGTGCTTATGATAGCGAAACATACCGGAAGATTTGTATGATGTGGCCAATTCGGCGTGAATACCGCCATAACTGAACTCACACAAAACTCTGTGATCTGTGGAAGCACTGGATTCTGAACCAACTGATTATACACATGTATATCAATACATTGATAGGCCTGGCATTCACTATTTAAAAGTTAAACTGCACTTTCTTGGAGGGGAATCATTGCCTTCCTTCACTCTCACGAGCGTTCAACCAACCAAAATGATAACCTTTTCAAAACACGTGCTTAATGTTTAGTTTTATAGACACAAGCAATGCTAAGAAAACGGCGACTTTAACTGATGGAACACCACAACTCCATGATGTGGTCGCTGTGAGTTCAAGTCCATCGCTTGCAGGCTTCCTCGCTGCCCGAACTTGGAAAGGTCCGCCTCCCACCATGTGCTGCATGGCCGCCGTCGCATAAGTGAAATATTCTCTATAATGGCGTAAAAGACCAATCGAACGAATAAGGGAAGAAAGAAATAAATACTTCTTATACAAAATTTACTATGCGATGGAAGGATATGCAGCATAGCAAAATATGTCATTTTTAAAGTCTTTGGTGTGACACGACCAGTGACCCGACCCGATAGAGTACCCGTAACCGTACGAGGTCTTTCTTACATGGCTAAATAGAAAATATCTAGGCCTATTTTTCTCTTTTGTAACAAACAGGTGTATGCAAGTCTGTGCGGAAGTTCACAGGATTGTATCTAATTAGGCCAATGGCACATGATCCTTTGTTTCACGTCATGATATTTATTTTGGTAAACTGGTGCGGGATGTGGAACAATCTTCAGTTTTCATTATCATTATTCGGCTAGACTTGTGATAATCCTCTCTCTTGTCACAATTTCTGGCAAAAAATATAATAATGAGTTCCAGTGTTGGGGTAAGGAGGGGCAGTGTGGAAGACAAAATGACGTGTCGGCGATGAATGGAAACAAGGAATCACTTGTGAATGGCCTTAACGGTGATCACCATCTGAATACCGGTAAGTGTTTGCGTGCGCACGAGCTTATGAACGTTTTATATACTTATCGTAAATAAAACTTCGTATATATTCAAGACCACCAAACCCCTGTCACATTTTTTTTAAATAATGTAGAAAAAATTATACAGAAATGCAAATAGGAACTACCACGGGCTAAAGGTCAACAGTCCTTCAGTAATGCATGAGTGTATCGCCAGGGACACTGTCAAATAAATCAACTATAGAGCGGACTATACAGAGCCTTCGTCGCACAAGTGCAGTCTACAGTCGCCGTACTGGGAAACATATAACAACCTCGGGAACAATGAAGTTATGTGTTGAATGAGAATGCTCAGTTTCATTATACCTACGATACTTGTATATAGATACATCAGTTTTATTTATTTAATTCATTGGTATTTTAGGCCGCACTCAAGAATATCTCACCTATCCCACAGCGGCCAGCATTAATTTATGGTGAGAGGAACCGGGCTTGATCATGCAGTTTTGAAGAACAGGATCGTTCTTGCGTGTATTTTGCACCTGTCAGGTGCACACTTTTATGCGCGCAGACACATTGGTGGACGGGGTTGAAAACTAGGTTGGCTGTCTGTCTGATGTGTTGACCTACGTAGTAGGTTATGTTGGCTTTCGATATAAAAACAATTATCCCAGACAGCTTTGAAGTTTTTACCCGTCAATATACTAATTTAAAAATGCTAAGTATGAATCATCTCCGATGTGCTACATAATAGAGATTGGAGTTTGCCCTGTGTGTACGTTTCTGTACGCGGTGAGCCCATCTGCTCGGCTGGACTTTGAACGAAGATCACAATTATACCACTGCCTGAACCATATATTCAAGTTGATGTAATGTATAACATTACCACTGAAATTCAACCTTGGGATCTATAGATATCTTCTTTTTTTTTTTCCTTTTTTTTAACAGAGTGCTTATTTTCTCTTGCACAAGTGAAGAGCTTATGGTACATGTAAATAGGCTTGACAACGTGTCACGTGTCAATCGCGCATGCGTGTAGTCTGGCGCGCGGTCCGAAAAGCACTTGAAAATCTCGGGTGCAATTGAGATTTTAATGAGGTCGAGACAAGGAGATAAAAAGTGGGCTTTATCACCTTTTAAAATAATAATGGTTTGAAATAGCCACACGTAGGTCAACGAAATATACTTTGCGATTGGCTCGATCGAGGCTGGTTAATATTAAAGATTAAAACTTGTCCACAGTACAAACTGGTAAAGTGATGGTGCCCAGTTATAACCAAGCGTTATGCTTGTGTTAACAAAGCCGTTAACTCCCTGGGGGGAATATACGTCAATATGTTCTACTTTTCCTGCTTTTGAACCCATTGAAGTATATAAATATTTATACACCCATGTTTGCACAAGGAACTAAAGTCAGTTAATTTCCGTATTACCAGTCCAACACAATATAGCGATGGAGTGGATGGTGGCCAAGCGGTTAGGACGCCTCTCTTTTATTCGCTATAACACACGAGACGTGGGGTTTATCCTCACTTCGGATAAGGAATTGATGGATTCCAAAGCGCTCTGAGTGTCGTCCATGACTCGTGCGATTAAAGGGCATGTAGATCTTAATCACTCAGTCACAGCCTACCGTCAGCCTATACTATTTATTTGATTCATTTACTTATTTTAGTGATGTTTTATGAAAATCCTGTTAAGAGAAAACACTGCATATAAATGAAATGAAAAGGCCATTGAAAGATGATAGTATGTTTACTAATTTTTTTAAATTTGGTTTTTCACTGAATTAAATTCAGACAAATGTGTGAAATTTAAGGCGGGCTTAATGGACCGCATTGTTTATAACATGATGGACTTTTTACAATTACCTACAGGCAACATTTTTTGTTAACATTATTTGAACAATCGTGTATTAGTCAGTTATAAGAGCTATTCCGATATTAAAACCCTGTTTAGAGTAGGACGCTATACCTGTGACGCTAACACTAACACATAGTATAAACACCTACTATAGAGTTCACACAGCTTACTACTGAAATAAAACATTTCAATGCGTTTGAATCTGCTGAAATGGCCTAACCTGATATGAAAGTATTTTCATATGGGTAAAAGCGACGGTTGAAAAGATTTCCATATGAATCGTATCATATCAGGTCTTTAATTGTACACACAGTCAGTAACTGAAGAGCCCATAAATCAAGGATTAAATCGTGCATGGTATGTGGATGTAAATGGCTGCGTAACGCTCTCTCCCAACAACTCGCCTAATTCAAAACGGGATTGACTAATACAAAATCTTTTTGTTGTGTTTTAAAAACAAACAAGTCAAAAAAAAACAAAAAGAAACAAACAAACTCTGTACAAGCATGTATACATAAAACATGTATGCGTGTTTTCTCTGTGCTCATTTTAGTTGTGGCACTGAAAACATCAGAATATAAAAAACACGCATGTACTAGATTTATTCACGAGCAAAAGAGAACCTAATTAATGGGTAAGTGTTGGACAAACTGGCCGACTTCTCCACACGAGTTTTTCTTTTCCTTGAAAGTACGTCCCAGAGGACTCTAATGCACACTAAAATGGTACTTGGCCGTTGATCCGTGTTAAACATGAACGGCAACCCGTGCCCCCCCCCCCCCACCAGCTTGACCTGCTAGCCTTCGCGTTGGCTAGATGACAGTTCCCACGGTGTGCAAATATCAGATACTGACTACTTTAAAATAGTGCTACGTGCAGTTAGCTTGTTAATGTGATGGGAAAGTAATGTTTATGGGATAATTGTTATGTCGAGCAATCGACTTAGCTAAGATGTGCGCACGACTCAATTATCTCGTGGTCTCGACATCTTTATTATGTCGTGCGCACGAGATCTTCACTAAGTCGTGCTCACGAATTAAAAGAGCGTTTCTATTGGTCAGTTATCTCGGGCGCACGACTTATTAAAACACACACACATACACACATGCGCGGAAAAACTTAAATACTGTAGGTGTTTATTTGTTTTTTTTTTATCGCCAATATTTTTCTTTTGCAGCCTGTCACTTTTACTGCTCAGTACAAAACTCCGGTCTTAGCGCGTACTTCCTTTCTGTAGCCGGTTCCATCGCAAAATCTTGTCTGCCAGTGTTGTTT
Source organism: Acanthopleura granulata (assembly GCA_016165875.1). Classification (NCBI taxonomy): domain Eukaryota; kingdom Metazoa; phylum Mollusca; class Polyplacophora; order Chitonida; family Chitonidae; genus Acanthopleura; species Acanthopleura granulata. The sequence goes on from JABBOT010000013.1 coordinate 12,293,422, forward strand.
TCTTTCTCGCATTGTTTCACTGTGTGCGTTTCAGATCACATTCTCAGGCAGATTGGAGTTAATCTACTTCTAACGTTTTGCTGCCCATCAAATGGATTTAGGGGTTTATGTACTAGACTTGCCTCCCTTTTGTTTTAAAACGTCCAGGAAGTCTTTTAAGTTCCTTTTCTTCAAGTTCAGTTCAGGTCGGGTCCTTGAAGAACACGACCTGTAGTGTTAAAATGTTTCTACGCAACCGAATCGCTATCTTTCTATACAAAAGGATTTGAGATTTTTCTCTCTTTCTTTCTTCTATTTTTTTTTTTTTTTTGTTCTTTTTTGCTCTTTGTTTTTTTTTTATTATTGTTCCTGTTTTGTCCGTCGAGTTAAGACCAATCTAAAATCAGCCTTCCTAAACTGTCACAGTTGCATGGTACCGGCTTAATAATAACCCATACAGCAAGCCTTTTAAATTCCTTTTCTTTAAGTTCACGTCTGGTCTGGTGCCTTCTTCCCCCTGATTTCTAGTACGAAAATGCAACTAACCGCACTTGAGCTTGAAGCTGTGTGTGTTTCAGAAATGTGTTTTTTTTTTTTTTGTTTTTGGGGTTTTTTTTTCATGCATGCTGGGGTCCTCCGTGGCTCAGTCGATTCGCGGGCTAACGCAGCGCAATGCCCAAAGCTTCCCACAAATGCTTTCGTGTGAGTTCAAGCCCACCTCATGCTGGCTTCCTCGTGGGAATGTCTGCCAGCAATCTGGGGGTAGTCTTGGATTTCCCTCGGTCTCTGCCCGGTTTAATCCCACCATAATGCTGGCCGAGGTCGTATAAGTGAAATATTCTTGTGTACGGCGTAAAACATCAATCAAATAAAATCAAATCAAATCAAAAATTCATGCGTCCTTCACGAAAACAACATCTGCATCATTTTGGATACTGCTAAGAAGTCAGTTGTATCTGACAGTTACATCTGGGTTTATCAACCTGGACTTTTACATAAGATTTCTCTTACTTCTATGGGTACCCTTCGTTGGTGCCGACCTATCGGGTGCCAGACAGTGATTTCTCCTTTCGCCGTAGCCCTATTCATCTCCAGTACTTTAATTACTTTCATTTCATTCTTCCAGTTAGCTCATTCACATAGGAGTAGGCCTTACTTATTTCATATCCAGGCCTTTCATAAAGTGAGCAATATAGGCTCAGAGTAAATATATAGATATCTATTTGATTGACAAGGAGAACGAAGCAGTAGTCTGCAAGCAAGCTGTATGTATTGTCAGCGTGGGTCCACGAACACGTGCGCGCGCGAGGGATTATAAAAGGCTGTGGGGATTAGAGCTCCGATCTCACAGCCCCTGTTCACAGCCCAGACAGCGTCTCCGACCCCCAGGGTATCTCTCTACTCTTACCCACAGCTACCATTTCCTCTAGGATGTCTGCTTTCAACGGAAAATGGAAACTGACCAAAGTGGACAACTTTGAACCCTATTTGGACGCCATAGGTCTGTAGTAAAATTTGTCTAAGGTTTAAGATTCGTGTACTTTTACCCACTTTTACATTAGATTGTACAATCACTCTTAAAATGTTGAAGTACTAATTAATATGATGCCTAAATCGATTAATACATCAAGAAAGAAAAAAATGTAACGAGCATTGCTCCATGTTTGATATGATATACATTGCGCCAAGTTTGATGTAACGAACATTGCGCCATGTTTGATTTAGGTTGGCTTGCGTCATGTTTATTGTGGTATACATTGTGCCAAGTTTGATATAGTGCGCATTGTTCCATGTTTGATGTGGTGTACATTGTGCCATGTTTTTTGTTCCATGTTTGATGTGGTGTACATTGTGCCAGATTTGATGTGGTGTATATTGTGCCAGGTTTGATGTGGTGTACATTGTGCCAGGTTTGACGTGGTGTATATTGTGCCAGGTTTGATGTGGTATATATTGTGCCATGTTTGATGTAGAATGCATTGTGCTATGTTTGTTATAGAGTGCATTATGCCATGTTTCGTATGGTTTGAATTGTTCCATGTTTGGTGGAGTGTGCATAATGCCATGTTTGCTACAGTGAAATTTGTGTCGCATTAAATGGAACGCTTATGATACCATGTTCCATAGAGAGAGTGTGTGTGTTTTGTGTGGTGTCCTGTTCAGTGGAGTGTGTTTGTGTGTGCATGTGGTGTTGAACTGGTTCACGTCCAGTGTAAACGCACATTTCATGAAACGTTATGAACGACTCAAAGATGAACAGATTGAAGATGAAGAAAGATAATGTGCACCCCCCTCCCTCATGTAGGTCAACAGAACTCTAGCTATACTTCAATATTTTGTCACACGTGTGGACCTTTTTCTTTACAGTTATTCCTGCTTTCTGTTTTAATAAATTGCATGGTGTGCCTGTTTTTTGTCTATCTCACCCCGTGCACTGCATTTCTATGTGTAGTATTCAAACAGGATCCTGTGCGTGATGTCCACAGATCGGTGTCCTATGTGTAACGGAAGCCCTTTCTGGCATTTTGCTCGGAGTTTAAGAATCCTTACTCTGCATGTGATCTGATCTTGTTTTTATGTCTATATTAGCTGGCTAGAGCAATAGTAGTTCAATTTTGCCTGTAGGCCTGCAGATGCCTTCTCTATTGCCTATCACTGTCGTTAGAAGCATTTCTGTTGCCTCTATACTAGCTGCGTCTTTTTTGTCTTTACAGGTGTCACTGCTGATCTCAAAACAAAGGCGGTTACTTTGTTGAGTCCGTCCAATGACGTCACCCAGGAGATCAACGTGTCAGGGGACAGCATCACGCTCAAAATCGTCACGCCGCTAGGGACACGCGAGCATACGTCCAAGTTTGGAGAGGCTTTCAAAGAACCGGGCTTGGACGGCAAAGCGGAACTGACAGTGAGTATATGTGTTATTTCACTGACCTCTAGAGGGTTCTCTGTGGCTAATTTGGTTACCTCGGTGGCACGAGCAGTAATGACCCAGAAGCTTCTCACCAATGCGGCTTATGTGAGTTCATCTCATGCTGGCTTCCTCTCCGGCCGCACACGGGAAGGTCTGCCGACAACCTTCAGATGGTCGTAGGTTTCCCCCTCTGACCGGTTTCCTCCCAACATCATGATGGCTTATAATGCTTATAAATAAAATATCCTTCAAGGTGTAAGACACCAATCAAATAAATAAATCACTGACCTCTACATGTCTTGATTGGTAGACTGACTGACTGACTAACAGACTGAGTGATAAATTGAACGATTACGTCGAATTTGCATCAATTTCCTTTAAACACCTTACTCAGTGGTAGACTGGCATGAGCAGGCCTACGTGCTACGTTCTTGTCCGGGTCCCAGGCATTATAAGAAAATAACTGACTCGATTTCTGACTGACTAACAGACTGACCAAGGGACAATGTGACTAAGTTCGTCACTCTGTAATTGGTTGATCAAGTGGCTCGCTTGTGGGGCTCACTTGCTGTGTTGAAGGCTGAAAGACAGACATACTGTCGGGAACTGTTTGAGCGGCATTTAGAAGTTGGGATGGAAGCACACTAGACAAATCTTTCTTATGGATTTACAACTTCTTGGTTTATTAACGCGACGTTTCGATGTAGATACTAACATCGTTATGTCTAGTGTCGGGAACTGGCTGCCTCACTTGCAGACCCTCTGTTTCACTATCTGCTCGGTTAATTACATACTGACTCATTTGCTAACAGAGAGTTCTTAACTGGCAAGTGTCAGCTGAATGAAAATTTGAAAGACATGAAGATAAACTGAATGACTGACGGATTAATTAATCGATTGGTTGACTGCACGATATTTCATACGGTACATGGTTTATGGTGGGAAGTTAGCTTGCCTGACAAACCTTCCCGTTGTAACTCATCCAATGGCTTAGCCAACACGACGCTTGCCTTGCAAAATAAATGAAAATATTTCAACACGTCAGTCTTTGTTACCCGTGCTGGTGCCACATTGTTGATGTCTTCCCATGCAAAAGCGGGTAATCTGAGCGGTGACACATCACAACTCAGAATCCTTAAGTACAAAACCCTGAATTCAAAATCTCCACACCGCGTCGTATCTGATTAATTAAGCATGTCGCATTAAGTAAGTGACAGTTTTGAAAGAGTGCCTTCATGAATAGTTTTTTATACTGAGAGACAAATGAACCATAAGTCAGTTTTTCATGTGGTTGGAAACACATACCTGTACGTGTATATACATGTATGCAGCATACGTTACCTGAAAACTCTTTTAAATGTACACGTAAGCATCATGTGTTGACCCAACTTTAGATGAGGCAAGAAAACTTATGTCGTAAACATTATATTCTCGCGGTGCATCTCGCCAGGGTGTCATGCAGTGAAAGTCGAACACTCTAATTCTTTGTGTGCCTAGTATAAAAGTTTATGTTCAGTTGATAGGCGGACAGGTACAACTACATTGCATGAACCAATATGTGAGCTAGACAAGAAGCCCGGTTTTCAAAAGTATCTCTTTATGTTATTGCTGTTTTGCGAAGTTTTTCAGAGTTTCAATGTCGTGATTTTTCTGCTCTACATATATTCATCTCCAGCGAGCACAGGGTCAACCAATTTACAAATATCAATAGACGGTTGGGCACGGGTACTCTTTGCGCAATATCTAAACAACTTGTGATAATAATACGTTAAAATTCATGCGTGAAAAGTTGTATTCGTGGAACATGATTGAGAAGAACGTTGTTAAGTACATTTATCATATACTGCTAATACAGCGTCGATCGGTTGGTGCTTTACATATATAATCCGTGGCTCACATAATGACCTCTTCGCCAGCAGCGTCAGTAAAATCGCACGGGACCAGACTACAACACGAGTTTGACATCTTTAATTGTCGGCCATACAGCCTTAATATTTTAGGCTCAGGAAGGTGCGGTGAATCTCCTGGACTACACGCTCGGAATCTTCCGCCAGTGAAGCTCACCGCTGTCATGTCAGCAAAGAATTCACATGAAACATTGCTACTCGCGAAACAATTAAAAAAATATATTCACTAATGTTAACCGACTGGGTCGTCAATCATTAATTACATTAAATTAAAAAGTGAATAAAATTATTCTTGACCGCCATCCCGCTCGAATCGGCAAAAACAAAATAGTGTTATAAATCTTCAACCGTTATGCAGTCTTCCAGACGAACATAAATTAGTTACATCAATTTCCAAGCGAAGGAACAAATAAGTAATAAATTCAGTCAAGTGCTCAGAAATCACAGGGTTCAACAAGAGACGGTTCTTTAACCAGATCAAAGTTCAGTTTTCAAAAATTACAGAAGCGGCCGACCTTGTTCGTAAAATGTTTGCATTTGTTCTTCATTCGGAAATGAGTTAAAGCGATCCGCCAGGCAGGATCTCGGAAGATAGTCGGTTTTTAGAGGCGAATTTAGTGCTGAACGAACCGTGGACTTTGAACTCACGTCACCCAGTTTTGTATGATCGTCTATGGGCACTTGAAAACACCGAATGACTGGGTCCGGACTTTGCCCTCCGCAGACCTCCCCCCCACCTCCCTGCCCTCGGCGCCCCTCCACACCCCAACCTCGGGAGACGGTCCCCAGACAACTTACAATACAAACAACATCGTGTGATCCCACAGAAGTCATTATCTAACTTCACGCGGCCAGAATATATCACTGTGAGATACAGAAAGGCTGTTAGATTAAACACCGTTGTGTTTTACTGAGAGGACTTGGTCACATTTTAATCGTGGTAAGTTTTCCGTCTGTGACTTGCCCTCTGGTGACCTGACGCTGTTTGAAGGGGTGAGGGGTAGGGGTGGTAGTCTGTTGGTTTGGGCTGAAATGGGGAATTGGGTTGGTGTGGCGTGGTGTGGTGGTGGGACTATTGGGAACCGGGAGATAGGGTTAATACCAAGATAATTCAGAACACTTGTTACCAATGCGTCCATAAAGTTTTCTTATACTCCATAATTAATGAGACAAACAAACGATTTTACCTGAGATGTTTGGACAAAGTTGGTACAAATCTATCAAACACATATAGCAGTAACTAAAGCATTATCAGTCATTTATATTTCGCAGCAATTCAAAATAGCATTGCACGCTTGTGTGTTTAGCGGTAGATATGCTATCTAGTTCAGTTATTACGTTAGGGTCTAGAATGCCTACTGACTCTCCATTATGTCAATAGCTGTCGTATGATCGACCTGAAGTTAAAATGACTCGGAATCAATCAGTCGGTATACATGAAAAAGAAAACAAAGAAAGAAAACTTTCCCGTAAGATATTTTTCATTGTTCCGATGATTTTCATTTGTTCGATAGATTTTTTTGACTGAAACCTAAATATTTGGAAAGTATGCCATATCTGGATAAGCCAGTAATTAGTGTTTGTTTGGTGTTTTACGCCATACTAAAGAATACTTCACTTATACCAGCATTTATCGTGAGAGGAAACCAGGCAAAGTCCAACGACCATCTGCAAGTTGCTGGTGGGCCCAGTAATTAGTGATAAAACATTACATTTGTGCTTTTGACAATTTTTTTCATTGCTACTATTAGCCTAGGTATATGATTCTTGGCCTTCCTTGAGTATAGGTCCTGTATTTCTTTTTTGCATAAAAATATATTTTATGTAAGAAATATGAACAAGACATACATGTCAGTATCATGCAACAGTATATGTAATTTTCGCACGCTTGTTGGATTCTATAAAACTTGGTAAGGTTTTCGTTTTTTAAATGTATTTTAGTTGAAACTTAAACTGTATTGATAAAGGGTATGGTTATTACTAGAATGTACAAAGAACAACCATTGCACATATAATCCATACTGACTGCAACCGGAATGTATATATATGCCATGTGGGGGGGGAAGGTTGTTGAGATTAAAGAGATCGTGAGTCACTGATTAGAAATTTTCGTCTCTTGTGATGTAATATACAGGTAGGAGCGGAAAACTCGAGTCTACCGTAACTTGTGACTGTCGGGTGCTAGCTGCCTTCAGACAATTGCAAAACGATGCTGGCCAACGCCAATCGTAAACTACATGTGTTGAAATCCCTATTACTCATATATTCTAGGACTAGCCCGGCGGCAAACCAGTTAGAACGTCCGCCTCGGGTTCGGGTTTCACCAAAGACTTTAAAAATTGTATTTGCTGTTTCCTCGCTTGGCGCTCAGCACTGACAGGTTAGAGCAAGGCAAAAGGGCTGGTCCGCCCGGTGTCAGTATAATGTGACTGGGCCGGGTGTCATGTTTGGTGTCTTCGGCACGATGTTTCAGTATCGGCAGCGCTTTGGCAGCATGGACGTCCTGGCACGAAAGAGACATAAAATATATACATTCTAATAACTCCTCGTCGTCATATTACTGAAGAATTGTTAATACGGCGTAAAACCCAAGCATACATACATACATACATTCTATAAACGGCTCCTTCATGTTCAGTGTTATATTTCCACCTCTTCAGATTGTCCTCAAGCAAGAAGGCGATAAGATCACTGAGCAACAGACTGGGCCGTACACATCCAACAACGTCAGGGAAATTGTGGACGGCAATCTCATCTATGTAAGTATATATGTAGATGAGTTTAGGTGCGATAAATTTAGGAGTTTGTACAAATGGTTAAAGCTCACTGAAGTCACATCCAAGAGACACTGTCTATGCCGATTTCTTAGTTTCGATTTTTGAGTTACAAAAGGAGCTCTGTATAAACATTGCCATGCTATATATGTCCCATCTCACTGAAGTCACACTGGTCAGACAGCCGCTTCCTATGCCGATTCCTTAGTTTCAATTTTGGAGTTACAAAAGCAGCTCTGTATAAACAGTATCATGCTACCTCTGTCCTATCTCACTGAAGTCACACTGGTCAGACAGCCGCTTCCTATGCCGATTCCTTAGTTTCGATTTTGGAGTTACAAAATCAGCTCTGTATAAACAGTATCATGCTACCTCTGTCCTATCTCACTGAAGTCACACTGGTCAGACAGCCGCTTCCTATGCCGATTCCTTAGTTTCAATTTTGGAGTTACAAAAGCAGCTCTGTATAAACAGTATCATGCTACCTCTGTCCTATATCACTGAAGTCACACTTGTCAGACAGCCGCTTCCTATGCCGATTCCTTAGTTTCGATTTTTGGAGTTACAAAAGCAGCTCTGTATAAACAGTGTCATGCTACCTCTGTCCTATCTCACTGAAGTCACACTGGTCAGACAGCCGCTTCCTATGCCGATTCCTTAGTTTCGATTTTTGGAGTTACAAAAGCAGCTCTGTGTGAAGAGTCCCATGCTACTTACCCATCTCATTGAAGTCAGATCCAAGAGCAGCTCCCTACATGCTGATTGTTTGGTAACTAGATGTTAGGAATAATTCCCCGTACAGAGGGACCGATCTGTGATTGAGGAGGTCAAGTCTTCGACCCTATGAGAATGATAGTTTTATCCATTTAAAAGGTGCATGTAATGAATAACTGTAGAATTCACTTCCCGAAAGACGAAAGCAGTAATTGGACTGGACGAAGAGTCCACGGCCTGAGACTGTTGAATTAAAGTATTATGTCAGATCTTTAGGCAGGGACAAGCCAATGTATAAAGAGCAGCTGATAGAACTGATGTTTGTGAAATTGGCCTTTGGGATTCCTGGTGATGTATGGTGGAGAAACGCCGGCCGTGTTCGCAGTGGGCTCTCGTGTGTATAATACACGCAACAAATAGTTTACGCAAACTTTCCTTAGCCTAAAGCTATCGTAAAACTGCGCACGTTATAAAAGGATAGTTTTGATTGATTTATTCATTTGATAATATATGATGTTTTACGCCGTACTCAAGAATATTTCACTTATACCACTGGGTCAAGCATTATGTTGGGAGGAAACCTGGCAGCGCTTGGGGAAACCCAAGGCTGAAGAATAATTTTGAAGACATGTTGAAGTGATTAGGGGTTTGCTCACATCGTGTAAAACAGAGGAAGTTGGTGAACGCTGGTATGAAGAGCCCAGAAAAAACAAATTAATATCCATGGCGCTGCTATTGGTCAATCACATACAACAAGGTAACCAAGCAACAAAATTTAAGTACATGTATAGCTTTGTGTAAGTTCCTCATTTTACATCCTGGTCTTCTCACATAGTCCGATATTTTCTTTAAATTATGAACAAAGAACTTAGTCCCATATGTTCTTTAAACTATATACAAAGAACTTAATTAAGCACCACCTGGTTTTCACTGTGGCGACTTTGTACACATGCGATTAATGTTCTTCTCTATCAAAAGAGTATACAATGTTATTGGTTGTTAGCCGTGTGACCCTTTGGCTAATGAGAAACGACAGAATGATTGGAATTTATGTGCTTTAATGACAACACACATGCATTTCTACCATTACAGGTATTGATGTGAAACAATGACTTTACAAGTATGGTTCTGGAGTGAGCGGTGTTGAAGCAATGGTTGAAATTACTCAATGAAAACGTCATTTGGTATCTCGTAAAGCGTTTTTTAAGAGTACATTTTATCGATAAGTAGGCAAATGTGATTCGACATTACTGTTTTCCTTTCCAGACTCTAACAGCCAATGGTGTGTCTACCGTGAGAACGTATCAGCGCGTTTGAAGCGGTCAGGCGTGGTGAATTTGCATGCTGTGTGTATTGTGTTACCGGTGAAATCCAGCCTAAGAAGTTCCAGCATGGAAAAAACACATTTATGTCGATTTCAAAATGTTCCCAGTTATTTGCTTCTCTTTCCGTTCAATTGTCCCAGACGATATCCTACGTTTAAACAGTAGAGTTATTCCATAGCACAGGGAGGTAGATCCGGTATAAAGTCTACAGTTACAATGGTTCGAGGCAAATAAAGGAAATCAGTTAATGTGACTTGTCTATGTTTTGTGGTTCAAATAGACGGTGTGTGGGTTTCCCACATCAATTCCTTGGTGCCTAAAAGTAACCGGTTCTAAAAGTAATGTGATAAGTGACAGAGAATATTGTGACTTTAAGACCCTACTTGACAAATTACTGTTGGTAATACCAGCACTGTTGAAGACAAAATAAGAAACACACAAAGTTAGTTTTGAAACAGAGCGTTTGATAACCATTAGAAACTCTTGAAACTAGAACAGAAAGAGAATGTATGCATGTGTAATCAGTCTGTTGTGGCTAATTGCTTCATTGTACATGTAAGCTTGCTGTCCGTCACAGGAAAATATTTGTGGATTGAACTCGTTTTCGTTCGTTTGTTCTGGTTAACTGGGAGTTCTCGTAGTCACATCATGTCCTCTTCAGTATTGACATTTTGTAAATTATTTTCAGAGGTTGTCTGTGTTGTTACATAAGCTGAAAGTTAATCACAGAAAATATTTGGAAAATATTTCTGACACAAGCCGGTATAGTAATTTTTGCAAATAGAGGCAAGCTCATGTCTGTACGTTAAAGGCTTGAAACCGAGAAATGTGTGCATTTTTTTGTGTGCTACTGCAAATAAAACAAAGTATTTACAAAGCTCTTGTTTTTTTGACATCTCTGGCATGAACAGAGGGTTTATGTTATGTCCTCCCAAATATACAGTTCATTGAATTTTCTTGGTCTTCATTTAAAGTGATATATACCAGTGCGGTCGCTGTGAGTTCAAGTCCAGCTCATACCGGCTTCCTGCTGGCCGTTGTCGTCTAAGTGAAATATTCTTATGTACTGCGTAACATAACAATTACATAAATACATCAAATCCCCAGTCGTACGTGGGAAGGTACGCCAGCAACCTGCAAATGGTCGTGGGTTTCCCCCGGGCTCTCCCCGGTATAAGTGAATTATTCTTGAGTTTGACGTAAAACACCAATCAATGAAATAAATTAAGTGGCATACAGATATCCGACATGATGTTTTGATCCCGGTTAAGTCTTGATCGTTAACATGTTTGTAAATGATATGGGCAAAATATTGGTGAGAAACAACTGGACTCCAAAAAACTTAAACATCGTCAGCCGCTTACCATCACCAAGGACGCACGGACAGTTACGAATAATGTGAAAAAGGGTTTGGCTCGAAACAAGCGAATCTTTTGACTCGTGTTTAGTGAATTTTGGCTCCACATGCAGGGTAACGAGTCGGAGATTGTGGTCATCCCATAAAAGCAAAGTCAGTAAGTACACAATTAGGCCTCAAATTAGCGACATTAGCCTCTGTTTATAAAAGCGAGTACAGAAGTGTGGAGTAATTTAAGTACACGACGCTAGTCATACATCCGCAGGCCAAAGCATAACATTTATACACAGCATAAAAAATATACGCTACACAAAAGAGTTCAACCTAAGGACTGTCTTTTCCGACACAAGTTGGGCTGTTTTTTGGGGGTTTTTTTGTTTTTTTTTTATTTATTTATTTATTTAAATATATTGTCATCTATTTAATTAAACCTGGACAGTAGGTAATGCCTTTCAAGCAAATCATAAACACGTTTATCGGACAAAGGAAGACTTAGAGGTTTCGAAGTATTAGCTGGTTATTAAATTGGTTAATAAAACTGGTTTATTAAATGTCACGGTAACACAACATGGCACTAATTCTATACAAATTACGTCTAACACCGGATACATTGTATGTGACACGACTGCATTTTTTTTTTCAACTTATTAGAGCCAATAGAAACAAAAGAGCCAGGGATCGTACAAGTTGCCACTTTTAAAGTATTTATATGAACAGTTGAAACAAAGCCCCAACTCGGGTGAATTCACTTGATTTCACCGCATACGTATATGACCATTTGAATGCAAACCACCAATGTCGTTGCTGCCCTAGGTTTTGCTCTTTATGCTGCAGTCTCTCACTGCAATTACAGTGATGTAAGAAAAAGGATGGATGTGTGGAGTGAGATAGGCCAGCATGTCGGACATGAAAACGGTGACTTGATTACAGGTATTGCATTTAGCGGATTAGCTACTTTGCCTCGCATCGAAAACCGGCAACTGTGTAACCCAGTCAGTGTGCTAATTCACGTCAGCAGTAAAACAAAAGCAACAACACACAGCGTTATTTCTTCGTAAATTTTGATTTCTAATGCATGTTGATTTCTAATGGTGTGTTATCTGATGATCCCTTGCTAAACCAAAATAACGACCAGCTTATTCAAGAAATAAATTTACGTAGGAAAACCAGATTTGTGTTCCGAATTTCCCGTGTGTGAATAGAACACATCGAAAACGTTATCGCTAAAGAGTTCGGTTCGGGCCCAGGACCGACATCCGGGCATAGTGTGAACGTAGCTTAAACAGTAAAAGATGTTTTCATGGACATTTTCTTGCAATTGTTAAGATTCTTTGATCAAGAAAGCACATATTTCCTCCAGCAAGTTTATCTGAATGGATAAGTTATTGTAAAGTAGCTCAGGGGGAAAGAACACAGTTGTTCAGAGTGTACTTTACTCAGTGCTAGGTATTTAGTATATAATTGAAATGCTGTTGTAGGTATACATTTCTTCAAGGAGTGGGCTCTGTGGCCATAGAGGTTAAGAATGTTAGCGCAGCACGATGACCCAGGAGCCTCCCCCCAATACGGTCGATGTGAACTCAATTCCAGCTGGCTTCCTCTCCGGCCGTACGTGGGAAGGTAAACCAGTAACCGGAGGATGGTCGCTGGTATCCCGGGTTCTTTCCGGGTTCCTCCCACCATAATGTTGGCTACGTAGTGAATTATTTTAGAGCAGAGCGCGAAATACCGATAAAATAAATGAATAAATAACTTTTTTTCAGTTTTAGTTGTTTATATTGTTTGAAGAAGTGTGGGTCTAGTAAATAGCGGGGGTATTTTCTTATCGAGAGTTGGTGTTTCAATTTGTCATTTCTGTGCAGATTGGTTTTTGGCTAATAAATGTATGTTATTTCGATAATACAAAAACATTTTAAAATTGTGTAACGTCGTTGGTGAAGAATTTCATGTATCATATACGTCATGTTTCCTTGTACAGTACGGCCTCGGTGGCCTGGTGGTTAGAGTGTCTGCATGGAGGTCCGGAGATCCAGGTTCAAGCCCGGGTCGGGTCATACCGAAGACTTTAAAAATGGTACTTGGCTCTCAGCATTGAGAGGTTAGAGCAAGGAAACAGGACTGGTCGGTCAGGTGTCAGTATAAAGTGACTGGGCAGCGTGTCATATCTGGTGTCTGCGGCATGATGTTCCAGTGGCGGCAGCATTGGCCGCATGGACTCGCCCTGCCACAAGAAGATACACTATAAATGCACACAGGAAGGACTGCTCGTCGTCATATGACTGACACACTGTTAAGTGCGACGTTAAACCCCAAGCACTCACTTTCTCCTTGTATAAATTTCTCTGGAGTCAGCAGTGCGGAATGCATGGCCAGCATGATGACACTGAATACCAACAGCTAGAGTACCGGTAGTGGAAAGCTTTTACGAACTCTTCTGTCAGAGTACACCAAGATGCTCACCCCATGACTGACAGATGGTGAAAGACCAGCCGATTGCTTTCTGTCGGACACACGGTTTCAGCGATGGGCCAAATGTCCGTATTACCGAATTACCGCCTCACTTCCTTGACATTTGATTGGTTACGTGTGACCATATGCAAACTATTTTCATATACACTGTTGTCGCCGCCCTCGGACCGATTTCACAAGGCGATTTTGGACTTAGAACCTATACCAAAACTTTTATACTCAGTTTTACAGCGTGTGTGATACTTACTGGTTTCGAAATTTGTGTAACTTGTGCTTCGGCATGATATACATGTAGCATCCCAGCTTTTATTTTAAAATTTCAAGAATGCTTCATTCTAGATAAAAAAAACCTTTAAAACTTTTATTTAAGTACAAATTCGCTTAATGGGGAATCAGGCCCTTGTTTTATCCTGAATGCTGTAGTCTTCCATATGGTTACAAAATTAAACAATCGTGATATGGTAAATTTGCACAATAACCAAAGCAAATACGAAGCAAATACGAAGCAACTGCAGAGACAACCAATAGGTTTGAAGTTACAAGACTACCGTGATGGAAAAACAGACACAAGAAAGGTCGCTGTGCAAGAACTTTTCTGTACTTCGTAAGAAATGTAATAATGGCACTGTCAGTTTCGCTTTTTTTTACATCAAAAAAATCACTGGCAATATGATTAAAGGGTTTCCACAAAGAGGCCTTAAGACTGGTGTTGCGTGGAACGACAGTAGGTGTCCAACAATAAAAAGAGACGACCTATGTGATTATAGTCAGTTAACTGTTTCCGTTTGGTTTATATCACGTCCAACATTTGGCAGTCTGTTGACATGCGCAGCAGCCATCTGCCTATATCCACGTGGCAAACCCATCAGCCTGGAAAAAAAATTACAAGCGGTCATTACAGTACGTTTATTTTATTCTTTGTAGATCAGAAGCCGTATTATAACAGAATTTAATAAGATTACTGAAAGGCCTCTGGTCAGCAGAACTGTCGAACAGAATAAATAGTAAACTGCAAATTTACATTACCAAAACGCTTTTATCCTGATGTGGCAATCTGGACCCTCAGACCATTGAAGACTTATCAGTAATTATGATTATCATGATTATTATTATTAATAATATAAAAGCCGATTGGCCAAATACTAAACAAACTAGAGTCAAAACGTCCGTTAGCCAGAACGCCCCTGTCAGAATGGCCGCTATGTATGAATTTCAAATCTTTGTCTGGAGTGGTAACACATTCTGTACGCACATGTATGCATGCTGTTTGAGGTTCTGTCTTTGTTTTAACAGCCAGTACCTCGAACAGTCAGGATCAGCTCAGCGGCAAGGTTCATATGTGGCACCGTCGAACACCCCGAGGTCACAAAGAAACCATCCAAACATAAACAGCTAATCTCGTTAAAGTAAAACCTGAAAGATTCCAAACATTAATGTTAAAAAATGAGGTTAACATTAACTACGTTCAATAACAAAAGCCGCCCAGTGCTACTACACTGTGACTGAGAGGGCTGTCATGATAGGAATCAGTATAATGTGACTGAGAGTGCTGTCATGATAGGAGTTAGTATGCTGTGACTAAGAGTCCTGTCATGATAAGAGTCAGTATGTTGTGACTGAGAGGCCTGTCATGATAGGAACCAGTACACTGTGATTTCTAGGGCTGTCATGAAAGGAATTATTATACTGTGACTGAAAAGGCTATCATGATAGGAATCACTACACTGTGACTGAGAGGGCTGACAGGAAAGGAATCAGTATACTGTGATTGAGAGGGTTTCATGATAGGAATCAGTGTACTGTGACTGAGAGGGTTGTCATGATAGGAATCAGTATACTGTGATTTATAAGGCTGTCATGAAAGGAAGCGTTATACTCTGACTGAAAAGGCTGTCAAGATAGGAATCGGTATATTGTGACTGAGAGGGTTGTCATGAAGGGAATTAGTATATTCTGACACAGAGGGCTGTCATGATAGGAATCAGTATACTGTGACCGAGAGGGTTGTCATTATAGGAATCAGTCTATTGTGATTTAGAGGACTGGCATGAAAGCAATCATTATACTGTGTTTAAAAATTCTGTCATCACAGGGATCAGTATACTATGACAGAGACTTGTCATGATAGGAGACAGTATACTGTGACTGATAGGCTTGTCATGATAGGAGTCAGTATACTGTGACTGAGAGGCTTGTCATGATAGGAGTCAGTATACTGTGACTGAGAGGGCTGTCAGGATAGAAGTCGATATACTGTGATTGAAAAGGCTGTCATAACAAGAATCATCATATTGTGACTGAGAGGTTTGCCATCATAGGAATCGGTACACTGTCAAAGACAGCACTGCCATGATAGGAGTCAGTATACTGAGACTGAGAGGGTTATCATGATAAGAGTCAGTATACTGTGATTGAGAGGGCTGTCATGATAGGAGTCAGTATACTGTGACTGAGAGGGTTATTATGATAGGAGTCAGTATACTGTGATTGAGAGGGCTGTCATGATAGGAGTCGGTATACTGTGACAGAGAGGCTTGTCATGATAGTAATCAGTAAAGTGTGATCGAGAGGGTTGTCATGAAAGGAACCAGTAAACTGTTACTTAAAGGGCAGTGTTGATAGGAATCGGTATACTTTGACTGAGAGGGCTGTCATGATAGGAACCAATATGCTGTGACTGAGGGGGGGCTGTCATGATAGGAACCAATATGCTGTGACTGAGGGGGGCTGTCATGATAGGAACCAATATGCTGTGACTGAGGGGGGGCTGTCATGATAGGAACCAATATGCTGTGACTGAGGGGGGCTGTCATGATAGGAACCAGGATACCATTACTGTCCTGATAGGAATCATTAATGACCGTTGTCAGTGTATTGCGAGAGGTTGGGGAGTGATGTTTGGTAGGCAGTGTACAGTGACTGAGTGGGACGTTATGTCTGGTGCCAGTATACTGTGACAGGATAGGTTGTCATATCTGGTGTCAGTTTACTGTGACTTGTGGGGGTGAAAGGTCTGGTATACTTTTTCAGGGCGTAATGGCGTGTCTGGTGTCATTGTCCAAGGTAATGTGCTATGTCTGATGTCGTTATTCTGTGACCGGATAAGATGTCAGGTCTGGTGTCAGTATAATGTGACTGGATGCCACATCCTCTCTGGTGTCAGTATACTGTAACCGCATGAGACTTCATGTCTGGTGTCAGTATAATGTGACCCGGTGGGATATCCTCTCTGGTGCCAGTACAGTGTGACCGTATGTGTGTCACGTCTAGTGTCAACATGCTATGACTGGTGGGACTGTCCAAATGAAAAGTATAACATATCTCGGCAGACGTTACATTCAGAGTTGATTGGACATACCGCCTGTTCCGACAGTTGATGCCTTTGTCATGGCGATAGTTTTATGTCCATCCTTTGTTGGACTACACTGCACCTATAAATATAAGCATACAGTGGTGCTATATCAACTTTGATTCGTTAATTTTTCTTTATGATTGGCGATTTCCGCCGTATTCGAGTATGTTTCACTTCTACGACGAAGGCCGGGATTACGGTGGGGAAGAAAGCGGTTTGAGGCAGCTGAAAATCCACGAGCATCCGATGGTTGCTACCAGACCGTTCCACGGACAATCGGGAGGAAGTCGGCTTGAGCTGGACTTGAACTCATAGAGATCACAATACATGAAATTTAAATTAATTTAGGAAATATGGCAACATTCGGTATCTAAATTAGTGTACTTAAAACTCTTTTACGAAGCTTCTTCTCCGTGGTTCGGAATTCCGGGATCAATCTTTAGGACTGTAAAACTTGTACCTCTTACTGCCTCGTTTGGCGCTCAGCATGAGGGGTTTAGAGGAAAGTAACAGAAGCGATCGCCCCGGAGTCAGTATAATTTGGTTGAGTGGGGTGTTATCTATGGTGTCTTCGGCATGATATTCCAGTGGCGGCATGGTTTTGGTGGCTTCGAATAGCTTTGCCCGAAGAAGAAAGAGTATGTATACGTTCTAAGGACTCCTCGTCGTCATATGACTGAAAAATTGTTGAGTACGACGTAAAATCCAAATATACATGCATACATGCGAGATTTATATGCGAGAAAACACCGCTACGGCCAAGAGGAGATAATCGTCTCTCGCCGCTTCACTGACGGTTGTGATTAATGAAAGGAGGGCTGACTTTGAGCAGGTCTCTCATACAGTACATTCATCTAAACCAAAAAATCACTTTCCTTTAATGTGTCATTTCTTAAACACCAGCTAGCTAAAGCGGATGAGCACAAGAGAAAGGACAAAGGTTCAGGTCCCGGTTTTATGAAGGCAACTTATTTAAATAGGGCCTTCATGTATGCCCTTAACCACCGTAGCAACCTACGTTTCAGAGGCAGGATGCGTAGGCAAAGGTCACCTAATCAACCTGAGGTCTCCCTAGTCAGCGCGCTAGTGCAGCACTATGATCTTTAGTCCTCCATCTCCCCAATGCGGTCGCTTCGAATTCAAGTTCAGCTCATGTTGGCTCCCTTTTCTGGCTGAATGTGAGAAGGTCTGCCTGAAAATAATAATCGTTGGTTTTTTGCTTGGGCAATGCCCGGTTTTCTGCCACCATAATGCTGGCCGCCGTTCTGTAGGGAAACTATTCTTGAGTACGACATAGAACTCCAATCAAATAAACGAAGTCAAATATTCAAGTTAATTAATATCGCGAAGTATGTTTCCTGAAACATTCCCCTCGACAAGAGCCTGTATCATACATTCAACTTCCAGAGAATAAATGTAGTTTATTTTGTCAATAACGACATGTGTACTTACCTGATGATGACTTCCTGTAGGAAGTTGAATAAACACAGACAGAAAGGTCCAAGACGGCAGTCCGATCAAACTGGCCTCGTCAATTCTCTCGCTGGCACTCAATATGTCCGATAAGCATTGCCCATGAATCGGTTCTCACTGTTGTCGCCTTCGGTGCTGTATCGAGCATTTCCTAATTAGGGCTGATGCCAGTACCGCCATGTCTCCTGATCAAGCATGCGCCCATATCCGAACATAAGAACGTGCTGATAAATGTGCAAAGATGTTAGTTGTTTATAGCATAAACACATATTTACATTGCCGCCTGAAGATCATAAATAATAACAAGTACCAAGTGAACTTTCGGGGCGACAAAAAAGTGAACACGGTTCTCATTTTCATTATGTTAAATACATGGTAAACACCTGGCAATTAATGTCAGACATGTTGCACTGAACACAGCCTTGCTGCGTCCCCTGTCAGCTGACAAGACAGTCCTATCTTTCTGTTGTCAACGCGACACTTTATGCCAGACGAGGATACAAGCTTATTATATGATGCGTGTGTTCAGTGAGACAGCCAATCCTGGGTATTATCATTTGGGTTCAATCTGTGTACCCACTTTTCCACACATTTCTTGCTTTCCGCGCCATTTTGCAGATTACATATATATGGGTTACAATAATACTTACGTCAGCCTTTACTCGTGCCAACCCGATTGATTATGGATTAATGCTATTATCTTATTATCTTATTGATGCTTTACGCCGCACTCAAGAACATTTCACTGACGGCGGCCAGGATTATGGTTGGAGGAAACCGGGCAGAAAAACATGACCATCCGCACCTTGCTGGCTGTCTCTTTCACTTACGACAGGAGAAGAATCCAGCGCGAGGTGGAACATGAACTCACAGCATTTGTGAGAGGCATCCGGGTCATTACACTACACTAAAGAGTGCGTTTATTTCTGCAATAAATACTCCCCTGCAATCCATGTCCCGCCACATCCAGGAAGGTGATCACTGACAATAAAAAATCAAAATTTACTTTAATGATCAAAGAAATCAGTTAAAAATGAGTCAGCAAAACCAATCTTTAAAGAACACATGCTTATCATTCTTACCTTTTCAAAGTATAAAATAGTGACGAAAACATGTTATCGCGACATCAGTAAATACACGAAGATAATTGAATCGGGGTAGTCGACAACTCGAATGTCGCACCACAACAACAACGCGATCCGCGGCGACACGACCCGAAATCGCGAAATCGCGAAAACGCAGCAACACAATACGTAACGCGATCTGAACGCGACGGTCTTACAATTACACAATCTAGATTTTTTTTTAAAATTTGCTACTTTAAACTTGAGTTTGGACATTCCTGCCTAACTTTGCATGTGTCACATTAGTTTGACATTTCGGAAGTGTTTGTAATACCAGACAAAGTTCTCCGATGCTGAGATTCTCTAAATATATAAACAAAACCTTTGTTTGGACGGATACTAAGCTCTTATTAATGTATTTGTACAATATGTTTTCGAAAAAGTGTTACCAGACCAGAAGTGTTATGCTTACTTTTTTTTTACTGTGTTATGTTTAATAAAATAAAATGATAACATCAACGTCTCCTAAGAGACTCGCCTTCTGCTTTCCTAATCTAGGGGGCCTGCCATCAACCAATGTCTCAGAGCAAAGGATCTGACAGCCTTACCGGAAGTCCGCTTTACCTGTTGTCACCTGAGTCTACGTTACCTGTCTGACAGTCCTGCCCCCTATATCCGGCATTACAGGGAGATAAACAGTCTCCGCTGTATTGACCACAGTTGTGCCTCACTCGGTTAGGGCAATCACAGTTTTTGTCACAATTGGCGCCATATTTACCATCAGGGCAGACTATTGTTGTAGTAGGGTTTGGTTCTGTCCGGAAAAAAAATCAATAACAGAAAAAAGTCAAAAATTGACCAGAATCAGCCAGATATAAAGTCAGACGAAAGTTTTGTAAGCTTTCCATAGAGCAGTCAGGCTAAAGCTCCATTGTGTGCTCTTGTGGAACGGAATGAATAAATGGCTTTACGCCACGTCGGCAATTTTTCAGCCATATCGTGGCGACTTGTTGAATGGAAGATAAGAGATCAGTCATGCTGTGCACCTTACACTTATCATACACGTTATGACTGTCACACATGTGACGCATATCATACAGATCCTATTTCCCACACGCCTATCGTGCATATCTTCCTTCTGTAGAATGTTATACTCACCAAGCATACTGTAGTTCTCATAAATGTCACACCCATCATACATGGCGTACTTGTAGTAAATGTCACACCCATCATACATGACCTACTTGTAGTAAATGTCACACCCATCATACATGGCGCACTTGTTGTAATTGTCACACCCATCATACATGGCGTACTTGTTGTAAATGTCACACCCATCATACATGACCTACTTGTAGTAAATGTCACACCCATCATACATGGCGCACTTGTTGTAATTGTCACACCCATCACAGATGGCGTACTTGTTGTAAATGTCACACCCATCATACATGGCGTACTTGTCGTAAATGTATCTGTATCACGGACATTCCACACGTTTCAGGCATTACACATGTCTCATATATGTCACACGTTTCAGGCATATCACACATTTAAGGATTGTCACACATTTGAGGCATGTCACACACCATAGCCAGGCCACACATCTCTGATATGTCAACCATCTCACACATGTCACACATCTCAGGTATCTGACACATCTCAGCTCTATCACACATTTCAGACATATCACACGTCAGCCATGTCATGTATCTCAGACATGTCACACGTCTAAGGCATGTCATACATTTCAACATGTCACACATCACAGGAATGTCATATATCTCAGACACGTCAGACATCTCAGGCAAGATACAAATTTCGGCCATGTCACACGACTCGGCCATGTCAAACATCTCAGACATGTTAAACATCTCAGGCATGTCACACATCTCAGACAAGTCACACATATCAGGCATGTCACACATCTCAGGCTGTCACACATCTCAGGCATGTCACACATTTCAGGCATGCCAGGCATCTCAGACATGTCATATATCTTAGAGATGTCACACATCTCAGACATGTCACACATTTCAGATATGTCACACATCATAGGAATGTCATATATCTCAGACACTTCTAACATCTCAGGCATGTCACAAATTTCAGCCAGGTCACAAGGCGTGGCCATGTCACACGTCACAGCCATGTCACACATCTTAGATATGTCACACGTCTCAGACATGTTACACATCTCTGACATATCATACATGTCAGGCATGCCACATACGTCAGCCATGTCACATATCTTGAACGTCACATATCTCAGGCACGTCACACATCTCAAGTATGTCACATATCTCAGCCATGTCACACATTTTAGGCGTGTCACACATGTCAGCCCTGCCAAATATCCCAGCCATGTCACACACCTCATCCATGTCATATATCTCAGGCACGTCACACATTTCAGGCAGCATGCTGCTGATGGAAGTGGGATGCGGATAGCTTCCTCTGGGCTCTGCCGGTTTCCTCTAACCATAATGCTGGCCGCCGTCGTATAACTGAAATATTCTTGGGTATGGCGTAAAACACCAATGAAATAGATAAATAAATAACAAAATCTCGCTATGAGGTACAACCATACCTGTTGTCGGTTGACAGGCTGATTCATCCGGACATGACTCAGTGACAGGTCGACAGTCTGCTCCAGTGTAGCCGGGCTTACACTGTCCTGTACATATCTCAGTCGTCTTATCACAGGCGGTCGATTGTCTGTTCGGACAGTTACAGTTGTACTCACAAGACGGTCCATGTTTACCCTCCGGGCAAGTTCCTGTGCCCCCTAGATATAAAGAGTGATATGTTAAAAGTCCCAAGTTGTGTTCGATGCTGGTACAAAGAAATTCGCGACAGCCGCTGATTAGTGTTGTCTCAAAAAGCAGGGCAGCTACCACCCTTTTTGTATTATTATTGTTATTCATCTATTTATTGTTTATTGATTTATTTATTTACAGGAGTTTTACGTCGTACTCAAGAGTATTTCACAAAGAACGGCGACCAGCATTGTGTGGAGAAGAAACCGAGCAGAGCCCGGGCGAAACTTTAGTCCATCCGCAGGTTAACGGCAGACCTTCCCAACCGAGGAGGATGCGAACCTGAGCTGGACTTGAACTAATAACGACGACACTGGTGAGATGCTCTTGATTCATTGTACATCGCTACCACAATGACCACCCGGCCGGGGGAAGGGGACGGTCGGATCATGGCACGTTTTACTATATCGTTTGGCGCTCAGAGGTTAAAGCAAGGAAACATGGCTGGTCGATTTTGTGTCAGAATAATGTGGTTGGGAGGGGTGTCATGCCTGGTGTTTTCGGCATATTGTTCCAGTCGTGACAGGACTTTGGCAGCCACATACATATACTCTAACGACTCCTCGTTGTCAAATAGCTGAAAAATTGTTGAGTTGTTGAGAGTAAATACATTATCTCGGAAGTAACCTTGCGTTGGAGAAAGACCATACATATAGCATGGCAATATTATAGGCTAGCAGGAATACACAGCCGGGATTATATTCTTCTTGACAGCTAGAGATCTTAATGGATTAAAAACATTCAACGACAGACTCCCATCTTAAGTGTACGTGTCTGACAGGTTCTTCCCTCCCACTCGCCATCGCATTCACCCAATCTCACCTGTTGGTGTCTGACACGTTCTCCCTCCCAACCTAACCTGGAGGTGACTGAAAGGTTCTCCCCTCCCACCTGTCATCGCAGTCTGCCAGTCTTACCTGAAGATGTCTGGCAGGCTCTCCCCTCCCATCCAGTAGCGCAAATTCCCGAACAGTCTCCTGCGCCACAGAACTTATTGTCATAACAATGACAATTTTCTCCACATTTTGTGCGACTCAGTGGGTCACAAACTGCAATGGAAAGACACAAAACCGAGACTGTGTTGACGAGGTCCTAATTGAAAGCACCAAATACGATGCATAAAGAGCTTTCTGTCACCCATGTCTCACCGCCTGCGGAGCGTGAGTGACAGTGGTCAGCTACGCTCGGATGGTCGTTTGCGACACCTAACGTTCGTTGGATGATATTTATGACGTAAAAATATGCACGCCAAATGTGAGAAAGTCTACCGATGACTTGCCCATTGTCGGTGGTTTAACCCGTACACTCAGGCTTCCTGCAGAGATGGAAGTGACTACGACTGTATAAATGAAAGATTCATTAATATCACATGGCACCTAGATCTTGATGTACACCTACGTACTGATTGACACCTGGACGCTGATTTACAATTAGAATCTGGTTTGCACTTGAATCCTTCGCACTTTGATCCTGATTTACATCCGAGGCTTGATTTACACCCGCATCATGAATTACCCCTGGAACGTGATTTACAGTCATATTCTGATATACACCTGGATCCTGATTTGCACCTGGATGCAAATCTTCACTGGGATCCTTGGAACAACCTAGATAACAATTCGTACATGATCCTAACTCGCACCGTAGCCTAATTCGCACCTGGTGCGAAATGGCATTTAAGTGAGGGGTAATGGGAAACTCAGTCAAGCTACACAAAAGGGTCCAAATTGCAGTAAAAACGCACAGTTTCCTACTGTGGTGAGGCAGTGCTTGTGTACTACATAAGTGTTTTTTTGCGCACACATATACCCAGATGTGTGACGTACTACTGATAAAGAACTAAGGAGCACACAGCTTTGGACTCTTTTTTATTAAAGATGGGGAGGAGTCTTTCGAGTTCCCCCTTGTTCGTTATCCCAACCTACTGTAGATACCATTTCGCACATAAACCTAAATACTTCTGAATAGCTCTGAAGATTATCCTGGAAAAACCACACAAACCTTTTTCGAAGCGGGAGTAACACCTCCGATTGAGGCACAAACGTCACTACTCACCAGTCTGGCACGTGTTTCCTACCCAGCCTTCGTCACAAGGTCCATAGCACCGACCGGTTGAGACGTCACACTGGATGTTAGGCGCACAGTGGCAGGTTCCGGTGCAGTCAACACCAAATGTGTTTTGTGGGCAATCTGGATGCAGACATGAGTAAGGATTAGGATCCACCATTTACTATCCCATACCTCATACCATATAACACCAGCCCTCACCCCTTACCCAGCTCATAAAGCTGTCCACTGTCGTAAAAATGAAAGATTTATAAGGCTTTATAAACTTAGTTGACATATAACTACACCATGGACGGCAACCTGGCTCAACATCGAAACATTCCAATTGCAACGAGTGAAACATTACGGGGGAACAGTCCCTGATGAGGGCCAAGTTATTCTCTTCAGTGGTTCCGGACCGAACAGCTCTTGATTGGTCTGCGGTTCAACCTTTCACTCAGGGCGTTCCAGTGGAAATGGGAGAAAATAATCAGTTAAGGAAATATACTTTACCTGATTATGAAAGTGTGACATACCTGACTGTGAAAGTGAGACATATTTGACTGTGACAGTGTTGCATACTTGAGCCTGAAAATGTGGTATGCTTGACTGTGAAGGTGTGACACATTTCACTGTGAAAGTGTGACATATTTGCCTGAAAGTGTAGCATTCTTGACTGTGAAAATGTGGAATTTTGAAAGTGAGGTACCTGACTGCGACAATGCTATATACTTGCCTGTGAAAGTGTGACAAACTTTAATGTGAAAGTGTGCCGTACTTGACTGTGGAGGGCTTCCGTGGCTTAGTTAGTTAGCGCGCCAGCGCAGTGCAATGACCCAGAAGCCTCCCACCAATGCGGACGCTGTGAGTTAAAGTCCTAGCTCATTCTGGCTTCCTCTTCGGCCATACGTGGGAAGGTCTGCTAGCAATCTGCGGTGGTCTTTGATTCTCCCCGGGCTCTGCCCGGTTTGCTCCCATCATAATGCTTGCCGCCGTCGCATAAGTGAAATATTCTTGAGAACGGCGTAAATCACCAGTGAAATAAATACTTGACTGTGAATCTCTGACATACTTGACTGTGAAAGTGTTATAAACACATCCCTTTAACTTACACCCAAAATTGCGACAGCGACATTTACACTGTGCTCCAAACCAATGCAAGAGAGGGTGTCAGTATAAATAAACGTTTCAGCGAAATTCTGTAAATTGCAAAGCCACGCACGTGGGAAGATCTGTCAGCAACCTACGGATGGTCATCGTTTCCCCCCGGCTCTGCGGGGTTTCCTTCCACTGTATACGCCATCGAACATAGGTGAAATGTTCTTGAGTCCGGCGTATTGAAAAGACTAATCAAATAAATAAACGCATGAGTTTTGCAAGGCTTTTTGCAAGCGCAGACTGTGGCTAACGTTTGACTCACTTGTTTGACACGCTACACCTGTAGCTCCTGGTTCACAACCGCTGACACAGAACCCGGTAGTTTTGTTACAGGCCTCGTTTTTGTCAAAACACCGACACCTAAAGTTGCAGTTTGGTCCAAATGATTCATCTCCGCAGGCTGCGAAGAGAAGAACAGTTGAAATTAGGATTGTGATAGCCCTTCAAATACATACATCCGCACTCAATGTCGACTACAGTGGAATTAATTGCTAAAATACATCTATGCCATGTAATGACCCTTCCTTTGTTGTCGAATAAGTTTAGTTTCGGACGTGTTTGAATGGTATTCTTAACAATATATTCAAACAATCTGGTATTATCGCAAAAGAATTGCCTTCAAACGAAGAAGAATACCGGTGACCAATTTACTATTGCGTAAGGAAACGCAGTGAAGGTAAAGTAATGTACAAATTTGCTATGGGAAAATAAAATAAGCCTTGCAAAACACCAGAAAAAAAATCATGCCAGATTCCATCGCGTTGAGTGCCGTAGGCGGCATGAGCACTGAGGGTGTTCTTTAACAGGGTGGAAATAGTTTTACATTATAAAATGACCGAACACGGCTGCTGAAAACACTGCTAAATGTTTCATTATTACTCCATTATTAATTTTAATAACTCCTATCATAAGTTTATGAAATTTAGTCTCTTCGCTCTCGTTTGTCTCTAACAGTTTCCGAGTTACAGCATAAAATGCAACGATCGCTTGACTCGTTAATGCTGTAAATGAGTTGGATGGACTGATGCTTGTAGCCGGAAAACTATTCAGCTTAGCCGAAAATGCCTGTATACTCTGGGAAGGTCTATAAATGCTCAACAATTTTATGCAAGTTTTATACCGACGTTTTAGGGGCTATCATAGTGTAGAAACTACTCATCGCGGCTGAAAACGGCCATTTTTTGAAGAAATTCCAAACCATTTCTTACAAAATTATTTAAATTTTATTTTTTTAGGTTTTATCATTTAGCTTATCTACCAGTATAGCTCTGAACATAAACCTACCAAAGTACAATATTTCTTTGAAATTTTCACAATTGCTCAAGTTTGAACAGCTATAGCCGAAAAAACTACTAGTCGCAGCTCAAAACGATGCACATATGCAGAAAAGCTCATACAATCGACTGCAGTTTAAAAGCTTCTTAGTTCTACCTTCCGTGGTTTTCTAGTTACAGTTAGAAAGGTAATCAAGTCAACATTCACAGGACTATTTTACAGAAATATTTCTTTTTTTAAATTTGGTAAAAACTTGTGTCAAATTCGAAATCAACATCGAACGTTGTACGTGTTTCGTGTGATTGTTCCCAAATATTTCACCGCGAAGTCAAATACCCAGTCAGGTGACGTATTCGATCAATAACTGTGCTATAATAATGTACCAATTAAACTGTCCTTTTGCAACATTAAATGCACATAGACATGAAGATGTTACATACCAAGGTTGAGAACGATCTCCTCGGCAGTTTTTGAGAAGAGTTTTGAAAGAAGAAAAAAATCCAATACTGTTTCCATGATGCAAATAAACAAAACATGGCGAAACTCTGTCACATACCCTAGGAACTTATGTTTTATAATTTAAAAAAGATATCTGAGAAACTTTAAACCAACAGGCAAATGTGCAAGCCTCGAGGGAAGAACAAAAGTGATAAAAATAGAAGTCTACTTGGCCACCTAAAAATAGGAATAAAAAGAAGTCAAGCTGACAGTAAATTGCGTTAAATCAAAACTTTGAGATTCCAACTGATTCTCGTTTGTACAAGTTACAGAAAGAGCCTGAAAATGTTGCACAGTCAACCTGGCTCTTTATGACTTGATGAGTTGTCGTCATATAAATTACATTTATATAATGTAATTAGTATATACTTGTGCATAGATAAGGCTGTTACATATGTGTGGACAAATTGCCCTGTTATATGCACCCTATGTACACAGCAGGTGTGCACAAATTACCCTGTTAAATACAGCATGTGTGCACAAATCACCCGGTTATATACCGCATGTGTGCACAAATTACCTGATTATATACAGCATGGATACACATATTACACTGTTATAAACAGCATGGGTGTACAAATTAAACATATACAAAGGCTCGTGTGTGTACAAATCTGGCTGTTATATAAGGCCTGTGTGTACAAACCAGATTGTTATGTACGGGGTGTACATATCATACTGTTATACATGTGTGCATAAGACAGGATAGTGTATATGTGTGTACAAACTGGATCTTACATGTGTATATACGTGTGTACAAATTATACCGTTATGGATGTGTACGAGACAGGCTGTTGATTTTCAAGAATATGTGTGTAAATGTAAACTTTTATACACCCGTTTGCAAACCACGCGTTAAGTACGTATGTGTGCGAAGGTACACGTATGTCTGCAAAAATTAGGTTGCTATAAATGCGAGTACAAATCAGGGTGTTACGTGTGTGCGTAAAAATTGCTCTGTTACAAATTTGTCTTTTATAACGACGGCAGACTGAATATTACCAATTGGAAATGCAATTCTATGCGTTTCTTGTTCTGGGTTGCCTGGCAAAAATAGTTCATGACTCTGGGTCTTTCAGAGGCCTAAACAACATTCTTTACTCGCGCGTGGAAACAGAGAAACCAACGACCTCATTCATCTATTTATTCATTTAGGTATTTGGTGTTATATAGAATTCGGTGTTATATCCAGTATAAGTATACACAAGAATATTTCACTTATAAGACGACGGCAAAACATCATGGTGGAAGGAAACCGGACAGAATCTAGGGGAAACCCACGACTGTCTCGTAGATGGCTGCCGAAACCTCCCACGTATGGCCGGAGGGGAAACCGTCGTGAGCTGGACTTGAACACTGGTGAGAGGCAGAGTCCATTCATACAGTCTGTGGCCAGACTTGTGTGTGAAGGAAACAGGGCAAATAATTTACTTATTTTTGAATTGGTGTTCTCCGCCCTTCTCAGGAATATTACACTTACACGAAGGCGGCCAGCAGTATGGTAGGAGGAAAGAAGTAGGTTACGGGGGTACAGGTTAGATAAGCCCGAGGCAAGCCACCTTATCTCTCTTTATGTACTTATCAAACAGCCTTAGAGCTAAGATAACATGTGGCATCTCCATTCACTTGATTAGTTCCGCTACCGGCAGCTGCGGAAACCACAGGTTTGAATTCTGTCTGTCGGTCCGTGGCAAATCATGGTACATTAATGTAGTACTAAATGATAAGTTACCGATGAGTTATTTTCGAGTTTCTAGCCGTTTTGCCCATTTTTGATATTTTATTTTCTTCTTAGGTTCTCATGGTGTTGAAGTGAAATTTAGATTTACCATTTGTGGGCAAACTTTTGATATTTCTTATTATTTATTATTATTACGATTTCGTCCTGTTTTTTTTTTTTGTTGTTTGTTTTTTTTTTTTTTTGTTTTTTTTTCTTTTTTGGGGCGGGGGTAGGGGGTGGGGGCTGATATGGAGGGGTTTACGAAGATTTTCTTTGCACGGTATCCTATTCTGAATGGAAATTGGTACATGGGTAAAATCGAGACAGCTCAAATGTTAGCTCAGGATCGTTTTGTCCATTTTAACAAAATTATTGCCCTTTTTGGGCGAAACATGCATTGCCAAGAAGTGTTTGTTGCTAACCACCTTGTAGAGTTGTGACAGTGCCCTATAAACTCGGGCGAGAGAAGAGGTGATTCCACTCACCACCCTGACAGGTGGGGGCTCTCCGGCATGGGGTGTGGGCGGGTGTGGGCGGGTGTGGGTGAGTGTGGGTGGGGGTGAGAGATGGGCTGGGCTGTGAGTGGGCATTGCACTCAACAGTCTGACAGGTGGAGCCTTCCCAGGATGGCAAGTGTGGTGGGGGTTGGATGGGATTCCACTCACTGGTCTGACGGGTGGAGTCTTCCCAGCCTGTCGTGTGCGTGTGTGGGTGGGGGTCGGGGGTGGGGGGTGGATTCCACTCACCAGTTTGACAGGTGGAGCCTTTCCAGCCTGCTGAACAACTGCGGCACACGTCTCTGAAACACGACATGGGATCGGCGCAGTGACAGTCTTCCCCACATTTCGTGGGTGAGTCGGGAAGGCAGGCTGAAACACAAAAAATCAGGGATTCTGAGAACACAAGAATACACAAAGAGACACACGATCAATCTGAGAATATAAGCATGTAGGACAACAGGACGCCCGGTCAATATGAAAACGCACATGACTACAGGCAGAAGCGTAGAACACTTATTCACTCTGAGAAGATATAGGACTTCAGGCGTAAACAGAGGGGACATGGTCATTCTGAGAACGCACAGAACTACAGGCTGAAACATAGGACACAGGGTCAGTCTCAAAGCACACAGGACTAGGGGCTAAAACAAAGGATACGCGGTCACTTTCAGAACATAGAGGACCACAGGTTGGAACATAGGACAAGCGGTCCTTCTGAGAACATAAAGGCTTGGCAACAGGCTAAAGCATAGAGCACTCGGTCACTCTGAGAAGATATAGAGCTTCAGGCTGAAACAGTGATGACACCGTCATTCTGAGAACATACAGGACAACAAGCTGAAACATAGGGGACAAGGTCACCCCGAGAACACACAGGGCTACAGGCTGACACCGAGCTAACACGATAACTCAGAGAACACACATTATTACAGGTCGACACAGAATTGAAACGGTAACTCTGAGAACACACAGAACTACAGGCTGAAACTTAGGGAACACGGTCACTCTGAGAACACACAGGGTTACAACCCTACACAGAGCTCACACAATCACTCTGAGAACACTCACACTTACTGGCTGAAAGACAGGGTCATTCTGAGAACACACAGGGCAGCAGACTGATTGGTAAGGGACACTGTCACCCCGAGAACACACAAGGCTACAAGTTGTCACAGAGCTGACGTGATAACTAGAGAACACACAGGATTACATGCTGAAACCTAGGGGACACGGTCATTCTGAGAGCACACAGGTCTACAGGAAGAAAGATAGAGGACACAGTCACTCTGAGACCACACAAGGCTACAGACTGAAAGACAGAGGACACGGTGACTCTGAGAACACACAGAGCTATAGGCTGAAGGACAGAGGACACGGTCACTCCGAGGACACACAAGGTTACAGGTTGAAAGACAGGGGACACGATCACTCTTAGAACTCAGGGCATGCAGTTCCATTGAGATGATACATTCCTGCCCTATATCAGTTATACCCATTTGCTTACTTGTCCTATAGACAATCCGGTATCACAAGTTATTTGACTTCACTCACATGTCTGACACTCATCCTGGTATCACACGAAGCCTCCTACCAATGCGATCGCTGTGTGTTCAAGTCCAGCTCATGCTGGCTTCCTCTCCGGCCGAACGTGGGAAGGCCTGTCAGCAACCTGCGGATGGTTGTGGATTTTCCGCGGGCTTTGCTCGGTTTCCTCCCACCATAATGCTGGCCGCCGTCGTATAAGTGAAATATTCTTAAGCACAGCGTAAAACACCGATCAAATAACTTAATGGATCAAATCACACGTTATATGATTTCTTTCACTTGCCTGACATTCATCCACGTATCACACGTGATATCACTTTTACTCATATGCCTCACAGTCATCCCCGTATCACACGTTTAATCATTTGCCTGGAAGTCATTACTGTATCACACATGATATCAGTATACACAGTTGTCTGACGGTCATTCCTGTATCAACCACCACAGAATCACATCTGATATGACTTTACTTATTTGTCTTACAGTCGTTCCCGGTATGCCACGTGATATCAGTTTCTCACTTGTCTGAAAGTCATACAGGTATGCCATGTGGTATTAGTTTACTCACTTGTCTGGCAGCCATTCCCTTATGACACGTAATATCAGTTTACTCACTTGCCTAAGAGTCATTTCTGAATCACACGTGATATCACTTTACTCACTTGTCTGGCAGTCGTCCTCGTGTCACACGTCAATTGAATATACTTACTTGTCTGACACTAATCCACGCATCACACGTGATATCAGTTTACTTATTTTCCCTACAGTCCTCCCAATATGCCACGTAATATCAGTTTACTCACTTGTCTGACATTCCTCCCATATGACACGTGACATCATTTTACATACTTGTCTAACAGTCATTCCCGTATCACACAATATATGACTTAGCTCATTTGCCTGACAGTCATCCCGGTATCACACGTGATACCATTTTATTTACTTGTCTAGGAGTCATTCCTACATCAGTTTTACTTTCTTGTCTGATGGTTATCCCCGTATCACACCTGATATCAGTTTACTCACTTTTCTGACAATCATTCGGTATGACACGTGATATGAGCTTACTTACTTGTCTGACTTTCATCGCGTCATCACACGTGACATCAGTTGACTTACTTCTCTGACAGGTATCACGTATCACGCGTGATATAAGTTCTTTCACTTGTCTGCCAGTCATCCCCTATCACACATGATGTCAGTTTACTCACTTGTCTGGCAATCATCGCCATCAAACTCTGGTTCACATCCGGTCCTACAAACCTCTGCCCCACAGAATTGCTTATCTGCACAGTGGCATTCATCTCCACATCTTGTGGGATTTCTAGGGTTGCATTCTGGTGAAGAAAAAGAAACAGGTGTGAATGGAACTCATTATCCTGCGAAATAGACACTCAGTCGCCAGCTGACTTGACTATTGTTTCCTTGCACTGCAAAAGGGCTACGTTATAAGTTTGCCCACCAATCGCCATCGTCAATGCAGAAATGAACAATAAAACACACCAGAAGTGCCTTTGGTGGGAAAGGTTCCCCACTGTGTACCGTGTAGCGGCAAAAGGTATCTACTGTGTATGAAGGCCATTTTTAAGCACATTTATCAAGTAGCCTTGGAATACCAAAGACCAGCGCGCTACTTGTAATTCATGACTGATCTGCTTGTCTTGAATAATGTCCGTGAACTATGGGACGTGTATAGCTGATGGCCTTGGCTTGAACGGTGTCCGCAAGGTATTGCATGTGTATGGCTGATCGGCTGGTCATGAATGGTGTCCTGTAAACAACTCCACGCGTATGACTGATCGCTTTGTCGTCAATGATGTTCGCAAACTCTAGGACGAGTATAACTGATCGGCTTGTAACGGCATGTGTCCGTAAACTATGGGACGTCTATGACTGATCCACTTGTCGTGAATGGTGTCCGTAAACTATGGGAGGTGTATTACGATCACATTTGTTGTCCATGGTAATTGTATGCATGTACTTTGTAGCCCGTCAGATTTTGTTCACAACGACTGACATTAATTTGTTTGTGTTTATTTGTTTGTTCATAAACCAGTATTATAATATACCTAGGCTGAAGATCCTTTTCTCCAAGCGGCCTCTCATCGATTGGAGATTGGACGGTGTACGTAAACATTAGTTCGACTCAATTTAAGGAGGACTGATTTTCGTTAAGAACTGGTACATGTCTGTCTCATTGTACTGCAAGGAAACACCGCCATGTTGTGACGGACAGAAACCAATTTTCTTTTCGTTAACGTATTTCAAATTCAAAGTCGTTGTCAGAATTTGTATTCATTCTTATTTCCATCTTTTTGGCCTGCGCATTTACTCTTTTGCTGTTGGTCAGCGTTACATGGTGTTAATTACAGAGTCTACAACTGGAATGATTGAATGATTACAAGATAATGCCTACAGAGTATTAGTCACAACGAAAGCTGAAATAGCTAAAAGAAATATTGAAATCTTTCGATAGGTGACCTTAGGACATCCATGTACAAAACGGCAGAAATGCCAATAGATCAGGCAAAGAGAAAACGACGTCGTCTAAACCTGGTTTCCTGGAAAAGAGCTGTAGTAATAAAACAGAACAAAAATGAAGATTTTCGTTTTGCGAAACAACTGTAATATTTGAATGTACACCTTTATAAGATTCAAGAACCCATAAGCCGAATTGTGCAGAGGTAAAAATAAAACTTAACAAAAGGAATCACAAAAATGCAGAAGATGGAAGGCGAAACATTTTTGCACCTGGCTGTATTGGGTTAGAACACTTCATGATGAGCAGTAAAATATATAGAAGATATTGCTCAGTAAAGGGTGAATATCATCAATATTGAGACGTGTAGCATAGAGTGGGTTATCATTTCCACCTCTCATGGGAAAACTATTTATGGTATTCAGCCTTCAATGTGTAATATTCTATTTATTATTTATACACTAACTGTATCATGATTTTGTGCACTTTAAAGAGTTTTCGGCATTTCTTACATTCCAAAAATCAGGACTTTAAGGGGTCCAAAACTGCATCAAATCATCCAAAATAAACACTGGATCATTTTCACTTTTACCAAAATTGCAACTTTATTACAAATATATGTACGCTCATATATTATATGTTTTAATTAAGGTTGTTAATAAAAATAAGAAAATAAAAATAGAGTAAAATAGTATTTCTGGACCGATTTAACCCATCAGTTATATTCTTTTCTGTTGATCAATTCTAAGTCTTTCTGGCTTTCCTCTCATGCCGTACGAGGGAAGGTCTGCCAGCAACCTGTGGATGGCCGTGTGTTTCCCCCAGTGTCTTCCCGGTTTCCTTCCACCATAATGCTGGCCGCCGTCATATAAGTGAAATATTCTCGAGTACGACGTTAAACATCAATGAAATAAATAAATAAATCATTTCTGTTCAATATTCTTAAGTGATATTGACTTTGCATTTTTCAAATATTATTATCGAAAGTACCTAAACTATTTTATTAATACTTTTTTATTTGATTTTATTCGTTTACTCTTCAGAACACTATTATGAGTGAATGGCGAGATAATTTGCAATGTCTTGATCATAATCATATTGCAAACTGGATTAGATCTTCTCATGTCTACGCATGTGCGATGATTTTATTATCTCTGACAGTGCCTTCCATCGGCAATACAGCAACGTATTAAACAGCTAGACGAATACAGTGGACATTCAGGTCATTACTCAAATATATAATGAAGATTCACGTACCTTGAGCGTAGTCCAGTGATAGTGAGATCAAGAGAAGAAGAAGGGCTAAAACACATGACATCGTCATGACGGCCTCGTCTCGCTCTTCTCCAGGTGAGAGAGCTGACGATTTTCGTACCTGTTACATTTCTCAAGTTCAGATTCAGGGTGGGGACGTTGCAAGTCTGGGCAGGCATTATTCAATTCAGGTTGCATGGATTAAAAAAGGCTCCGAAAACTTAAACGGCAACCCCATAGAAAACTCATGTCTAAAGCAAAAAAGGAAACAAAAAAAAAAAAACGGGAAGTATGGGAACCCATAGAGACCTTTTCACAGCCTTGTTCTTTGTAATGCGACCTCACCCTCGCGCTGATATTTCATATAAGTGTTGGACGGGCATAAAGCGGCAGAGTTTACTAGCCGTGAAAGCGATGTAAATCATCAGTCCAGAATAAAAACATATTTGTCAATAAATCTCAATGGACAGGTGTTACTTACTGTACATTACATGTACTATACGAGCTCAGGAGAGGGTAAAAAATTGTGTAGATGGGAAGACCCGAAATTCGAGGGGATTCCCCTCACAGTTTGGTGGTCTCAAAATATCCTTCATAAAGGAGGCAAGCTTATGTACATATGTTTATCGCTGAAGAGCCTTATCTTGGGCCCTGGAACATGAATTTCAAAGGAAATCCCTGGAACTGCATAGTCATCAGGCTTGCCTGGATTTTACCAAACCGCGAGATATTATTCTTTCCACATATATCTCAAAAGTTGTCATTTTTATCTCTTTTGAACAAAAAAATAGCACATAGGCATCAAACTGGATTGAAAAAGTATCCCCGTCTATCCCTCAAATCTTTTCTCAAATTTAGTAAAGGTTTTATTGAGCTAAACCTAGGTATCGAAACCGACATTCGTACTGGTATACCAGCCTTCAACCAAAATGGGCTTTCCGAGCCAACATCTTCCAGAAATGGAAAATAACACAAACCACCGATGAGCTATGGATAGTAAATAACATATTAAAAAGATACCCCTTATAATAGATATCGAATTACATGCAAGACGATAGTATTTCTTCTGAGAAGCCTTTTATTTGAAGTTTTGTTGACATTTTTGTGCATTTGAATGTTTAACGCCACGCTGGAGAATATTCCACTTAAACGCTGGCGGTAGGTGTTATGCATGGGGGGAATGGAGTACACGGAGTAAGCGACCGACCATCGGCATCTTAACAGCAAACTTTCTCAAATGATATACGCTATACTGGTGGAAGACACGTACATTTCAAAGAATGTTAATTCACGCAGTGAACCACACGACCGCTGCTGATCGCTTAACAGACACCAAGGCACCCAAGATGGTGACAAAGGGGAAATCTCCAGGACTGACGGCGTGCCGAGAAGTCAGTACTGAGCCCGGAGCGTGTGTGCCCGAGCAATGGGGAACCTTTCCCGCCAAATGAAATTCGGGTCAAAGCTATGCATAGTGTATTGTTCATTCCTGCATTCACGATGACGTTTTGTTGGCAAACTGATTTACTCGTGCAGTTCATGAGAACAGCAGTCAAGTCAGGTCCGACTCGCCATTGCGCCATTGCGTCTCCCATTGAAAAAGAAGCCAAAGTCTGTCCGCTGTGAGGATCAACAGTGCTGTATAATTACGTGGGTTAAACTCAACAGCCAGTCTCACACTTTATACCACTGGTAATCTTTGCACTGCATCGCTTGGTGTTGAGCATACACTGAGAGCAAAGTCTGGGGTCGACAAACTCAAAAATCTTTTTTTTTTCAGTAGAACTAATTCAACTCAGAAAATTGAGTCATATGGCTAGAACAACGACTTGGTCGATTTTGTCATATGACTCAATTTTAGGAGTTGAATTAGCTTTCCTGTAAAATTCATATTTTTTAATCTGTTGACCCGAACTTTACTCTCAGTGTAAGGCGAATGGATCATGTGCTGGTGGACCCGACTTCAATGTATGGCTGGGTGGGGCCATGTGTCTGTTGTTTTCAGCATGGCCCTCCAGTGAGACAGCACTACAAATATATCGGCTCTGGGCCATGCCTTCTGTAAAGGATACTCCATGTCGTGATATGACAGAATAATGATGTAAGTGGCTTTAAGAATCGGTCCATCAAACAAATAAGTCACTGGTAAATAAGTCATCATATTAGGGGTTTTAATGTATGCTACGATGTACCTGGTCTCACGTGAACATCAAGACACGAGAAAAAACACCAGTGGTGTACACAGTTATACAGTGGAAAATGCGATGTTCAGTCAGGAGGTGAAGTGCGACGATCGCTAAAATATATCCTGAAAAACGTACCCGTTCCAGACATTTGTCCCTATGAGTTACTGAAATTTGTTGCTTTGTGATCTGTGACAGATGTTCATCTGCAGCATCTGGTAGGGTGGAGCTCTAGGCTGGAAGATAGATCAAATTTTAGCCTATCTTTTCGCATCTGTCAATTTACAAAATCAGAAATGTGGGCTGCAGATGCATAGATTGTCAAGAAAATCGCCAATATATGCACGTTCCAAGCATTGTGGAAATTTTTCATAGAAAAGTGGTTTTAACCTATGGACATATTATTCCTCTCTAAAGGGTGGTATATTTTTTATTTTGTGGTTTTTTCAAAACAAGGATTCGATTGTCAATTTGCTGGAAGTATTTGGAACTCTGCGTCTCTAAGTTTTCCCGCCGTGTCTTTCTCAGAGCACGACTTCCACGGCGACTGCGGTATTGCAACTACGGTGACGCTTACAAGGTGCAAAACTGTCGGCTGATCGGACTAGTTGACCTTGACCTTGGTAAAGATTACGTCCGAGGGAAAATCGCAGATTACCTAAACAATCTGACGTCCATGGGCGTGGCCGGCTTTCGTCTCGACGCTACGAAACATATGCATCGGAACAATTTGATGACAATGCGAGCAAAACTATACAACTTGAACACGACCTACTTCCCGGAGGATAGCAAGCTGTTTATATTCCAGGAGGTTATCGACATTGGAGGAGAGAGTATTTCTTTCAGTCAGTACGTTGGTGTGGGGCGCGTGACGGAGTTTAAGTATGGCATGGAGCTTTCCCGGTTATTTCGCGGCAACGATCTACTCACACACTTGTCCACCCGGACAAAACAGAGACAG
Source organism: Acanthopleura granulata (assembly GCA_016165875.1). Taxonomy (NCBI): domain Eukaryota; kingdom Metazoa; phylum Mollusca; class Polyplacophora; order Chitonida; family Chitonidae; genus Acanthopleura; species Acanthopleura granulata. The sequence continues at coordinate 12,331,185 of JABBOT010000013.1, forward strand.
AGAGTGAGAGAAAGCAAGAAAAAGGGCCATCTGATTGAAAATGTCAACATGAATATTTAATTTTACCTAAGAACTCTGCATTCATTAATCAGCTGCAAGGAATCGGTGAGACTTGCAAATGTTGATGTATGAAGATTGGATTTGGCAGGGGCCATCCACACCAAAGGTATAACAACAACGCAGGGACAAGATGCGGAACAACAACAATCATAATAAGATGTGATAATCGTCGTATGAGTGGAGCTTTGATTGGTTAAACATACGGCCTCGTTTGCAGGTACGTCAGTCTGCACCATATCAAATCTGGTGAAGTTCTATCGGGAGGAAGGATTAGACATGAGACAATGATATGTATCTTTATTTCTTTACTTGATTGGTGTTTTACGCCGTATTCCTGAATATTTCACTTACACAACAGCTGCCAGCATTATGCTAGGAGGAAACCGGCCAGAGCCCGGAGGAACCCAAGAATACTCGCAGGTTGCTGGCGGGCCTTCCCACGTACAGCCCGAGAGGAAGTCAGCATGAGCTCGACTTGAGCTCACAGCGACCGCATTGGTGGGAGGCACCTTAGTCATAACGCCGCGCTGGCGCGCTAAGCCACAAATGGCATATATTTCAAACTCCTCATATTTTAAACTGCCGTAATTTTTCTCTGGCCTGGCCGCTTATCATATGATGGTTTAGGCCATCGACAGATATATTTCAAGTATGTAAAGGGAACGTGATAAAGGGGGGGGAACTATCTTGGCAGGCACCTGGCAACCCTTCTGACGTCTAATCCCAACTCTGGGGTCAACTCATTCATTTCCGGTGAAATTGAAATGTTCTTGACTATGGGGGCAAAACCTCCACACAAAATAAATACAGGAATTATACCAAACATTGTACATAACTGATTCATGGCACTCACTTAGTTCCGTGTTGGAGATAAACGTGTAGACGACCACGTCGCCCTCGCCTTTCGGCAGCCCCATCGACACCAGGCAGCTGTAGTTACCCAGGACATCCTCAAACTCCCGTCCTCCCGTTAACTCTGTCGCGTTGACGATCAGGGTGTTGGAGACGTCCACGTAGACGGAGTCAGCGGGGTTTTTACTGACAGCCTGGCCATTCTTGGACCATCTATAGGTGAGCTGAGTGTGGCACGGAGGGTCGGCCAGCGCCAAAATGGGCACCTCCAGAAAGTCACCAGGAACAAGATAATCTGGATCAGGCTTCACGTCCACAATCGTTCTATCTGCTTTTAGAGAGTTACACAGATTTTATATATTTAGCACCTTCCTAAAAAGAAAGTTATATATCTTATAACTTATGGTGTTTATTTGTGTGACTCTCTGCCGTTTTGACCCCTGTTCCACGAATTAGTAATCGATTTTTAATTAATATTGAGATAAATTCAAACAACATTTATTCATCAGTGTCACATTGTACAGAAATCGATAATATTTTCCTCTCCTCTGAATCGAGGCAGACGTCTTCAAATAGCCTACGTGGAGCTATTCATTCGCAAAGTTTACAGTGAAATCTTGTTAAAACAAAATTCTCAACGCAAAACAATCCATATAGCCACGAAAGGCTCCTTGTGTGAAACCAAAATAAATATGGAAGTCTGATGAACTCTATATAGTACGTAATTTCATCGGTGCATGAGTTTCTGTAATTTTTTTCTGTTTTCTTTTGGATGATAATAAAGCATAAGTACAATTTTCCATAGACCAGTAATTATGACTGCATGTTGGTCTTTATGCCGAGATCTGAGGATCATGCGCAGTTCGGTATTTAGGTTGTTTTGAGCAGCTCAGGTGGCTGGCATCCAGGGACACCACATAGCGTTCTCACGTGTAGTATGACGTACCGTGATATAATACATCGGCTATTATAATCAGGTCTAAGCAGTGTCAAATTTTCGTGTGATTAAGCGATTGTTTATATAACTGTCTTAGTTTGTTCCCTTAATTATTAATACTTTCTTTCAACATTTTATTCTTCAGACGTAAAATTATTAGACGCATTCTGACAGTTTTGGCAAACTACTTTTTTAGCTCGGGAGCCAATGCTGTTAAATATGGTAATGTTTTACACGTGACGTTCGGGAAATCGTCCTGATAGCAGTGGTATATACTGTTACTTACAGGTCGTATTTCTATCTTTTAACCTAGAAGGTACCGGTGGGCCGGTTATAACGTGGTCGCGTGCGCTGGTGTGATGTAAGGAGTTTGTCAAGGTGCCAATGAACTGGGAGTTTAAAAAAGCTAGAGTCTATGAAGCTTGGAATATTTTGCTATAAATTATATTGAATTATTATGTAAATAATTAAATAAAGATGCTTGGGCTGGGGTGAGGCTTGTGTTGGAATTAATAAGGTTGTTCTAAGAACGAATAGAAGGACTGATTTTTTGGTTTATTATAGGTACATGGGCAATCACAGACAATCAAAGACAAAAATATCGATACATTACATAAAACAGATTTGTGCTCAGATTTGAAAGACCACTTTCGGTAAAATTAGCAGCCCACTTTTCGTGCTCAGAGAATCACAAAGTAGAAAAAAAATAACGGAACATATATACATAAAACGTAGGTTTTCCGCACATGTTGAAAGATGTAACTCACAGGTATTATTCCTCTCTTATAACCTTGGAGGTACAATGTTCAGTTTTCGCGGGGTCATGCAGTACATACACTTACACGTGCATATAGAGACAGGTCTTTTTAATGGGTTACTTGTGTGTACAGAAATATAAAGAATACAGCGTGAAATATCGGCTTTTAGTTGATATAAATGTAAATAGTAAAAAATATATACATACACACTCGCAATGTACATATTTTTTTCCGGTATGAATGTAAATGCGAGTGTTATATGGGGATAAGAACGGATATAATTTACTGTATGTATGTGAGTGTATGTACATTTCCATCAAATATATCAAGGAGGGTGAATGTGAGGGGCTGATTTTGTTTAGATTTATATAAAACGCGCAAAATCACACACATTAATATGCAGATGAAAACGGATATAATGTACATGTATGTACATTCCTATCATAAAAATCAGCGAGGATGATTGTGAGGGGCTGCTTTTGTTTTACATAAAACGGACAAATCACAGACATTGAACTAGACATACATAACTCATATATCGTGCCCAGATTTGAAGTCCTTTCTGGAAGAATTGGTTGAAGTTCCGTGGGAAATGTTGGTGGGGGAGGGGGATTGGTTTCATTTCCCACCTCCCCCTGGCTCTCCTCGGGCAGGAAGCTGGCTGCTGCTGCGGCTGTTAGTTCATCGCTAGCTGTTTCCTGCTCAAAACCTTGGAGGAAATGGCCGCCCCCTTTGAGGGCTTCCCATCTTGCTTCCAATTCGATTCGGCAGTTTTCTACCTCCGCCCCGCTTATGCGCTGTAGCTCATGGTGCACCCTTGCCTTTGCTTCGTACCTCTCGTACGCCTTGGCATACTCCACAGCCAGCGCGTGTAACGCAGTATCTCCCATGATGGTCATGTGAGTAAATGGGTTGATCCTGCTTTAAGGGTGGCGCTTTTATCCCAGCACCATCTGTCGGGAATCCCCATTTGTGACAGTTGTTGGGAGAAAGCATTGCGTGAGCTGGCATTATGCCAAATTCCCAAGAGCTGGCATTATGCCACATTCGCACGAGTTGGCATTACGCCAAAATCCGTTTAGTTTTTTAGATAAAGTCGTTCATTTCCACACCTCAACCAGCAGTCTACCTCAGGGCTTCACACCGTCAACTAACACTGTCTGGCTGACTTACTTTTTTTCATTATCCCAAGGAGTAAACAGCAGCCATCAACAACAGCAGTAACTGGGGCAATGAATACTGTGTTAGCAGACAAAGAGGGAACGGATGCACACCCCGTGCCTAAGAAGCAGATTAAACTTTCTCGATCGGACAAGAAGAAGGTTTTGTTAAAAACTCATGATAATGTGGACTGTAATGATGCAACACATGATCCCCGTTGTTGATCAAGTAAAGGAAGAACAATGTGAAGGTTGTCGTGTGGATCATCCCAGTCAAAGTCGGCATCTGTGTGTCGGGCCATTATATTATATGGATGTGCAAAATGAAATTATAGTTGACCAAGCAGCATTGCGTTTGGATGAATCTAAGGTGATCATCGATTTTCAGAATGCAGCTAAAGACGATGAATGGCAAGATGATTAAGTCCGCCAGTATCTGCAAGGGAGTAATGTACAGAAGCGTTATTCTGATTTCAGCAAAATGTTCTTGCAGCGTTTGACAAGGAGATGGTGTGAAGATGAAGAAGAAGTGTAAGTAAGTATTTTTTTAAAAATTGAAGTGATTTAATTATTTTACAAACTATTGTTTCCAGGTATACTATGTATACTGTCTTGGAAAGTCATGTGACCTTATACTGAATTATGGCCATGTATAGTTATTTTATTTATTTATTTATTTTGCAGGCCACCTACTTCACCTCCCAAGCGATTTCAATTCAACTCAGGTTATGGAGAGTATATAAGGGTACTCAATCTCGACAGCTGTACGGGTTTTCATTTGGGCAATACATCGGTACCAACAGTGAATACGTATCAGGGGAACGGCCGTGTGGAGACAGAGAGTACAAGACATTATATGGACGATTTATTGAATTTTGAGATTTGGTGAGAAAATGTTGCTATTGTTGTTGTTAATTCAAAGTTCCAGTTTGCGAGTTCTCGATTTATTTTTCTGTACATATCCTACGATGAAAGTTGAATATCATAAAATATCGTTATATCGTTCAGCATGTTTGTAATGTTCGAGTAAAAATGAAAGAAAAAAATTGTGGAAAAGTACGCGTTTGTTCGTTTTATGATTTAGGAGTTTACCTTGATAATCGATCTTGATCTGATTAATGTCTATTGTTATTTATCATGCGCTGAAAAAAGATCGGTGTTGATTTGGAGTTATTCACAGCCTACGTCCCTCAGGCTTACACGGTGATTATGGTGCAAAGAGTATTTCTGCTTGAAACAGCAAAACTTGTGAGTGACGGTCAATGGGAGATAACTCATGCCAAATCGCACTATGTCGGTTGTACAGGTACATGCGAAAATGTCGCTAAATATTGAACATCTGTATATATATATTTACGTATGTCGAGGATAGTATAAAAAGTATGGTACTCTACAGTATTTCATTATTATTCCACCAGCTACAGAGGTGACAACACCCCTAAGATGAAATCGAGGGTTTGTAGGGTGGAAAGAACTTGTTGATTCAGTAACCCACTTCCAAGCATATAAGGGTGTAGTGAAATCTATGTTTGACGATCAGCTTGTGAACGAAGGTCGATGTACTATTCTCCGATAATTCACCAAAGACGTTGTCACCGCATGAAGAATTCTAATCCGATTCGTAAATACTGTTACCGGGAAGTTATACCGAAACTCATAAACTTACAGCGCAAGTCGACCGCTACAATCCATATAAAACCTGAGTCAGTATCTCTCACGCCCTGGACGCTTACCTCTCTAGCTGTCTGTATCACTTGTGCTGCTACATGTTGGTGTTTAGTGAAATGGAAATAAACGTACCTACCCATTTTGACTTACCGCCGACGGAGAAAGAGAGTTCGATTCCATACGAAGCCAAAGAAAAAAGCGAGCAGAACAAAATCCCAAGATACCGTCGCTAAAGTCTTACACCGGCTGTATTATGACCCCAAGAGCCCAGCTGCTTATAGCAGGGTAGGTGCTTCATTACGGGCAGCAAGCCAGCATTATTTCCCTGTGTCACGCGATGGTGTAAAGACTTGGTTAGCCAAACAGGAGACGTATACACTTCATCATCCAGATCAGCGACACTATGCCCGTAATAGAGTTATTGTGGGCCGGATAGAGAGTCAGTGGCAAGGTGATTTGGTTGACATGAGTAGACTAGCCAGGTATAATTCTGCCAACCGTTACCTGCTCACATGCATCGATATTGTTTCTAAATATACTTTGGTAGTCCCTGTTCCTACCAAGTCAGGGGCTAATCGTAATGAGGCGTTTAAAAGGATTTTCAAATCCGGATCAAAGCCATTGTTTTTACAAACTGATCAAGGGAAAGAGTTTCTCAACAAGGCATTTCAGGCATTTATAAAGGCGCATGGGATTTTTTATTTTCACACATTTAATCACGAAGTTCGGACCATATTATATAGCCTTATGCAGTCCTGGTGTAGTCAGCGAATTTATCGGTATAAAATAGGAGATCTCGTTCGCATTAGTAAAGTCAAGAGAACTTTAGAGAAGTCTTACCTATCTAACTGGAGCCAAGAAATTTTCCACGTTGTGGTACGTCATCCTCGGGAACCTGTGGTGTATACATTAGCTGATTTGATGGAAAAAGACTCTCGGGGGCGTTTTACGAGACGGAACTCCAACACGTTAAAACTACACCCGATACGTTCTCTCAAGCGGAGGCTGTATTAGACAGCAAAAAGGAACGTGACAAAACATATTACTCGGTGAAATGGCGAGAATGGCCACCTAGTTTTAATTTGTGGGTGCTAGCGACAGATGAGAAACGTATTTAAAACGGTCTTCAGCCTACCTGTGCTCAGTCCCCTCTCACAATGCCTAAGTGCGTGGATGACTGCGTGCGAAGCCTGCGTGAGAATAAAATCACCGCTATAATTGGTGGCGCCGTGGTGTTGTTTATTGGGTTGTAGATAGGTGGACTGGGGATTGATTTAAACATCCCAACTGACTGAAGACAAATATTTGTTACGCATCCTGCAAGAGGTATTGAATAAGACGATATTTGACAAGTTATTGCGGAATAAGACGGACCAGTCTCCCTTGGTATTTACCAGGCGTAATACACCATTCGCGGGGAGTGACATTACCTCGATTCCTTCTTCCTCAGTACCTACTCGGTCTCCAGCTTACCTAAGACCGAACACATCATCTAGTATTGGAGATATTACTAGGCGAATTTGGCCCAGCGATATTACCGAGCAAACTAAACATAAGAGTGAACTTACTACAGCACCTGTACAGGGGAATTCATTTCAGCACACTACCATAAAGACTGGACCTACGAGCTCAACTGCCCAGGTGAAATCATCTCAACACACTACCGTAAAGATTACACCCACGAGCCCACCTCTGCAGGTGAATTCATCTCAACACACCGCCGTATCTTACCAGCCCCACCCTCGTCAATCTCACCCATTTTCCTTCAAGTTGACTTTCCCACTAGACCTATGGATGTACGATGGATCCACCCATTTACCTGTCTTGTCAGCGAACCGACGGGGAGTGGAAAATCGGTCTTTATCGAACGTGTTATAGAGCACGCTAGCGAACTTATTCATCCATGTCCCCAGCGTGTAGTATGGTGTTACGGTGAATGGCGGCCCATGTACACTACCTTACCAAATGTTGAATTTCAAGAAGGAGTACCTAGCCCGACGACATTTAATCCGGACGAACAAACTTTAGTAATTGCTGATGATTTAATGGCTGAAGCAGACGACCGTGTAACAGCACTATTTACCGAGGGTAGTCACCATCGTAATATCAGTGTGATCTACATTGTGTAGAATCTGTTTAACAAAAGCAAAGACCATAGAACGATTAACTTAAAACGCTCATTATTTAGTCGTCTTTAAAAACCCTTGACACTCCTCTCAAATTACTACCATTGCCAAACAAATGGCCCCATGTTAAACTCAGTACGTGCAAGAAGCCTTTAAAGATGCCACATCTGAACCTTATGGATATTTGCTTGTCGATTTCAAGCAAACTACATCCGATCATCTCCGTTTGCGTGCACATATATTTCCCGACGATGGGGTGCAGTCTGTCTATCTCCCCAAATCATAAAAATATTAACTTTCAGGGGGAATAACTCTCACAGGCATATGCAATAAACGCCCGACCTATCACTTACCACATCGTTATATAATTAGACACCAACCATGTCAGCACGATTACGTCGCTTTGCACCTTTGCTAAAACTTCTGGTCAATGGCCACCCGCAGGTGAAGGAGGCAATTCTTCGCAGACCTAATGCTGAATTTATCCGCTGTGTATGCGAGGTTTGTATGAACCTTTTAAATGGAAGTATCCCACTGACACCAGCTCAGAAGGCACGGTTACATCCGTGCAAGACACATTTACGTACGCTAGTAAAGAAGCGCACTCCACTTCATCGCAAAAGGACCATTATACAGAAAGCCGGAATATCACCCCTCTTTTTGGCTATTCCGGCTATTGCGAATTATAGGTGGATTGTCTAAGGGTGGAAGTTTAGAAAAAATGTCTCATATGAAAAAAAATGGCCCCAGTTGAACCTCGTCTGTTGGAAGGATTGCTTCGGCCCCCTTCACCTTACTCTATGCCGTCTACTGTCAAACTCCTCAACACATTAGATGGAGATATGGAAAGAATTTTAAAGAATGGAACATTGTCAAATGAAAACAAAATTTACCAGTACCAACAAGCACTTGAACGCTTCTTGACATTTCACAACCAGAATCAGCAAATTCTGAGGCCCTCACCTCCTAAGCCGCCTACAACCCTAACTGAGCCTTCACCTGCTACACCCGTGCCTCTTTAGGCATCCTTTCCTGTACAAGAAAAGGGAAAGGGAGAAACGGACTTAGGGCATCAGCTGGAAGGTATGTTCACACCTCATAAACCAGGAGGGTCAACTCCAGTTTCCCATTTTAAGAAGCGTAAATCAAAGGCCAAATCAAGAGCTGAATGGGAGCGACTACAGCGGGAGCGACAGTATAGCCCCACTACAACCAAGACTCCATCTCACGGTAATTCAAGGGTCAAACGTAAAATTACCCAACCTCAGCGGTGCTTTCCTTATTAAAAACGGGTTTCGCATGCTATAGAGTTAGTTGGACTCTGAGACAAATAGCCTGTTTTATATGACGTTACCGAACAACAGCTCATTGGATTATTTCCCAAATAATACGTTACCTAATTACACCACCCAACTGCCTAGACCGATTAATCTCTCAGGTGATTGCGAATTTGGTTTGGTGGAAATACAGTACCCACGATTGTGGCCTAATGTCGCAGCCGGTAAGATCTGGTTTACGGTGTGGGAGGCCGATCTCTCTTGTTACGAGCAAGTTGTACTACCCAAAGGCTATTACCCGGCACCGGAAGCCCTCACCTCAGACTCAACGCCCAAGTGATAGCTAGTACTAAGCCTTTTCTTATCGCTAAAGCGGACCAAATTGTGTGTGAGTGTGAAAAACGTTCTGAAATATATACACTGGAATTGAAATCACGACAAACTGTGGGCTTTAGTCCGCGCTTACACGAAATCTTCGGACTCATTCCTGGGAAGGCGCTGATATCAACAGGAGCAGAAACGATGCATTTTGGTTAACTCGCACGACACGAATGATCCCCAACCTTTACATATATTCGGATGTCCTTGAACTCAGAGAGTAGGGGATGTATTAGCCCCACCACTTCGTACGGTAGCTGTTCGTGGAGTGTCTGGAGATCACGTTAGCAAGTCTTTTTCACGTATCAAGTACGTTCCTGTACTGAAGAAGGATTTTTCAACCATTGAAATAGATATTAGGGAAGACACAAGTGAACTGTTCCATTTGAGCACGGGAAAATCTTGGTAACACTTCATTTCAGAGAGCAGCGGAGTATATCCTTTCTTTAACCCGTGACAAAAAAAAAATAAAAAAATTGACGTTGACCGCACGAGGATTCGAACCTGAGATCTTCGACTCTGTCAAATAGGATGTCAGATACACATCAACCTTACATCACGTACTACTGCAACCAAACTGGCGGCGGTAATTTTCCCGTCTTTCATGGATTAGGGAATGTTCTAGGTGCTCTTATCAAGGGACCTCTGATACTCATTGCCAAAACCGTGGGGAAAGTGGTGATATGAACGGCCCTGGGGACTGTCGCTGATACTTTGTTTCGCCGCAAATCACCGGCGGAAGCCATGAAACAACGTAGTAAGGCTGCTGGTAAAGAGCTGCTTGGGACTGCTAAACGTGTACTCGTGGCGGAAACTCCTCGTATTCTTGGTGTGTCTACACCTGGGGCAAGGCGACGTCCACCAGGTATACCAGCTCACCGGGGGTCTATAAAACACTCTGCTGCACGTCGCCCCATCAGTCAGCGTAGGAGACGTTCTGGAACACTCGACCTGCAAGCGATCAGCCAGACTCCCCAGAGATGTTTTTACGCTTATATTCGTCCTACCATGGTTTTGCGGCACCCAAATTCGTTTCCCTCAGTGAACAGTGAATTTGATTTGTGGACTTTACCCCCGACTCAAAAAAGTGTATAGGAAGGACGGTGGGCCTGTAGAATTTTTTTATTAGCAACGGCTATCAGGGCACTTGGACTTGGCTAACTTGTATTTGTATGTGAAAGCCAAAATAGTGAAAGGTAAATGGGGATGATTTGTCGATTAATATGATGAGGAGATTACATTGCGACTTGTTTCTACAAGACCGTTATTTGTTAAACAACGTCACGCTTCGAGTGCGCCGCACCCGAATCGGAGACACCTTTGCAATTATGTCAATTGCTCAACATGGGGAAGGAGACAATGCAGAGATGGCTGATTACAAGACAGTCCTTGAGGAAGTGACAATGTTTATACGAAAAATCAAAGTCGCCCCAGGTGTTTTGCTAGGGCAATTGAAAGCCTTGGAGAAAGCCCCAGTCAAGTACCCGATTCGTCATGTATTGACCAAGTATCTCAACGTAGGTATAGGACATACCACAGTGAATGAAAAAAAACTATTTTTAGGCACTCAAGCCTCAGCATCTCGTCATAGGGTGTGTACAAAACACGATCTTTAACGGACAATACGTAGAAAACCCCTTCGACTTCGCCCTCAGTCACATAAGCTACGTAGCCTTACACGTAAACGGACGTCAGATACCAGCCAAGCCACTCACTCCCCATTTCCAGACTAATAATTACATTCGTTCTTATATGAACTTATTCGCTTCCACGGTTAAAGCTGGGTTAGATGAAGGAAACGATATCAAATATACCGATTTCTGCCCGGGGTACACTCTGTTTACCTTTGACTTGACTGCTGACCAACACGACGACCAACAGTGGAACGTCAGTTAGAAGTGTGATCTCCGATTGGAAATGCGATTTTCCGAACCTGTACTTCAACTTACCACCATCATTTGCTACGCTGAATTTCAAAATATCTTTGAGATTGACAAGACTCCCACTGTGTTGTGTGATTTTACCAATTAAAAATATCGACCTTGGCTGCTTCGGGATTTGAACTTACAACCTTGACACTGATCCCATACTCCTTACGGATGACGTCATGAACAGCCAACAATAATTACAATGTCTTCAAACCGACCCTTATACACGTGACTTGGTGCAATGTGTGCTCTCTTGGTATGGTTTACCTGCACGAATGCCACATCAACCCGCTATGCATATTTTAAACACCTACCTCTGTAGGAAACCTGGTACCCATTGGATTGCACTATACATAGATTATGAGGAAACCACAAGTCATTTGTCTGGGGATTATTTTGACTCTTATGGTCTTCCACCCTGGCGTAAGGAGGTAGCGACTTGGAGGTCATTATTGTTTGTATTTTACTCTTCGTCGAGCTAGAGGACGAACAATGAACTGTAATACGCAAACATTTAATTCTCCTTCTACCAATACCAATGATCTTTTGGTTTATGACTGGAGTCCTACCTATCTTCTGTAAGGGTAAATTATATGAGATTCGTTTCTTAGTTACTTTTATATATTTTATACATGACATAATACATTATTATTACTATATATATATATATATATATATATATATATATATATATATATATATATATATATATATGAATGATATTATACATTACCTGGAAAATAGTACCTTGGCCATTCACCACAGCGAAACCCTCAACGAGGAGCTGGCGATGCCCAATTCTCTTTTCCACATCGTTTAGTCGAGGACGAATATTCACCCACAAATAAGCTGGTTGCCAGTTTCACCACTGCTCGGGAGTCGATCTTTCTTTTTGATTCCTTCGGATAAAAATTTATAGTGTCTTTTCTTTCTCCCTCTTCTATGGGTAGCAAACGAATATAATGTCCAGCAGACATAGGTGAGGTTAAGCAGGCTAGGTATAACACATTAGCGTCAAAACCGACAATACCCTGTCACAATTTTCCACCTCTAATACGTGTCACCCCCTTCTCATGATAGCGATGGAATGCAATACTTGGTCCATCAACAATATTCGATCTCAGACATTGACAAAGATCTTTGTCTGTCTCCCCTATTAAGGAAAAGTTGGAAGATTTTGAAACAAGTAACGTAAAGTCACGCCAGGCATACTACTACAGTCTTTAAATATATCTACATGCATGGTTTGATAAAACGCTGATATCTTCCCCAAAGCTTCAAAGAATGTACCAAATGTACAATGTATTGTACCAAATCAGAAAATCACGAAGGGTCTGCATTCCGTGTGATTCCCACACATTTTCCAAAGCACGGTAGTGTTGTTCACAGCAAAAAGTGCCTTTCAACTTGATATGGAAAGCTTCACCTGGTGGCAGAGCTGTCTCATCTAAACGTGCTTAACTCTCCACGTATTCGGGACAAAACTGTCCTCTGGTCACCTGACATTCATAAACTTTGACCCATTTATCATAACTATAGGTCGGGGGGTCTTCCAGCAACCTGCGGATGTTCGTAGGTTTCCCCCGAGCTCTGCCCAGTTTCCTCCTATAATAATGCTGGCCGCCGTCGTATATGTGAAATATTCTTTAGTGCGGCGTAAAACATCAATCAAATAAATCAAATAAACATAATTTGGGGCCAACTAATTTCGCAGGTCTAAAAATCTCAGCTGAGCTGAAGACACGCTCATGTGTATTTTAACCCATCTGCTTTCACTAAGTATGGATACAGCTGTTGTTTTGTTAAATTAAAAGCATATTTCCCAGAATTAAAACCCAAAGCAGTGAGATCGGTGAGGTAAGTTAAAAATCCCTCCTTGAGTTTTTCTGTGTAAGATTTCTTTTTTGGTTTTGTGCGTAAAATCACATAGCGCAGATATGGCTATGTATTCGTCTAAGCTGTCTTGCGCGTGCTGTTGACACACCACCTTTGGCTTCACTGATCCCAGTGAGATATGTCATAGTTTCAATCAAAGCATGAGGATCATCCGTTGATACGAAACACATCGGTTTGTCATATCCAGGAACGTTACTGTTAACAGAAACGCTCATGGGAATATGGAGGGCCGTCCATTCTGTGTTTTGACCGCTGTTAGCCGTAGAAGGATCTAAGTGTTGGAGATAAGGTTCAAAATCAAAACAAGCTCTATATGGGAAATACTTGTCCTCTTCAGCGACGTCAATAATTCCTTCCTCAGCTAACTCCTCTAAAAAAATTGGTTTGTTTTTAAACACACCGCCTGGTTAAACTCGTTTGAAAACTCCATCACAAGTCTGCGCATGGCGTTTTAGTTTGCAGGCCTTGGGAAACGCTTTATGACAAGCCCTGCACATATAAGAACGTGCGTATAAATTCATATCTTTTACCACGCTAAAATGCTTCTCGTGTAGATTCAGAGACAAAGTAGTAACGTATCACTTGGCAGGTCGATGAAGAATCTCAGCGTACACATCTTTACCAATCACTACAAATATATTTACGTTAAATAAATCCTCCAGGAAAGATAGTTTGCTGAGAGGGACACCGCGGAAATATCGAGCTTCCAAGTAAATATTTAAATAACCCTTAGCTTTAAGAGCACAATATTTTGGGTCAGCGTTTTCTAAGTGAAAGGCTAAGCAACGGAAGAAGCACGAATGATCATCGTAAGCTCGATTGCTTCCACTCACCATGTTGTACAAGCCTTTGTTATTCCGCACGTAGGCAGGTAAGTGCACTGGGGCACCGATGGGCGTGGCACGTAGTTTATGCACATAAAACGTAATATTAGTCACACTGTCAACCAATCATTTGGCATTTGGGCGTTTTTGCCGGGTCGATAGCTGACAAATCAGCGGTACGTGTTTGTATATCCCCGTAGGTGTGAATATACCGACATTCCGAGAGTATTCTAGTATTAGTACAAGGATAGAAATAATGCAATTGGTCCGTATCTAGGTGGCGTAAAATGAAACCGTAAACTAGGTCAATACGAAAAGCCGAAGGCTGGTGAAGAAACACTTGTTCTAGGTGTGTAGCTATAGGATAGAGTCCAGTGATGCGGAAATTAGACACATCTTGCAAAAGACGATGGCGATAACGTTGCTGGCGAATAGTGGCGCAGTGACGTTGGGATATACCCCGTAATGCCTGGTCTGTAGGTAACTCATCATATGGGGGTGTGATGGGGTCCGATCGAAACGAATTAGCGCTATTGTTGAAGTTAACCCCCTACTTTACATTACTGACAGAGGTGGTCTGAAATTCATCCTGATCAGCCACGCTGCTATCCGACACCACCAGGCTAAACACAGCCTCAGGTGAGGTGGGTTGAGTGACAGGTAAGGGTAATGAGGAACCCGTGGAGTGCTCAGATCCAACAGCAAACTGAAGCCCGGAATTCGACGATGAAGCAGTTACACCACCTCCAGTCTGTGAAGTGGGCTGCACCTGCACAACAACAAAAAAATCATAAATATCCCCAAATTCAACGTTTCTAGGTGGAGGGGGGACAACTCATAGCGGCATATTCCCACTGTTTAATAGCTTGCAGTATGTCCGTAAAATGAGACACAAAGTGTATACCGCATCAGTTTAACCCAGACCACAGGTGAGAACGGACGCTATGCCTCTCAAGAAGAAACGAAGTCGATCCAGGAAATACAATAAAAACAAACGACGATCTCGTAAGAAGACTCAGAGGAATAATTTACAGCGAGCTACGGTACAAAAATTTCGACATCGTCGACTTCGAAATAGCTGTGAATCACCTGGGGATTTCTACCGCCGTGTAACACACACCTAGTGACTTGACAACGCAACGAAAAAACGGACCAACCAACCCGACCTGAAAATATACCTCGTAAAAAAGGTCGCCCTATTCTGTCGAGAAAGCCTTTCTAATAGAAAAGGACTATATTTTTTGTTTTTTTCTCACTCACTTATTTGTTTTTTACATGTGTTAATAATTAATATATTTTTTGTGATGTGTACATCGTAATTATACTCTGTTATATATATATATATATATATATATATATATATATATATATATATATATATATATATATATATATATATATAAACACTTGGATTGTATTATGTCTTTTCAAGTGTTACATTGTTGAAATACACAGTTGACATAGGTGATATCCCCTTGCTGGCAAAACACAGGGATTGAAAATCAACAACCATCTCTGTTGTATAACCTCTTCAAGGAAATCAGATGCATGGGATTTTGTTTTCTATTCCGTTTGCACTTTTTGGCACATTGCCGGACGTTACAATCCTGCTAAATCCTATAAAAGGCAAACTCACCTAATGTACTCATTATGCAGAATTTTATCCCAGCAATATCATTATGCAAACCAGCAAGGAGAGAGGAGAAGGGGAATCGCTATTCCACTTCGCGCTGAGGAAACGAGTTAGAAGACTGGAAGCCCGATATGAAGAAGTGTGTGAAATATACAAGCGGGCGTTAGCGGGCGACGGCAACTGTTTTGCGACGCAAGAATGATAGAGATACAAGAGACTCGCTCCACGTTGAGATACGTTTGGGAGAAGTTAGATAAAGCTGAGCGAATGTTACGGGAGCATATCCTGCTAGAACCAAGCCGCGGTCCCCCGAAAGGGAGCTAAGCTAAGCTAAGCTACACACATTTCTAACAGCCCTTTTAAGGGCTAACCAATTCCCCCGAAAGATTTGCTTTCGGAATTTAAGCACGTTATATATATTTAATGTATGTGATTTGTCCGGTTTATGTAAAACAAACCCAAATCAGCCCCTCACATTCAGCCCCGTTCATCTTTACGATAGGGATGTAGATACATGTACATACAGCAAATTATACCAGGTTTTCATCTGCATATATCGCTTGCATTTGCATCCATATTGAAAAAAAATGTATATTACGAGCGTCTATATATTCTCCTAATTATTAAATTTATATGTTAACTAAAAGCTGATGTTTCACACCGTATTCTTTATACTTCTGCACACACAAGTAAACTATTGATAAGCTCTGTCTCTATATGCACGTATAATCGTGTGTACTGTATGACCCTGAGAGAAGGAAACATTGTTTTCATATCAGCACAATATAATACGTTTACAGATATGCGTTGTTAGTTTCATACACAGCTGACATAATATAAGCCAAATCGCTATGTTATAGTGAAACACAAGTATTGAAAATTTCCTATCCCTGCTCACAGTCTACCCACCATCAACCAATCAGAACAGCGGAATTTTCTCTGTCTTCCGCTGGTGCTGTTATAGTCTACATACAGTGAACTATATACCTGTGTTTCCATATGATCATAAAACACCGATTGTGTATTTAGCTCCTCCATATTTTATACCCATCCTGAAAAATTATGTATATTACGGACTTATATTTTCTAATTATTAAGATTATATCTAAATAAAAGCTGATATTTGACGATATATTCTTATGTTTCCGTTCAAAAAAGAGACCACTGATAAAACCCCAGCCTCTGTACGCACGCTTTTTGATATGATATAAACACAACCCTTTTTTCGCACACGTGCTAAAAACCAATGTCTATCTACCCTATACACATGTATATATTTTATTAATTTTTAAATCTCATTTTTACATATAACTTACAAGCTTATAACAAACCGTAAAAACACAAGGATTGAAAATGCGGAAAGCATGTGTTGCCGTGTAACTGCTGTCAACCAATGAGAAACGTCGAAATTGCTCCTTCTGCCCGTCGCGCTTTTTTGGCACGCTGCCAGACTTTACAAGCTGCCTGATTTGTATAAAACGCCTGAGCATTCCCGAATGACCCACATTCACTCCACTGCATTTCTGAGGGAGTTGATTTCATGACAAGGGAGAGTGAGATTATGGATTAACTCGCCAAGATAATAATTCGATTACGAGGTTGTCCCAGCATGGTGGTTCGTACAGGCGACTTAAACTACTGGGAAGTAGTATAAATACTGGGAAACCCTGGACCGAGAGGTACTCCCCGGGGTCGAACAAGAGTATAGAAAACTAGCTGGGTTACAGCTGGCGGAGGTGAAGGAGCTGCGGAACATAATAGAAAGAACCCATGTGAGACTTTTAAATGCACAGGCGGAATACAGACGCTGGCAAGAATAAGGCAACAGCTACGAAGAAAGAAGAAGGCGAAAGCAAAACAAAACAAAACAAAAAACAACAAAAAACAAAACGCCCAACGGCTCTTCTGAAAAAAAGAAGAAGACGGAAACAAAAATATTCCAACGGCTCTTCTCAGAGCCACCCCAGCGGTCGAAAGAGCTTTGTGTGTTTGTATGTATGGTTATTTTATTATTATTATTTATTTTTTCTTATTTTATTTTTTTGTGATTTGACTAATTTGTGTACGCCCGTCGTTGTCAACCCCAGTGTATTGGACACTAGGACGGTCATTAATACTCACAGTGTATTATAACTTGTGAGTACTAGCAGACCTTCCGGATGTGCGATGGACCATGTCAACGTTCCAGATGGATGAAGCAGGAAGAGTTGGCCTGTTCCATTCCCTCGGACGCTATTGATTCCGTAGTTCATTCAGCATTTGTATTTTAACTGCTGAGTGGTTAGGTAATCTATACCGTACAATGGGACAACGCCAGCTTCTGCGAACCTACACCGATGGATGGATATTACCTGAAACCTACACCGATGGATATATTTGTGGTACACTATACTTTACCTATGTACATTGTCATTTTGTATGTCAGTGTGCTGGGGAGAGTGTATTGCGCAACGCCCAACGCCACCTACCTGAAACCTACACCGATGGATGATTTTTTTTAAGTATTGTCTTTATGTTATGTATTGTGTTTTGTTATTTATATGTCTGTGATTGTCATTACATCACACACCGTGATGCCACATAACCAAACAAAGATCAGCCCCTACCATTCACTGTTTTTTGAAAATCCCCCTAGCTTATCAAATAAAAAACAACACTACACACTATGCTGTATATTTATGCTAACAATAGTATAAAATAAATATATATATATATATATACTCACAGTTTTTTCTCCATCCATATACCTCCCCTTCCCATACCCCGTCTGACGATTCTGCAGTTTCAGGTTTGATATACGCGTAAACTGCTTACCACAGTCCTTACAACAATGCGTACAGCTGCCCGACCGATGAACTTCCCGCTTGTGACGATTTAGGGTTTTACGCTGCTTAAATGCACGCGAACACAAATCGCAGGTAAATGCCATCGTTTAACTTCTTCCCTCAGTCATCCACTGCAACGTGTTTATACACCTGCAAACATACCAAAACTGACGATCAGCCCCGACCTTTTGTAACCTTTAACGTTATCACGTGCACACCACGTAATAAAAACACCTTGACCCAGGTGTTAAATACCTGCACTCGTTTCTTGGCACCTTGCCAACTTTGCACCTTGCAACCTTGGATGGCACCTTGCCAAACGCCCTACGTCACAACACTCACATTTATGACGTCGTACCGGTAGCTCCGGTGCATCCCAGGTTAAAAGACAGGAATAATATCTGTGAGTTACATTATATACTCTTGATACTTTCGGAAATTTTGTTAGTCCTGACTTTTGGAAGGGTTTCTTTTTGGTGTGTCGGCGACGATGATGGTTCGGTCGCCATTAGCAATTCTCCATCGTCCGGGTATACTGTTACTTATGCCATGGCGCTGTCCTGCTGTCCAGCCCTGTATCCTGCTTCTTAACTTTCCATTTGGCCGTAAATCCAGCATTTTGGACCACATAAGGTTATATAGAATGGCGTAGCTCCCTCTCGATATGAAAACACATAGGTCTGCATGTAAAACTTAACCTGCACGCGAGGCCTCCGTGGCTCAGTCGTTTAGCGCGCTTTCGCAACACAATGACCCGAAGCCTTCCAACAACGCGGTCGCTGTGAGTTTAGGACTAGCTCATGCTGGCTTCCTCTCCGGCCATACGCGGGAGACCAACCTGCGGATGGTCGTGTGTTTCCCTCGGGCTCTGCCCGGTTTCCTCCCACCATAATGCTGGGCGCCTTCGTATAAGTGAAATATTCTTGAGTACGGCGTAAAACACCGATCAAAGAAATAAATAAATAACCTGCACGCGAGCTGCTCTATAGTAGGCCACGCAGGCTATGGTGTATTCCCGTAACGAGATACATAAAACGGATTTGTGCTCAGATTTGACAGATCACTTTCGGTAGAATCTGAAGCCCAGTTTTCCTGCGCAGACAGTCACAAAGGAGAAAAAAAAAATAACGGAGCATACATACATAAAACCTACGTTGTGCTCAAATTTTGAAAGATACTTTCGGAAGGTAGGTCAGTCCTGCAAAAAGGACTTTCGGAAGGCCTTTTTTTTCTCCCCTGGCCGTAAATCTCCCCGAACTTGTGCCGAGTTGTTTGTTTGGCCCTCTCCGTCTCCAGTACTTCATCGGGCCCGTCTCCTTTTTAACCTCCGCCACTCCTCGAGGGATGTATGGCGAGTTTGGCTGGAATGGTTATCACGGCAACCTTCACACTTCTTATTCCATGACTTCGCTAATAAGGGGGAGCCATACGTTCCAGCATTTTGAACAACATAAGGTTATTCAGAACGGTGTAGCTCCCTCTCTGCATGAAAATACATAGGCCTACATGTAAAACATAACCTCCACGAAAGCTCTCGCAAATAATGCATATAGCCTGTCAGTCAAACGGCTACATGTGGCAGACGATAAAGTCCCCACCAGGTGTGACGTCAGACACCATGACGTCGCGTGACAAGCCCAGCAGGGGATTCCCAGGCATTCCCTATTTTTTTTGTTTTAGGTCTTTTGTTTCTACTACGATATAGTATTCTCTCCAATTCCTTCATAAACTTCAACCTGAAAATACACTACTTAGACATAATACATAGATATATAAACACTTACATACCTAATACATAGATACATAAACATTTACATACCTTTTGAATACAATAAAACATATATATATATATATATATATATATATACAAGTGTTGTCTGTTTTTTTCTTATTCCTTATATACATATAGACCAGTATAGTTACATGTAGAGAACAGAAAGATATTGATTGCTAACACGTGACTATAAAAAAATCCGTCGGTTGCAACAGAGGATCGCGTTTCCCACAGGGCCGGGGGCAAGTCGAAAAGCGAAGGTTTGCTTAACTCCATAACAAATCACGCATGGCACCGAACAAAGTGAGCAAACTTGTAGGGTGTCGTGCTATTTTGCACAACATTGCAATGGAGAGAGGAGACAGGGTTGAGCCAGAATCCCAGGAGCTCAACAATACCGTTCTCCCACCGCCTGGTCCAGCTGTGGAGCACGGCATTCAAGAAAAAAAATAAAAGGAGATATTATATATATATGCCTATATAATACCGGAAACAAAAAATAGTTTATCACAGCCATTTGCAAGAATAAACTTATTGTTATAAATGTTGTGTGTGTTTACCGGATATACTGTCAAAATACTTCTGTCATCTCTATACACATTCATATGTACGCACGTACATTATTTGAATATAGTGTCTTACTTGTTATCGCCACCATATGGCAAAATTATGGTTGATGGGAGGGATCACAGAAAAAGACACATTTTCTAACACAACATGCATGTAAAAATCTGTACTTATCATACAATTTCTTTCAAAATAGGTTATATTGGCACTTCAGATAAATGGGCATACCGGGTAATTGTAAATTTTACCTATGTGGAAAGTGATTACATGTAATATTATGTTAAACAAAAGAATGTGTGACATCCCGTGTACAGATAAAGACAATGTAATTGTAATAACTATCAAGAGTTCTTAAAACAACTTGTCCAACTGATGTAGCTAGCTTTTTCATTTTCAAACTTATTATGTTTTTTTAAGATAAGATTCATCAAGGTTGTAATGAGCAGTATAATAATTTAATATGAAAGACAGTTCATGTTTTAAGCTAAGTTTTGCCAAAAAGGTTGGAGCATAATATGTTTATTTCCATGAAGTATCTTTTAACAGTCTCACATCTCACCGTACTTCGTCACCCAGTATGAAACCAAGCCATTCTGTCTGGGCTGTGACGTAACTGTTCCAAGCGCGGATCACTCGTCACCTCAGACTGTAGTAAGCTGCTGCTGGGTTGTGTTTATAGCTTAAGTATATGTGTCAACTTGTACCATGAAATGATCAAGATACTTACTTCCACCACAACACAATGCTCCAGAAATACTTTGCAGTGTTGTTCACCTATGTACTTGTTATAATTAAAACATATAACATTAAGACAGTGTCCTCTTCCTATGTCATTACATGTTACATTGACAGACAACTCAGAACATTTACGTCACAGACTGTAAACAGCCGATATCTCCTAGCTATTTGATTGGTCAATCCCTTATAAGCTTAAAAGCATGGGCACCTTCAGATCTCCAATCTCGAGCACAATACTAGTGCTCCACACTTCAATAACGGAGTTTCAATTTCAAACAGGTTTTTACATTCGACAAAGAATTTTATAATCTTTTTAATGAACAATACCTCAGCTGTCTTTTACGTTGTAAAAAGGCTGTATATTAGGACAATGCTACTATGTTATACCTGTAGATCCTTAATTCGTGTAAACTAACTTATTTATGGTAATTCCAAACTTAAGATATACCTCAACCAGTGCAGATGAAAGTTAATTTTGACAATGAATAACCAAGTAAGGCATACCGTATATTGAACATTTCATCATCTTATCTTTACCATGACTTTGCTATTAACATTAACTAAACACACTAGTATGATTGCCAGTTCACTAATTACACAGTGAAATATAAAACGCTTTTACTTGACTCAATTTAATACTCAATCACTGGAAATAATGTCTGGAGCAATATTGTAGTGATAGGCTTACATGTATATATTTTATGAATATCCAAATTCCAGTGAGTCTATGAGTAACGAAATAACACGTGGACCTATTTTACTGTATATTCTGTAAAACTGAAGATGATACTTACACATTTCACTTCATAAGTTTTTATAATTTTACACTGTGTTACATGTGCTTTGGAGATGGGAGGATTTTCAACATTAACAAACACGCTTTTACACCAAAACAATATACATGTATTGTGACCTTTAATGTCTTTAAAATATATGCATTGTATAATATGCAACTGTTGGTTTAAATATGCTATTGTTGCTTTCAGTTGAGAAAATTGGGCTCCACTCTGAAACTTATTCAGATAAGTTACACAGAATTTCGCTATGTGTTAGTCGTTTTAAACTAACACTGATGTATGTATGTTATATTTAAACTCTACAGAACAATATTACCCAGTTTTACAATGTTACTGTTACCAGTAAATGTATTGTTATATCAAAAATATATAATTTTTTATAATAATATATAAATATAATCACAGAGGTTGTTCAGAGTAAGTGTTTGTGTGTAAACAAACTGATGTAGTAAATCTTGCGTTTTTATACCTTGTTTTATGTTTTAAAATACGATCTCCTGATTCTAATCTAAACGGAGCTCTATTCCATGTTTGGATTTGGATCAGACATATAGGTTAAAGGGTCATTTGTGTCCACTAATATCTTCTGGAAAGCTCTCCAGTGAATTCATGTATGGTCTTAATGAATTTGGATTGGTACTTTTAGAGATAAAGAATATCAAGACAAATTTGAACGTGGGTCACAAAAAAGTGGATAAAATTTTAGTGAAATACTGTCCGATTTTGTCCAATTTCAACAGACTTTCTACTGAACCAAACCCAAACAAGTTCTCTAGTTTTATAAAGAGACATAATTTGGTTATTAAGATATTTTTGAAAATGACAGACAGATAGACTAATGGCCGAACAGACAATACCCTTTGGTCACAGTTGTGTCAAAGAGTGTAAACACTAATAAAGTAATACAATTAATGGCTAAACTTGTTACATGTATCTTCTGGAATGCTCAGTTGTTTGCAGAGGACCATCTTGTTGAGTGCAAGGACATCATAAAGCAGATTGTTCTTTCTAACAATAGATTTGTTGGCATCACACTCAAGACGAAGGACCTCTGCTTGCAACTCAGCAGTTGGCGTATCCCTCTTCTTGGCCCTCCTATCAGCAATGTTGGATGACAGCAAGACGATGTCATTATCTTGATCCAACAAGGTTGAGAAGAGTGCTTGGTAAAACAGATGAAGCGATTTGCCAGCTAGACAACACATCTCTCACTTCCCCACCTCCTCTAATTCCTCTCACAGCAGCGGAGAAAGCCATTCTAAATAACTTGATGTGGAGTGCAATGATGGAGCATATCCCCCTTGTTGATAAAGTAAGTGAAGAACAGTGTGAAGGTTGTCGTGTGGATAATCCGAATTAAAGTCGGCATCCATGCCTCGAGCTATTACAGTATATGGATGTCCAAAGTGAAATTACAGATGACCAGGCGGCAATGCGTTTAGATGAATCAAAGGTGATCATCGACTTTCAGAATGCAGCTAAAGAGGATGGATGGTCTACAGATAAAGTCCGGCAGTATCTGCAAGGGAGTAATGTACAGAAGTGTAATCCAGATTTCAGCAAAATGTATTTGCCAGGTGTGACAGCAAGATGGGGTAGAATCTTCCTGAAGAAGTATCCCTAGGGTACGAAATATTTTCTGTTAAGCCATATGTGCCTCCTGTGGTCCTCTTGTACAAGTGCCATGGATTTTGGGCATGTTTCAGCGGAGTGTAGGGGGCGCCAGAGGTGTCCTGCTCTTTACAAGCCGGTAAGAGCTGTTCTCAAGTCTGTGGCCACTCTGACAACTTCGTCTGGGTGTACGCAGACTGAGGACGTGTCATTCTCCACTGCAACAAAGTTAATTTCTATTTTTTGCGAAATACTAATTAAGATTTTTGAAATTGATGACACCAAGGGATTAGTACAAGTTGTTTTTGGCATAACCCAGAACTGCCTTGGTTCAGAGGTTTTCCGCCATGGCTTTTAACTTACTACATCAGAATATACGTGGTCTTAGTTCTCACGGAGAAGAATTTAAATTTTATCTGAAGAATATTAAGCCTACTCGTCATGTAACATGTCTCCACGAAACATTTTTAAAGCCACATATAGGTTTTACTTACCCTGGGTATTTTATAGGTAGAGTAGATAGGCATACAGGTAAGAGGGGTGGTTTGGCCATGTTTTTGAAAGACGGCCTACCGTACTGTGAATTAAAGTTACCTCCCTTTAACAGTATAGACGCACAGTGTTTTAATATTGCTGCCAGTAATGGTACATCTAAAAGTGTTGTTAATATCTATAACCCTTCTAGTCATCCTGATAGAAAGGATTTTAATCACTTATGTCTTGTCTTAATACATTTTTATATATTATGTGGAGATTTTAATGCTCATGGACAGTTATGGGGACGTTCAGATATGAGTTCTAATGGGAGGGTAATGTCAGCTTTCATTAATGATTATGAAATTTGCGTATTAAATGATGGGACAGGTACACGTATAGACCCTCGTTCTGGTAATTTTTCGCACTTGGACATTACTCTTTGTTCTGCAGATATTGGTCTGTCTTTCAGCTGATCTGTAGACACAGTAAGTCCTTGACCTAGCGACCACTTACCTATTCTAGTGACTTGTAATATCAATCATCATATGAATCCTGTGGGTCAACCTCCCAGATGGTGTGTTAAAAGGGCGAACTAGGATATATATAAAGATGAATGTATAAAGTCGTTTCCTGGTGATATATTTAATGAAGATGTTGATCTCTTTGTAGATAACGTGTTAAGTGCAAAAGAGACTGCAGCGAAAAAAATGTATACCTAAATCCTCAGGTAACGTGACCAATAAAATGTCTGTTCCCTGGTGGAATGATGACTGTGCTAATGCTATTCGAAATCGTAAACGTTTAACAAATCGTGCAAGGCGTGCGCGTTTATATGACGATATTTTACTTTTTTAAAAGAGCAAAGGCTGTTACACAGCGAGTCATCAAAACGGCTCAGAGAGATTTCTGGCGGCAATACTGACCCGGCATAACAGAAAAGACGAGTATAAAGGAAGTTAGGAATAGAGTAAATTCAATTCAAGGTAAACAGAAGTCGAATACTATACCAACTATTGTTGGTAATAATGTTAATTATGTTACCGATGTTGACAAATCCAATATTTTGGCAGACAGTTTTTCTTCTGCGTCCAGTTCTAGTAATTATGCTCCTGAGTTTATTTCACACAAGAAAGACATAGAGGAAATGCATTCGTTTCATAACATTGTTTTTAATGATATGCCAATTAATGATGACTTTTAATTACTTGAGTTGAAACAGGGCTTGTCTTCATCTTCCGATTCGTCACCGGGATGCTGTTACTTATTCCATGTTACATAATTTGCCTTACCATTGTCTTACTATATTATTATTGTTATGTAATACTATTTGGTCTAGTATGAGACCTCCTGTCAAATGGAAAGAGGATGTAATTGTGCCTGTCCGCAAACCCGGTAAGGGCCCAACAGTTCCATCGTCCTATGGGCCTATAGTCCTGACGTCTTGCCTGTGTAAGATTATGGAGAGCATGATAGATTCTCGATTAATGTGGTTTTTAGAAAAACATAAAATCATCAGTCCTGCTCAGAGTGGTTTTCGTAACAAACGATGTACAACTGACCATGTGGGGAATTTAGAAACTTCTATCAGGCACTCGTTTAAATATAAAGACTATTTACTCGCTGTCTCCCTTGATATTGAAAAAGCGTATAATATGGTATGGGGATCTGGAGTATTAATTAAACTACATAATATTAGTATTTTGGGGAAAATGTTGGGATGGCTGAAAAACTTTGTTTCAGGGCGCTTTATTAAAGTCCGGGTGGGTCGTGAATATTCTCGTCTGGTCCCTGTGGAGAGCGGGGACCCTCAAGGGAGTTTATTAACTCCCACGTTATTCAACATGGCCATAAATTACCTAAATTATGCTATTTCACCCAAATTAAACTGTACCTCATTTGCAGATGACAAAACTATGTGGTTCAGGTCAATATCTCTTGCCTGTTGCAAAAAACACATATCTAGCAAGGCCTGAACGGTATCATGAAGTGGAGTCTAAGGGGGGTTTTAAGTTTTTTCTGTAAAAACGGAAGCCGTGGTATTTTCAAGGCGCCCTATTGGTAACGTCTCTCTTACTAATGAATAATTCATTAGTGAAAATATCCCCTTCTCTTAAGTAATCGTGGTGTTATACTTGAAAACCGACTTACCTGGATTAAACATATGAAATATTTAATGAACAGGTGTGATAAAGTCCTAAATGTAATGAGGTGTGTTTCGGGCAAGTATTGGGTAGCTGATAGAAAATCGTTGTTATTATTATATCGTTCTCTTATTCGTTCTAAAGTGGATTATTGTTGTGAAACATATGATTCTGCTTGTGTTACCCTTAAAGCAAAATTATATACTGTTCAGTGCGCAGCGCGTCCGTCGGCGTCTTTTCTTTCAGACTTAAATGTGCTGTTAATAATTCTTCGTTTCATTTACTTTAACCCTCCTTTTATGATAGTCTTTATGATTTACAAGATAATAGTTTCCATAGTCTACCATTCAGTTTCAGATCAAATAAGGCTTCTGCAGATGCAGAATGTGGTGATTTTGATTTGCAGCCTTCACGTGTCCCTTCTTCCTCCCCTCCCTTGGAATATACACTCCCCTGCCATAGCTACTGCCCTACATGAGAGTGTAAGCAGATCCGAAAATATACATGTTTCTTTAGAATGTACCAAAGAATATTTAAACTCGTATCTATCTCAGTACCTGCATGTTTATACCGATGCTTCCAACTGCCCTGACGGCCAAAGAGTGGGTGCTGCTCTTTGTGTACCAGAGATGAAATATTCAAAATCTTTTAGGTTATCTAATTTTGTTTCTGTTTTCACGGCAGAACTTACAACTATTATTTGTGCTCTTCACTTTCTCCTGGAACTGAAATCTTGCAGGGCCGTTATTCTCACAGATTCTCTGTCGTCTTTCCAAGCTATGTCAAATTATGCCTGGTATAAATCTTCATCTATTGTTTTAGAAATCTTGCATTTATGTACTACCCTCTTGGCAAAGAAAGCTGTATACTTTGTTGACATATTCTTTCATATACCACTAAGGATCAACGAAGTTATGAATTACCTTACGTCTAAGTTTGTTGATATTTGACAGCGGCAATGGGAGCAGTCTGATAAAGGGGGATTTTTCTATGGATATAACAGTTCTGTTTCGTCTAATTCGTCCTTTTCTCTAGGTTACCGGCGCTGGTTTTCCGAATTATTTCTGGAC
This sequence comes from Acanthopleura granulata, assembly GCA_016165875.1. Lineage (NCBI taxonomy): Eukaryota > Metazoa > Mollusca > Polyplacophora > Chitonida > Chitonidae > Acanthopleura > Acanthopleura granulata. The sequence continues at coordinate 12,358,682 of JABBOT010000013.1, forward strand.
ATATACCTTTAAACTACTTACATAGAATTAATTTGCATCCATCTGGTTTATTTGACGTATGTTAAGTTAATGATGATATTGCCCACCTCCTGTTTACATGTACTCCACACTCTGTCTCTCGACGCCTGTTGTGACGAGATCTATGTTCCATTGGCTTACGGCATTTTACCCTCGCCTCTAATTTACAGCCGCCCACTAATCGTAATAAAACCTTTCAGGCTTTGATCAATTTTCTTAAAAGATGTCAGCACTTTTAATTTATCAATAAAATCTAGCAAGAAGTAACATAAATGCATTCTGAACACTGGTGGAAATATTAATATTTATCTATATGCATGTATTTATAAAAATCGTTCGACTAGTCAATCCCTGTTTTTATGGTGGTTGTGTTTTATCCGGAAAGGAACCTATCTGAGCTGATGTATTTTATCCTCTCTTTTCTTTGTCTCATCTATGTATGCTCTTCAGCTCTACTCAATACAATCTATGTCATTACATATACAGGCCTTATACCTACCTCTTCTATTTGAATATATTGCTGATAATATTCAGTAATGATCACAGCTACGGATTTTTTTTATACTCTCTGCCAAGCCCCAAATTCAAGCTGTTAAATAAATCGTTAAACACATTTATTTACCATGAATTCACCTGTGTGCAATTTTGTAGTCATGTGGTGACATACAACACATAGATGTATACAATAATTACAACATCAACGTCTAGTTCGCTTCTGTATTATCTACCAACAGAAATCTCGATATTGTACAGATATGGCGCATATCGGCCCCTTGGGCCGGATAAGCGTCAATACAAATAAAAGCTACATTGTCTTATAGTAGGATTATCTTTGGGCTGTGGCTTGTACAAAAGCTCACCAGCAACTGAATGTGTGACGAGGAAATGACGTCTTCGGGCATTCATGTGTCTTGACTTTGTTATGAAGTTATGGACAAGTTGTGACCTGGACTCCGGGTTGGACCGAGCAGGAATGTTGAAAAATGTCTACACAATGGGTATATCACAAGTAGACGATCAGCAAAGTAACTGCTGGGCATGACGGAGACATTTATTTTGGTGTGAATAACAAACATTTACACTGTAAATTTCGATGTTTCAATTATACACACTTTTATGCATCAGATATTCAACACTAATGAGATTATAGCATTATACTATTATATAGTATTACTGAGCATCTTTACAATTGGTTGGATTGTCCACACGTGTTGTGGTGGTCACCGTGGTCGAATTGCCCACTAATGTCGTGCTGGTCGTCTTGGTCGAATTGCCCACTAATGTCGTGCTGGTCGTCTTGGTCGAATTGCCCACTAATGTCGTGCTGGTCGTCTTGGTCGAATTGCCCACTAATGTCGTGCTGGTCGTCTTGGTCGAATTGCCCACTAATGTCGTGCTGGTCGTCTTGGTCGGACTGCCCACTAATGTCGTGCTGGTCGTCTTGGTCGGACTGCCCACTAATGTCGTGCTGGTCGTCTTGGTCGAATTGCCCACTAATGTCGTGCTGGTCGTCTTGGTCGAATTGCCCACTAATGTCGTGCTGGTCGTCTTGGTCGAATTGCCCACTAATGTCGTGCTGGTCGTCTTGGTCGGACTGCCCACTAATGTCGTGCTGGTCGTCTTGGTCGAATTGCCCACTAATGTCGTGCTGGTCGTCTTGGTCGAATTGCCCACTAATGTCGTGCTGGTCGTCTTGGTCGAATTGCCCACTAATGTCGTGCTGGTCGTCTTGGTCGAATTGCCCACTAATGTCGTGCTGGTCGTCTTGGTCGAATTGCCCACTAATGTCGTGCTGGTCGTCTTGGTCGAATTGCCCACTAATGTCGTGCTGGTCGTCTTGGTCGGACTGCCGACATGTGTTGTGGGGGTTATCTTGATCTGACTGCCCATATATGTCGTGGTGGTCATCTTGATCGGACAGCTCACACATCTTGGCCTGATTGCCCACACGTGTCATGGTGGTAATTTTGGTGGATTGCCCACATGTGTGGCGATGGTCATCTTGGTCGAATTTCCCACATGTGTTGTGGTATCAGAATCGAAAGTATTCTTCTTGCGTTAAAGTCGGGGTGGCAGGAAGCTGTTGTAGCATATGGTCGAATAAAATGTCAAGTAAGATGTAGCATTTAGAAAGTCTGCTGTTTCCTTTAAATACGGCAAAGATTAATAAAACTCACCCACACAGACCCTGCTACACTTGAGCATGAAATGAGGATAGTTGCAATAATGTGCATCTTGCCTCTTAGAGTGGCTTGTAATTTCCATGAGAATTGCAATGTGTTTTATATTCTAAATGGTGGCCTTTTGATTAAAGTCTTTTAGCGGTAAATATCTTCAAAAATAGGCCAGGCAGTCATCAATAAGCTGCACCGAAAGATGCCTGGTGAATATTCGGACTACTGACGTGCTCGTTTTCTCTTGTTCACCTATTTTTTTCCATATTTTACACAGATGGCAACATTAACCGGAACCAGTCTCGAGACCAGGTGACGGTCAAGTTGACCTTAAGAAAAGTCGGTATATACTCTTGTGGTCTTCTGTGCAACATTTATTCCGATATATGTTTTCAATCAGAGGAATAACATTTTCTTTAACAGATTGTAATTCCGGCGGCGTTCACTTCCTATCAAAGACGCCAGGGATACAATATTACCAGTAGAGCAAAGGAATTTTTGGCTGTAAGGAAGCACGTATGTCCTAGAAATGGAGTATGGCCCTTCACTTGCGTCAGAGGGATTTGACGGATGGAATGATTTACTGCTGGTGACAAACGCCAAACTCAGGCGCTTTTACATCTAACAATGGGGTCGGTTTAAGAGATGAAAGAAACCGGAGAGGCAGGATTAAACCACTGAGCTTTTCAATGTGTGGGGCAATCAATAGTCACGGTCAGATCATTGTGCTTCATTGGTGGTGTTTAGTTTTGACAGTGTGTTGTAGCAACATAAACTGTAGATGTGACTATTTATTTCCCTTCTCTGGCACTGTATCAACTTGGAAAACAATGACAATGGAGTATGGGATAGCTCATATTAAACATTCACCGCAACTCTCACAAAAACCTTTGGCTTGGTAAAACTGCACAAAAAATACACCGCCAGCTTTTCTCTGTTTCTACACGTATTCTTCTCCGGTATTCTTTTCTTCCATGTCCCAGAAATGAAACATGCTTGAATGTCTATCTTATATGTTCTATAGCATTCTTCTCAAAGGCTACATAACGCCCTGGGATGTATCTTTTCAAAATGGAATTTAGCAGAATAAATGTTGGTTACAAAATGTCTCAACCTATATGTTGAGTTAGTCTGTTCTTTGTTTTGGCGAAAAAATGCAGGCCTAGCACAGCGTTATGGTGTTAAACCTGCTGAATCACCTGGCCGTGATTAATACAAAAGCCAAACGGAAACAAAGAAGTAAAAAAATTACATAGAGATCCAAACCAAAACAGTGTGACGGTTAGCAAATGGTCACATGTAACCGGTAACGCCCGGCCTTTTGTCAGTATGCCTGAATGATTGATTCGCTTTGTGTTTTACGCCACGCTGAAGAATATTTCATTTATGCAAGAGACCCATCATTATGGTAAGATGAAACCGGGCAAAACCCGGGGGAAACCCATGACCATCCGTAGGTTGCTGACAGACTTTCACGCGTATGGCCAGAGAAGAAGCCGAAGTGAGCTAGGCTCGAACTCACAACCACCCTATTGGCGAGAGCCTCTTAGGTCACGATCACCTCGGTCGCGGAGACCTCTATACCTCAATGGTTGTTATATTGCAATAGTTCATGTAGATTTCCTATATTGATCTCAACATATGTTGAGACATTTTGCGAACAAACGTTATTCTGAACAAACCGACTAAGATTGACAAGTCTTAAGAAGTCCTGGTAGGGACGTTTGAATTGCTACATTTTTTACATTTACATCTAAAATGTGCATCTATAACGAATTGCTATATTGGACTGGTGCAGTTATATCACCGTGAGAGCGCCCGCCAAATCCATCAGTTTCTTCCACGAACGCATACTTGTAATAAAATTGGTGTGCAGACATTTCTCAACATACATCTATCTGGTGAGCCCAGCCGGGAGTACAGGCCGTAACTTGCCTCTCGAGTGGTTAGATAATCCAAAAGCTTCGGCAAGGCGCTAAATTCTAAAGTCTTCCAAGTTTGACAAGCACGGCTCGGTATTTGATTTGCTCTGTGGAGTTATATCATGCGCGAGACAGTTGCGCAAAGCCACAATAACGGAATCAGGCAAATGTCCACTGCAAAACGACTGTAAATTTGGCGATACTTTTCTATTCCAGTTCCTCGTGAATTCCTCTGATGGATGCTGTCACTGACGTCACGTCAAAAAGACCTCCGGAACAATGTCAGTTCCAGTGGAAACTGAGATAGAAGTACGTCTCAGCACAAAGAGAGGATTAGCAATTCCAGCTCAGAAATGAAGTCTCCAGCAATGTAGCGGGCGATGAAACATTTACTCGCAGTTTCTCGTACAGCAAAATGGAGATCTCAAAATGACAATGGCGCATGGCAAGTCGAAGGCCCAATAACTCCGGTACCGAAAATCCCAGTAAGTAAGTCTTCCCAATACACCGATGCATAAAGATTGCGAACTGAATACTTTAAACTGACTGCCTTTGATAACAAAATGCACACTAAGTTTCTGCTATCTGTAAACATTTTTACAACACTGGAACGTCTTTCCAAAAAGAACGATGTATCGATATTGACATTAGAGCTAATACTTAAGATATAGTTCAACCTCAGCTCACTCAGGCCGTACAGGGGAAGGTGTGCCAGCAAAATGCAGATAGTCGTGAGTTTTCCGCGGACTCTGCCCGGTTTACTTCCACCATAATGATGGCCCCTGGCGTAAAAGTGAAATATTCTTGAGTACGGCGTAACACACCAATCCAATAAATAAATAAATAGATGAGAGCCTAGAGAAAGGCTTGGTGTTTTACGGGTATATTTTAACTGCTCGTGTTTAAGAAGTAACAACTTGCATGCCGTTAGCTGAAAAGAAAACCTGCAGTGATGTTAAATGCAATATCCTACACGTCAATGGTCCCGAAATACTCAAAATGCTGCGTTGTCATCACTCTTAATACAAGAACACAATAACATGATAAAGGTGACAGGATTTGCCCAACAGTGAAAAGATACAATGTATTAAAGGCCAGTCACACTCTGTATGTGAACAGTTCTTCATGCCTAACAGGTTATACAGAGGCGACAGATATAGGACAAATGTATAGGTGTATATATAATATAGATGTTCGCACGTTTTCCTACAGAACTTGGCACTCCACTACATAAATAACCGGGAATACTATCAAGGGCTGAATACTGAACACCTACCACCAATGAGGCCGCTCTGACTTCAAGTCCAACTCATGCTGCCTTCCTCTCTAGTCGTACATAGAAAGCTCTGCCAGCAACATGCGGATGATCGTGGGTTACTCCCGGGCTCTGCCGAATTTCTTTCTACCATAATACTGAGTGCCGTCGAAAAAGTGATATATTCTTGAGTACGGCTTAAAGCATCATTCAAATAATTAAATACATGGCCTTCTGTACATTGCATAAATGGGGTATCATTTGGTTTACAAATAAATAAAACAAAAAATAAATGTACATCTGGAAAAAACTATATCTTTGACCAGTTCACCAACTTTCTTGGACGACTTTGTTCTTGGACAATTTCACCTGTACCCACACTAACACGCTAACCACCAGACCACGGAGTAGGTCGCTGGACACTCTGACGGTATTGTACTCACGACGGAATCATGTTCATGGTACAACTTAATAAAATTAGAGTGAAGGCGTTTCCTGGAACATTATTGACACACTAGTTTTAGTAATAACACATTGCGCAGTTGATTAAAACCATGCCATAGAATGTAACAATTGCTACAAGGCGAGATATGTGCACGCCATAGACACGACGCTTCCGTATAGGGCAAGTATAAAGGATGATTGACAGTGCCAACATTGCAACTGTTAGCTTTGTCTCAAGAACAACAAGACAGGAAATCGTTACCGCCATTGAGTACAGACCAGTGTAGATAGTATCATTTTACTGTCTCATACTAATCTCCAATGTCACTGAGCCTGGGCCAAGGGGAGTACATGCATGGCGCTTAATAAAATCATCACTTTTAACTTTTTAACAGTAGCAATCAAACGCGCAAAAGAGAGAAACTGGTTTGATTAATAGCATAAGGTATCATTGTTCTCTATTCCAGTACTGATTATACACTTAGACGTCTAGAACAGGTCTACGCCTGTCTTCTCTAGTCAGTTGACTGCATGTTTTTCTCCATATCACTCTGCCCTAATTGCTTACTTATACACTTTCTTAGCTGTTTCGCGGTATGTGTTCAGTGTGGCCATGCAAACATGCATCATGAATACAGACCTTGGACATCAGCTGTGCTGTTAATATTTGCATTAGAAAATGTGCAGGTTCATGTGGCATGCTTTCGGCATGGCATTCCAGTGAGGCAGCACCACAGAAAAACAATATATATTTGGACTGGTCTGCTGAAAGATAACTCAGTTATGAAGTCTTTAAACTAGTTCTGGACGCGACGTATACACAAAGCAATTGAGAAAACATTGCCAAATGCTTGGCCAACTCTCCAACACCTGATCTGGTTATTCAAGGATGCCTGAAATATAGTGGCGGGTACGTTGTTGTAGTTGTTGGCAAAGACCAAGTGTCCGCCATGAATATGGTGTGTATTTGTGTACATGCCATCTTGGAAAACTTTTCAATAAAATTATTGCAATGCTAATTCCCGATTCCCAGCCTGCAGTTTTAAGATAAACTAAATCTACCTCATACTCAGATATAGGATACAATTTATTTATTTATTTATTCCGTTGGTGTTTTTTACGCTGTAACCAAAATTATTTCATTTTTACGACTTCGGTCAGCGTTGCGGTGGGAGGAAACAAGATGAAATGCACTACCCTGCCAGGTACAACCGGAGAGGAAGCAAGTGTGAGCTGGGTTTCAACTCACAGAGATCACATCTTTACCAGGGTGCTTACGCTGCACTTGCGCGCTATCTCCAAATTAAATGTAAATACAAATCAAAAATGAAGTTATAATGATTGAAGAGATCTTAAAAACTCTCATTCTAGACAGGCTTTAAATGAATAAATCAGTAAATAAATAAATAAACTCCGATAATACTTTCACTGACTTTTTAAGAATTTTTTTGACCGTAATTAAGTAGAAAGTGAGATTAAAAAGGATCATAGTGCAACGTAATTTTGTGGTTTTACTCTCAAACTTTCTACTCACTTGCATTAATTAAGCAAGGATATAAAATAAATAAGTTAGACCGCGTGGTACAATATATGGTGTGCACATGAGTGTATAAATAATTCAAAACAATGCAAAAGGTAAAACCTTAAAGTCACTATAAACGCAGAGACAAATAAACTCAACCCTCTACGAAATAAAAAAAACCTTTTTAAATATTGAAGACGTGGACGGAAATAATAGCTCGTAACTAAGCAGCGAAACAAAGCGTTGCGCCCAGCAAAAAAATAACAAGACGCATCCCCGAATACCAAATAAGGGCCGTTACAAAGCTAGATAGCTGTATAAAGAGTAAATTTAAAAAGCGCAACTCAAAGAGTTCAAGTGGAAAGATTTGTTCGAGAACGGGTGAGGAAAAAGGTCTCAAGGCAAAATCTTGTTTGCATGAAGGTACACGTAAGTAAATGTCTATTTGAAGGTAAGTAGATGACGGAAATATTGGTTTAGCCGGCTATATGTTATTTTACCACTGAATATTACAATTGCCTTTCGAACAACTAACACCTCAACATAGCGTTGGTGACATATCTCAAAGTTCAAAAACATATTCTATACCTCCAATCCAAAAACGAGAAACAATTACAGACGGCTATAGATCTGCAACTTAAATAGAATGGGAATCACAGCCTTTTTGGAATACATTAGGGAAAAGCATAACCAAAGCAATATATATCCGGAATCAGTCGACAACTTTCAACGAAGTTTGTAAGACAATCATATGAAGTATTTGTGCGTATGGCAGGCGTTAAAGGACCTTTTGGTTCCTGGTTACTTCGACCTTTCTGATACGAGGCGAACCTGGGAGGCAGCCAGGTAACAAGGTATGGATGAGGCCCCTCTTCCACTGCCATGCTTCCTCTTTGGTTTACACTGTTACTTCGGCCATTGCAAATATATTCTGTCAAACTTTGCTTCGAAGCAACGTAGACATAGCAGTAATTTTTCTTGTAACCAAATAGGTAACACTATTTTTCGATATGGCTAATCATTTTTCGATATGACTAATTCCATTATTGATATAGACAACTCATGCATTGATATCGATTGATGAATAACCCATACCAACAAATCCCTGTCAATCAACGATGTCGTTAATTCATTTATTGATATCGCCATTTCATTTATCGATACTGATAAATCGTTCACTGATATCAATAAATAAATCACGGATATCGATAACGGCATTTATTGATATTACATATCCATTTATTCATATCGGTAGTTTGTTTATCAGTATCGCTAGTTCTGGATTAAATGTTAAATTGGCCCCTCATAGATTACAATCAGGGGCGAATTTCAGAAAAGATTCATTGGGCTTACTTATCAAAAATGTGAATCCGGGCCACTTGTCATGTTTCTTTCAGAGATGGTCTCCGCTCTAGTTTTAAATTCCATGCTAGAGCCTTTTGAATTAACAGGAACATAGTTTCTTTTTTCCTCACTATACGTCCACCATACGCCAATATTATTTTGGCAATGTTATAATTTAACTTATTATGTTTAAAGTAATTCAGTCTGATTCATCATCTTTCATCTTTTGCTTGTCCTATGTGACGGCCATATGTCGACTTCGTCCGTGTGTCCGTTAAACGCCGTCCAAGGGTCGCTGAAGACAGCTTCTCCTCCACAATTATGGTGAGCCTAATAACATTAGCACGACGTTAAGCAAAATGGATTACATTTTATTAAGTATGTTTGTCATTGTCAGAGAAAAGATGGCCGGGTCAACTAGTCGTCGTCCTATGCCGTTTCCACACGTGCTGATATCGATGTCTCTGATGGCCACGGCAGCAGATGCTCTGAGCGTTTTTAAGAAAAGTCCAACTATCGAACTTGGAAACGTATATAACAGCACTAACACGGTTCTGACCACCCTTGTGGTCAGTAATGGTCACTGTGGCCTGATTTGTGATGGACTCGGTGATGATCAGTGTCAGTCGTTTAATGTAAAACCTGAAGGAAACCAAATTCGCTGTGAGTTGTTTGACCATCAGCCTCTTGAAGTAGCCAGCATCGTCACACATCCGACGGGTCAACTTTTTGAGGAGGTAAGATAAACACAGATTTCTTACGTTCTTTTCCCTCCAATCTGAGCCTCATGGAATGTAATTTTCATTTCACAAATCGTGATGTTAAGGGAGAGCATTCACTGAGACATGTGTTTGTGAAATCCTTGGACAATTAACCTCGACATAATGGATATACAGATAAAGCTTACGTCACTTGTATGAAATGCAGGGAATGCTTCGCCGAAAATTTCCCCAAAGGACCCCAGTTGTATGAAATAACCGTCGCGCACGACGCGTGAGTCAACGGAAAGGAATAGACTTGTTTCAGTCATAACTTGGATTTGTTTTAGTAAAATTTAAAACTGTAAGTTATTTCAATTTCGATCACAGACCTTTCGAGATTTGCGGGTTTTTACTCTGTTGGCTAGAAATGTCATCGATCGACCGAGTTAGTAGGGATCTTCCGGCGTCATTTAATGGCGCTAGTTTGAGACGATTTAGTTTTTACCATCATGGCAAAACACAGTGGTTGAAAATCCGTAATCTCTAAAACTGATGCAGATGGGTGTCATCAGCACTACATTGTTAAATGACAAGAAACCTACATTCTGTATTGAACTAAATAACTTTGAACTAAAACACACAAGAACCCTGAAATCTTCAAGACACACGTGCGGCTTACAACATTAAATAATCACTCTCAAGCGAAGATCGATATGGCAATTTCCCATCAATGATGTAACTAAATAAATAAACAAATATTGAAAGAAATAAATATATTAAAATCGGATAGATAAAAGTGCCTTCCATGAACATTTAGCTAAAAGGACATATAAAGCTTTCACATGTGAATCTTTCTGTAGCAATGTGAACCACTCGGAGTGACTGCAAGTGTAAAAGTGGTCAAAGAAGGCCTGAACTTTGTAATACTCGTCGACGACAACAGACGCGTATACCGGTTAACACCATCTTCTCCAAGACCTCATTTCATTGGATCCCTTGAAGAAGTCTTTGTTGATTTTAATGGCCGGTTGGATGATATCTATTTTTTTGAAAGCGTACCTCCTTTTGGTGACATCTATTTCATAAGCAGGGGTAAGTGAAATGCTCTATTTGTTAAATTTTGTATTGGTCTGTCAGTTATGGGACAAATGTCGGTGGTTTACGGTGTCCACTACGTAACTGCCATATAATGTCCTGTTCAAAATGATAGTTATGTGCTGGTAACGCCGCCACCCATTTGGTAAAACGAGCCCACAATAATAAATGAACAAATAGTTTATACAGGCAGATTTTGAAAGAAGATGAGCGGGAAAACTCTTTGTGTTAATTATATGCACTTGCTAATAATGATGTAGGGGTGTACGTGGCTTAGTTGGTTAGCGCGCTAATGCAGCGTAATGACCCAGAAGCCTCTCACCAGTTCTTGAAAATGGCCTACAACACCAAAGAAATCAAATAAATGAATAATGATGTTGTAAGTATCGTTACAGGCTACGACAATGTCAAATGCAGACACGAAGAGTATAGGCCGAATAAGGTTTTCACAACACAAAAGACTGATTAATAATATATACGCAAAAAAGTTGCACCGTAAGCATAATATTGCACGCACATTGTTGAGCAGTTTCCCAGGATAAAAAAACTATGGTACATTGTAACACCAGGTCAAGGGAGGCAGTGTGTCAGTTGACAAATGGTCACTCGCAATCTGCGAAAGCCGGCCCCTTGTCAATTTACCTCAAATAGGGATTTTATTGTGTTTACGTATACTTGGCTTTCACGTCGTACTCAATAATTTTTCAGTCATGATTCCTTAAAACGCATATATACTGTGTCTTCTGGTGCCGGGGCGAGTCCACGCCGCCAAATTGCTGCTTTGCCCACCCCACCAAGTCACATTATACTGGCACCGGGTCGACCAGTCCATGGCAAAAAGCGAGGAAGCAACAAGTACAGTTATTAAAGTCTTTCGTATGACCCCACTCGCGCTTGCACCTGCATCTCCAGACCCAAACGTTGATGATCTACTCACCAAGGCACAGAGGAGGTCGGATTTCTATTGTAAGTGTTCTTGTAAATGTTTAGCAACTTATCCGGCCCCTAGCACCGAGGCTTAACTGGACATTATGAGACTTTCTTCCTATGTTTTCAGGTATTTGGATGTTTTGTTATAAAGCTGTGGACAACAATCACGAAATGTTTACGGTGTGTGATGAACACAATTTTCCCATGCCTTACAACCAAGTTTTTCCTCTGAACGTACCAGAATGGGAGTATCCGAAATTACTGATGAACAATGATAAGATTTTATTTTTTCTGTGGGAAAATTCTCTTGTCAAGACAACTTACAGGAGAAGCTGGAAAATCACCAATTTCAAAGATAATTTTCAGTTTTTGAAAGACTCAACTTATGATTGTTGGAAGACAAACTTCTTTCGATTTTGTTCTCTTTACCGACCCTTTTGGTATGCGGCTTCAAGCGGTGTTTTTTTAGATGGCGAATATTTAGGCCTGTTCATAGGTACAAAGATGTACACGTTTGATACTGTGAAAAATGCTATTCTTCAGAGGTACGCTGTGTGTAAAAACAAAGATCTTGCCGTGCTTTTTCAAGAGCTCTCATAAAAACTACATTGTCTTATAGTAGGATTATCTTTGGGCTGTGGCTTGTACAAAAGCTTGTACGGCATTTTACCCTCGCCTCTAATTTACAGCCGCCCACTAATCGTAATAAAACCTTTCAGGCTTTGATCATTTTTCTTGAAAGATGTCAGCACTTTTAATTTATCAATAAAATCTAGCAAGAAGTAACATAAATGCATTTTGAACACTGGTGGAAATATTAATATTTATCTATATGCATGTATTTATAAAAATCGTTCGACTAGTCAATCCCTGTTTTTATGGTGGTTGTGTTTTATCCGGAAAGGAACCTATCTGAGCTGATGTATTTTATCCTCTCTTTTCTTTGTCTCATCTATGTATGTTCTTCAGCTGTACTCAATACAATCTATGTCATTACAAGTCGTAACATCCTGACATTCTAACGATTTCCTTTCCTTATGATCTACTCTAACACATATTCAGGCCTTATACCTACCTCTTCTATTTGAATATATTGCTGATAATATTCAGAAATGATCACATCTACGGATTTTTTTTTTACTCTCTGCCAAGCCCCAAATTCAAGCTGTTAAATAAATCGTTGAACACATTTATTTACCATGAATTCACCTGTGTGCTATTTTGTAGTCATGTGGTGACATACAACACATAGATGTATACAATAATTACAACATCAACGTCTAGTTCGCTTCTGTATTATCTACCAACAGAAATCTCGATATTGTACAGATATGGCGCATATCGGCCCCTTGGGCCGGATAAGCGTCAATACAAATAAAAGCTACATTGTCTTATAGTAGGATTATCTTTGGGCTGTGGCTTATACAAAAGCTCACCAGCAACTGAATGTGTGACGAGGAAATGACGTCTTCGGGCATTCATGTGTCTTGACTTTGTTATGAAGTTATGGACAAGTTGTGACCTGGACTCCGGGTTGGACCGAGCAGGAATGTTGAAGAATATCTGCACAACGGGTATGTCACAAGTAGACGATCAGCAAAATAACTGCTGGGCTTGTCTGGCCGACTGAGGGAGATATTCATTTTGGTGAGAATAGCAGACATCTACACTGTAAATTTCGATGTTTCAATTATACACACTTTTATGCATCAGATATTAAACACTAATGAGATTATAGCATTATACTATTATATAATATTATTCAGCATCTTGACAATTGGTCGGATTGTTCACACGTTTGGTGGTGGTGATCTTAATTGCATGACTCACAAGTGTCGAGGTGGTCGTCTTGGTCGGATTGCCCACATGTGTTGTGGTGGTCATGATGGTGGGTTTGCCCATATATGTCGTGGTGGTCATCTTGGTCGGACAGTCCACACATCTTGGCCTGATTGGCCACACGTGTCGTGGTGGTAATTTTGGTGGATTGCCCACTTGTGTTGTGGCGGTCATCTTGGTCAGATTGTCCACATGTGTTGTGGTGGTCATCTTGGTCGGATTGCCCACTTATGTTGTGGTGGTCATCTTGGTCGGATTGCCTACGTGTCGTGGTGGTAATTTTGGTGGATTGCCCACACGTATTGTGGTATCAGAATCGAAACTATTCTTCTCGCGATAAAGTCCGGCAGACAGGAAAACTCTTGCAGTATTTGTTCGAATTTCAGGTAAGATGTAGTACTTGGAAAGCCTATTGTTTCCTTTCAATACGACCAAGATGGATGAATATCATCCACACAAACCCTGCTACACTTACCATGAACAGAGGGTAGATGCAATAATGTGCGCCTCGAGGCCGGGTCACGGTCTAGTTGATCATTAAAAAATGTCGGTAAATACGCTGGGGATCTTCTGTGCAACATTTTTACCGATATATGCCGATGAAAGTTCTCAATCAGACAAATTACATTTTTTTAACACCTTGTAATTCCGGCGGCCTTTACTTGCCAGTCGAAGATGCGAGGCGAAGACTAATGCCACTAGAACAAGGGAATATTTTGGCTGTAAGCAAGCACGTGTGCCCTGGAGATGAAGTATGGCCCTTCACTTGCGACAAAGGGATTTGACGGATGGAATGATTTACTGTTGGTGACAAACGCCAAACTCAAGACATTTCTACATCTACAATGGGGTCGGTTTCAGAGATGAAAGAAACCGAAATGGCAGGATTAAACCACTGAGCTTTTCCATGTGTAGGGTAACCAATGTCCGTCGTCAGATCATTGTGTTTCGTTGGTGATGTTTTGTTTTGACAGTGTGTTTTAGCAACATATATTGTAGATGTGAATATTTATTTCCCTTCTCTGGCACTGTATCAACTTGGATAAGATTGACAATGGAATACGGGGTAGCTCATATTAAACATTCACCGCAACTCTCATATACACCTTTGACTTTGTAAACTGTATGAAACTTGCATGGGTTACAAGGAAGACTTTTCACTATTTCTTGATGTAAGCTACACAGGATTTCTTTTCTCCCATGTCCCAGGAAATAATAAATTTGTTCAAAGGTCTAACTTCTATGCTCTGAAGCATTCTTCTTAAAGGCTATATAGTGCCCTGGGAATTGGTAATCTTTACAAAATGGAATTTAGCAGAATAAATGTTGGTTGCAAAATGTCTCAGCCTATATGCTGAGATACTCTGCACCTTGTTGTTGAGAAGAAAATACAGGTCTAGCACAGATTTGTGATGTAAAAAGTGCTGAATCACATGGCCGTCAATAATACAAAAGCCAAAAGGAAACAAACTAATAAAACAATAACATACAAACCAATTCCAGAACAGCTACCGCGGTGTGATAGTTGGCAAATGATCACATGTTACCGGTAATATCAGTCCCGTGTCATTATACCTGAATTATTATTTATTTATTTGATTTGTGTTTTATACCACACTGAAGAATATGTCACTTATAACACGAAAGCCAGCATTGTGGTAGGATGAAATCGGACAAAACCCGGGGGAAACCCACGACCATCCGTAGGTTGCTGGCAAACCTTCACTCGTACGATCAGAGAGGAAGCCTGAATGAGGTTAGCTTGAGCAACAACCCTACTGGCGAGAGCCTCTTGGGTCACGATCACCGCGACCAAGCGTTATTCTGCCAGACCCGACTAAGATTGACAAGTCTTAGCCGTGGTGCAAGGTAAGGTGTAAGTTACTACATTTTATGCATTTACATGTGAAATGCACATCTATAACGACGCGCTATATTAGATTGGTGCCGTTATATATGCTGCCTCCTCTCCAAAATCACCGTGAGCTCGCCCGCCAAGTCCATCAGTGTCATCCATGAACACCTATTTGTAATAAAGTTGGTGTGCAGACATTTCTCAACATACATGTATATGGTCAGCCCCGCCTAAAATTCAAGCTGTAACTTGCCTCTCGCACAGTTAGATATTTCAAAAGCCTCGGCTAGGCTCTAAATTATGAAGTCTATCAACCTTGACAAACAAGGCTCGGTATTTAATTTGCTCTGTGGAGTCATATCATGCGCGAGACAGTTGCGCAAAGCCACAATAACGGAAACAGGCAAATGTCCACTGCAAGAAAGACTGCAAATCTGGTGAGACTTTTGGATTACAGTTCCTCAAATGGATGCTGTCACTGACATCCAAGTGACAATACACGGCGCGCCGACATCGGTTTTTTAATTAAACGGCCCCGGTTAGTCACAGGCTACCTTAGGGGAACTGGTAAACAATGACGTGCAAAGTGACCTCCAGAACAATATCAATTCCAGTGCAAACTGGGATAGAAGTGAGTCTTAGCATGAGATGATAAACGATTCAAGGTCAGAAATAAAGTCTCCAGCAAAGAAGCGGGCGATGAAAGTTTCACTTCAGTACAAATTTCCTCGTACAGCAAAAATGCAGATCTCAAAATGACAACGTCGCATAGCACGGCAAAGGTCCAGTATCTTCGGTACCGAAAATCCCAGTAAATGCATCTTCCCAATGCACCGATGCATGAAGATTGCGAACTGAAAAATTCAAACTGCCTGCCTTTGATAAAATACTGTACACGAACTTCCTGGTCTCTGTAAACATCTTTATAACACTGGAAGGCCTTTCCACAAGGAACGATCTATCTATATTAACATGAGATCTCATAGCGAATATCTAGTTCACCCCCGGCTCACTCCGGCCGTACGGGGGAAGGTGTGCCAGCAACCTGCGGATACTCGTGAGTTTCCTGCGGGCTCTATCCGGTTTCCCTCCACCATAATGATGGCCCCTGGCGTAAAAGTGAAATATTTTTGAGTACGGCGTAAAACACCAATCAAAAAATAGGTACATAAATAAATAAGAGCTAAAAGAAAGGCTGGGTGTTTTGACGGATATATTCTAAGTGCTCATGTAAGTGTTCCAGAAGTAACAACTCCCGCGCCATTACCTAAAAAGAAAACTTGCAATGGTGTTAAATGCAAGATTTGCCCAACAATGAAAAGATACAACTTATTAAAGGCCAGTCACACTCTGAATGTGAACAGTTCTTCATGCCTAACAGGTTATACAGAGGCGACAGATGGAGGAGAAATGTATAGCTATATATAATACAGATGTTCGCACGTCTTTATACAGAACTCCACAAAATAAATAACCGGGAATACTATCAAGGACTCAATACTGAACACCTCCCACCAATGCGGTCGCTCTGAGTTCAAGTCCAACTCATGCTGCCTTCCTCTCCGGTCGTGCATAGAAAGCTCTGCCAGCAACATTCGGATGGACGTGGGTTTCATCCGAGCTCTGCCGAATTTATTTCTACCATAATACTGGACCGCCCTCGAATAAGTGATATATTATTTATTACGGCTTAAAACATCATTCAAATAATTAAATGCATGGACTGCTATACATCGCATAAAGGGCGGTATTATTTGGGTTTCACTAAATAAAGCAAATAAACCTACTTCTCGAAAAAAATTGATGCTATATCTTTGACCAGTTCACCAACTTTCTTGGACGACTTTGTTCTTGGACGATTTCACCTGTACCCACACTGACACACTAACCACCAGACCACGGAGCAGGCAGGTCGATGGACACTCTGACGGCATTATACTCACGACGGTATCATGTTCATAGTACAATTTAATCAAATTAGAGTGAAAGCGTTTCCTGGAACATTATTGACACATTTATTTTAATTATAACACATTGTGAAGTTGATTAAAACCTTCCCATGGGTTGTAACAATTGAGACAAGGCGAGGTATGTGGCCGGCATACACACGACGCTTCAATATAGTGCAACTATAAAGGATGATTGACAGTGTCAACATTGCAAGTGTTAGTTTGTCTCAAGAGCAACAAGACAGGAAATCGTTACCGCCATTGAACACAGATAATTTTTGACAGTATCAAGTTGTTGTCTCATAATCATCTCCAATGTCACTGAGCCTGGGCCAGGGAGAGTACTTGCATCTCGCTTATTAAAATCACCGCGTTGGGCATATGAACAGTAGCAATCAAACGCGCAAAAGAGAGAAATTGCTTTCATTAATAGTGCAAGGTATCATCGTTGTCTATTTCAGTACTGATTATATCTTTAGGCGTCGAGAATAAGCCGACGCCTGTCTTCCCTGGTCCATTGACTGCATATTTTTCTCCATATCATTCTGTCCCAATTTCTTACTTATACACTTTTTCAGCTCTTTCGTGGTATGTGTTCAGTGTGGCCATGGTAACTTACATCACGAATACAGACCTGAGAAATCAATTGTGCTATTCATATTTGAGTTACAAGATGGCCACATTCATCTCGCTGCCTTTCGGCATGGCATTCCAAGTGAGACAGCACTACAAAAAAACAATATGTATTTTGACTGGTCTGCCAAAAGATGACTCTGTTATGAAGATTTTAAATAGTTCTGAAAGCAAGATATATCACAAATCAAGGCAGTAAACATTGCCAAATGCTTGGCCAACTCTCCAACACCTGATCTGGTTATTCAAGGAGTGTATGAAATACAGTGCCAGGGTCGTAGAGGGACCTTGTTATTACATGTACTGAAATAGTACAGTGGGAAACTCGTAAATTGTAAAACAAACTCATGTCTGAACAACACTGCAGACCATTGTGTTGTGGTGAGAGTAGGTTTCTTGATCATTTCATGTTATAAATTTATATCTATACTTAAATTATAAACAGAACCCTATCAGCTTACCACTACCAGTCTCAGGTGACAAGAGTTTTCCGCGCTGGGAAGAATCACGTCACAGTCCGGTTGGGTTTTATGCTAGTCGACGGAGCACGGTCAAACGTTAGTTTCCGCTGTTGTATAATAGTCGTTAGAAGAAAAATACTTCATGAAAATAAACATAATATTGTCCAAAGTTTCTTTCACTTTAACCTCTCCAATAAACAGTCGACGACGCTGTTGTAGTTGTTGGCAAAGACAACAAAGTGTCCTCCATGAATATGGTGTGTACTTGTGTACATGGCAACTTGGAAAACTTGTCAATGAGCGGGATTGGAGGAGACCACAGCTCTATACGGATGGTTCGGAGAGTAAATCTGGTGTATATAGCCACATAAATGTATATTGTGTAAATAGCGAACAGTTGTAAATAAGATTATTTGACTTAAGCTTGCAGTCACCCAGACTTAGGCATGTGGCCGCCTGGCTTTACGCCGGATGGTGTTTCCTTGTCCTCCGATGACCTCACCTCACTCTTGTAGAGTGCTACGTGCGTAATCATTTCACATCCCCGGGTGTCGGTGTGTGTTTGTGTGTACATAGATTTTATACGCTGAGTAACACATAACACCGATCATTTAGAACTAGCACTGAAGCTGTGTTTCTAGTATTTGGTAACTGTTTGGCTGTGTAAGGTTATGTTTACATCTATACATTAGGTATTGGGTAACATTGTACTGTAGCTGAGCTTTGTATTTGCACGGTACAACTCGGCACTACTAACAGGGTGCCTTTTGTCTCTCCCCTAACCTACAGCAGCCCCTAGGCATTCCTTTCTCTTGCATAACTGTCTTGCAATAACACCCTTGTCCGACCACCTCTTGCGTAATTACATAATCAAGTCGCAATGGAAGAACATGTTTACCTTGACTGTATGGAGGTTGTCGAAGGCAAAACGTTGGGTAAACGTGCACGAGAATTCTCTGTGGAGCGTAAGCACCCGGAGGAAAAGAAATCCAGACCGGGGCCCCAAAGAAGCTCGGCAAGTAGCTATAATGTTGTAATATCGTCGTTTGGGGGACTACCTCTGTCCGCTTGGAACCCTATCAGATTTGGTCAAGCTTTACAACAGGTAATTGGCA
Organism: Acanthopleura granulata; assembly: GCA_016165875.1. Classification (NCBI taxonomy): domain Eukaryota; kingdom Metazoa; phylum Mollusca; class Polyplacophora; order Chitonida; family Chitonidae; genus Acanthopleura; species Acanthopleura granulata. The sequence goes on from JABBOT010000013.1 coordinate 12,377,939, forward strand.
ATGTTAAACAAGTCAAGAAATGTAATAATAAAGGTCTCCTCATATCCTGCTCCTCGGCTTTACAAGTTAAGAAAGTTCTGAATCTGTCGTCTCTAATGGGCCCAGATGTTGTATGCAAACCACAGTCAAGTTCTAACATGTCTCGTGGGGTAATATATGGGTTGGGCGAGAACATATCGGAGAAAAAAGTACTGGTTGCATTAAAGAAAAATAAAGTTAGTAAGGCTCAAAGATTGCTTGGGGGAGAGGAAAAGTCCCTACTAAGTGCTTGCTGTTGTACCTTGATGCTGAGGCCCTACCTGAAGAGGTCGCTCTAGGTTATGAAATATATATCGAGAAACAATATATTCCACCTGTGTTAAGATGCTTCAAGCGCCAGGCCTATGGCCACAGATCTTCCGAATGTAGAGGGCGCCAGCGGTGAATGAGATGTTGAGGTGAACACACATATGATGAATGTGAAAATTTGGACAGACCTAGGTGGGTCAACTGCGACTCATATGGTCACAGCTCGACGTACATGGGCTGTCCACATCACAAACAGGTAAACAAGGCGCAGTATATCTGAGCAACGCAAAAATTTTCATTTGCACAGGCTCTTTAAAATGTTCGGGAAGACGAGAGGAGACCATATCCTGAGGGTCCCATTGAGCTTGCTCTTTTGCAGGACTCCCCTTAAGAAGCCCCCACTTCAGACCCCAGTTCTATTACACAGCAAACCTCGCCCCGTTACAATCCAGACAAGCCTTTTATGTGTCCACCGGCACTCAGTCTGAGGACCCAACCCTTAACAATGGTCACTAAATAAATCGCCTTGTTCACTGAAATATTGTTCAGAGTAATTGAGGTATCTGACCCTCGTGGCCTTATCCAAACAGTCCTTGAGACTGTCTAGCATCGTATGAGAGCTGAATACGTCAATTTCAGGCGTCTCATGATGTCACTAACGTCACTATCCACAAATCATTCAAGTTCATAGATAATAAGAAGCCCGTGTATGTGTTATATCTTGCTCTCCTCGTATTGTTCACAATGCCCCTCAGTACTACTTCACTACAATATCAATGGCATTGTCTCCGATGGAGAGGAGTTTAAGTTTTACGTGTCAAACATTGTTCCTTCCCCTGATATAGTGTGCCTTCAAGAAACGTGTCTAAAACCACAACTTGATTTTACCTATCCGGGATACTCAGTCTTTAGGGTGGATCAACAGGCAGGGGCTAAGGGTGGGCTTGCCATGTTATTAAGGGACGGTTTGTCTATCTGATATTGATCTCCCGGTATTTAGTTCAGTGGAGTGTCAGGGTTTTAATATAGCTCGCCCAAGCGGACAGCCTACATCGACAATCAGCTTATACAGCCAATGTAATTCCCTTGATTTTACAGACTCCAGTATACTGACGGCTCATTGTAAACGTTCATTCGGTATTTGCAGGGACTTTAATGCTCACAATATATTATGAGGTGGGTTAACTACAAATGCTAATGAAAAGGTAGTAAATTAGTTCATCCAGGATCATGGTGTAGTGGTATTAAATAATGGGTCTGGCACTCGACTAGACCCCAGTAGGGGTAAATTATCATATATAATTCTAAGTTTGTGTACCCCTGACCTCGGTCTAATGTATGAGTTGCCCGTGGATTTAGCTTCCCCATGTGCGAGTGACCACTTCCCGATAGATGTTAACACCAGATTTACCCCGCATGTTAAAAGTACAGCCCGACCACCCAAGTGGACGACCAAAAATGCCGGCTAGGGGCTATATCAACATGAGTGTGAAAAGCCTTTCAACCAAGAAGGGATTGCTAACCATGGTGTTGATATATTTTATGAAAACATAGTCAATGCCATATCTGTGGCTTCTAATAACTCGCGGTTCAAGTCGTCTGCAAATATTTACCACAAAATGCCCTTGCCTTGGTGGAATGACGCGTGCACCGCTTCTATTAAAGACCGACAGCGGCGGAATATATGGAGATATAGTGTTGCTTAAACGAGTTAAAGCTGTCGCTCAATGTGTAATCAAGAAAGCCCAGAAAGACCCCTGGAAGGAGTACTGTTTAAAGATGTTGTGTCATACTCCCATTAGAAATGTGTGGGCCCTTGTCAATGCCATTAACGGTAAGGGCAGACCTACGTCTATGCCTACTATTGTAGATCGAGGTAGAAACCATGTCACCAATATGGACAAAGCCAATACACTGGCCGATAACTTCTCATATGTTTCTAGTTCCGAAAATTACAGAAATTGAGTTCATGCCACACAACTTAAACACGAAGCGCGTGCATCCATTCAATAATATTCAGTTTGATGAGTTAGCCATGAATGACAACTTCACTTTACCCGAGCTCAAGCAGTCTTTACCCTTCGCACCCGACTCTTCTCCTGGAGAAGATGGTATATCTTATTCTATGATCCGCAATCTGCCGGATCAGTGCTTGAATATTTTGTTGTTGCTATATAATACTGTGTAGAATAAAATTCAACTACCCAGTGTTTGGAAACGGGCTATCGTCATCTCTATCCCTAAGCCTGGTAAAGATCACTCTTTGCCCACCTCATATCAGCTTATTGCGTTAAAATCTACTTTATGTAAATTCCTGGAAAAGATGGTCAGTTCCAGGCTTACCTGGTTCTTAAGTAAAAACAACCTGTTCTCTGTTGTGCAAAGCGGGTTGAGACAAGGGCGCTGTACCACCTATCACATAGTCTCTCTGGAATCTGCTGTGCGCAACGCGCTATGTAATAAAGAATACTTATTTTCTGTCTTTCTTGACATTGAGAAAGCATATGATATGGCGCGGCGTACAGGGATGTTGATTAAAAAGAAGAACACGGGCATGGGGGGGGGGGAATGTTGGAACGGATTCAAGAGTTTCTAACCGGGCGTCTAATTAAGGTTCGGGTAGGTAGAGGCTACTCACGGCTTGTCCCTGTCGAGTACAGGGTCCTCCAGAGCAGTGTACTATCCCCCACATTATTCAATATCGCAATTAATGATTTGCCGAAGGCTATCTCTCCTAAGCTAAAATTATTTGCAGGTGATAAGGGCATGCGGTTCCAACCCCGGAGTCTTAAATTATGTACTCGATATATACAACAGGGGTTAGATGACATTATGAAATGGAGTTTGTCTTGGGGGGTTTAAATTTTCCTCAGCTAAGACTGAAGCCGGTATTTTCACCCTTAGAGCTGCTAATGGCGTAGTCATTACGCTCAATAACTCACCTGTCAAACAGTCTAAGTCTTTTCGTTACCTGGGTGTTATCTTTGACCAGCGTCTTACTTGGGCGAACCATGCTGAGTATGTCATTTCTAAGTGCCAGAAAGGGCTGAACCTGATGAGGTGCATTTCTGGGAAATCTTGGGGGCGGATAGGCATTGTCTGCTACTGTTATATCGTTCTCTGATCCGTTCTAGGCTTGACTATTGTTGCGAGGGTTATGATTCTGCAGGCATCTTAAGAGGACGCTCGTTTCTGTCCAGTGCGCGGCACTGCGGGTGTGTACAGGAGGTTTGCGACACACACCACTTATAACTATGTAGGTCTTCAGTAATGAGTGGCCTTTGTATCTCCGGCGGCACCTGCGCACCCTCAAATGTTTACTTAGGTTACAATCTGATGCACATAACTCTGCATCTAGTGCAATCAAACCTTCCTATTATGATTGGCTATATGAAGGTAAAAACAATCAAGCCTGGCCATTCAGCTTGAGGTCCAAAGAGATCTCATCATCTTTACGATGTAATCACTTAAACATTCAACCCTCCTTTATCCCTGACTTCCCGCCATGGTTGGTATGTTTTTTTTATTTTGTCTGGTCAGATGATTCCATTGTCAATCTGACAGGAAGGCCTCGGGTACCAAATTGCGGACAAGGTTACATGTCAGCACAAAGCTCAGCGTTAAGAAAGAACTGTTCACTCATGCATTTTCCTTCATTACGCTTTCAGCGGTTTTATATGACACAGCCGTGACGCAGTCAACTTTGCTTTTGGTCCGGCTTCTTCCATTGATTAAACTTGCTCACCGAGGCTGTCCGAACTCGTACAAGTATAATTGTCATGAATACGATGTTATACATCGATTGGTCGTAACGTATGGATTTTGATAAAGACGTAGATTAACATTCTTACTGAGGTAAACTGACGATGCGCGACATTGTCACCGCTGCTCTGGTTTTGCTCTCCATGCTCCTGCCTTCTTATTGCATACCTGATTAAACCGCAATTCTGCTGGTGAACTAACCATCCCTGAGGCCTGGTTGGCGATGTTTTCGTGTTTCAAGTGGTGTTATCAAATGTGATGACAACACACTGTTTTGCTGTGTAATATCTAGACCGGTGACGCATAATAAATTGCATTTGACATCACTGCACGTTTTACCTTATTCTGCCCAGGCCAAGATATCAGGGGAAGTATAAGTAGTTACTGTTTGAGCATTTACATGGACAGTTTATCCCTAACCAGGTTAAGCTGACAAGAGGCCGGAATTCACCCTTTATTTGTGGCCATTTGCTAACTACCACAGTCCTCGCAGCTCCAGTTGTATCCTACTGTAGTCTTTTTATATTCTATACAGTTGGTACTGTGTAATGCGACGCTCCATTGTAAGTACTTTTTACACTGGAGCAATCAGAGAGACATGTACCATCTGTGTATGTTTTTTACCAGTTGAATAGTTTTCAAAAGAAATTTTAATAACAAATTAAAGGGAAATATTTAACTGAAGATTGCTGTTGAGGGAGATAATTTGTTCATGGGTGAAGTGTTTTATCCTTATTGTCAAAACTGATGACCACAAAGCAAATTGATTTTTCTTCAGCCACAATGTTCACATGCAGCTGGCGTCTGTTTGCTCTTATCTTTTTGAGCGCGTTCCCACGTCCATAGTCAATACCTTCTACTATACTATCCGCCATGCTATTTTGCACTACCACTATAAATCTGTCAACGTTTCCCAACTGTTAATTCCTGTTAAGTCAATTTGAATTAAGCTACGGACGTTCTACTTAACAAAATAAATCTGTTATAAAATATGATTGGATTTCAGAAGTTGTGTGAAATGGGTCATTGGTTCCAAAACAGAAATGATATTGAGTTATCGCTGCATTGCAGGTGTTCTATAACTTAAAAAGACACGACACGGGAATTGTTGGTCCAGTTAGGGTAAAAGAGTATGGTTTGAAGATTTAAAAGGGGCCGTCAAATTTTTTTTGTTCAGACTTTTTAATTTCAGGACAACAAATTTCAAAGCAGATCATAACACACACTCAATCGCGAATAATAAATATCCACGCGAAAAGGGACTCAGCCGTAAAAATAATTTGGACCAATCAGAACGTAGGATTATTTAAAGGTGAATTAGCAGATATGGCACGAATCGAAAACAGCAGTTCGAATCCTGTCATTGGTGGTACCATTATTTTTTTTGTACGAACCTTATTAAACCAGACAAGAAATAAGTCTCACTTTTTTATATGTTAAATATTTTTCCAAGTGTAGTACATATGCATAGATATATCGATGGAGCTATTAAAAAAGCGTACATCGTGCACCAAACTTTCAGTCCGATTCGGCGTGCTTCTGTTTCAGAATCAGCATGTCGTAAGATAACATGGTTACATTAAAATCTAACTTCTTAGAGATCTAATGGCAAGAGATATTAGTCGATGTATTTTACATAAAAAGACCCAGTCTAAATGTCCACGGTTAACATAACGTATATTTTTAGCAGGCCTATTTCGTCGGCTACATATGGGACATAACAACTTCAACTTCAACAACTCCGCACTTGAGCCTTCGCCTCATTTCCTTGAAGATTGCCACTGTGAGCAGCTTGGAATCCGACCAGAGCGACAGGGGGACGATTTCCTTCCTACATGTAGTTCAGGTGATCCTTGCTGAAATTCTGTTCTGTGTAAGCAAAGAATCAGATAGGACATGCTCAGAGTTGGCTGCACATGTTTTAACAGTGATGTTTGCACTGAGGGATCAATAGAAGCGAGTGAAACTCAGTAGTACAAGTTTACCGTAAAATAGCATCAAACGAGCTTCATGCCTTAAAGGAAAGACCAAGACAGCATAATGTAAATTGTAGCTGAGAAGAGTAAGGTTTGCAAGATTAAAAAAACGCCATCCGATAATTTTCAGACTTCCTTTAAGAAACAGATGCTTTGTCGCCCTCAGAAGACACCGCTATTTTACCGACCCTAAGCTTGCTGAAGGACGTGATTCGGGCCAGTCGCTCAAGCCTGGCTGCTTCCCAGACGTGCTGGTTGTGCAGCCAAAAGTTCTCACTGTGGCATCCTGGTAGCCCTTCGTTCTGGTCTCCGGACGAAATAAGGCGCAGCAGTTAACCGCCCGTACTCGAGTTAAATTCGTATGCATAAAAGTATTGTTGTGTACAGCCAAGAGATAGAATGTCAATGAGTTACCAACCCTGCAAGATTTTCATACCTCAGCTTGATTGTAAGCCTAATAATATACCTCTCGGCCACGTTGAACAGCGTGCTAACGCACCGGTCGGCAGTATAACGAACACACCCAGAAAACAGAGAATGCTGTTTGTTTATTTCATAATTATAGTTATTTGGGGGAGGTGGGATGTGAAGAAAAAAGAAAACGAAGACGTCGAACTCCTCAATTTTTCAGCCCTATGACGACGAGGAGTCGTTAGAATTCAGATATGGTGTGTCTCCTTGTGGCAGAGCCAGTCGATGACGTTAAAGGGCTGCCAGGTATGACACCCTAACCAGACACATTATAACAGCACCATTTCTAAATGGTACCCGGATCCCGGATCTCCCGACCTCGAGGCCGACGCTCTAACCGTCAAGCCACCGAGGCGGTCCTAACCACATCTGTCCTGTATAGCATGTTAAGAAGCTATAGAGAAAAGAAACACTGGTTGATGGTTTAATAGGCCATGTTCAAGTCTTCTTCACTTACACGTTGGTAGTGAGTCTCGTGGGTGATGCCTGGGGTGTAGTGGGGTTGAGAGGTGGGGCGCCATGGTGCGCTGGGTAAAACGTTTCACAACGTGACTGCATGACGACTTTTCCTATTTGTGACGTCATATTGGTGGTATACAAAGTTGTATTCATCGAAGGTAAAGGCTGCAAACCACCGTACGATCGTGGTCGACAGCATAAATAATTTATTTATTTATTCATTTGATTGGTGGTTTACGCCGTACTCAAGAATATATCACTTTTTCGACTGCGGTCTGTATTACTGTAGGAGGAAACCGAGCAGAGCCCGATGGATACCCTCTCGACAGCATATTGTCAGCACAGTATTTACTAACAGCGAGAGCAAGAGAGCCGTAATTTCTTTATGAAATCTGAAAGGCTGAAGCATTGAGAATAAAACCAGAGTAGCGACGACGGTATGATGGCTGAGGAAATGTTCACACACACATAATCGGTGAAATCCGGCCTCTTGTGAATTGACCTCACTTAGGGTTTTATTCCAACTGTTTATGCAAATGGTTAATTAGTAGCCACTTGCACATCTTTTATCGCCATAGTTTATATCAAGATTTAGGTTAAACATTCCAGTGATGTTAATTGTATTAGACGTGACTGGCCTAGATTTACTCAAAAAATGCTGTGTTGTCGTCACAATTGAAGACAGCACGATGTCCGAAAACTTAATTAGGTAATGAAATATACAGTGATGTCAGTTTGCAGTTTATTACACGTAACTGGTGTGTAATTCCGCTACATCCTGTTTGTCGTAACATTTAATAAACAACCACATCAAGACAAGGACCCGGATTTAGCCCGTACCACGTGCGCTCTGAGATCAGGAATCGATTTCCTCAGCGCCGGAATTATATCCTGTTTAAAGGAAAGAAACGCAATCAGGTCAGGACGACCTACCACGTGAACATAGTATAGTTCTCCACACCACAACAGGAAAATAATCCCTTCAACTCTGCCATCCCGGCAATATTATGTTCACTTGTAATGACCTCATTTACTCTGCTGTAAGATTGCATTTTGTCCCTTCGATAATCATTAATTAAAGGGAAGACCTCGTAAAAATCAACTTAGATTGAGTGAAAAGGGCATTGAAAAATCGGCCTGAAAATATCTTCACTGAATTTTTTAGATATTTTTTGACTAAAATAAACGCATTCAAATAGTTTGATAGTACGGTGAGTTTTAGGCACCATATTGATAATGTGGTTTAGCAGTGACGTCACACAATATTTTGTATACCTTTATATTTAGCTCTGAATGTTGTTCTTGCGAAGAGTATTCCTGTAATGTTTGCCGGTGTATGGAAGCGCTGATATGACATTAGATTTCTGTTTTAATGCCATAGAAAAGTCATTGTGACGTCACAGGTGAACCACATCATGAATATACTCCATTAAACCCACCATACAATCAAAACATTCGAATACATTTATTTTTATGAAAAAGATCTAAAAAATTCAGTGATGGTATTTTCAGACACAGTTTTTAATGGTCTTTTCACTCACCCTAAGTTCATTTTCACGAGGTCTTTCCTTTAAATATCTTTGATGTTTTTAACATGATGTGTTTCTTCCTTGTGGATTTGCAGTAAGATCATTTTTGTAGGAAATGGCTCTTTCAGCACACCTGAGGTGTCAGGTCAGACGGCATACGACCGCACTACTGGTTAATGCCGATTACTGGTCACATTTAAAATAACATGGTGTCATTTCTGCAACCGAATAATGGCCAGGTAAACTTCCGGAGAAAAGGATGATTTTTTTTTTGCCCCCATCGCTACATGCCATCGATCTTTCATTCATTGTCCCCGAGCTCTACCCCATGGCTCTTTCATTCAATGCCCTCATTGTTCGGCCCGATGACTTTCATTCATTCCCCCATTGCTCCATCCCATCGCCGTTTCATTGAACCATCGCTTCTTCCCATCGCCGTTTCATTCATCGCCCCATTTGCTCTATCCCTTCACCCTTTCACTGAACATTGTTCCATCACATCGCCCTTTCATCTATTGTCCCATCGATATTTCATTCGGGGCCACATCGTTGCACATTATTCCATTACCATAAAATTTCGTTGCTCTTTCGTTCATCACTCAATCACTCAGTCACCCTCTTTCCATCCCCCATAGGATATCATTCCATCGCCCCGATATACCGCTCCATGGCTGAATCGTTCGTCATTCCCTTATAACGCTCCATGGTTCCATAGTTCATCGAGCCATCGCTCCACACTGCAAAAACAAATGGTGTAGTTTGGTGTAGGCAGTCTTATAATTAGTAATTTTTGCTGTATATTTACACGTTGCTGTAGAAAAAAAGTTATCTTTAATTACCAGATATTCACCTGTTTAGTAATACCTCTTTTATGTGAAGAATTACATTGGTTACGGGCAATACATCTGTAAATTTACAGGTGTGATGAACATTTGCACCATATCTCATAATCCTACAGGAAAGAGTGTAAACTAACACAAAAAATTGCAGCATTATTTTTACACTTGAATTCACTGTTCCGGGGTACATGAATTTCTGTTGTAAAATTACATTTTTTTTTTGCAGTGCATTCAATAGGTCTGTTATTCCATGGATACGTTGCTCATCACTCCCTAGTTTCATACATCGTAACCATTGTTCCATCATTCAGTTACATTGCCCAAATGCCTAAGTATGAAGATGGAGCAATATCTATTCTCTGGCATCATATCTCACAGGGCATTTCTGTGTCAGAGAAGAAAATTCTGCGAAACTTGTCAGAGGCGATAACAGGGCTGTTTACTAAGTTGCGTACGAAATTCAACGTAACCTTCTCACCTCGGCCAAGTCTCACATCCGGTTTTCCCAGAATGCTCCAGTAGGAGGTTAACGGATGTAACTAGCACTTTGGTTTCAGGCAAGTCAGCAGATACAGCAGAGTATTTGCTGGGAGCCGACAGGTCTCACGAGACGGGCCACAGTTTAGTGGGGTCACCTGTATATGGGCATTAGGACAGGTGATTCAACACACGATAAGCAAACTTTACCTAAGTAGTTAACTCACGTCATTTAAATTATGTAAACATAGGGGCACGTGCGTAGTATTGATTTCATTTACTTTAGAAATTCGATACACGTATATGTATATGATGCTAATTTGAAGCACACTCACAGCTTTGTGAACTGAACAAAGTCGAGGATGTGGTTGACGATCGCTCTACTGATTGGATCAGGTTCGTATATTTCTGCAAATCACCAATATAAATAGAGAAAATACATCTAATCCCTAATTAAGTTTGGCCGGCCATTACACTGTTGTATTACATAAGTACTACGTTATTAGTTTAGTTCACGCAACGTTATGATCCCATGGCTCTCACCAATGCGTTCGTTGTGAGTTCAACTCCAACACAAGCTGGCTTCCTCTCCGACCGTACGTGGGAATGTCTTCCAGTAAACTGCGGATGTCCGTGGGTTTCCCACGGGCTCTGCCCGGTTTCCTCCTACCATAAAGTTGGCTGCCGTGGTGTAAGTGAAATATTCTTGAGTACGGCGTAAAGCACCAATCAAATAAATAAATCAAGTTATCAGTTTGCCCACACATCGGTACGACAAAGGCAGGGATAAACAGCAGACAACATACACAGCCTAGGTTTACCTTAGTAAGGAAAGCCTTCCGATCCACTGCATTTATTTAAATATAACGTGTGTCATATACGGGGGAGTTCACCAGTGACTTTGCCAGTGGGTACTTCAGTTTGATCCTCACATGAAAATGGCCACCATCATGTAAGTCAAATATTCGTGAGTGTAGCAAGAACACCGCCCACCATCTTTTGTGTTGCAAATCTGTCAGTCGCTTCATTGTTGAAATGCCTAACAGCCACAGCACCGCTCGTTTTTCATCGCTGGTCCTGAAAAAAATCATGATATGATCTTCAACACCGACATTTTAATGGTAGCCATACGTTACGACGGAGTCCTAGTTTATGCTTTGTTTTCGTTTTGTTTTTTGTTGTTGTCGTTGTTTTGTTGGAGCGTTGGGTGGGGGCAAATCTCTCTTTAAAAGTACGTACCATGTGGTGTAGCCAGTTAAAGCCATCCCTGGCTTTTCAAACGGAACTAGGCGAACTAACAGTGTAGAGGGACCCCCATTGAAAGTTGTCCTATTTGTTTGTAAATAGCGCAAGACCAACCTGTTATTAAAGCTAGCTATGTATTAGCTATGTAGGTAGCTAAGTTCATGTAATGTACAAATTAATTTGGCCTATTTTAGAATGCACATTGTGATGGCGCGGCTAACGAAAAAGCTGGAGGGAAATTAGAAATCCCTTTTTGAGCGTGTGACACATATGGGGAAATCAAGCGTTTATTTGTGCTTTCAAATTAGTCGTACTATTATTTCCCAACTGAGAAAATACACTTATGGAATGAACAGTAGCACTGGGGTAACACGCTGTGTCTTGATGTTGGAAAACGAAAAGGGAATTCCATCACAGGTATCGTACACCGAGCTCTGCCTGGTTTCCTTCCACCATAATTCTGTCCGCCGTCGTATTTAAATAAATAATAAATAAATAAATCAAACCTGACGTCACAATCCTACATGGCGGTAAGTAAGCAAGTTTTGTTGTTCGCACTAGCTACGTTTACAAAACTGATATAAATCGAGCATGTAAAATGGCGCATGTGCTGTCGAGAAGTACGACCACCCGCGCCAGGCATCCATGGTGTTGGTCTATTTCTGAACTATGGTAATGTCTCATTAAGGTATTGTATTTCAGGATGTCTGGCTGGGGCCCAGCACAACACGAACTGTTACCCCGGGCGTCACGTGATCGTGCACCTGTTTGAGTGGAGGTGGGCCGACATAGCGACCGAGTGCGAGCGGTTCTTGGGCCCCAGGGGTTACTGTGGGGTGCAGGTAGGACAATAACACAATCTATATTTCATTTATTCCATTGGAGTTTTACACCGTAATCAAGAATATTTCAGTTGTACGACGTCGGTCAGCATTATTGTGGGAGGAAACCGGGTAGATCCTTTGGGATACCAACGACTATCAGCAGGTTGCTGGCGAACTTTCCCACATACTGCCGGAGAGGAACCCAGCATGAACTGGACTTGAACTCACAACGCAATGAAGTAGTTAACCAAATCAGTAATCAATGAACATTAAATCGATTAATATATTAACCGAACAACAACAACAACTAAAAAAATGTAAATCAAGCAACACGTCGACAAATTCACAACACAGGCGTTATATATACAAAATCACAGATTAGCCCCTCAATACCACAATCAGTGGTCTAATTTAAGGATTAATTACACAGGGTCTGTAGAAAACTGATGGATGGGGAAGATTTCGAGAAGAATATTTTTAAGGCGTTCTGCATTAAACTTATGTAAAGAATTATGAACCCGATCTGTGTCGTCCATGCGGAAATTTATACAGGCAGGCGGACATGACATCCAACACCAAACACATAGCGAAAACAATATCTCAGAATAACAACCAGATTTTCCCACACTCATGGATAAACATAGCAGCATTTGTAGGCGGATGAAATCTTTTTCTAAATATCATGAAAATCTGAGGCATTATATTTTTGTTTTAGCTCCGTCTTATTGAGAATTTGTCACTTATTCACCTTAGGGTTGGAGGAAACCTGGAGCTGCACTTACAGGGCCCGGATTGGTGGTGGGCTTCAGGGTCATTACGCTGCGCAAGCGCGCTAAACCCCTTGGCCACGGAGGCCCCGAATCGATTGTAAACAACAGTATTAGTCCAGCTTTGTATACATTGAGAGAGTGATGGAGCCATGCACCAACAATTCGGCTAACAAATGCTCATCATCAACCACAATTTACAAAAACTCTCTCTGGAAAGATTATAATACCATAAGGAAAGAAGAAAAACAAACCTAGATGACATTTTTCAGACTTTTCGTCGGATTCCCTTGGCCATTCATATTACATTGCATTTTCCGAATATATTCAGACAACTGCTGGCTGCTTCTCTTTGGCTGAATCCATCCTTATTTTGTACTTTATACACTTCCTTAGTTCTTCCGGGGTGGATGATAAACGCTGTTTCGGAAACCCCCATTTTGGTAGACGCCTGCAATACGAGTGTCGGTTGATACGCCCAGTACTTGATTGGTTGCAATTTTTAGAATGACGTTATTGGCCACGCCTTCTCCCTTGTTACAGATCTCACCTCCTAATGAACACCGGATAATCCCTGAGATCAACCGGGACGTCGAGTTTAACCGGTACACGCCTATAACCCGGCCCTGGTACGAGAGGTATCAGCCCGTCAGCTACAAACTGAGCAGCAGGAGCGGCACTGAGCGGGAACTCAGGGACATGATCAGACGCTGTCATGACGTCAACGTCAGGTACGTGACATCACATGAGCGGTAGCGTAAGCCGACGTCAGGTAAGTGACATCAAACAAACGTTAGACAAAGCCAATGTCGGATACCTCACATCAAATGAAGGGTAGAATAAGCAAAAGTAAGTCACGTAAAATCAAGTGAGCGGTGGATTACGCCAACGTCAGGCTGCTGACATCAAATGAACACCAACGTCAGGTATGTGACATCACATAAATGGTAGAGAACGTCAACGCTAGGTAAGCAATAAGCTCTAACAGATACACTTCTGCAGCGTCAAGTACACTACGTCAGCGTCAAGGGCGGACTTCACAAAGCTGTCGCTACATTACGCCAAGCGATGAGCCAAAATATAGCCCGACTGTTTCACCACCTTTTGCTTACACTTCTTTGTTAAAGCCATACTCAAGAATTTTTATCCTATATTACATTATTTCGCCGTGGAACAGGCATTACCAGTTAGACAAGCTCATCAATCTAGCGGTTGTTTCTTCTGTAAGATTTCTGTTCGGTCTCATTTCCATGAACATGGCTACTTTAATATACATGTACGTATTATGTGGAGCACTCCAGAATATGGGGTCAAATAGCTACAATGCAAATTGAGTTGGATGACTTTGCTTTGACGTTCTCAGAATCTACGTGGACGCTGTCATCAATCACATGGCCGGTCAGAACGCCTACGGAACCGGAAGTGCTGGAAGTATTTGGAACTCTGCGTCTCTCAGTTTTCCCGCCGTGCCTTTCTCAGAGCACGACTTCCACGGCGACTGCGGTATTGACAACTACGGTGACGCTTACCAGGTACAAAACTGTCGGCTGGTCGGACTAGTTGACCTTGACCTTGGTAAAGATTACGTCCGAGGGAAAATCGCAGATTACCTAAACAATCTGACGTCCATGGGCGTGGCCGGCTTTCGTCTCGACGCTACGAAACATATGCATCGGAACGATTTGATGGCAATTCGAGCTAAACTACACAACTTGAACACGACCTACTTCCCGGAGGATAGCAAGCCGTTTATATTCCAGGAGGTTATCGACATGGGAGGAGAGAGTATTTCTTCCAGTCAGTACGTTGGTGTGGGGCGCGTGACGGAGTTTAAATATGGCAAGGAGCTTTCGCGGTTCTTTCGCGGCAACGATCTACTCAAGCACTTGTCCAGCTTCGGGGAGTCTTGGGGCATGGTGCATTCCAACAACGCCGTCGTGTTCGTTGATAACCATGACAACCAACGAGGTCACGGAGGCGGGGGCAACATTCTGACCTTCAGAGATTCACGCCTTTATAAAATGGCCAACGCCTTCATGTTGGCCTGGCCGTACGGCTTCACCAGGGTGATGAGCAGTTTCGCCTGGCCTACATACTGGGAGAACGGGAAAGACAAGAACGACTGGATCGGGCCGCCGGCCTCTGGGAACAGCGTTCGAAACACCTTGCCAGTGACTATCACCACGCAGGGAACGTGCGGGGGGGACTGGGTCTGTGAACATCGTTGGCGTCAGATCGCCAACATGGTCGCCTTCCGAAACGAGGTGACGGGCGAAAACGTTCAGAACTGGTGGGACAATGGCGCGAACCAGGTGGCATTTGGGAGAGGCGATAAAGGCTTCCTGGCCATTAACAACGACGGTTTCTGCATGGTGGCCGAACTGGACACAGGACTCCCAGGGGGTACTTATTGTGACGTCATATCCGGTGAATTCAGAAGAACGCATTGTACTGGAAGAGTGGTGCGTGTAGGGCATGATGGGAAAGCTTTGATCGATGTGGCAAACTGGTTGGCGGATCCGATGTTAGCCATTCATGCAGGTGAGTAAATCACGTGTCAAGTTACAACTGAATTTACTTTTTGATTTCTGAGACTCTTGCCGACAACGTCCTCTCCGTTGGTACGTGGTAGAGTGTCAGCAACATGCTGTCTTCATCTGTTTTCCCCAAGCTCAGTCGAGTTCCTCCCATCATGTTACTGGCCGCCGTCGTATAAGTCCAATGTCCTTAAGTAAGTCGTAACACCCCTATGAGACATGTTCATATAGTCACATCAGGCGACACAGGTCCGTGAATATCTGAGTTCATTTCGCTGTATTTTAAGCCATCAGATCGTGTGTTTAACTGCTGCTGTGTACATGGTTGGTTGGTCAACCTGACGAAAGGCAGTGGTATAATCCAGCCACTCCCAAGACCCTAACAGGTATCAAACCAAAAAAAACAAACAAAAAAACCCCTATTTGTTGACATCCAACAACTCTGACTCCACAAGACCACTTGCTACGTGAGCAAATTTGATTCCGTCGATATATCGTATAGTTTATCTAACAGCTGGTTACACGGCGCGACCGCCCTGGCTCTGTCGCTGTTGTACAGTTAGTAAAGCATGTCGAAGTTTTGTGTATTTTCTTTTAATTTAATCCGTGTTCAGGTTCCCGGATTAGTGACTCTGTCAGCCATGGCACTGAGTTCGCGGCCCCTGATATCAGACGCACAGTGATCCTTATGGAGAAGGAGACATCGGGACAGGATCTCTTCCTGAGGGGTGGGGTCGATCACGCCAGACGTCCAGGTAAATATAAGGTTACACTGTCACTCTGGCCCTGATCTCGAGATACTGCATGTACACGAGATTCTACGATGACAAACTTTGTATGGTGTAATTTTCTGGTGAACAGACTGTAAAGAAAGACGATAAAAAAGGACAAATGTCGCTAAAAGAAACTCTCAGTTTTAAGTGGTTGAAGGTCCGCCAGCAACCTTCTGATGGTTATGGATTTCCCCGGGGTTCTGCCCGGCTTTCCTCCCACCTTAATGCTAATCGTCGTCTGGTAAGTGAAATATCCTTGTGTACGGCGTAAAACATCATTCAAATCAATCAATCAATCAATAAATCAATAAATAAAGTGTTTGATTGGTTTCTCAATGACAGATCGCAGTACAAGCACACTGCTTTCTGCTCTGGAGCTGCGCGGTAGGTGTACTACCTCAGTGTTTTGTCAGCACACACACACTTAAAAGTTGTGACATACCTCAGAAAAGAACAAAGTACGTAGCTTAGGGCCTTTTGGTAAAGAGCGGGAATGGGTTTAATGAGCTCCCCATTATCGGCGGTAAGGTTCTGCTGACGGGTAACGCAGCATTTAAGACCTCAGTTCCTCACAGAAATCGTAAATCGTAAATAAGATTGAGCATAATTAGTCTTAGATCACTCGTAAGTTGTAACTCAAACATAGGATTAAATCCCACATTTAGGCATTTAGTAACCCCCCCCCCCCCAAAAAAAAAAGTATTCAGGCAGCACAGTATAGTGACTAATGCCAAAAGGCGAAAGTTTTTACCCTGGGCTCGATTCCATAAAGCTATTTCTGACTTAAGTAAAAATTTAAAACTTCCTCACAGTGCTAAGCTTTTGGTACTGGAAGTTGAAATTTTGACACATTTGTCCTAACACAGCATTTATAAGGCAGTCAAAATTTCTAGTTTTTGCACCTGAAAATAAGCTCTAAAAATCACAATTTAGATTTTCACTTAAGCCGCTGAAATCGCTGTTCTAGAGCTAAGTCCTCTGCAGGACATTTTGCCCAATACCATCATGATGACGAATTTTTTTCCCACGTCTGTGTTCTCTCTGCAGTCTGCAAGCAGAACCCGGCTATGTGCACGATTCCAGTGATGTACCGAGCTATCGGAACGGGCAACCATTACCAGAAATATATTGACTGGTGTGTTGGGGACAAAACACTGGACTGGGAAGGTGCAGAACCTGGACAGGGCAAATACGAGAACAAGTCTCCTCAGGGGTCCCCGCTGGTGTGGACAACAAACGACGTCACCAGCGCGGCCTACCAAAGCGTGAACCGGTGAGTTTGCAATGATCTTCAATGCCGGCATGTTAGATTGAACTTTAATATACGTATTAGGCAGTAACAAAATCTACTTACACACGCAGATCATGATCTTACGTGACAGGCAGCTGAACTGTCTCAAGGACACATTCCAGATCAATGATTTCACGTGCTCTACATAGGCTATTTTGACTGGATATTTCAATGCATCAAATGACCGTTGAACCAAAATACGCACGACGTTTTCATGGATTGCCGTATTTATAGTTATGGCGGTATTTATGAGCGATCTAATGATGACATGGACTGCACTGTTTGTTGCCATGGTGCAAAAATTTCTGGTGCTTGATGTTCACATTGATATCTCTTTTATACATGTAGTTATTGCGATAATTATTGACGACTTGATGTTGAATTGGATCATTGCTGTTCGTAGTTATGGCGCAAATGACAGGCTACTTGATGTTGACATGGATTGCTGTTTTGTAGTTATCACATAAATTACTGGTTGCTTGATGATGAGGTGGATTCCTTTATTTGTAGTTATGGCGCAGATTACTGGTTACTTGATGTTGACATGGATTGCTCTAAGACGGAAAACGGATGGTTTGAGGTGAAGGCTGTCGTGACGAATGCGAACGGGCCAGGGGTCACGTGGGAGAGTAATCTCATGCACAGTTCTGGAAATCCCACGGGATCTGCCAGGGAGACCCTCACAGCCTGCTCGATCAATCATATTGTAAAGTGCGGCAAAATAAATGTGTTGAAATTCGGAAGTCCTGACATCCAAATCAACAATTTCAGCACGCTGTCTTAAACAAAACTGTAAATAAAGAAAGGAAATTAAAGGCAATGGAAAATATACATCAGTTACAAATAGTACAATTTTATTATTTCAAGCATGTTTTATGGCAATCTGCACATAACAAAGTATTTTTTAACAAAGTGTAGTACGCTTAGCATGTCATCCAATATTTATATATTGATTTTCTTTATAAAATGGCATTTAACGCTATGTTCTGTTCACTTGTACGACGGTAGCCATGTTTATGGTTGAGTATATGCGCAATACCAGAAATATACCACGGCTCTTTGACCATTACGTGCCAAACCTTCTTACTTAAAGTCACAGTCAAGCAAGTTAGAGCTTCTTGCCGTTCTGTTTGAAGGACAATATCACACAGAGTCATGTAAAATCATTCTCGCACGCGTTTAGGGTCACTTAAACGTCTACAGGTGGAATGCCAAAAAATAGTATGAAGCAAGAAGAGTGTTGTGTGGAAGTTTCAAGAGAGGGCACAATGGCTAAACACAAGTCCAATATTGCAAACTGTGTGCCAAAGCACTTTTTCCGACATTCATTTGCATATTTTCTCTTTAGACTCAAAACATAATTTAGATATACCGATCTCAGTTTACCACATCGACACTCACAGTGACGAGAAGATGGCAAAATGGTACACATTCTCATTTACATGTTTGACCAATGGGCTGGCCGCGGTGATTGGTAAATTCAAATGACCAGCCAATCACAAGCTCAGGGTCACCAATGGGAAGGAGACTTACAATGAGAAAAACACCGGCGACACAGTCAAACTGTTCATGATTGGTTAACTTCAACGTTCAGGGGAAGTTTGAAAATCCCTGCGCACGCTCTAAAGCCATAGACAACCAGACTATAGTGTAACAACATATGAATCTACAGCGTATTATGATAAACTCAAAGCACACAAATTCTAGCCAAAACAAGTAAACATGTAGGGCAGGTCCCGCTTTTCGCACGTGTATAAAAGCAACATATTACTTGGAAGATATTTATTTATTTTATTTCTATTTAACACTTTATCCGATTGGTGTTTTACACCGTACTCAAGAATATTTCACCTATAGGACGGCGACCACCATTATGGGGTGAGAAATCGGACAGAGCCCCGGTGAAAACCTACGACCATCAGCAGGTTACTGGCCGACTTCCCACGCACGACCGGTGAGGAGGCCAGCTTGAGCTAGGCTTGAATTCACAGCGAACGCAGTGGTGAGAGGCTCCTGTGCCATTATGCTGCACTTAGAAGATATTTATTTATTTATTTACCCTATTGGTGATTACGCCGTACGCAAAAATATTTCACATCACATTGGTGACAGGCTCCTGAACCACTACGTTGCACTTAGAAGACATTCATATATTTATTTGTTTGATTGTTGTTTTACTCCGTACTCAAGAATACTTCACAGGACGGTGACCAGCATTACGATACGAGAAAATCGAACAGGGCCCGTGGAAAACCCACGACCATCTGCAATATCATTTCCGACCTTCTCACATACGACCGGAGAGGAAGCCAGCATGAGCTGGACTTGGAACTCACAGCAACCGCAATGGTGAGAGGCTCCTGGGTCATTATGTTGCACTATATAATTATATAAATACACGGAGGGCATATAAAATGACATGGGTACAAAAGATCAATGAACAGATACATTTGAGACAGTGGTAAAAACATCTATAAATCGAGCTATGAGCTCGATCTCAAGGGCTACAAACAGTCTCATCACGCATATGTGTAAGAAATGGAATAACATTCTCAACTTTCTACATCATTGTATTCCACCTACAATTTCGTCCTTTCGTTCTCATCTGCGATATATGCACATTACCCGTGTGTACCTTACTAGAAATGGTTACACATTGCATGATTTGACACTGTTTTTGACACTTTACCTGATGATGGGCAAAGTATTCTCCGAAAGCTAGTAATATAGGATCATGTTGTATAAAGCATGTTTTGTCGCATTATTTCACGACTTTGACACTATGCACACGATTTGAAACTACGTACATGATTTGAAACTATGTACATGATTTGGAACTATGCACATGATTTGAAGCTATGTGTATAATTTGAAACTATGTGTATGATTTGACACCGTGCATGCTTTGACACCGTGCATGCTTTGACACTGTGCATGCTTTGAAACTATGTACATGATTTGAAACTATGTGCATGATTTGAAACTATGTGCATGCTTTGAAACTCTGCCCATGCTTTGAAACTACGTGCATGATTTGAAAATTGTGTATCATTTTAACACGATAAATAAGATATACAGTGGCATTGTCCTCTTTTCGTATGAGTTTAGACACAAGCATAACTGAACATTCATTTCCACTCATGTTTTTGAAACAGACTTTGTACACAAATATCTAATTTTGAGCATTTTTAAGTACCACTCTTTGCTGTAACTACACTAAACATGGCCTATTTTGACCGAGAATAATCGCTAGAAAATTTTTTTTAAAATATTAAACAAACTACTCAAAGCAAGCAAGCCCTGGAACAAAATTATAAACGCTATTCGAAATCTCTTCCGATATATTTAGGAACGTGAAAGATAACAACTACACCTCTGATTGTAAGATATACATTAAGGGAGGTCAAGGATAAGTTACACTTCCGACTGACCCATATCACCGCCTTTTCGCCCACCGTAGTTGAGAAAAGAACTAGCTTCGCTGAACTTCGTCTTCTTGTCAGGATCATCACTGAAGAGAAGAGAAACAAGATTTAATTACCGGTACTAACCAAAATCTACCAGGAACCTGCTGATAGTCGTGGGTGTCCTCCAGGCGCTGCCCGATTTCCTCCAACCATAATGCTGACAGCCGTCGTATAAGAGAAATATTCTTGAGTACGACGTAAAAAACCAATCAGATAAATAAATAAAATTATTATCTATAGGTTTCACTTTTATTTTCATCCATGTACTTATTCCTTGGGCAGATCTGACTAGCTTCCTTACACCAGAAACCCGGTCAGAAAGCTGCTTTAAACAGTGAACCTAAACCGGGAGTAGGTCTAACGGGGCTGTTCTAAGCAGTGTGCCGACACCCTGAGCAGGTCTAAGCGGTGTTCTAACTAGTACACTTACACTCTAGTCACATCTTGGAAGCCAATGTCAGCCAGCTCTTTCTCGGGATCGTGACCTGCTTTACGTTCTTTCTCATCCACTAAGAAAAAAGACAAAGAAATTATCTTCTTGAGACAAATTTGCTAAAAAGTTATTTCCTTACAAAGGGTCTACATCAGTAGAGTGGATGATAGCGTCATGTTGCTGAAATAAACTTAGGGCTAGCAAAAACTTCAAAACTTACGGCCTCCTTTACCCAGTGGTTAGCGTTGTAGCGCAGCACAATGACCAAGGAGTCTCTCCCGAATGTGGTTGCTCTGAGTTCAAGGAGGGGAAGGGGATTTGTTTTTAATGGCGTTTTCCGTCCCACCGGGACGACGCACGCCAACTGTGAGTTCAAGTTCAGCTCATTCTGATTTATACTCTCCGGTCGTCGGTAGGAATATCTTCCACCAATTTGCCGATGTTCATGTACTTCCCCAGGGCTAGGCCCTGTTTCTTCCCACCATAATCATAGCGGCCGTCATATGAGTGAAATATTCTAGAGTACGGCTTAAAAACATCAGTCGATTTAATGAATAGATTAACGTCAGAACCCCCCCCCCCCCCCCGCTGAATGATTTACGATGAGAATTATATTTGGACACAAAGGATAAAGTGTAAGGAGTCATGACAAAGAAAAGTGTCATGACAAACTAAAGTGTCATGACAAAGTAAAATAAAGTGTCATGACAAACTAGAGTGTCATGATAAAGTAAAGTGTCATGACAAACTAAAGTGTCATGATAAAGTAAAGTGTCATGACAAAGCAAAGTGTCATGATAAAAACAACGAGCAGGGAGTGTGACACAATTCTATCGATGGATTTAACAGCCTTGTATGTATGACTTTCAGAAGCAGTCGTTTGATATTTCCTAGTTTGTTGCTTTCAGAAATCGGACTGGCTCAGATTTAATTTAAATAGGAAGTACTTTAATCCATATGACACCGAATACCAAAAACTGAATGTCTGTTTGAGCCCGGGTGGTTTCCATCGTTTTGGTGTCACTGAATCAGGCCAATATCATTCCGCTGCCATGCAAAATGAAAATTTGATCTGAGCAGTTCAAGTTCCGTAAGCAACGAAGTTACCCCAGTCCTATGGGTAAGGTGATTACGGCTATTGTGCTTACGTCATTCCAAATTTTCCGATTGTAGTTAGCTGCATGGAAACCAGAAATTTGATGAAAATATCTCCAGTTTAAATAGGAATCGATTTCACCTCAATATGAATCTGTGGAGCAAATATGAAATCCTAATCTGAGGAGGTTTAACTTCTATTGGTGAAACGTCCTTGGAATTTGTTTTCCGAACGCCATGGAAACCAGAAATTTAATTGAAATATCCCGAGCTTAAATAAGGCACTACAGCATATCTTTCAATATGAACCTATATAACAAATATGAAATCTCTATCTGAAGCGGGTTAAGCTTCTGATGGGATCGCCTGGCTAAAAAGAAATCAACAGTTTTTTTAGCATGATAAGGAGACATTTTATCGAAATGGCCATTGTAAAAAATATATTTCCTTCAGTATAAACCTGCACTATGAATATGAAGTCTGTACTTGCATAGGTCTGATTTGCGTGGCGCTCATCTCCTTGAAACGTTGCTATTTCGAGTCGATTGCCATTGGATTCTGACGAAAACAGCCAGAGTATAAACATAATTGTAAACCTAGTCACCTCAGCATGAACCTGAATATGAAATATGAATTATTTATCTGCAGGGCTTGCAAATATACGACGATAACGTCATTCATACGAACAGACGGACGAACGCATATTCTGACGTCGTTAGCACTTTATGCACAACGTTCTGATGGGATGAAAAGAAGCGTGTTTAATCTCATTTAGGATTAAGGGCGCGAGTGATGGCGAATTTAAAACCGCCTTGGGTATTTTAACCTCTGCTGGTGCTGTTCAGTAAATTAAAGAGCCCTAGGTAGGTTATGGCTTGTGCTGGTGGGATATTTCCTGTGCTACTTCACACACGCTCCATATGGAATCTGTACCATCTGGTAACCATCAGTTAGGTTTGTTGAAAGTTACCATCTTGAATCTTTACAGACATTACGATCTCTGTCACTGACTGGAGGTTACCATCCAAAACCTTTCACTAGTTGCATTCTGGAAACTTTTAACTGACAATACACAATAAGTTAGAGAACTCTGGGTGGGCCATGTAATTCAGCCTTGACTGCTGATTATCATCTGTAACTCCCCCTGCTAGTTACGTGTAACATCTGGAACCTTTACTGTGGAGTACCATCTTGAACCTTTACTGCTAGTTAACATGTAAACCTTTACTGGTGGTTAATATCTGGAACCTTTAGTGTTGCTTACCGTATGGGGCCTTCACTCTTGGTTACCATCTGGAACCTTTACCGATGGTGTACAATAAATTACAGGACATTCATGGAACCTGTTCCAGTATACACATGAAGGTTCTATCCAGCAAATACGTCTGGCACTCAGCGACTTACCCGGGTAGGTTTCGCCACGGTTCCGGTATAGAAAACAGCAGATGAGGACAATGATGAGGATAAGCACGATAACAGCAACGATGATGGCAATCCACCACAGATCCAGAGGAGACCCACCTTTGACTGTTGAAGAGGACAAATTCTACATGTAAATTAGAACCACCTGGACAAAACAGAGAGAGAGAGAGAGAGAGAAAGCAAGAAAAATGGCCATCTGATTGAAAATGTCAACATGAATATTTGAGTTAAAGTAAGAACTTTGCATTCATTAATCAGCAGCAGGGGGTCGGTGACGTCTTCAAATGTTGATGTATGAAGATTGGATTTGACAGGGCCATCCGCATCAGAGGTATAACAACAACGCAGGGACAAGAAGCTGAGCAACAAAACGCATGGAATAAGATGTGATAATCGTCGTATGAGTGGAGCGCTGATTGGTTAAACATACGGCCTCGTTTACAGGTAGGTCAGTCTGCACCATATCAAACCGGTGACTTATTTCCCGGTGAAGTTCTATCGGGAGGAAGGATTAGACATGACACAATGATTTGTATCTTTATTTCTTTACTTGATTGGTGTTTTACGCCGTATTCCTGTATATTTCACTTACACAACAGCTGCCAGCATTATGCTGGGATGAAACCGGACAGAGCCCGGGGGAGCCCAAGAGTATCCGCAGGTTGCTGGCGGTCCTTCCCACGTACAGCCCGAGAGGAAGTCAGCATGAGCTCGACTTGAGCTCACAGCGACCGCATTGGTGAGAGGCACCATTGTCATTACGCCGCGCTGGCGCGGTAATCCCCTCGATCACGAATGACATATTTCAAGCTGTTCATATGTTAAGCTGCCGCACTTTTTCTCTGGTCTGACAGCTTCTCATATGATGTTTTAAGCAATCCACAGATATATTTCAAGTATGCAAAGGAAACGTGATTAATGGTGGGAGGAACCTATCTCGGCAGGCATCTGGCAACCCTTCTGACGTCTAATCCCAACTCTGGGATCACCTCATTCATTTCGGGGGAAATTGAAATGTTCTTGATTATGGGGGTAAAACCTCCAAACAAAATAAATACAGGAATTATACCAAACATTGTACATGACTGATTCATGGCACTCACTTGGTTCCGTGTTGGAGATAAACGTGTGGACGACCACGTCGCCCTCGCCTTTCGGCAGCCCCATCGACACCAGGCAGCTGTAGTTACCCAGGACATTCTCAAACTCCTGTCCTCCCGTTAACTCTGTCGCGTTGACGATCAGGGTGTTTAGGGCATCCACGTAGACGGAGTCAGCGGGGTTTTTACTGACAGCCTGGCCATTCTTGGACCATCTATAGGTGAGCTGACTGTGATACAGAGGGTCGGCCAGCGCGAAAATGGGCACTTCCAGAAGGTCACCAGGCTTAACAGTATAATCTGGCTTGGGCTTCACATCCACAATAGTTCTGTCTGTTTTGCGAGAGTTACACAGAGTTTATATATTTAGCACCTTCCGAAAAGGAAGTTTTATATCTATAGTTATATAACTTATGGTGTTTATTTGTGTGACTCTCTGCCCGTTTGGCCCCGGTTCCACGAATTAATTAACGATTTTTAATTAATATTTTTGAGGATGTAAAGTACAAGCGAGATAAATACAAACAACATTTATTCATCAGTGTCACATTGTACAGAAATCGATAATATTTTTCCCTCACCTGAATCGGGACACACGTCTTCAAATTGCCTAAGTGGAGCTATTCATTCGCAAAGTTTACAATGAAATCTTGTTAAAACAAAATTCTCAACGCAAAACAATCCATATAGCCACGCAAGGCTCCTTGTGTACTAACAAAATAAATATGGAAGTCTGATGAACTCTATATAGTACGTAACCCCGTCATTTCATCGGTGCATGAGTTTCTGTAATTATTTTCTGTTTTCTTTTGATTGATAATAAAGCATAAGTACAATTTTTCAGAGACCAGTAATTATGACTGCATGTTGGTCTTTATGCCGAGATCTGAGGATCATGCACATTTTGGTATTTAGGTTGTTTTGAGCAGCTAAGATGGCTGCAATCCAGAGACACCACATGACGTTCCCACGTGCAGCATGGCGTATTATAATCAGGCCTAAGCAGTGTCAAATTGTCGTATGATTAAGCGATTGTTTCTATAATTGTCTTAGTTTGTTGCCATTATTAATAGTTTGTTTGAACATTTTATTCTTCAGACGTAAAATTATAAGAGCCATTCTGATAGTTTTGACAACTACTTTTGCAGCTCGAGAAACAGTGCTGTTAAACATGGTAATATTTTACCCGTGACGTCCAGGAAACTGTCCTGATAGCCATTGTTGTTACACAGGTTACTGTCTTACCTATGAGGTCCGAGAAAGCGTCTTTCAGCTGATAACCAATGTTGTTAGACATGTTAAAGTCTTACCTGACAATCGGGAAGGTATCCTTCAGTCGATAGCCAATGCTGTCAGACAGACTAATGTCTTACATATAACTTTCAGGAGAGCACGCTCAGCCCCTTGCCCAAAATTTGTTAGACATGTTAATGTATTACCTATGACATTCAGGAAAGCGTCCGCCAGTTGATAGCCAATGCTGTTAGATACATTACACTGAATATTCATGATATCGGAAGGTTTACGGGCTTCCGCGACGATGAGTTTTGTTCCGGATATTGTTATTTTTCCTGTGGTTCCAGCTGAAAGGGAAAGAAATAGAGAAGACAAAATTTCGAAACTTTTATGGGACGAGTTCAGGATTCTCTCCAATGAATGAGACAATTACAGTCTTTCAGTTTCGAGACGAAAAGTAGCGCCCTTAGGCCGACCTATCCAAATGGAAATTTTGATGAAGTCACATTTTGAACGCTGAATATATCCCTGGCTGTTTACTGTAGAAACCTATGGCGAGTGAATCAAATGTTCCTTTCAAGGCCCATCATAATGGCGTCACATTGAACACAGAGCGACGTTACAAAAGAAATCGATACAATGTAGCATTGCAGACGTTGCGCCACAACCAATGTTTGACAAAACAATGGCTCAAGGTCCAGATTCATACTACCACCACTTCATGAGATTAAAAAATATGACACTTTTCCATTCATCTTCACATAAATAGCCTCGTTAGTGAGGTAACAACGGACGAAATATTTGCTTCTCCTAGGCTAGTAAAATAATATAAAGAGGCTGTAACAGAAAGCTATGCCTACAACTCTTGCTATGAAGATCGACCCTTCTGCTTTCCTTGATACACGGGCCCACACGACCAAGGAGTTAGCGAGCTGGTGTAGCGCAATGTCCCTGTTTCAGCCCAGCTCACGCTGACCTCCTTTCCAGTCGTACGTGGGAAAGTCCGCCGGTAACTTGTGGACGGTCCTGGGTTTCCCCCAGGCTCTGTCGGTTTCCTGCTATCATACTGCTGGCCGCAGCGATATAAGTGAAATATTCCTAAATACGGTGTAAAACATCAATTTATAATCTGTCGTTCAGAGGGCGACCCAAACAGTTACATGGTCATCTTGTACCATCGTATAAGGACCTAGTGTAAATAATCACTTCACACACTCAATACTTTAATATTTCAAACGTATCATTCTGTATCTGATTAATCAAATCTGGACGCACGTGGCCCTACTGGACTGTAACCCTCACCGCTTAGAGGTTTGCCGTTCTGGTACCACTGCACTACTGGGTTGTCCGACTCTCCTACAGCCGACCTCGCCACACACCGGAACTCAGCCGAACTCCCAGCCGTGACAATCACTGATTTTAGCTTCTCCACCCAGATTGGTTCAGCTATGAGAAGACGAAAATAAAACAATTTGTTGTTAACATCCCCGAAAATAGAAAGAAGACCAAGACAGGTAATTTGGTAATAATCCAGACTTGAGCCTCAGGCTGCACTACCTCCTCTTTCAACAACTATTCTTCACACAGCTGAGCCAAGTGAATGTCATGTTGCTGTGGCAAAAAAGTGGAAGGATTTCGTGACCAGAAACAAATACTAATGACGTTTATGATAGCATTTCACACCCACAAAGAAGAGGTCAATGAAAACATTTTACATCCACAAATCGGAAGTTCATGAGAACACTTCACATTCACAAATTTGAAGTCGATGAGAATACTTCATATTCACACAATTGAGGTCGATGAGAACATTTCATATTCACACAGTTGAGGTCAATGGCAACATTTTACATCCAAACATTTGTTTTATTTCTTTATTTGATTGGTGTTTTACGTCGTACTCAAGAATATTTCACTTATGCGACATCGGCCAGCATTATGGTGGGAGGAAACCGGGCAGAGCCAGAGAAACCGACGACCATCCACAGGTTGCAAGCAGACCTTCCCACGTACGACCGGAGAGGAAGCCAGCATGAGCTGGACTTCAACTCACAGCAACGGCGTTGGTGGGAGGCTTCTGGGTCATTGAGCTGCGCTAACGCGCTAACCAACTGAGCCACGGAGGCCCCTCCACAAAGATGAGATCGATGAGAACATCCACAGGGAGGAGGTTGAAGAAAACCTTCCTCTTCCGCAAATGTGGACAAATCAGTAAAATTTCCCTTGTATAGTGTTTTGACAACATCCATTTATCGACAAGAAGTGTTTTGGGGGCTTTTACATTTCTTGTGCGCAACAATCTTTTCATCGTTACGCAGCATATTCTTGGAAATGTTTAATTCGCTTACACTTCACATCCACAAAGATGTTCTGAGGAGATTTCTGCCCTCCCTGTACAGCTGTGCAAGTGTACGTCCCTTCGTCCGCCTCGGTCACCCTTAAGATCTCCAACGTGTACTTGTCATCACTGATGACGTGGCGCCCCACAGGCAGCGACCCGCCAGTTTTTACCCATTCTATCTTGGGTAATGGGCTGAAAATAAGACGAAGTCCATTTGCAACGGTGAATAACTTCTTCTGCCATTGGCTTATATCCAGATGAAAAACACAGAAGATTTATAAGAGGAATTTTTAGACTTAATAAAAAAAACCCTCGGCATTGCTATTCAAACACACAAACAAAATACAAAGTCAACAGCAATAGTGACAAGCTGTGGCTCATAGAGGTCAACAATGGACCTGTGAAAGGTTTAAAGACGAACTCAAACATATTTCACTGAGATGGGTGACATTGAGATGTATAGGAAAGATGAAGAAACCAGCCGTGGCTCCTTATTAGGGTTCTGATAATCTTCTGTTCTGCATGTTTGGGAGAGATGTTCTTTTAAGTGTTCGAAAGCGGAGGAAACCTTCCTTGGGAGGTTGTTAGAAAAACCTGTGAGTTAAAATGGAAAGTCTATACAAGTTATATTTTTCTATAACAGTAAAAACAATTTGATGCTAAAATAAAAGTGATCCTGAAATCCCGACCTGATGTTTAAAGCGCGTAATTGTAAAGGTCAGTATTGGTACATCTTAATGCTGATGTAAAACTAGTTCTTTGCCCATTCTCACAAGATTCCGCCGTGCAAATGAACAGGTCAAGACTAGTAGCCTAAATTTAGAGATGTCGGGCCGAATGACCAACACTGGTTAACAAATATTTTCTGGATTTAGAGGGATTATGGAGTAAACCCGAGTGACAGCAATATAGCAGCCGGCCATCGCCGGGTGCCAGACAAGGCGGGGTGTTCGCGGTATACCACCGACCGTCGCCAGGCACCAGACAAACTGGAGGGGGCGCACTATACCACCGATCTTCGCCAGTCATCAGATAATCTGGAGTGCCTGGTATATACCACAGACCTTCGCCAGGCATCATACAAACCGGAGTGCCGAATATATACAACCGACCACAGCCAGGCACCAGACAAACTGGAGTGCCCTGTGTATACCGCCAACCCACGTCAGGCACAATTCAAACTGGAGTGCCTGACGTATAGTACAGGCATTTGCTTAAGCACGAGGCAAACTGGAGTGCCGGTGTACACCTCCGACAATTATCAAGCACCTGAAAAACTGGAGAGCCCAAAAAAATGCCTGATGGACAAAGCCTGGAATAACTCGACATATTAAGCACACTACTTACTATCCATCGGGAATGCACTGTAAGATGATTTTCTTCCCCAGTAATGCTACAGAGTTCTCGTTGTCCGTGTACCATATCACAGTAGGTTCTCTCGGGGCGGGAGTGACTGCAACACACATATGACGTAGATTTCTCTCACGGTTGTCTTCAGAATGCCTGCGAATACTTTCTTGAATGAGCGTTTAACGAAGCATCTGCAGTGTTATGGCGAGAATCCCTTCTCTTGCCACTTTGTTGCTTCTCAGTACAGCTGTTTCTGCATTATCAAGCTACATGAAACTGACGTGACATAATTTCTGGTAAAAACTGATAACCAAATGCAAACCTTTGTAGGTTTTGCAAACGTGTGTATGTCTTTTGTGATATCACATCCATTGGAATCCTTGGACAGAGTGACTGTCATCACCAGAGTTGTCTTCAGTTACATGGTAATTGGACTGGCAGGCAGTCTAGATCCATAAACAATTTCAAACTCATAGTTATTAAGCACCCAAACTTTTCAGCGCGCACTCATTGCTCACAATAATCACCTTAAATAATTTCATTCCATTCACTATGATGTCTGTTTTGTTTTCTGTTCCCTTTATATTCTTATAGTTTAGTGGCTGACATTCAATGTCTGAGCAATTACTCTCGCGGGTCTCCCCATGCCTCTGCCCGGTTTTCTCCCACACCTATCGCTGAAACAATTCTGAATGACCGTGATTGATCGATGTTTACTTTCCATTGGTTGAACCATTTGACCAATCATCGCAGTGTATTTTGTTCAGCCTTGTAATGTCTGTTTTTCTGTAAATGTATATACATGCGTGTTTGTTTTTTGTACAAATTACTTCTCATGAAGATGACAAGTAAAACTTAGTCGAAATATAGAGCATGTCAACCATGCGTTACAATTCTTTATTCCGGGTTTTTATGCTTTTGCACTTTGTTAAGTTAGTTGGTGGATCGAACAAAATTTTCTAGCCTTTTGTTTTTCAAATGAAATTTTGTGCCAAGGTTTAATCTTGACAAAATAATTCCGAAATGAATTTGGTGGTGGCGCAGATAGAATTCTAGACAATATTACAAAAAGGAGAATGTTTTTTTTTTCTAGTGTAGGAATTTCTACATTTGGTTGTGACGGAGGTCTCTTCTCGGATTTCAAATCCCCGACGTCAGGACGATGATTTTTCCACCTTGGTTCGATGTAAAACGTTGGATAAAATGACCAGAAAACTAGTTAATAGTCACATATAATAACATATCCAAATACAAATAAAAGCTAGAATGCCCCAGTGCCCGCTTTGTGCCTTCAGAAAAATTGATATGTTCAAGGCCATAACAAGACGCCAATAATTTTGTCCAAAAAGGACAAAACATTACCAAAATCGAAATTTTGTCTAATTTGATATTAAAGGCAATCCATAACAGATCTCGACGAACTCTTGTCTTAAAAAAATCCAAAAAAGACCAATCCCGAAACAGAACTAGAGGGGATTAACCACAGTTTATGGAAGATACCGAAACTAGAACCTTATTTGCAATTCTTCACAGAGACGCCTTATTTCAA
Organism: Acanthopleura granulata; assembly: GCA_016165875.1. Taxonomy (NCBI): domain Eukaryota; kingdom Metazoa; phylum Mollusca; class Polyplacophora; order Chitonida; family Chitonidae; genus Acanthopleura; species Acanthopleura granulata. Next base: position 12,409,170 of record JABBOT010000013.1, read on the forward strand.
GTTTTATTTCAATACAATGAACAGCCACTTTCACCTGTTTTCATGTTATTGTGTATACATGTGATAAAGGTGATGGCAACACAGCAGTTTGAGTAACCCTAGACCAGTGACGTTTAATGAATTCCATTTAACATAGCTAATTTTTTTCATAATTCTACTCAACCCTTGGTGCTTGGGGGTGTATATGTTGTTCCGTCTTAGTTAGAATAAAACCCTAAGTGAGGTAAACTGACAAGACGTCGTATTTCACCCGTAATGTGTGACCATTTCTCAACTGTCATAAAGCCATCACTGCTCAGTTTTGTAACTAACTATGCTGTAGTTTATTGTATTATATTCTGTCATCTGTGATTGTCATTCCAAATGCTTCCCAATACTTACTTTGACAGCGAGGGCGGATAAAACCGAGCACCTGGAGAATACCTTTACCTTGTACATATGGCATCACATCCACACTGCAGCATATATCATGCAGTGTAGACTGACTGGACATATACCTTAGTCTGACAGACGGAGCTAAGCAGAGTGTGACACCGGAAGGAAAATCATGCACACAGAACAAAGTTATTTCGAGCACAGTTAGCATTACGGGAGGCATTGTCTCTGTCCTCGAGCCGTCGATTTTTTTTCTCAGAATTTAGGAAATCTTGACTGGGTTTGATTCACATGGCACTATTTTCAGCAATTTTAACTCAACATAAACCGTGAGTAAGGCCTCGCTCCCTCTCCACCACCTTGTTGGTTTAGACAGTGCAGTCGCAGAGGGGATCTTGTCTTGTATTATGCAAATCAAGAGTTATCTTGCTTACCCCGAAAGTCTTACGTAGATGAAGATACAATGAAATTGAACCGTTTATGAGAGACATTTGCATATAATATTCATTGTCACTAGTGCAAGTGTGGAATATAAAAATATTTTATTAACCGTAGACCAACTTTATATAAGAGGGTCTATCTGGTAAATGAGACAAAAATGCGTCATGCGTGGTTCATTTATGTGTCAATAAATACGAAAACTCCCTCCTGCAATATTTAAAAGCTGCTACATAAGATAAGGAGAATCGACATTGTACGACCGTTATTAAAGGTTGACTTCTTATAGTGTGTAGAAACCATTACCTGGGTTAACGTTGAATTTGGTGGGGCTACCGTAGACTCTGAGCTGAGCGACCACGTTGTACAGGGAGCAGTTGTACGTCTTGTCCCCGGCAAGCTCGTCACCTAATTCCACATTGATGAAATGGAGATCTCCTGTAATGACAAAAAAAAAACAAAAAAAAGCAAATCAGTTTGTTTTACTGCTGACAGAATCTGTAGCATTGGAGTTTTTACAAGTTTCTAAGCATATTTTTTGTCTCGTAGCCATTATTGAGGTATTGGTTTGTACAGAGAGTTTTATTGCGGCCCTGATGTCACTAAGCGCGACAGCAGAATGGGACTTACAGCCAGTTTGCCGAGAAAATCTCACACATACCCTTTCACGCGGAAAAAAACAACAGAAGAACATGAAGATCAGGTAGGGGACCGTGGTGAATGGTAGGGAGAACAGCATTAATCTGCATTAATCTAATTAAACTAGCAGACAGAGAACGTACTGACCATCTTGATCAATGACGATTCGCCCACCCGTTACGAGAGCATCTGACTTTCCAATGTACCAGTCGTATACTGCAGTGGGCGTGCTCATTGGCTGATCACGACAGGTCAAGGTCACGTGAGAGCCTACATCGTGTGTCCCGATGTTTGCAACCGGAAGTGTTTTGTAGCTAAGTAATTCTGCAACGAAGAGGACAGAATATGCCTAAAATACTGACAAAAGATAGAAATCATGCGGAAAGCTATGGTGGCTGTGTCTGGTGTTAAGAGTGGAACACACGGGCATTTTACTCTTCGCTACAATGATAATTTTGTATCACAAGTGTCTCTCAGTCTAGCAGGAATGCCTGTATGTTATATAAAAGACTATGACATAGGGAGTAAAACCAAAACAGCGACCACAGTGTCATAGTTGGCAAATGGTCAGATGTGACTGGAGAAATTCGGCATTTTGTCAACAGATCATGTAAATGTTTACAAAATAACAAATTACACACCTCCTGGCAATATGGCTTCAGGAGAATTATGCGAAAAGGGATGTGTATTGAAGTGTGTGCATGTACGACATAAGATCGTCCAAACTCACGGGCTTTCTGCATTTCTACGATGTCAGACATGGATGTTCCGTGTGGGTTTTTGGCGAAGCATTGGTAAAACCCCTCGTCATTGATGGTTGGTTTCAGCAGCTGTAGCCTTCCGCCGGTGACTTCTACAGTACCAGGATGTTCACTGACCTTCACACCATTTCGATGCCATTCATATCTGGGACACGTACATGCATGAATTTACACAGGTGAGTAGGCTTGTGTTAGATCTTAAAGAGACTATACCTGAGAATTATCGCAAACTTTCTGTTTAATCCATTTAAACTGAACCTTATGTATTTTTCCTCCAATAACCGACTTCAGCACTTTCAGAAAATATCACCCTCTGTTTCTTGCATCTTTTAGTTCTTAAGCAATAATTAATTAGATAGTAGATAGGAGAAACATCATTTTCACGAACTCGTATTTTGGCTAAGCCGTGGGCTGAGCCAAAGATTAACGTTACGAAGAATGGGCCAACATACTCGAGAGCAAGATTTACGTGTATTTGATCTAAGGCTCTGGATTCAAAAATTTTCATCCTAGCAAGATTGAACCCTAGTTGTTTTAAATAAAACAGCATAACCAGACTCCGACACACTTCCCCACTCTGTTGTAATATCCCGATATTCAAAATCACCAAGTATAGATTAACTTACACGACAGGAGGGATTCCATCAGCTGTACAATGTAATATTTTTGCATCGGTCACATCCCGAAATAATATTTTCTTTAAAAACCCACTGTTAATCTTAGGAGGTTCCGCTTCTGGGAAACAAAAAGCCAAAACAGAAACATTTGTTAACGCGCCTGTGTGTAGAGTTGTACATGTTCCTCTATGCATGCTGGAAAATAAAAGAGATAAACATCAAAATTGCTTGTCACGTGCAAAAATCAACCTTTGAAATTAAGAAGTGAATTTATTTATTTATTTATTTGTTTCGTTGGTGTTGTACGCCGCATTCAAGAATATTTCACTTATACGACAGCGGCCAGCATTATTGTGGGAGGAAAGCGGACAGAGCCCAGGGAAACCCACGACCTTCCGGAGGTGGCTGGCAGACCTTCCTACATACGGGCGGAGAGGAAGCCATGAGCTCCACTTGAACTCACAGCGACCGCATTGGTGGGAGGCTCTTGGTTAATAACGCTGCGTTAACGCGCTGAACCACGGAGGACCCGAAACTGTATTTAAGATCAGCGTGAATCTCTTGTTATAGCTTTATTACAACCACATCCTTACCGGGTGAGAACACAAAAGGAAAGCGTATGCAGTATTATTTTCATTTTCCCCAACATCAGGTTTTGAATCAAGGGCTATTTACCAGACATTAGACAGCTTCCCAGATTTTTCGGACGGTGGGTGTCGCAATACTTTTGTAATAAAAATGTGGTACAACAGTTGGCATGAAACTAAACACGCCTTCCACAAAGCATTTCTAACTGGCCACTTTTTCTAATTTAATTTTTTCCCAAGTCTAATGCACCAGGCCCCTAACAAATCAAAATCTAGCTTGATCTTCTCTTCGTAGTAATACACAGAGGTCTACATGCACATCTTGTAATTCTGATTCAGCATGACAATAGCAAACATATGGTAACATCGTGAATCGCAGACAAATACAGCAAGAACCAAATGTCAAAACCTTTCAAGAATTCAAATTTTTGTTGGCCCAATTAACAAGTTGACAAAAAATGGGTTTTTACGTAAATAATGGAAAATGTTCGCTTGTATTTTTTTAGATTACCAGTTCATGCGCATGAAAAACACAATACAAACACAGGAACCCCTTTTCATATTAGCAATTAATTTTCAACTGGGCGATATCGTGGAAGGGAAAGAAACCGTGAGTATGACGTTATGCAACATTCAATTAAATACATACATATTAGCAAATAGGTTATAAAAATAACAGTTATTTGTGTCCCTCTTAACCGAGGGTAAAATACAAGAAAAAGTCAAAACCCTACAATCAACGACTGTGTTGTATTCAACATACAAACTCCAGTTTATTTGTTGTTAATGTAGTATGAATAACCAGTAGTGTTCCCGGTGTTACCAATGTTATAATCCGGGAGATGTGTACTTAAAGATTCGATTAATGTTTCAAATCAAGTAATAGATTATTTCAGTCACAACACGTTTCAGGTTTGTGAATAGCGAAAACCGGGAAGAGCTCAAACCGAACATGATGATCCGGTCTTCTGGTTGAACTCAAAAATATTTGTATTGTGTGACATGACCCGATGTCTACATGTACCTGTAGCCTAGTTAGTGTGCGCCAGCTAGACTGACACGTTAACTTCATGCATGACGAACGCCGCCGTATGTGTGAGTAGCCAGTACTTACTCTGTGCACCACAGCAGGCCAGAAGGCAGGCCGCCATCACTAGTGCGCCCCTCGTCATCATGGAATCTATCCTCTAAACCGGTAGTGGAGTCACACCTTAATACTTCTCAGTCCTGAATACCTAAAACAAGATATTTTTTTGATTAGTAGTTTACGCCACACACAAGAATTCTTCACTTGTATGACGGCGACCAGCACTAGGGTGGGAAGAAAGAGAGGTGAGCCCGCTCTAAACAAACTATACCACTCGTAGGTTGCTGGCAGGCCTTCACATGGAGGGGGAGCCGATGAGCCGGATTTGAACTATCAGCCACCGCGATGGCCAGAGGCTCCTAGGTCGTTTTTATGCACTTGCGCTAACTTCTCGGTCACCGGGGCCCCCCGAACAAAAGCACCGACACACAAAATTTGGTTCACGTCAACCAGATCACTTGGGCTTGGGCTGTTCACTTTAAAACATCAGTCAATGGTTGACACCTTAGCTTTGGGTTTGGGTGAGAACGCACATGCATCCAGTAATGCAATTGATGATGCATTTAACGTTTATCAGCGTCCACATTGCTTGTTACCTGGCCCATTGAATATGCAACCTAGGCGTCGAAACCGATATTCGTATAGTAGCCGTCAACCAAAATGTGCGTTCCGGGCGAATAATTGCAAGACCAGTTTCCAAACAAGACAAATAGTACAAACCACCAAAGAACTAAGAAAATATATGAATATAAAAATTAGGACGGATTCATGCAAAGAGAGGCAGTCAACACCTTTCATTGATGACGAAAAGACGTAATCAGTGTTCTGGGCGGATGAATAAAATTTTTATCCAAATCGTGTATCTCAGTTTTGCAGACCAGTCAACGCTTAACGAACGACGGGAGACCAGTGGCGTGTAGCCTGTGTGTTGACTGTGTTATCGTGTCGTGTCCCGCGCCTTGCGGAATGACCACCATGGCTGTGGATGGATCAGCTGTTCTAACTCTCTTTATCCCGGGTTACAGATATTCATAGATCAATATTATTATAAGGATCAGATACGTTCAACTCTTTATGGGTCTTGACTGCTTTGCTGATCATATCTGAATATTTCATGTGCCAAATGGAGGAGATAAGATTTGGGGAATGCACAGGAGAGTCTCGTTGTTAGTTTGCCCGCTAACACATTGGTTTCACTCCGTATTGTATTAGTCAAAGGAGCATGCGTAGACCATTTTCCAAAGCTAAGCGTCAGGTGCGACAACAATTCTCGCGAACAGGGCTATACTTTTAGCAAGTGGTACAAGTGGTTTTACAGGAAACTGCAGAAAAGTTAAAAAAGAGAAACAGTATGAACTGATTGGTCAACTGACAAATATCTGCCCATATCACTATTCCGAAAGATAGATTAGGCAGACTTCACGAATTGTTCAGGCCATGCAGAGGTTTGGTCCCTTTGCATTTTTAGCATGGGGATGCTTAACAAATGTGATAAAAACATGGCAGACTGAGTAATTCTACACCATATAACACAATTAACACAGCTGTTAATGTTTACCTACTTTTTCCGTAAGCCGTGCTGACATAGAGGGTATGTAATGTCATATTTTCTAATCATTTACGAAAACGGCATAAAACTCTAACCTGAGTAAAACTGACACCTGACTTCACTGGTTGCCGGTGACCGTTTGCCTACGAGCCCGCTGAAGCCGTTGGTTGCACTTCGCATGCTGTACTGTTTTGTAATACCACACACTACCATAGCACCCAGTGATGTAAAAGTTATCATGAACTTGTCACTATGGCTGAAGTAAGTGATCAACTTACACAGGTTTACAATTTGTGAAAGTTATGCTCAGCCTAGATTTCACAACACAGACGCCCATTTATCTTTACGGTTATACTCTAAAATACTCAGCGCTATTTTCTGGGCTTTATCTGAGTTTCAAATAAGCAAGTCTAAACTGGTATGGCAAGCTCTGATAAACACAAAGAACTGTATAGAAATGTTCATACTGCATCATAAATTTACAAATAGTGTCAATAATGACATGAATAGCCCCTTTTAAGAAAGAAGCTTTTCAAGCCTGTGCTAACGTTCAAAAATATGCTAAATAAAACCAGTTGAAAACTTTTAGGGAAAGCCGATATTACTGAAAATTTGTAAACCTTTTCCTGTCATACAAAACTGGTATCAAAAATATTCGAGACACTACAGATGTACCCGGATTTTCTATACATGTTTGTGCATAGAAAAAAATGTTCGACATCAACCAAAACGTTGTTAAAATACAGCACAGCCAAATCAAACGTTTCTACAACAGCTCTTATATCTGATTAAAATTCAAAAAAGCATTTTTTTCCCAATATCTTGGAAAAATGCAGATGAAAAATTGAATCGGTGGGGAGGGTACCATAACGCTATTACAACAGTTACGTAAAAATAGGCCTACTTATTCTGCCAAACTGAAGAAAACTGTTCTGGATATTGCATATTTAAAAAACTACTGTTCGACTACTAAAGACCAGATTGAAATTTCTGAAAATAAGCCGTTTCTGAAAATAACACTGATGTATTAAGGTTACTGTCTGCACATTAAGTACTCCTCACATGCTGGCTAGAGATGAAGTCAGTTAAGTTCTAGTCATTAAAACCAAAAAGTTCATCATTAGTTTAGTAAGTATGACCCAAACTGAAATAATAGTGTGCTAAATATCTACGAGCCTGCGCCACCGAGTGGTTAGCACATACAAGCAGTGCTATTTGGTCTTCCCTGTATAAAACTGTCACACAACCAGGGCTACTTAGTCTTTCCTGTACAAGGCTGTCACACAACCAAGGCTATTCTGTCTTTGTTGTAGAAGACTGCCACACAACCAGGGCTATTTGGTCTTTCCTGTATCACAAATTGTAACCAGGGCTACTTGGTCTTTCCTGTACAAGACTGTCATACAACTAGGGTTATTTGGTCTTTCCTGTACAAGGCTGTCACACAACCAAGGCTATTCTGTCTTTGTTGTAGAAGACTGTCACACAACCAGGGCTATTTGGTCTTTTTTGTACAAGACTGTCATACAACCAGGGCTATTTGGTCTTTCCTGTACAAGGCTGTCACACAACCAAGGCTATTCTGTCTTTGTTGTAGAAGACTGTCACACAACCAGGGCTATTTGGTCTTTCCTGTACAAGACTGCCATACAACCAGGGCTATTTGGTCTTTCCTGTACAAGGCTGTCACACAACCAAGGCTATTCTGTCTTTGTTGTAGAAGACTGTCACACAACCAGGGCTATTTGGTCTTTCCTGTACAAGATTGTCACACAACCAGGGCTATTTTGTCTTTCCTGTACAAGACTATCACTGTTATTCTTTATAAGAGTATAATTGCGCACAATCAGACCTCTTTTACCTTCAAGACATTTCCCATCGACAGCTACCATTTGGCCTTTCCCGTACAAGACTATAACTGCACACAACCACCTAAATTTGACTTTTTCCTGCACGGGACTATCATTACAAAGTAGGGTCAATTTTGCTTTCCCCTACAAGATTATGGCTACATCGAACCACCTACATTTGGCCTTTGTCTCTATAGGACTACCATGACAAAGTCTGGTCAGTTTCGCTTTTCGTCTACAAGATTCTGACTGCATGAAACCACCAACATAGGACCTTTTTCACTATAGAACTATCCCAAAAAGTCAGGTCAGTTTTTCTTTCCCCTGTAAACGACTGTCGCTAACACTGTACACTTTTATGTACAATTCTACCATTGCCTGCAGCCAAGTTCATTCGGCCTTTTCTCAACAAGGCTATAACTCTCTACAAGCAGGCACGTCTGGAATTTCTTCTACAAGGCTACATGTTGCACACAATCAGCTCTGTTTCGCCTCTTCGGCATATGGTTTCTACTGAATACAACCAGCTCCGATTGGCTTAAAATGTAACAGACAAATCCATGAAAATATATATTACTGTCCGGTTAATCAAATGATGACATCGTGAAATACTCAACAATACCGTGGAATAAAACCATAGCATGGACGACGGTGTGGTAGTTAGTGAATTGTCACACGTGATCTAACATTTTTGATGGATTCCCATTACATTGTCCATCATTTCTTGGGTCCATTGTATTTTATAGTGTTTAAGCACATGTACTTAATAATTGTGTTAAGGGGACCTCCGTGCCAGAGGGAGTTAGCGAGCCAGCGCGATGTAATGACTAGGGTGTTTTCCAACAATGCAACCGCTGTGAGCCCAGCTCATGCTAGCTTCCTCTCCCCCAGCGTCCTGTTGAGGGTTTCCCCCCGGGCTCTGGCCGGTTTCCTGCTACCATAATGTTGGTCGTCCTCGTATAAGTGAAATATTCTTGAGTATGGCGTAAACCACAAACCAAATAAATCAATAATTATATACACAATGCACATACACGACACTTTTATATCAACCCTATTACATGTGACCATGTGGCAGACCTTCCCACGAACGGTCTAGGAGGAGGCCAGCCTAGACTGGACTTGAGCTCTCAGTGACCACATTGCTGAGAGGCTCCTGGGTCATTATGCTGTACTTTCATGCATTTAGTACCGTAACTAAGCCACTCGGCCAAGCAGGCTCCCAAAGCTTAATGTACACTCAACATTTACTTCTGATTAATTCCCGTCTTCCTTACAGCCTAACCGGGAAACTACATGAAACTATCACATGAAACTATCTTTAAAATATCCTACACAACCATACTAAATGGACTACAAACCTTGTTTTCCGGTTCACAATTCTGCATTGTTTCACCGTCAAATCCAAATATAACGAATCTCTTCAGCCTACAACCTCGGTATAATGGGTCACCTTACGATATGATCCCAAGGCGCACTTGCTGTAGACATATTGTATCATCTATGTTGTAGACAGGTAAAGTTATCCAAGCAGGATATTCAGTCACCGCGTGTATAATAAGGTATCTAGTGTCATGCAGTACTGTAAATAGCAATTCAACCACATGCACAATACACTGCATAGCCAGTCACTGTGAAACGTCATGGCGGTGGCCATATATGTAACTGGCGTGGCAATCCTGTTTGTTCACACAGATGAAAGCCATTACAGACACTAAGTGTGTCAATCTTACTCAGTCTCGGTGTGGGAAGAAAGGGGAAATCCTGCTTAGTCATGACAACCACCAAGAAATGAAGCTGCGGTGAATGAAAACAGCATAAAAAATGCATTTGAAAATATCTTCAATGCTTTTTTTTTCAGATTTTTTTTGCTGGCCGCCGGCGTAAAAGTGAAATATTCTTGAGTACGGCGTAAAACACCACCCAAATAAATAAGAGCCTAGATAAAGGCTGGATGTTTTAGGGTTATATTCTAACTCATCATGTAAGTGTTTAAGAGGTAACAACTTGCATTATAGCACCATCGCTTAAGCAGAATTAGCTAAAGAGAAAAATTGCAATGATGTTGAATGCTATATTCTAGACGTCAGTGGTCTAGAATTACACAAAATGCTGGGTTACCATCAGTCTTAATATAAGCACACAATAACATGATAACGGTGACAGGATTTGCCCAACAATGAAAAGATACAATGTATAAAAGGCCAGTCACACTTGTATGTGAACAGTTCTTCAAGTCAAACCGGTTATACAGCGGCGACAGATCGAGGAGAAATGTATAGGTATACATAATATAGATGTTCACACGTCTCGCTATACAACTTGGCACTCCACTAAATAAATAACCAAATTCTATACCTGTTCGATAGGGCAGGAAAGGCTATCAAGGGCTGAATACTGAACACCTCCCACCAATAAGGTCGCCCTGAGCTCAAGTCCAACTCATGCTGCCTTCCTCTCCGGTCGTGCATAGAAAGCTCTGCCAGCAACATTCGGATGGACGTGGATTTCCTCCAGGCTCTGTCCAATTTCTTTCCACCATGATTTTGACCGCCGTCGAAAAAGTGATATATTTTTGAGTACGGCGTAAAATTAATAGCACAAGGTATCATTGTCCTCTATTTTAATACTGATTATACACTTAGACGTCGAGAATAGGCCGACGCCTGTCTTCCCTAGTCCATTGACTGCATGTTTTTTTCCATATCTTTCTGTTATTCAAGGTGTGTATGAAATATAGTGCCAGGGTCGTAGAGGGACCTTGTTATAACATGCACTGACAAATGCAATGGGAAACTTGAAACTTGTGAAAAAAAGCTCATGTCTGAACAACACTGCGAAGTATTCCCAGACCATTGTGCTTTGGTGAGAGTAGGTTTCTTGATCATTTCATGTTATAAATTTACATATATACTTAAGCTATAAACAGAGTCCTATCAGCTTACTACTACCAATCCCAGGTGACAAGACTGTTCCGCGCTAGGAAGAATTACGTCACAGTCCAGTTGCGTTTTATGCTAGTCGACGGAGCACGGTCAAATGTCAGTTTCCGATGTTGTATAGTAGCCGTTAGAAAAAAAACTTTATCAAAACAAACATAACATTTCTGGCAAACTTATCTTAGAACATGCGCCGTCTTTCACTTTAACCTGTCCTATAAACAGTCGACGACGTTGTTGTAGTTGTTGGCAAAGACCACGTGTCCTGCATGAATATGTTGTGTATTTGTGTACATGCCATCTTGGAAAACTTTTCAGTAAAATTATTGCAATGCTAATTCCCGCTTCCCAGCCTGAATTTTCAAGATAAACTAAATCTACATCATACTCAGATATAGGATACAATTTACTGATTTATTTATTCCGTTGGTGTTTTTTACGCTGTAATCAAAATTGTTTCATTATTACGACTTCGGTCAGCGTTGCGGTGGGAGAAAACTAGATGAAATGCACTACCCTGCCAGGTACAACCGGAGAGGAAGCAAGTGTGAGATGGGCTTCAACTCACAGAGATCACATCTGTGCCAGGGTGTTTACGCTGCACTTGCGCGCTATCTCCCTATTATGCGTAAAGACCACTCAAAAATAAAGTTATAGTGAGTTAAGAGAGCTTAAAAACTGTCATTCTAGACCGGCTATAAATAAATAAATCAGTAAATAAATAAACAAACTCTGTCTGAAAATATTTTGAAAGTAATTGAAAACAATGCAAAAGGTAAACAATTAAAATAACTATGAACGCAGAGACAAGTGAACTTTTTTTAAATATTGAAGACGTGGAGAGAAATAATAGATCGTAACTAAGGAGGGAAACAAAGCGTTGAGGTCAACAAAAAAATAACAAGGCGTATCCCAGAATACCTAATAAGGGCCGTTACAAAGCTAGATAGCTGTATAAAGAAGAAATATAAAAGCGCAGGTCAAAGAGTTCAAGTAGAAAGATTTGTTCGAGAACGGGTGAGGAAAAAGGTCTCAAGGCAAAATCTTGTTTGCATGAAGGTACATATGAGTAAATATCTATTTGAAGGTAAGTGGATGACGGAAATATTGGTTTAGCCGGTTATAGGTTATTTTATCACTAAACATTTCAATTGCCTTTCGAGCAAATAACACCTCAACATAGCGTTGGTGAAATATCTCAAAGTTCAAAAACATATTCTATACCTCAAAACCAAAAACGAGAAACAATTACAGATGGCTTTAGATCTGCAACTTAAATAGAATGGGAATCAGAGTGTTTAGAAATACATCAGAGAAAGTGCAAAACCAAAGCAATATATATCCGGAAACAATCAATAACTTTCAACCATGTTTGTGAAACAATCATATGAAGTATTTGTGCGTATGCCAGGCGTTATAGGACCTTTTGGTTCCTGGTTACTTCGACCTTTCTGATACGAGGCGAACCTGGGAGGCAGCCAGGTAACAAGGTATGGATGAGGCCCCTCTTCCACTGCCATGCTTCCTCTTTGGTTTACACTGTTACTTCGGCCATTGCAAATATATTCTGTCAAACTTTGCTTCGAAGCAACGTAGACATAGCAGTAATTTTTCTTGTAACCAAATAGGTAACACTATTTATCGATATGGCTAATCATTTTTCGATATGACTAATTCTATTATAGATTTAGACAACTCATGCATTGACATCGATTAATGAATAACCCATATCCGTAAATCCCTCTCAATCAACCCTGTCGTTAATTCATTTATTTATATCAACATTTTATTTATCGATACTGATAAATCATTTACTGATACCAATAAATAAATCACGGATATCAATAACTGCATTTATTGATATAAGACATCCATTTATTCATATCAGTAGTTAGTTTATCAATATCGATAGTTCTGGATTAAATGTTAAATTTTCCCCTCATAGATTACAATCTGGGGCCAAGTTCAGAAAAGTATACATTGAGCTTACGTATCAAGAATGTGAATCCGGGCCACTTCTCATGTTTTCTTCAGTGATGGTCTTCGCTCTAGTCATAAATTGCATACTAGAGTCTTTTGCATTAACAGGAACATAGTTTCTTTTTTCCTCACTATACGCCAATACTTTTTTGTCAGTGTTATATATTAACTTATTATGTTTAAGGTAGTTAAGTCTGATTCCTCATCTTTCATCTTTTGCTTGTCCTATGTAACGGCCATAGGTCGACTTCGTCCGTGTGTCCGTTAAACGCCGTCTAACGGTCGCTGAAGACAGCTTCTTCTCCACAATTATGGTGAGCTCATTAACATTAGCACGACGTTAAGCAAAATTGATTACATTTTATTAAGTATGTTTGTCATTGTCAGAGAAAAGATGGCCGAGTCAACTAGTCGTCGTCCTATGCCGTTTCCACACGTGCTGATATCGATGTCTCTAATGGCCACGGCAGCAGATGCTCTGAGCGTTTTTAAGAAAAGCCCAATTATCGAACTTGGAAACGTATATAACAGCACTAACACGGTTCTGACCACCCTTGTGGTCAGTAATGGTCACTGTGGCCTGATTTGTGATGGACTCGGTGATGATCAGTGTCAGTCGTTTAATGTAAAACCTGAAGGAAACCAAATCCGCTGTGAGTTGTTTGACCATCAGCCTCTTGAAGTAGCCAGCATCGTCCCACATCCGACGGGTCAACTTTTTGAGGAGGTAAGATAAACACAGATTTCTTACGTTCTTTTCCCTCCAGTCTGAGCCTCATGGAATGTAATTTTCATTTCACAAATCGTGATGTCAAGGGAGAGCATTCACTGAGACATCTGCTTGTGAAATCCTTGGACAATTAACCTCAATATAATGGATATACAGATAAAGCTTAAGTCACTTGTATGAAATGCAGGGAATGCTTCGCCGAAAATTTCCCCCAAAGAACTCCAGTTGTATGAAATAACCGTCGCGCACGACGCGTGAGTCAAAGGAAAGGAATAGGCTTGTTTCAGTCATAACTTGGATTTGTTTTAGTAAAATTTAAAACTGTAAGTTATTTCAATTTCGAACACAGACCTTTCGAGATTAGCGGGTTTTTACTCTGTTGGCTAGAAATGTCATCGATCGACCGAGTTAGTAGGGATCTTCCAGCGTCATTTAATGCCGCTAGTTTGAGACGATTTACTTTTTACCATGGTGGCAAAACACAGTGGTTGAAAATCCGTAATCTCTAAAACTGATGCAGATGGGTGTCATCAACAGTACATTGTTAAATGACAAGAAACCTACATTCTGTATTGAACTAAATAACTTTGAACTAAAACACACAAGAACCCTGAAATCTTCAAGACACACGTGCGGCTTACAACGTTAAATAATCACTCTCAAGCGAAGATCGATATGGCAATTTCCCATCAATGATGTAACTAAATAAATAAACAAATATTGAAAGAAATAAATATATTAAAATCGGATAGATAAAATTCCTTCCATGAACATTTAGCTAAAAGGACATATAAAGCTTTCACATGTGAATTTCTCTGTAGCAATGTGAACCACTCGGAGTGACTGCAAGTGTAAAAGTGGTCAAAGAAGGCCTGAACTTGGTAATACTCGTCGACGACAACAGACGCGTATACCGGTTAACACCATCTTCTCCAAGACTTCACTTCATTGGATCCCTTAAAGAAGTCTTTGTTGGCTTTAATGGACGGTTGGATGATATCCATTTTTTCGATAGCATACCTCCTTTTGGTGACATTTATTTAATAAGAAGAGGTAAGTGAAATGCTCTATTTGTTAAATTTTGTATTGGTCTGTCAGGTATGGGACAAACGTCGGTTTACGGTGTCCACTACGTAACTGCGATATAATGTCCTGTTCAAAATGATAGTTATGTGCTGGTAACGCCGCCACCCATTTGGTAAAACGAGCCCACAATAATAAATGAACAAATAGTTTATACAGGCAGGTATTGAAAGAAGATGAGCGGGAAAACTCTTTGTGTTAATTATATGCACTTGCTAATAATGATGTAGGGGTGTACGTGGCTTAGTTGGTTAGCGCGCTAATGCAGCGTAATGACCCAGAAGCCTCTCACCAGTTCTTGAAAATGGCCTACAACACCAAAGAAATCAAATAAATGAATAATGATGTTGTAAGTATCGTTACAGGCTACGACAATGTCAAAAGCAGACACGAAGACTATAGGCCGAATAAGGTTTTCAGAACACAAAAGACTGATTAATAATATTATACGCAAAAAGTTGCACCCTAAGCATAATATTGCACGCACATTGTTGAACAGTTGCCCAGTATACAAGACTACAGTACAGTGTAACACCAGGTCAAGGGAGGCAGTGTGACAGTTGACAAATGGTCACTCGCAATCGGCGAAAGCCGGCCTCTTGTCAATTTACCTCAAATAGGGATTTTATTGGGAGTACGTATACTTGGCTTTCACGTCGTACTCAATAATTTTTCAGTCATGTGACGACTAGGATTCTTTAAAACGCATATATACTGTGTCTTCTAGTGCCGGGGCGAGTCCACGCCGCCAAATTGCTGCTTTGCCCACCCCACCAAGTCACATTATACTGACACCGGGCCGACCAGTCCGTAGCGCCAAGCGAGGAAGCAACAAGTATAATTGTTAAAGTCTTTGGCATGACCCCACTCTCGCTTGAACCTGGACCTCCGGACCTAAAGGTTGAGACTTTCTTCCTATGTTTTCAGGTATTTGGCTGTTTTGTTATAAAGCTGTGGACCACAATCACGATATGTTTACGGTGTGTGATGAACACAATTTTCCCATGCCTTACAACCAAGTTTTTCCTCTGAACGTACCAGAATGGGAGTATCCGAAATTAGTGATGAACAATGATAAGACTTTATTTTTTCTGTGGGACAGTTCTCTTGTCAAGACAACTTACAGGACAAGCAGGAAAACCACCAATTTCAAAGATAATTTTCAGTTTTTGAAAGACACAACTTATGGTTGTACTAAGACAAACTTCTTTCGATTTTGTTCTCTTTACCGACCCTTTTGGTATGCGGCTTCAAGCGGTGTTTTTTTAGATGGCGAATATTTAGGCCTGTTCATAGGTACAAAGATGTACACTTTTGATACTGTGAAAAATGCTATTCTTCAGAGGTACGCTGTGTGTAAAAACAAAGATCTTGCCATGTTTTTTCAAGAGCGCTCATAAAAACTACAATGTCTTATAGTGTCTTTGGGCAGTGGCTTGTACAAAAACTCACCAGCAACTGAATGTGTGACGAGGAAATGACATCTTCGGGCATTCATGTGTCTTGACTTTGTTATGAAGTTATGGACAAGCTGTGGCCTGGACTCCGGGTTGGACCGAGCAGTAATGTTGAAGAATGTCTGCACAACGGGTATGTCACAAGTAGACGATCAGCAAAGAAACTGCTGGGCTTGTCGGGCCGACTGACGGAGATATTCATTTTGGTGGGAATAGCAGACATCTACACTGTAAATTTCGATGTTTCAATTATACACACTTTTATGCATCAGATATTAAACACTAATGAGATTATAGCATTATACTATTATATAATATTACTCAGCATCTTGACAATTGGTCGGATTGTCCACACGTTTGGTGGTGGTGATCTTAATCGCATGACTCACAAGTGTCGAGGTGGTCGTCTTGGTCGGATTGTGCATATGTGTTGTGGTGGTCATCTTGATCTGACTGCCCATATATGTCGTGATGGTCATCTTGGTCGGACAGCTCACACATCTTGGACTGATTGCCCACACGTGTCGTGGTGGTAATTTTGGTGGATTGCCCACTTGTGTTGTGGTGGTCATTTTGGTCAGATTGCCCACACGTGTTGTGGTGGTAATTTTGGTGGATTGCCCACTTGTGTTGTGGTGGTCATTTTGGTCAGATTGCTCACACGTGTTGTGGTATCAGAAACGAAACTATTCTTCTCGCGATAAAGTCCGGCTGGCAGGAAACTCATGCAGTATTTGTTCGAATGCAGTTTCAGGTAAGATGTATTATTTGGAAAGTCTGTTGTTTCCTTTAAATACGACCAAGATGGATGAATATCATCCACACAAACCCTGCTACACTTACCATGAACAGAGGGTAGATGCAATAATGTGCGCCTTGCTTCTTGGAGTGGTGCGTCAGGGCTATCACAATTGCAGTGTGTTTTATGTTCTAAATGTTGGCCCTCTGATTGAGGTCATTTATCGGTAAATATCTTCGATAATGGGCCACGCAGCCATCGACAAGATGTACCGATTATCCCTAGCGAATATTCGGATTATTGACGTGCTGGTTTTTCCCATCTTGGCCTAATTTACTTTTAATATATTTAACACAGATGGCAAAAACATCCACAATGCGTCTCGAGGCCGGGTCACGGTCTAGTTGATCATTAAAAAAAGTCGGTAAATACGCTGGGGATCTTCTGTGCAACATTTTTACCGATATATGACGATGAAAGTTCTCAATCAGACAAATGACATTTTTTAACACCTTGGAATGCCGGCGGCCTTTACTTGCCAGTCGAAGATGCGAGGCGAAGACTAATGCCACTAGAAAAACGGAATATTTTGGCTGTAAGCAAGCACGTGCGCCCTGGAGATGAAGTATGACCCTTCACTTGTGTCAGAGGGCTTTGACGGATGGAATGATTTACTGTTGGTGACTAACGCCAAACTCAGGCGCTTTTACATCTACAATGGGGTCAGTTTAAGAGATGAAAGAAACCGGAGTGGCCGGGGTAAACCACTGACATTTTCCATATGTGGGGTAATCAATAGTCACGTTCAGATCATTGTGTTTCATTGGTGTTTTGTTTTGACAGTGTGTTGTAGCAAGATACATTGTAGATGTGAATATTTATTTCCCTTCTCTGGCACTGTATCAACTTGGATAAGATTGACAATGGAGTACGGGGTAGCTCATATTAAACATTCACCGCAACTCTCATATACACCTTTGACTTTGTAAACTTTAGGAAACTTTCACTGGTCATCCTGCCAACGTTTCACTGCTTCTACACGTATTCTACTCTGGTATTCTTTTCTCCCATGTCATAGGAATGAATAAATTTGTTTGAATGTCTAACTGGTATGTTCTGTAGTATTCTTCTCCAAACCTATATAATGCCCTTGGACTTGGTAAATAAATTTGGGTTAGAAAATGTCTCAGCCTGTATGTTGAGTTAGTCTGTACCTTACTGTCGGCAAGAAAACACGGGTCAGGCACATCGTTATGGTGTAAAAACTGCTGAACCACATGGACTTGAATAATACAAAAGCCAAAAGGGAGCAGACAAGCAAAAATCTTAAAATGAGATCAAAACAGCGTGATGGTTGGCAAATAAACCTGAAGGATTATTTATTTATTTGATTGGTGTGTTACGCCACACTCAAGAATATTGCATTTATACGACGGAAGCCATCATTATGGTAGGATGAAACCTGGCAAAACCCGAGGGAATCCCACGACCATCCACAGGTTGCTGGCAGACCTTCACGCGTATGGCCGGAGAGGAAGCCTGCATGATCTGGGCTTGAACTCACAACGACACAACTGTCGAGAGGCGAGAAGTGTAAGTTGCTACATGCCATGCATTTACATGTAAAACGTGCATCAATAACGACTTAATATATATATACATATGCCATTATATATGACTATATTAGTAGCGTTTAGAGGACCACGTTTTGGTCGCAAAATGTCTCGGTGTACGTTGAGTTAAATATTTTGTTGACGACAGACAAAAACTGGACCAACACAGCGTTGTGGCGTAAAAGCTGCTGAATGACTTGGAAGTGAACAATATAAAAGACAAAAACATATTGTGCATATTTAGAGCAGAACCAGAGGAGTGGCTACATTGGGTTGGCTGTCACATGGTCAGACCTAACCGGGAAATACGACTTTTTGACAATATAACTCGGGTAGCAAAGTTTATGTGTTTACATGGCCCCAAGCGCCACGGGTGAGGTAGAATTGGGTAAAAAAAGAAAAAAAAAAAAGATCCAGAAAATAACCCAGTGATGTTAATAGCTGTTTATTATTTGACGTCGCTGGTCAATTACCTGTAAACCCTTCACTGTTAATAACACTCCATTTTATGGGACGATTAGTTTGAATTGACAGAGGCCATATATAGAAGCTTTAAACATGATGGTGAAATTTTCTAATGTAGTTCTCAGAAGGTACTCGGTGGTATTAAGGCACAGAAGGAATTAACCGTGTTCGTGAAGGTCAGATTTAACTTTAAAGCATAACATACCGGCCTTCTCTTTATTTTTATCAGTTTACGTAGGCGCTGATCAGGCATGAAACGACAATCTAAATTTGCTTTGGGGTGTTTTTATCACGTTTAGATTTATTCAAAAACAAAAGAAACATGGTCAGAAATATCCTTCTGCTAGAGTACATGATTGATAAACATGATTGACATGAAAGTTGTAGCTGGCCAACATAATATCAGCCGGATTTGTGCAGTAGATGCACTTGCCAACTAGACCTAGTTGTCTATTTCTTTTATCGTTTCGATGGGCTTAAAGGGAAAGACCTCGTAAAAAAGATGGTGAGTGGTAAAATCATTAAAAAACTGTATCTGAAAGTACGTTCACTGAATGGTTTAGATTTTTTTCACCCAACGTGAACCACATGTATATATCAATATGGTCTATAAAACCCATCATAAAATCAAAACATTTGAAATACGATTATTTTGGTGAAAAAAAATTCAGTGAAGGTATTTGCAGATACAGTTTTAATTGGTCTTTTCACTCAACATAAGTTCATATTTACTAGGTCTTTCCCTTTAAATATAAGCACCCCCTGCTTTTCACTATGGCGATTTTGTACACATACTATTATTTATTTATTTATTTATTTGATTGGTGTTTTATGCCGTACTCAAGAATATTTCACTTGTACGACGGCGGCGGGCATTATGGTGGGAGGAAACCAGGCAGAGTCCGACGGAAACCCACGACCATCCGCGGGTTGCTGACAGACCTTCCCACATACGGCCGGACAGGAAGCCAGCAGAAGCCAGCAGAAGCCAGACTTGAACTCACAGAGACCGTATTGGCGGTATGTTTTCTGGGTCATTGCGCTGCGCTAGCGCGCTAACCGACCGAGCTACGTAGGCCCCCACATACGATTAATGTTCTTCTGTGTCAAAAGAGTGTCAAATGTGATTGGTTTTGAACATCACGCTGTCTTTATTGTGACGCCATTATGATCAGTCGGAAAAGGAACACATGGCGCCGCCAAAATGACGTCAAGGTCTTACTGCCGGGAGTTTGACGGGTTCCCATACACACATAAACCAAATACGCATGGAAAACTCAACTCCAGTCGACTTCAAACTATATCCTAGAGGTCACTTAAGAAAGGTAAAAAGACAAACCAAGAAAGCTACAAAACTAAAGTTCTATGTTAGTTTATTTTTTCATCTTTAAAACCGTCAAAGGTGAAGCAACAGTCTATACTGTGATACACGGGTAGGTGGAAAAAAAAAGAGTGCTACTGCCAGAGGCATGATGGTTCTATTTACAATCGTACGCTATCATTCCGTCTTTTTTCTATCAAAATAGAGCTCTGAGTGTTCACACCACGGCACTGTATTTTACGCAGCACTAAAGGTACATATTTTATACAATTCCAAATACGAGTAAAAACGCAATAATCAAAACTCGACTGCGCAAGCGACAAGGAAGTGACACCCAGTGGTCTGTGTTGGTGAGGTCACAAAGTGACACGTGTGATGTACACATTCTCACCTACATGTCTGACCTTACCCTCATGGAGCAATGGACTCACCATAATGATTGACCAATTTAAATGACAAATAAAACGTTAACAATTCCAGCCAATCACAACCACAAGTCCACCGCGACCAACCAGGCGAGGCCTTGCATGGAGAAAAGCGTCTGTAAACACACTAGTTACACTGGTGATGATTGGCTGACTTCAAAGTTTACAAAAATTTGAGAATCGCAGCGTACGCTATCCAGCCATCGAGAACACTCTACAAAGCGTATAATATAACCAAATATGAACAATGTATTACCATAAAAAACAGAACACAAAAGATTCTATACAAAAATTTTAAAACATCCGGGCCAGGTCCCACCTTTCGCACGTGTATAAAATAAATACATCACCTAGAACATAGACTACATATATAAATACACGGAGGGCATATAAAACGACCTGGCTCCAGACACACGCAATGAGCAGAAACATTCAAAACAATGGTAAAAACATCTATTAACATACAATAACTAAAGCTATGAGCTTGATCTCCAGGACTACAGACAGGCATATAAGTGTATAATAATGTTGTATGTATATGTGTAGATGTGGTCGCCCACTGGTCAAGACCATCTATATGGAGAAATATATAACGGTTCTTGCCCGCTTCAATACACACTACAATGAGTTCCAACTTTGGCCACACCCTAGCAACACAGTTGGTCATCGTCACGTTTGGTCATGAAATGACGCGTGACGATTAAACTTAAACAAAGAGATGAACATGGGACACAGGCCAGTAGACAACTGCCACAACGTGATCGTCATGGAAACAGGCCAATGCACATTGCACTAAGACACGGAGGATGTTGCTCCCTCTCCCACCAGGAGGCGTCAGTATGCAGCGCCACCTGTGGGAGTGTGGAGCTTCCTACTAGAGGACGAACAAAGCAAAGCGCAACCCACACAGCCGACAATGCCGCCACCAAGTAACGTGGCGACAGTAACGTCTCTATTAATTATGACAATCGTAATTATACATAAAAAAAACAACATGGAATGGATAATTACAACAGAAAAAAAAATGCAAAAAATATTAAAACACACATACGTAAACATCCACAAATTTGTTGAACAGAACAAAAAGAAAGAAGAAACCGTAACAAAGTAGAAAATGGGCCTACCACAGAATTCAATTAGTGGCAATCAGTCCTTGTTATACAAAGCATAAATTCTTTATTGCCCAGATGTGGAGAGGCATATCACCACCACATCTAGTATATGACCCGCCCCCAGACGAATTTTACATCGTTCATCATGGGAGTAATTTGCACATGACGAGCCAAGAGGAACGATGGCAGTTCATCCAATGGCTCCAAAACTAGCAGGATATTAGCACGTAATCCTGACGAGTTTACAACATGAGACTTTCTATCAGCGCCCGATGGAAATGTCAGGAAGGAAATTCTTCCAGACTGTGTAAACCTTTAAAACTGATGGGGAAATGTGCCAGAATGAGTGAAATGCACATGCAAGCGTATAACTGGACAACATTTAACAGGGAGATAGTATTTCGTTACATGGGGTGTGACAGACCACACCGGCTGTTGGAAGAGCCAGCTTTCCCCCTGATCCCATCTTATCCCAGTTCAGGTTTTGCCATAATAAACTTTGCAGCAGCATAACAAGTGACATTTTTTTATTAAATGCAATTAAAAAGAAAAACACTTTACCATGTATCAGGAATGTGGAAAAAGGACAAGCTACGTCAATGCTGCAGAGGTCTTGTAAGGGGCTGAAAACATGATGCGATTTATACAGGTGACTGATGGATGAATGTAGGAGATGACAAAATCAGTAATACATGTATGTCTGTGCAACCATACAGTTATTTCACGCGAAATAATTAAAGACGTCGTGACATAATTCATGCTTTAATGAAATCATGCTCAACATGTTTTCACCTTTGCGACGGCGGTTACCTTCATGGGCACGGAGAACCCATGCTAATGAAAAGGGAGACAGTTCGTAATTTTACATACGGCAAAAATAAATTTATTGGTTGTCCATTAGCGAATTTGAATGTTTATTGTAATCACTTATTTATTTATTAGATCGGTGTTTAATGCCATACTCAACAATATTTCACTTACATGACGGCAGCAAGCATTATGGAACAACAATCTGCATATTTCTGGCAGACTTTCCCACGTACAATAGGAGATGAAGCCAGCATGAGCTGAACTTGAATTCACTGCAACCGCATGGGTGAGAGGCTCCCATATCATTACGCTACACTAGCATGCTAACCATGTCGGCCACGGTGGCCCCTGTTTATGGTATAAATGTGGCTCATGACAGCCTAGGTTCCTATCCAAATGCAGAGAGAGCTCGGTCCCTTGCTGAAAGTGAAACTGATTTGTACTATTTGGAAAAGTAAATAATGGTAACCATAACACCCCAAGTGTGAAACAGAAAAGCATGGTGGAGCAATGTGCCATTATTAAAATCCAACATAAAGAATTTACCTTTAACAGCAAGAGTTACCTTCCTTTTGCATTGGATATTATTAACATTCAATACAACAGGTGAGAAAAACATTATTTACAGGAGAAGAATGAATGAATACAAAATCTGTTTAAAAAAAAAACAAAAAAAAAAACATCTTATAGGTTCGTCTATGCAAACATTATTCATAGATATTAAAATATCAAATTATCTTTTCACTACAGAGAACATCATATTCCACTGGACTGAGCGAGGCCTAATAGCCCTAAAATGAATTAAACCATGATAATGTTTAAATTTAAGCTTGTTAATAAACCCCTGTAAGATGGCCAAGGGATGATCTATTTAAGACATCCTCTAATCTTAAGTGAAGAACTATTCTTTACCACCATATACTTTCATATGAATGAAGAAATCAATAACAAATAAATGATTGAACAATCCATTAGTAAAGATTTTTCTCCTTTCTGGGCGCTTGATGAACCTTAGTTCAGCATCTGCACGTCTGCATAGGCTTATCATAACACTACAACCAAAACGACGTCTAAATGATATCTAAAATCCTTACCAGACAACAAAAGTTCACATGTACATGTATGATCTACATGCACAGTTATGATTCAATATTGATCTCTTCAATGCATATACCATGTACAAATCTGAACAGAATCAACGCTTGATGTGATGAAAGGGAATTTGGTTTTGCAATAAATCGCATACAAATATTGCACATTGTATGTGCATGATTCGAAATACAGTCCATTGTGTACGAATGAATAGTCTGGACAATCATTTTCATTCTGGTTGCCGTTGAAACAGACTTTCCTCAGTATCTTCTGAATTTGAACATCTGTGAAACACCACCGTTTTTCTTTTACCTATCCTTAACATGTCAGTTTCTGACAAAGCTTTCACAATTTTTTCAGCACACAACACACTCCCCCAAAAAAAACCCCTCCAAAAACAAAAGATCAGACATCCCTGGAACAAAAACGCTTGCCATTCTTCAAAAAAATAGGTACAGCTGTTCTGAGGATATTAAGGCAGTTTCCAGAGATGTGTTGAGCAAGGTCAAGGACAATAGTTATACTGTTGACTGGTTCATATCACGCCCTTTTCGCCCGCCGTAGTTGCCGATAAAAGAACCGTCTTCATTGAACTTGCTGGAGTCGGGCTCCCCATACTCATCCAAACTGTCGGTGTCCCCCCCTAGTGGTGGATCGTTGGTAAGAGACACCTGATCTGGGTTTCCATATGGCTTCTTCTCATCCGGGGCATCACTGAAGAGAAAAGAAGTTTTAATTACGCCCCAAAACCAAAGAAAAGATTACAATGAGCAGTGTACTTACACCCTAAGCATGTTTATCTGGGCTTTTCTAACCAGTGTGCCAAATTTGAAAAACAAAAGGCAACTGATTTTCTGAGAACAGGTGATTTCTTATTAATTTGGAGGTATAGGGTATGGCATTTTCAGATTTTCTTGGCAAACTTCAGGCTTTCTTCTGGCCATGAATTCCCAAGCCTGAACTTAGCTTTGCTCACTAGCGTGCCTACACCCTGGGCAGGTTAAACTCAGCGTTCTGACTGGAGTACCAATACCCTCGGCAGCTCTGACTCAGATCTTCTAACCAGTGTACTTACGCCCTGGACAGATCTTGGAAGCCACTGTCAGCCAGCTCTTTCTCAGGATCATGACCTGCCCTTCGTTCCTTCTCATCCACTAAAACAAAAAAAAATACAAAACAAAACAGTCAGGAGATGAATTTGTCTACTTGTTATCGTAGGTGATCAACCCATGTATGAGTAGACGCAATGAGACATCATCATCATCCCTGGAGTTAGCTTGACTCTTTCCCATCCAAATGTTTAACTCTCTGCCATCCGGGATTCTTCGGCTGTAAGGGATCTTTAGACTACGAATTTACCAATCATCTCCAGCTTTAGTCTGGTAACAATTGATGAAAAGGCACTGAACGATGGTCATTAAACGAGTGGATGAGAGCAGCCTGATGGCTAGCCAATGTTAGGGAACTTGAGCCAATGTGCAATGAGTCATAAGTTAGTTACTTGTAAGCTTAGCACTAATTTTAGACCAAGCTTTAGAACGTATTGTTCTGCTAAACAAGTAGCCTCTAGAAGTTTTGATTTAACACTATTGGGAACATGTAAGCATATGGTGTAATGATAAAAACAAAAAAATTAGTGAAAATTAGTGAAAATAAAAACGCTCAAAAATATTACACTTAGGCGACGGCAGCCAGCATCACGGCGAGAGGAAACCAGGCAAGTAAAGGACAAGGCGATGACAGCATAATGATTTTCAGGTAGAGGAAACCGGTCAAGTAAAGGATAGGCTGAGGACAGCATTATGACCTTCAGGCGGAGAACTTTTACTGGTTGTGTTCAGGAAGATAGAAACAAGGAGATGGACAATGTCCGTGGGATATCTCCTGTATTGGAGGTTACCATCGAGAACCTTTACTGCTGGTTACCATCTGCAGCATTTACTGTTGGTGTGTGGTAAATTAAATAATTCTGTGTGCGTTCTGCAATGTTCTGTGTTGGCAGTTACCATCAGGAACCTTTACTATGGGTGCAGAGTTTTTGGCTGCAATTCAAAATCTGTTCCCGAGTATACCTAGGGCCTATCCAACAGAGAAAAGTGTGCCACTCGGTGACTTACCCGGGTAGGTGCCACCACGGTTCCGGTACAGCAAGCAGCAGATGAGGATAATGATGAGGATGAGAACGATGACAGCAATGATAATAGCGATCCACCACAGGTCCATGGCAGCCTCGGCTATGACTGTTGGACAGAACAAATCCAAAATTAAAATCACCAACACAATAACAGAGGGGGGGGGGGGGGCAGAGAATTGACCATATGTTTGAAACGGTGAGCATTCACATGAGGACAGTGTACGAGGACAACGTTCATTTATTCTATAGGCTGAACGCCTTCGTGGTCAATTTTTCATTTCATATGGCAGCCGTTACTGTCATCAGCGGACATCACAGTACGAGCTGAGCACAGAGGAGAGGTTTGTGAAAATGACTGGACATCCTGACACAATGATCCTGTACATGTAATTACCGTATTCTCATGTGCAACTGGCACACTCATGTAAGTGGTGCACCCATAACTAACGATATAAATTCCACAAAAAAAAAAAACCCTTGTAGCCATTTAAAAGTTTTACAGAGTGATTTAGAGGATTTTACGCTCTTTATGCCCAGTGGGTTGTCCGACCTCCTGTAGATCGTCTATCTATGGTTATCTTTGACACTTTATCTGGCTGCCTGGACGCCGTCTTTGATTGCTCCTTAAGTTGTGCCTTCATTCTGTTTCGCCAAATCAAATCCTCCGTGGCTCTTGTGGGTATAAGAGCTGAGTTGGCCTGCCTTAGCATGGCACCTTGTTGTATCGGGTACTTGTTGTTTATCTATCCACGGAAACACGTCATAAAATCTAAACAATATTTTAGTACCTAACTCCCATTGACCGACCACAAAGTCATTCATTCAATGCAGAAATATTAGCTGTAAAGCATCATTCCGTGCGACCACCTCATTGGTCTCTGGGTAAATTTATTCTTGACAATGCGGTAAAAAAGAAAAACACGAAAAAAGGTCTAAATAACCTCAAATTTCACCCCTGACCCCCAGGGGGTCATTTCTCCCAATTCGGCATGTTATGTTGATCTTAGAAATGGGGGTTTTAGATCCGCTTGAAAGGCAGGGTAAAATTTTACTGGAAAACTACTGAGTTACTGAAAAGTTTCAACTCCAAAAGTAATAATACATTGTAACATTAATATATGCCTCTAAAATTTCAATTTTTCTGGTGGCTGTGTTTAAGGTCATTCACCGAGTTCTCACACTCACTTGCTTCTTCCTCGTCAGAAGAGATAAGTGTGGATGCAACCACATCCCCTTCGCCTTTCTCCAGCCCCATGGATACCAGACAGCTGTAATTGCCCAGTAAATCCAGAAACCTCTGCTCTCGCTCAAATGTTGTCGCATTGACGATCAGGGTGTTGGAGACGTCCACGTAGACCGGGTCGGCAGGATTTTTACTGACAGCCTGGCCATTCTTGGACCACCTGTAGGTGAGATGCCTGTGGTACAGAGGGTCGGCCACCGCCATAATGGGCACCTCCAGCAACTGACCTGGGTCAACCAAATACTTAGGCTCAGGCTTCACATCAAGGTTGGTTCTGTCTGAAATCGAGAAACACACAGGAGTTTAAATATATATATATATATATATATATACACATATACATATACACAGACACATTTATTTATTTATTTGAATGGTGATTTACGCCGCACTCAAGAATGCTTCATTTATACGACTACGGCCAGCATTACGGTGGGAGAAATGAAAAAAAAAGAAATAATATGCCTCTAGTGAGTACTTGCATATATTTAATACTGGTGACATTAATAAACAAATACATCAATTTCCAGATTTTCTTTGAATGCCACTGTTATATTGTCATCTGGAATGCATAAAAAGGACTGTGTCCAAATAATAAAACAATAGGGGAGTTTCAAGTTCAAATTCTTTTATCGCTGGAGGTAAAAGAAGTCCTACTGTACCATGTGACCTGTCAGAAGTTTCACAAAAATATTTGATTACATTCATCATAACACAGGTGTCTGAAAAAAGTTTCACAAAAAGTTATTTAGAGTAGACGAACAATGAAGAAAATTGAGGAGTGCGACATTTAAGAAGGCAAAGGAATTAGGTATCATTTGTACCTCCAGAACAAAGCAAGGACAGTGACTGCAAAATTAATGTCAACAAAGACGGCCTAACATTTTTCAGAAGTCACATGATACAGCAGGACATTTTTTAACTTCAACAACAGCTCTCCTATAGTCAACGGCCACAACGTTATGCCTACTAGACCATAAACCCGACGACAGAGACAAGTGTCTTTCAATTTCATCACTTTGCGAATTCTAAGTAAAATTCTTCGTGGGCATTTAGCACTGATGTATTCCATCAGTTTGTCACCCAGGACGCGTCTGGCTAGTGCTTTATGCACCCATGATGGAATCATGGCTGGGGCATGCTGTACGAGGAAGATCTTTGTCACCTTAACTCGGCTCTCGATATATTTATACATACATCAGTTGAAGAAAAGATAAATGATTAAAAAATGCTGATCACATGGCAAAACCGTAAGCCTTTCTCACTCACAATACCCTGTTCCAACAACAACCCATT
Organism: Acanthopleura granulata; assembly: GCA_016165875.1. NCBI lineage: Eukaryota > Metazoa > Mollusca > Polyplacophora > Chitonida > Chitonidae > Acanthopleura > Acanthopleura granulata. The sequence continues at coordinate 12,437,512 of JABBOT010000013.1, forward strand.
AAAGTAGTTCACTTTGCGTCCATTGGCTTTCCTTATTTACTTGCCATAGTTAAACAGTAGACTTTGACCACAGACTTGATTTTTCCTTGTTCAAATGTCTTACCTATAACATTCAGGAAAGCATCTGCCAGCTGATAGCCAATGCTGTTAGACACATTACACTGAATATTCATGAGATCGTAAGGTTTACGGACTTCCTCGACGGTAAGCTTTGTTCCAGACACTGTTATTTTCCCTGTTTTTCCAGCTGAAAGGAAAAAAGATCATATTAGACAACTCAAGCTTCTATGCTCAATTCTTGCCTTTCTTCCTGGAAAAATAGGCCTTTCATTAGATGGACACAAATTGTGCACACACAAATGTGGCATCTTTCATTTACAACAAAAATCCTATGATGAGTTGATATGACAGATTAAACACGCTGGATCCCATTTCATTAACAAATCTAAAGTCGTAAATTTTAATGCTCAGTTCTAAGTTTTACTCCTTGGTGTGTGATACCCTAATTCCTCAACTTTTTCACAGACGAAAGAGTGCTCTTTCAGTGCAATTTATGCACATTTTTAATATGGTTTTGAAGACAAAACTACACTAGTTGGATTGGACAGTTTCACGGCTTCGCAAAAAGCATAATTTAATCTGTTAACACAGAATAATGCCTTCAGGATATGCTTGAATAAACACCTTGCAAACAGGCGGAAAAGTTGAATTACATGAAAGCATTGGTAGTATTCTTTTGCGAAACCGTCGTATGTTGTAAGTTTTAACTTGAGACGGGAGTTATACCTTACAAACACTTAGTGAAAAGAAACCCTGGTGCAGGGAATTCTTTTCTTTTGTTTTGATTCTTGAACAATTATATGGATTTTAAAGAAATTAACATGGTGAAAAAAAAAATCCATATCCAAATACCGATAAGAACTTTTTGAGTCGTTCTCTTTTTCAAAGGGTCGATCGGGTTATGCCGAACAAACATATTTCTGACAGACAGATGTATGCCTAGGTACGTGGTTCCAAGCGTAACTTTTCTCTCGCAGATGGCCTGTAACCCTCACCATTTAAAGGTTTGCCGTTCTGGTACCACTGCACTAGGGGGTTGTCTGACTCTCCTACAGCCGACCTCGCCACGCATCTGAACTCCGCAGACTTCCCCGCCGTCACAATCACAGATTTCAGCTTCTCCTCCCAGATAGGCTCCGCTGAGAAAAGACAAAAACAAATCTGTCGTTAACATCCCTGGACAAAAACCAAAACTGACACACACACACACACAAAAAAGCTGATAATAAGCCTGAGTGGAAATTTTCGCTCAGGCGTAATAAGCCAGATCTGAGCTTCAGGCTGCACTACCTGTCCTTCTCATGATCAGAGAGATAAGCACACGTAACACTGGTGAGGAAGACAAAAGTTTAGTACTTTGTTAACAGAATCCTAATGAGGCTGGTGTGAAAACTTCCCACCCAGCAAAGGTGAGGTTCATGAGAAAATTCCACATCCACAAAGACCTATGAGAACATAGGCCTTACCCACATCCACAAAGACCTATGAGAACATAGGCCTCACCCACATCCACAAAGACCTATGAGAACATAGGCCTCACCCACATCCACAAAGACCTACGAGAACATAGGCCTCACCCACACCCACAAGGACCTACGAGAACATAGGCCTCACCCACATCCACAAAGACCTATGAGAACATAGGCCTCACCCACATCCACAAAGACCTATGAGAACATAGGCCTCACCCACATCCACAAAGACCTACGAGAACATAGGCCTCACCCACATCCACATCCACAAAGACCTACGAGAACATAGGCCTCACCCACATCCACAAAGACCTACGAGAACATAGGCCTCACCCACATCCACAAAGACCTATGAGAACATAGGCCTCACCCACATCCACAAAGACCTATGAGAACATAGGCCTCACCCACATCCACACAGACCTACGAGAACATAGGCCTCACCCACATCCACAAAGACCTACGAGAACATAGGCCTCACCCACATCCACAAAGACCTATGAGAACATTGGCCTCACCCACATCCACAAAGACCTACGACAACATAGGCCTCACCCACATCCACAAAGACCTATGAGAACATAGGTCTCACCCACATCCACACAGACCTATGAGAACATAGGCCTCACCCACATCCACAAAGACCTATGAGAACATAGGCCTCACCCACATCCACAAAGACCTACGAGAACATAGGCCTCACCCACATCCACAAAGACCTATGAGAACATAGGCCTCACCCACATCCACAAAACTATCTACTCCATATCATTTCTTGTACACAAAGGTTTCTTGTACACATACATTTCTCATCCATAAAATTCCTTTAAGGTAACGTACATTTATCATCCACAAAGCTGTTGTGCTCACTTTTCCTACACAGAAGTGTTTCAATCACTGAATTTTAATGCACACAAAATGTCTCTATCACTAACATTTTACACACACAGAAATGTTGGATCATTTAATACATTTCACCTTCATAGAATGGTTTGATCAGTTACAGTTTACATCCAGAGAAACAGTCTGATCTGTTACAATTTACATCCACAGAAACAGTTTGATCAGTTACAGTTTAAATCTACACAAACAGTTTGATTAGTTACAATTTTCATCCACAGATACGGTGTGATCATTTCATACATTTCACCTTCACCGAAATGCTTTGATCAGTTATAGTTTACATCCACAAAAACTGTCTGATCAGTTACAATTTACATCCACAGAAATGGTTTATCAGTTACAGTTTACATCCACAGAAATCATCTGATCAGTTACAGTTTACATCCACAGAAATCATCTGATCAGTTACAGTTTACATCCACAGAAACAGTTTGATCAATTACACTTTACATCCACAGAAACAGTTTGATCAATTACACTTTACATCAACAGAAACAGGTTAATAACTTACACTTAACGTCTACAAAGATGTTCTGAGGAGATTTCTGCCCTCCGTGAACAGCTGCACAGGTGTATGTCCCTTCATCTGCCTCTGTCACATTGGAGATCTCCAAAGTGTACTTGTCCTCACTGATCACGTGACGCCCCACAGGCAGCGACCCACCAGTTCTTGACCATTCTATCTTGGGCAACGGGCTGAAAATAAGACACAGTTTAGGTAAAGGTGAATAACTGGCAGAGGCCCAGGGGTTGAAATGTTCAAAATTTGCTACCTGCCACTTGTGGCACAGATAAAACTGTAAAATTTCAATGAACTTGATCCTACAGTGAAATCAATAAATAAAAATGCTGTGCAATGCGGTTAAAATCCTTCCGCCTGAAACACAAGCACAGACTAACCAACAGATACAAATTCCAAGAGATGTTATTTATAAAACCAACCATTCAAAGAATTTACCTTTTCCGTAATGACATGGGAAAGGTCAAGGTCAATAGGGTTCTTAATTATGCCACAGAGTGGGTGTGGTGTAAGTTCAGTAAACATGGGACAAACTGTCCAAGAGACGGAGCATTTACACGGTAATAGACACACAGAAATACAGATCAACAGACAGGCAAAATAAGACCACTCAAAATACATGCATACACAAGTTCAAAATTGACCAATTCTGCTTAAACAAGGGGACCCCTGAATGGTTTGAAATAACAGCACAAACAAAACACAGATATAATGTGATATATTCAAAACACAACTCACTATCCATCAGGAATACACTGCAAGGTAATTGTTTTCCCCAGCAATGCGACAGAGCTCTCGCTGTCCGTGTACCATACCACAGAAGGTGCCCTCGGGGTGGGAGAAACTGCAACAGACACAGAATGCCGTGGATTTGTCTGACTGATGTCTTCAGAATGCCTGGCAATACTTTTTTGGACTTATTGTTTCACAAAACATGTGTGGCACCTTTTTTTTTTTTAAAGTCAATTTTCTTGCCACTTTTCATTTTCAAGTGAAGAAATTTGCTGCATTATCATGAAACAGCTGCAAAACGCAGTGCTGAACAAAGACAATTAATGGCTTCACCTGGCATTTGTATTTGTTAGTGAGCAAGAGTGTGATTATCACACCCTTTGCTGAAGAGCACGAGTGTGCTTTGCACACCTACTTTCACACTCTCCACACTCGTCATTATTTCAGGCGTGTGTTATTGGCATACCTGGATTTGTTTCAGAAAGAAACTATACCTGGGTTAACCTTGAATTTGGTGGGGCTACCGTAGACTCTGAGCTGAGCAACCACGTTGTACAGGGAGCAGTTGTACGTCTTGTCCCCGACAAGCTCGTCACCAATTTCCACATTGATGAAATGGAGATCTCCTGTGATGATAACATAAGAATTCAGATGGCTTTAGAGGGACCATTTCACCAATGTTTGCAGAACAAAGATATTTACCAAGTTATTTCATATTTAATCTGAAAAATTCAGGTTTTATTCAATCCCGTCCTCGTTCGGAGCCTTCCAGGCAGAGAAAGTTAGCACACCAGAGCAACGTAATGACTCAGGCGCCTCACACTACTGTGATCGCTGTGAGTTGAATGCGATAGCTGTGAAGTCCAGTTCATACTGGCTTCCTCTCTGGAAAGGTTCGCCAGCACTGCCCTGTTTCCTCCCACCATAATGCTGGTATAAGTGAAACATTCTTGAGTACGGCATAAAACACCCATCAAATAAACAAATAAATAAATCCAAGCCCCGTACAGGAGTCTTTGTGAATCTCTCGTGTCCACTACTTTTGAAGCCTTCATGTCAATATTCTTTAGAACACTAGACTAAGCCTTCTGCAGCCAAATTCTCCCTAAAACTTCGCATGTATCCGTTCGTACAGCCATAAACCAGACCCCAAAAAATATAACTAACAAACATGACTTGAGTAACATCATGTAGGGCAATGTCTTCACTGGAAAGGCATTTATTCATATGAAGGTAGCACAACCTGTTTTAACAAAAGGAAACTAAGATGACAGAGAAGATACTGACCAACTTGATCGATGACAATTCGCCCTCCAGTTACGATAGCATCTGACTTGCCAATGTACCAGTCGTATACAGCTGTGGGCACGCTCATTGGCTGATCACGACAGGTCAAGGTCACATGAGAGCCTGCATCGTGTGTCCCGATGTTTGCAACCTGGAGTGTTTTGTAGCCAAGTAACTCTGCAATGAAGAGGAGAGAATGTGATTAAAATATTTACAAAAAGAGAGAAATATGCAGTACTCTAGAGGTTATGACTGGAGTTCAAAACACACAGGCGCATTTTCTAACAATCTTAACTGCGTCATGCAACTATCACATGAATTTTTTGACTTGGCAAGAATGCCAATTTGAAGTTGAATTGTCAAGTTAATCGCACCCTGAAGTCTCTATAAAATTCCCAATCACCTCATTATATCTAGGACTCTCAATAGCTTATCTGGTACTGTTCTTGCTGCCATGTACGATCATCTCACAATGCCTTATTTGCAGACCGCTGAGGTTATCTCTCATTGTGGGCATTTAACATTGTGCTCCCTTAACAGCTAGGAATGCATTTCAACCATCAAATGTAAGTACCAGTGTGATGGAATTTAAGCTACTCCACCTGTGAAATTTCCTGTAACTAGCTGGTTAACTACTTTTAATACTAGTGTGCTAGTGCAGCTTAATAACCCAGGGGCCTTTCACCAATACAGTCACCAGCTCATGCTCGCTTTCTCTCGACCTGCGACCTGCGGATGGTCGTGGGCTTCCCCCGGGCTCTGCCTTGTTTCCTTCCACCAGAATGCTGACCGTCGTCTTATAAGTAAAACATTCTTGAGTATGGCGTAAAAACATCAAATAAACAAATAAATAAAATAAAAGACAGTTTGCTGCTGTCAAGGGAGGTAAGTGCTTGAAAAGAGAGGTAACCTTTGTATATCCCAGATGCAGAATCTGCCCTGAAAGTGATCCCAACTTACGAGCTTTCTGCATTTCTACAACTGTAGACATGGATTTTCCATGCTTGTTGTTGGCGAAGCATTGATAAAATCCCTCGTCATTGATGGTTGGTTTCAACAGCTGTAGCCTTCCGCCGGTGACTTCTACAGTACCAGGCTTTTCACTGACCTTCACACCATTTCGATGCCATTCATAACTGGAACACATGCATGCGTGAATTAACACAGGTGTGTATATTATAGCTTAAATGGCTCACTAATCAACTTTCACACCTTGTTTTGTCAGACCGCCACCTACTTTTCAAGCATCCAAATATGTGTTTATTTTTAAAATGCACTCATGATTAACATATAGACTTAATATCGATCAATGATGGATGAAAGCCTGCAAATAGGTGCCTGACATTTTGGAAAACACCCAATTGTTTGAAGTGGTATGACCCATGTGAACTTTGACCAGTGCTCTATAATATGCAAAACATGGTCATATCACTTCGTCCAGAGGGATGTTTTCAAAAAATGTCATGGACCTATTTGCAGGCTTGCGTATGTATCTAAGTGCGAGCTATGAGAGCTACGAACTACAATGTACAATCTGGGGCTTGGGATAAAGTGTCGTGCAGCTTTTCTACTCCCAATCACCTCAAAGCTGAGCTGTTCATCATTAATAAACTTGGCAAAATTCGACCCCGACACACTCTGAGTCTAAGCTCTCTCCAATACTAAGCAAACTATCCAAATAAGAGCTCAGACCGTTAACCAGTAAAACAACATCCGAAGTCAAACATTAATAAAGCTAGCATCACTATTTCTTCCTACATATATATACAAAGCTGTAAATAGGTCAATGACATTTTTGAAAACACTACTTTGGACAAAGTGGTATGACCATGTTTTGCATATTATAGAGTACTGGTCAAAGTTCACGTGGGTCATACCACTTCTAACAAAGGGGTGTTTTCAATGACGTGAGACACATATCTGCAGCCTTGTTTTTTTAATTTGTTTATCTGATTGGTGTTTTACGCCGTACTAAAGAATATTCCATTTCTACAACGGCGGCCACCATTATCGTGGGAGGAAACCAGGCAGAGCACGGCCGTAATCTACACCCAGTCTCACGCAGCTGGCAGACCTTCACACGTTAAACCAGAGACGAAGCCTGAGCATCGGCTGGCTTAAAATGTATGTATTTTTACCAGCATTTTTAACATGGACGCAGAAGTAGTCAGAGTTTTTCTACTGATATCACACAGACATATATGTGTACTTGCCAATACATTAAATCCAGTACATATAGTCCACTAATACAGAAATGCCCACATTTTAATGATATACCATATAATGTTATAAATCAAGAAAAGGTACCAAAGTATCTCAGTTACTTGGATTCTTTAAAAAGAGCAGGAATAGATGAACTTACTCGACAGCTGGGATCCCATCAGCTGTACAATCTAATGTTTTTGAGTCGGTCACATCCCGAAAAAATATCTTCTTTAAGAATCCACTGTTGATTTTAGGTGGTTCTGCTTCTATGACACAAAGAGACAAAGCAAATATATAAATACACAAATAAACAAACATTTGTTAATTTGCCTGTATGTAGAATTATATCCACATGCATGATGACATAACAAAAACAAAGTATGAAAACAAGCACAAGTACATGTGACAGATATTTAAGATCAGAGTGAACTTTGTGTGCTACATGTGTAGCTCAGTTACAACCAAGACGGCAAACTGTTTTGTTGTTAAGACTAAGTTTGACTTAAGTCTAAGACAGCTTTGAGATCCTGGGGACAGATCATCCGCCCATTAAGCATTCCAGCAGATTTTTACTGAGATCTGGAGCTGATTCCACAAAGCCATTTTTAACCTGAGTCAAAATTTCAGCAACAATTTTAGGAATTATTCTTGGACTCTCAAACTTTTGTTCTGATCACTTCATCCATATACCATCAGATAAATGTGTCAAGATTTCAACTTCCATTGTTAAAAACTAAGTAGAGTGACATCTTAAATTTTGACGTAAGTCTGAAATTTATGTCTTTGTGGAATCGGCCCCTGAGATAGACAAGTTCGCATAATATTCTACAGACTCTTCCCAGAATCCAATTCTAGCTTTTTTAAACTCAAAAAAAAAAGAAGGAAAACAACACAGACTACTGACATATCAAATGTTACGCTCATTTCCTTAGAGTTACACAGTTGCCCACACATGCACATCTTGTCAAATTGATTGAGAATAACAAAAGTGAAAAAAGTAGAACCAACAATTAATTACATGGAGCATGGGAACAAAAAAAAACATTTTAAAAATCAGAACTTCATTATTTTGGGCATAAATCACATTAAGATGCTGACAGAAAAGGCATTCTGTTACTAATATTTCCTTACTAAATTATTAAACTGCTTTGTCTTCAAATTAAGTTAACAATTTATATCCTCCAAAAATCTACTCTAGTAAAAAGTCAGCCAATGCCATCACAAGAATGCCTTTCCTTGTTAGCAATTACTTTGTTTAGAAGAGAAATTATTCAAGTCCTTAGTGACACAGGAAAAAGTACAAGACTAAATCAAAACCATGCCAAGTTGATGGGGTCTGCAACATGCCAGTGGCAGCAAGTTCATGCTATTATCACATGTAATCTAGCATGAAGAATCAATTAAGTTCCAGATATACCCTAAATGACCTAAAATTTCGTCCGCGATTAAGTTGATAATTTCTCCCGATTCTGAGAGTTCTGTTCATATCAGGAAGGTATTTTGAGGTTTGTTTGGACTGTAAGACTATATAAACCTGGGAAAATGTAACTTGTAGTACCAAAGCAATGCTTTAGGACATTTATTTACCTCTAACAATACTCCTTTTGGACGCAATTTTAGGTCAATTACAGTATCCCCACATTCTCAATGCAACCGTTATGGAGTAATTGATTTGACTGACGCTTCACACCATTTCTTAGGAATATTTCACTCATAACACAACAATCAGGCAGTGCTTAAGTGGAGGAAAAACATTATGACCCAGGGCAAACTTCCCGACTTAAGGCTGCAGCAGGGACCGGTAGTAGTCCAGTAAAGACTCTAAATCTCATCTAAAAGAGACAGAGTACTATCCTCTAGGTGAACTCACAAGCTAACTTATCCAGCATTTGGAACTTTTTTTTTTCTTTTTCATTTTCTGTTTTTTTTTGGTTTTTTTTCTTTTCTTTTTCCACCTGTCTGCATCATACATGTACCTGGTTCATTTTAACTCTACTTAACTTTCATCTGATTAACTATAAATTCCACAGAAACTGTCACTAGCCCAGGCTTCATACATATGTTCATAAATATATCTGAGCTTCACTTTACAATAACAGAGTTATTTCCCTTCCTTATCACTGCAAGGTGAAGTCAACCCCCCTCCCCCCTGTGTCATGTGACTAAAGGTTCCAAGGTCACTGCCATCCAATATGAATAATTACTGCTGTTTATAAGTAAGTAGTGAAAATTTTAAGAAATGTCCCCCAACAGCATAATAAAACTGATTCCATCAACAAAAGGATTACGTTATATCTGAAGGTGGGAAAATTCATTCTGGAGCATTTTAGCAGTGATCTCATCAACTGTACATCGCAAACTGCAGTGTCTTGTCAGCATGACATGAAAATGCTCGGCAAAACTGTCAGACTGGAGCAAAACTGTAATAAAACATCATTCAAAAAGAAAAAAACAGAGGGGTTTTAGATGCATGTTAATCATCTAAGCAGGATTTGGGAGAAGGGAGGAGGGGGAAAACAAAGTCAACAAAACATAAAATACTTGGAGAGGTCTCTGAACTGGTAACATTTATATGGTCGGCATCAGCTGGTGTCTTGACCTGTGATTTGACCTGTGATTTGGCCTGAGTATCGTTTGTACCTAAAATTCACCAATGTGTCCGTCAGCATAAAAATTAAAGGTTCAACAGTTACCAAAAAACAACACAACTAACCTATATTTTACATTAATTATATTAAAAAAAACCTAAGGGAGACAAGTTTTGCTAATGGTTCTACACACTCACTATGAAAATTATACACATGAATTACATTCTCCAACTGGTGGAGAACTAAACGTTGCAACATATGACAGATGTAACAATGGGAGACAACTCTCATGCATATAAAACACAGGATCAATATTCCACACCACTGGACCAGGCTATTAATTGCGCACATCCTGTAACTAAATTATATCACTAGATCTAATACTATCAACAGTGACATTATTATCAGATCTACATGTACAGATATGCACACGTGTTACACATCTCCAATAAGTTTGTGGATCCAGGAGGGAGGCACAACACATCTGGCTGAGATGACCTTACTACTCAAATGACACTACAGTAGGGTCACTGAGACAGGACCACACCCACTACCATCCGAAATCAACAGCAATCTGCAGGCACGTTTGTGAATTCACGAATGGCACCTACGCACCACACTTACATTTGCACACGATTCCACCATTTCCAAATCGGAGGTACAGAAATATTGGGGATTTTTTTGGTTTTTTTTTTTTTGTCTTTGCAGCTTTGACAATTATATACCACTAGGCTTATTACTATTGCCAGTCTTGAGAGAACAAATCAGTCAAAGCAACTTTTGAACACTGCTCAAACACAAATTACGTCCCACAATACCATAAGAAGACGAACAATTTCCCACCTGATTTCATACCTACTGCCGATTCCACCAAGCCATTTCTGACTTCAGTCAAAATTTAAAATATGATACAGTTAAGATTTTGACCGCATCATCCATATTATCTTCAGACAAATCTGCCAAAATTTCCACTTTAAATGTCACAAACTAAGCACTGTGACAATGTTTTATAGTTTGACTTCTGTCAGAAATGGCATCGTAGAATCGGCCCCTCTACCTCTGTTTCGGAGATGGGGAATCCCACTAGACTTCATGTGCATATGTCTCACTTTCACTAAGCTATTGCACACTAAATCTTGGATCCATAATATCCACAGCAGCAGTATGATTGTCCTTAAGTCAAGGTACATGTAGCCTAATGTGGGTATCCATTTCTCAACAGCAATGACCATTTTCACAATTCTTGGTCACATGTTCTTTGTTTTGTTTTTTTTTTTTGTAGTTGTTGTTGTTGGAACCTGTACAATTCATATTCCACACAGAATCCCTTTTTGGAACAACTGATAAGCAAAATGGAAAATGGACGTTCTGTGAAGAAGGCAACAAGAATGTAACATTGGTTTAAATCAGGTTCCCAAAACATAAACTTTGCCAATAAGCCAGATAGCTCTTTGGATTGCGCATAACCGGACTTCCTTCGCTGGTAGATAAACAAACATTCGTGGCTGTGTTGAGGGCATGGTAACTGTAGGCAGTCACACACAATTCAGCCAATTTCATGCCTTTTATGTGACATTTGAGACTATGTGTGGGCTCTAGGGCTGTTTCACATGGAAAAATTAGAACTGAGCTCTACTTAGGGCTGTTGCCACAGTCTTTAATATTAAGACGATGGGCATAAATGGCCATGTGCTTTTGTTTGTCTACCGAATGACCCGTTCTGCTCATGTGCAATTATGCGCAACTTGAAACCACTATATGGCTTATTCTTGCCATCCTGGGCTCTACATTTTTACACAAATGTAGCACTTGTCAGAAGAGAATCTCTCCGAGACAGCATGCAGATCTGTTATCCATGGGGATAAAGACAACATACACACTAAAGCCTTAACCAACGAAAGTGATACAGCGAAAGCAACTGAAGAGAACGACTGATACACAAGAGAGTTACAACAGGGGAGACAACAAGATACATACCCACTTGGCCTGAAGAGTGGTGAAGAAAATGGGAGATAACACATAAGGAAGGCGATTAGCATGAAATGGATGGTGACTGAATAGATTACATGTAAAATGAATTTAGAAAGTGGATACATGTATATGTAAGCAGACAATGTGATGTAACACGAAGAAGAAACAGACAATGACCCATATGAATGAATTTTTATAGATATCGACAAGAATATGTGCCAAAAGAACTGAATGAGCAATGAAAGTGTGCATAGTTGAATCTGTGTTCTACAGGGGTCTTTTTCTGGTCCCTTTCTCGTCATGGTAACCACAAGGACAAGTATCGCAAAATTGAGTTTAAGACAAATTGCGTATTGAGTTTTCATGAAAAAAAATTGAGATTTTGGTACATTGGTGATGAAAAGGTATTTAATTTTCTCACTCGGTCAATTTGAGATTCTAAAAAGAAATTGAAAAACCGGTAAAACTCCTTCCCACCGTTATCAAAAGAGTCTAAAGCTGTGTGCTCCTTCCTTCTTTCCCTTACCATGTCACACCTTTAGGTGAATGTGAGCTCACAAAACCCTTAGGTGGTACACAAGCACTGCAGCATCACAGCACCAAACAATGCATTTTTTTCTGCGATTTGGACGCTTTGATGTAGCCCTTCAGAGTCTCCTACTGGCTGGAAAAACCCGACTCCCGTGCATATCTTATTGTAGTCACTGCCCCTACACATTCCAGTATTAATTATTCTGTTTCTAATGATTTCTAATTTCTTGTCAAGAATCGTAGAAGACCATATACATTACATGCTGCATCTGACGATAAAATTTCCTCAAGGACTTAAACCATGCAGTATGTAGCCAGTACTTACTCTGTGCACCACAGGCGGCCACAAGGCAGGCCGCTATCACTACTACACCCCTCAGCATCCTGGAATCTGTCCTCTAATCCTGTGGTGGACTCAAGCCTTAATCCTGCTTAATCCTGATCACCTGAAACAAAGAAAAACATAGATAAGAAACGTGTATGTGTGAAGTTTTTGAACCTGGAAGAAATTCTTTGTAAAGAATGTATGTAAAATGTAAAATCTGTATAACAACACAAACAGGTTCAGAATCCCAGAGCAGTGCTCATACGTTTAAACATCGCAGGGAAACTATCAGAGTCAACTTTTTTTTATTTTTTACACAGTAAATGATCTTAAATTTGCCTTAAAAATGCACACTTTTAGAGGCAAATAAATGCCATGTATACTATGTCAGGTGCTAATGCACACATTTTTGCAGCACTGTATCATCCTACCGTCCAAACAAGCTTCAAAACACCTTTCTACAATCAACAGAACTATGGACGAAATTTTAGGTAATTTTGAGTACTTATAGATACATCTACATATACTCTTTTCGACACATTGGAAAAATTCCAATCCTGATGTCATAAGCAATAGAAACACCAAATAAATGGAGGGAGATCAACTGTACCTTTCTTTTAAAATGTTACATGTAAAAATCCTTTCCGTAGAACAGCAACCTTATGTTTAAGCAAGTTTGAACTTCTTTAAAACTTACGTATGTCAAGGGATGACTTCACAGTATAACACTGGACACTAGGTAACTCTAAGGCAGCCTCAGCTTACATGGTCTATGCACTGCTAATTACTGGCCAATTATTGTCATGATCAGCATTTCACCTCATATGAATAATGCATGTTGGTCAAATTATGGGAGTGATTAAGATGAAATAAAGCCTTTACACCAACCAAATAACCCTTATTAATTCACGCGGTTTGTGAAATTGGTATCTCTTGTGTCGTGTTGGGTTCCACCCTCGTGGCAAATAACTGCACTTAACTTCCTTGTTCTGGGGACACATTTAGACTCTTGTCATATTACTATGATCACTGCAATTTCAACAAAACCACATGAGTCAGCTAACCATTTTTTCCAAAATCGAAATTTCAACATCAAAACAAACTTAGGACTAATATAATATGTTATAGTATATGTATAGTTGTTGCTTATTTTTACTTAACTAAAGCTGATTTCACTGATACAACAGTGGTCTTCTACAGTTATAAATACAGATGAAACAAAGTAGGATCTGCTTTTTCACAAAAACTTAGATCAATTTAAATCAACTATTCCCATAGATCATGCTGCAACATGGTGCTATAACCTAGACGAACATCATTTACCAAAAACCGATAGGACAACGTTTTGTGCAGGTAGCACCAACTACACGGCCATGAATTCACCACGTCCCATGCAATATCCCCTTGGAAAAAGAAAAACTGAAGTGACCTTGGTGAAGAGCCAAGGACACTAACAGGAACACATTACACCAATGAGCCAGTCTTGGCTACTGAGCCAGTCTTGGCTACTGTATACAGGCACCTAAAATTTCGTCCAAGACAAAGTTGCTGACTTTTCCTGATTCTGGGAGTTCTACTGACACTAGGTTTAAGGGGTTTTTATGGACGATACGTGTGGGATGATTTCCTACCGGAAAATTTAACTTTCTACACCAGCTATAATATTTTCTGACATTTATTTACGCAAAATTTTAGTCCTTTACACTACACATTCTACACTCTATAGTCACTGACATATATATTTTGATATATATTACATGTGCAATATCTATGTACAACAAACAACCACTCCAAAGACACATGTACATGTATGTACAGTACATGTAACCTGCGGACAACGACAAAAGGAAAACAATACAAGCTGGCGTTCCATATTTGCTGACAGGTGCACAACTGATGATTCAAATTCTTCACATCCATTACAACCGGAAAATTCAGGCCTTTGTTCTACCAAGACAAAAAGTCTATTAACACTTACATGCAGATGTACAAGTAGAGACTATATTTATACCTGATGCTCACCAAACACACACACACATATATATATATACATACATACACGCACACGCCAATGATGCATAAATATGTGTGCATGAAATCCCTGCTTACAGGAATCCCAAACGAGACCTTTGTGGAACTGAAACTTCTTTCAAATCAAACTGTAAATACATGTTAACATACACCCAGTAAAGACTTGATTGTTTTCAAGGGAGATAAAACTGTCTTCAGGACATCTTGGGTACATACACATACACATGTCCGTCCAAATGTATCAAAGGTGACATGTTCATATGAACATATACCATACAGCACCTGGGGGTGTATCAAGGGGCTTGCCCTCCCATCCCTATCCCACACGAGACATGGAATCAATGCCCTTCTCAGGCAGGAAGTTTTCTATGCTGACCTGATTACAATGATTTTGGGGCCATGCCAGCATGTCAAAGGACACCTCTTACACGTATAAGCAATATACAATGTACATGTGTGATGACGCCCACCAATCCAAGCACCGTACAGGTATGACAGAGCCAAACCTGCTCAAGTTTACCATACCTCGTCTGGTTTCTATAATGTCGCCATTGGATGTGCCCATAAAAAATGGTCAAGAATGGTGATAAACAACAATCAAACAAAACATACAGGTGCATGTATACAAAGAAAATCACACTACTGTCACCTGTTCCAAACCACATACATCCAAGTGTTGTGACAACAGCATTATCACTTAATTGCGGGTACGATCTTCAGTTATATGTGAATCAGGACCTAACACATCCTTCACCCCATTGTCCATACCTATTTCAACTTGTAAATACATCTGGTGTTGAGTTAGGAACTTCAAATGAGAACACATGCTATGTACACAAACAGTTAACTTCCTGTACACCGAACACATGTGATGTCATAAAAACGAACACCTTATCTACATACACAACGAGAGATAAACAGGTACATGTATGCACATGTGGTACTGTTTACACTACAACAAGCCAGCCAGGCCAAGGCCTGCAATCATGTTGTCACACATCCCATATGACGAATGAAGAATGTAAATATACGTATGGGAGCACAGCATTTGCCATATATAGATGTACACCATGTGAAAATAAGTATACGCGGTTTGAATGTTGAATGCAATTTTCCATGCTTTTATTAAATCTAATTTGGCCTTTCCTCTACCAGACTATCCCTGCACACAACCAGGTAAATTCGGCCTTTCCTCTACCAGACTATCCCTGCACACAACCAGGTCCAGTTGGCCTTTCCTCTACCAGACTAACCCTGCACACAACCAGGTCCAGTTGGCCTTTCCTCTACCAGACTATCCCTGCACACAACCAGGTCCAGTTGGCCTTTCCTCTACCAGACTATCCCTGCACACAACCAGGTCCATTTGGCCTTTCCTCTACCAGACTATCCCTGCACACAACCAGGTCCATTTGGCCTTTCCTCTACCAGACTATCCCTGCACACAACCAGGTCCAGTTGGCCTTTCCTCTACCAGACTATCCCTGCACACAACCAGGTCCATTTGGCCTTTCCTCTACCAGACTGTCCCTGCACACAACCAAGTCCATTTGGCGCTTCTTCTTCAAGACTTCTACTGTTCCATTTGGCCATTCCTCTACCAGACTATCCCTGGATCCCTATATCTACAGTGTACATGTATTTAGCCTTTCCTTTATATGGTTATCACTTCACGCAATCAGGTCTATGAACCTAAATTACATATACCGTAAACCTTAAACCTATTCAACCGCTAAAGCGCTTATTTTCAGTGGAATTTATACATACAATGATTATGAAAATGACTCTAAAAATGATTTGTGTATGTGATTAAGGGTGTGCTCTTCATGAAACTATCCAAATTATTTCTCCACCCCCCACAGGTGTGTCAAAAAGTTTGAAAATATTGGTTGTAGAGTTGGTTGAACAGGTTAAAGAATTACGGTACCTGGCCAGTTAATTAAATCATTACACCGGAAATCCTTCAGATGCACAAACACAACAGATCAATACGGTATATATATGATACGTACAAAGAGAGAGAGACTACAAGCTGATCACAATTCACACCCATAGCTACAGGTCCAGTAGCCGGTGAACAAGAGAGACTGTCAGTAAGCACACTTTCACAGCCAATGCAATATTTATGTATTTATTTGATTGGTGTTTTACACCATGCTCAAGAATATTTCACTTGTACGACGACGGCCAGCATTATGGTGGGAGGAAACTGCGCAGAGCCTGGTGGAAATCCATGGCCATCCCAGGCTTTCATCATGTAGACACAACATTTGTCTTCTGTAGCACTACTCGACTTTCCGTTCTACATCCACACATAATACTGCACATCTCCATCTACACTGCTTTAGGCAGGTACAGGTGCGTGTAATCTCTCCGTAGGTTGGGCATTCGCATTTCACGCTTGCCACAACAAAGCTGCCATGGTCAAATTATCGCCCAGTCACCGATGAGTTCTAGTGAGCAGTCTTTGAACTTTGAGGATGAAATTTCTTTCTGTGGCTAATAAAGTGGCACAGGCTTTAAAGGAACACTATCTACCTAGTATTTTGAGTTTCTCTATTGCTTTTGCTATGAGATACTGTGAATGGGAAGAATTTTGATGAAACAGATATTACTTGTAAATGTGGAGGGCCTGCTGTCTCTAGGTGAAGGCAAAGGCCCTTGAGTGGATATTATCCCCAAACTCTCGTTGTCCTATGAGATTCTGCAACATTCTGGGTAACAAAAATGGCGGCCATCCAGAATGCCAATGTTGCTTATAAGAACAGTTAGCTTACATGTATATGAACTGTTAAATGTAGCTTATATGAACATTTAGCTTATATGAACAGTTCCACATCATGACGACTAATCTACACAAAGAAGGGAAAGTAAAGTATACTTTCCCCACTTTAAACTTTCCTTGACAAACTTGCGTAACATTTAACTATTATCCTCTGGGAAGTGCTTTCTGTTTCACGATGTCCATGTGGACACTGTTCTCACATTAACTGGTCATAACCCAGCACCTGTTTACCAGTCAGCTCAGCACTGCTCCGACCGGTCAGTTCTAAATACAGATCTACATGTACCTGTCGATGATCATTTCCTTTGAGGTCAGTAATCCGTCTTCAATTGTATGTCCGTTCTGTGATGGTACATTGATCACTTCAGTGCGTTTCAACATGCATTGTTTATATGCTTTCAGTTTTCTTACTTCTCTTTCTTCTTTATGTCCTAACCTTAAACCATGTCACCATATATACATACATGTACAAAACAGGCCTTAACTGTACGTGTTACAGATACACACCTGAACACAAGTCTATAACCTACAGTGCCTCATCAACACGACATGACATGCTTGTTTACATGCACAACTGCGGCGCCTCTGAAAACGAAACAGTAGTGGTAATATACTGTCACATACACAAGCAGTCTCTAGCTGTACAGTGTGGCTCTCCGGTGTCACCAACCAGGTATGCACATGTGTACTGGGTATATAATCCAAACAGAATCCTCCTGTCACTGCTTTCACATGTATGTAATACAATGCCTAGCTTCCCAGGTCATTCCTGTAAATTACTGTTCAGCCACTATACACTGTTCGCCGGAAGCTTTATGACTGTGTGACAATACATGTGGGCTGCTCAACCTTAGCTGGATTGTCAATCCTACATACACTCATGGTGATGACAGCTATAGACACTGAGTGTGTCAGTCTGATTCAGTCTAAATGAGTGTCCAGAAAGTTGGAGGGGGGGGGGGGAACAATCTGCTTAGCAGGGCTGACTCAGTGTCCCCAGTAGGACAGTTACAACACCACAGGAAGACCACAGGTTTATATATCTATACATGGGCATGACAGAGCTGAATACTACTGACCACAGCTATGCACACCTGTTATCGTTACAGAGACAGAAACTACATGTACATGTAACTGTAAAAACACACTTATCATTCCACCACGCAGAAGCAAAGGCCTACGTGGTCTCAGGATCTAGAAATTTAATTACGGATGGGTCCCTATTGAAAACAACAAAAATGAAACCCCAAGGACTAGGAAGTCTTTTAAGTTTATATTTGGTTTTTGGTTTTATCTGACTTATTTTATTTTTTTCTGGGAAGGGACAGGGCGGGCGGGGGGGGGGGGCATTCACTATTATTCTTCACAAAGAAAAATATTCATTTGATTTTTTTGTCCATGTAGTGTTCTTGTCTGTTTTTTCCATGCAAACTGTGTTAATTTTTGTAGAAAATATCAGTTATTATTAGGCAGATGTACAATACTGTACAATCATGTTACATTTGTACCTTTCACATTTGTGCCTGCATGGCTGAGTGGAGTGACTACCTTACTCAGGCCATCCTTACAAAAACTGATTGTTGGGTGTATCCCCACCCTATGATAAAAAAACAAGGTCGGTTGGTAGGGAATTTTTTTCTTCTTAATTCTGGCTCTTCAAAAAGATAGAGATTTTAAAGAAATTAAAATGGTGAGAAAAAAAAAAATAAAAATTTTATCAAAATACCATTAAAAACTTTGACTAGGGCCCTTTTTGCATAGTCGGTCAGGCTACACACAACAAAGAGACTTTTACGGGTGGCCTCAACCTGTTCCAAGCCAGCAGTCACACTGCCTATTGTTATTAAAGAAGGTCTATGCACATACATGTATAAGCACACATATGCTTTAAATGTGACATTTGGGTGACCCCTCTCCCCCTCTCGGTCCACTCCCAATCTCAACTTCATTATTTAGCTATGTTTTGAGAGTATAAACTTCTGAGTCAATAACTTTTGTCATCCTGTTGGATTGGCCACTGACATGATAACAATATAACAACATTTCTCTTGACATAATCAAGCCATGTAAACTTTTTTTGGACACTAATGTCAACACACTGATGTTTTGATACTGCTTCATAATTGTCTACATGTAGTCAATAGAAAAACATTTAGGGGTATATACACTGTATAAATACACATGTAAATAAAATCACTAGCTAAAATTGTAGTAGCTAGCTTAGAATAATACACATGCAGGAATTCCAGATGTAACTATCACAGGACGTGTTGAACTTCAAAATATTTTTGTTGTTACTTGTCAAAGTTTTATTTATATACGAAGAGGAAAAATTAGTTAATTTTGAAAATTTGTTAATTTTGAATTCTTAACAGCGTTTTGTGTAACCAAAAATGTACTGTACATAAACACCTTACATGCATCATATATGTTACCCTAGATATATATCCATACATTCGGTACATGAACAAAGAGCTCTTTAATGTCTACAAAAACTATATCTTTTATTTTATATAAATCTGTATGGAGTTACAGAATTACAGGTACAGTAAACAGGAAATTTACATACAAGTTTACATGTACACATAGATGTACAGAATTCTGGAAAGACAATACAAAGAGAGCTTTTATGTCTAAGAAAACTTTCAAACAAAAACCTGTGCGGATAAGTTAAGATGAATTGCAAATGAACAAGCACTTTTCACAAGAATTCATTACAATCCTTCATGTATTGTTGACGCACAATGCAATTCCATTAATAGCACAGTTTCAGCAAATAGATACATGCAAGTGTATCCTGCCAAATGCTACGTGATACACATTGCTATTGGAGAAATGATGAAGTAATGCTACAGGATACACACTGCTACTGGAGAAATGAGGAAGTAATGCTACACGATACACACCGCTAATGGAGAAATGAGGAAGTAATGCTACACAATCCACACCGCTACTGGAGAAATGATGAAGTAATGTTACATGATACACACCACTATTGGAGAAATGATGAAGTAATGCTACACGATACACACTGCTACTGGAGAAATGATGAAGTAATGCTACATGATACACACTGCTAATGGAGAAATGATGAAGTAATGCTACATGATACACCGCTAATGGAGAAATGAGGAAGTAATGCTACACGATACACACCGCTAATGACGAAATGAGGAAGTAATGCTACACGATACACACTGCTAATGGAGAAATGAGGAAGTAATGCTACATGATACACATTGCTACTGGGGAAATGATGAAGTCATGCTACATGATACACACTATTACTGGAGAAATGAGGAAGTAATGCTACATGATACACACTGCTATTGGAGAAATGATGAAGTAATGCTACATGATACACACCGCTACTGGAGAAATGATGACGTAATATTACACGATACACACCGCTAATGGAGAAATGAGGAAGTAATACTCCAATATACACACTGCCACTGGAGAAATGATGAAGTAATGCTACACGATACACACTGCTAATGGAGAAATGAGGAAGTAATGCTACATGATACACACCGCTACTGGAGAAATGATAAATACATATACACTTTTTTATACACAATGTACTGATTGTCCATGTCACCACTTTGTTAACTGTTAGCTACAAGCAACTGGCACTGTAGCCGGACACCCAACATTTATCGTTCACACAGTACATGTAGGACTTACCCCATGTACATGTATATCCTAGACCAGTTTCAACTTTCTTTTAAAAAAAAAAAAATCCCCACAAAATACACGTATGCTTGAGAGTCCGTGCAGAAATAAACTAAAATCCTGGTTTAGTCAGCTTTTATGACGTACAAGAGCATGCACATATCCTGTAAATATACAAGCATGTACTCATACGGAAAATGAAAATAATGAACTGTTTCTATTAGGTTAACTCTAGAATAATGCACTTGTAACACAGTGGCAGCTGGACTTACTGCTGGGAGAAACAAAAGCTTCAGGCCTCGCCAGATACATGCACATGTACGCGCACCAGACAAATTTCAACGGGCGAAAGAACTTCCGACAATGTCAAGTTTGTGAACAAAAATCTTAAATACACGTGGTAAACATGGAACATTTCAAAAACTGAACACAATACAGGCACAGAAATCTGTAATTCCAAAGCGCTGCAGGCTAGGTACAGAGAGTACACCTGTAATGAGGCAATCTAATTACATGCCATTTTGTACACTTGTAAATGATCACAGCTAATTGACAATCACAGGTGTGCAGTTATGTTCAAGCCGTAGAAGTATACACATCCTACATGTACCTGTATTAGTAAATCATGCCAAGAAGAATACATCATTCAGCGACCGATGTTAAATTAACATGTAATGCAAACTACCCATATGGTGCAAAGCTGTGCGTTTGCTGCACGTGTGTTATCCTCAGGTGGGTACAGAAATACACATACACCTGTTGCCCAGACGAAGTTCGAGACGGAAATGGTACTTTTGTGGCCACTGATCCTTTACAGTGTACCTGTATATGATCAGACTTACAACACACGTGACAGTATTATCGTTATTAGAAATTATGCTTTCTGGATATGGCTGTTATATACTGTCACCTGTAATCTCTAAATGACATGTAATAATTTTACAATACATGAGTAAATACCTGTACATTGAAATGCAGATATTTTACAAATCACATGCTTATAATGCTGGACTGCTAGATCACAATGAATCCATGGAATACCAGAGTTCTCAATCTGTATGTTTACCCAGCACAAATGTGCAGTGTTCTGAGGTAAGATTCAATGAGGTGCAATTACTATTTTTCACTTAAAGTTTTTCTTTATTTTCAAGTGACACATTTCTCTTCTTCTGATTGATTCGTTCACCTTTAAGGGCCGTTACAGGAGTTATTTATAACTGGGTCATACCTACTGTAATTTTTGATTGTAAGTTATGACGAACGTAGTTTCAATTCCTTTCTGTCGATTGTAAATTGAGGCTACGACTGCAACTGTAGTGATTTACCATCAACTTAAGATACGATCCCTTTGTGCACATATATCCCACCCCCACCCCACCTTTCATGATTGGGAGTGAAAATGTACTGAGCAACACTAAAAGTAGATTGTAAAATGTAAAAAACAGCATAAAGGGAAAATCATGCCGTGATAAAATCCTGAGAATGGAGAACTTATTGCTAATTATTTCAGTCCAGGATTTGGTTACTTATTTTTAGGATAATTTATTGGGCAATAAGAGTGACCAAGTGACAGATTTATCCTGTTACCATTGATTACAGTGATATGGATCTAGTATGAGAACAGTCAGTATATATGTGTATCCTGTTTCTGTTTGCTTCACTGAGGGCTTAACAACCACTCAAGTACATACATGTATAATAAATAGAGAACACTGCACAGTGAAGGGTAAATACCATAAATATTGTTCAAGTAAGAGGTGGAAATGATAACCCACGAGACGTCTTCTTGTGGGAAAATGTAGCAGTTGACTAAACTTATGACGTAATTCCGCTGACATCACACTGCAATTTTATGAAATGAAATGTTTCCTTTTTGATATTTCACTTCAGTGAAAATAACACTTTTATCGGTCAAGGAAATACTGGGATTTCACTGATGTATAAATAACAAATACATATATAACATATATAATATAACTGCTTTCATGAAAGTTTATATACTGTCCACATTAAAGCACAGATCAGAGGGATAACGTGTAAGGTCATTTCTCTTAGACATACCACTGACCCCACAGGATATCCCGTTCACAATGGCCCTGAAAAATATGTATGTATATACACCATGTACAGTACTTTATAGCAAAGGTCTTCATTCCCTCGGAAGGAAAATTACAGTTTCCGGTGTCATAGGTCGCCAGGGTCAAATCTGACCACAAAAGGTCATTGAGGCTGCACCTCACATGCCAGGGTCATTAACGTGTGATAGCTATTATGGGGCGTCAGGTAAATGTAAATGTACGTGTCAGGGTGGAACTCCGTCTTCACAAAGGAATGTTGTGGTTGTAATTCAGGTGAGGCTAAAACTGTGCGATCGTGGAAACCACAAGGGAGTTAACTCTGATACAGATAACTTGGCGTAACAAAAAAAAAAGGAAGATACTATTTCAGAAAATGTAAACGGCCATATTTTTACGGTCATAACTTCACCTCAAAAGCTTTGGAAAGTTTTATTTTTATCTTGCCTTGAATGAAATAAAAATATTGTTTATGAATTACCATGGCCACTGGCTAAATACGAGGGGAAAAAGATATAAAAGAAACATTATCAATATCTGGTGTTATACTGTTCTTTTTCATCCATCTCATGAAATGTTTTACATCCCGCCAAAAAAAACCACCATGATACCTGCGTTACGCAGTATGTGTAGAGAGGTACATCTTGCATGGAATTTCTGATAATGTGAGAACCTGTACATAGCTGCCATATGTTGTAATTTAATAATGTCACCAAAACTATATACAGGTAGTAGATCTAAATGCAGCCTTATTTCATCAAATCCTTAATCGATACATCAAGTTCAGGTTCCTTTTAACACGCCAAATCAATGTGCTCTGGCCTTTATTTGGATAGCAAACAGTGAAGGAAAACACCTAAGGTTTTTCTCTGTGTATCTAGATGATTCGGGTGACTTTTTGCCAATCTTCCGGCACAGATCATGTGGTGAAGCTGCTATGGAGTTTAAAACCGTGTTAAAAACATTGAACCCTACCATTTCCACCTATTATTTCAGGACAGGCTTTGCCCTTAGCTCTCTGTTTAAATTAAATTATTTACACATAGTAAGCTAAGGATTTCTCAGGTCGATGATGTGCAAGTTGTTTTAAAGAAATAAGGGACAAACAGTGCGCCTTGCCAAACGCCAGACTTCTGACGGCAAACGTGACCTGTGCTTTCCTGTAAATCTTCACCAGCGAGAGCAGCAATGTCTGTGTAAAGATGAGGTGAATGAGGTCCGTTAAGGCGTTGATGTCATTATAGCACGATTAAATTACTGACAATGTTCAATTGTGGATGTGATAAAGATACCAAAAAACAAGGTTCTGTCAACACATCTAATTTTTTTTCCTCACAAATCTTCAGCTAACATTTTCATCTGTCTGAGATATAGTATCAGTACAAGAATCAAAACCACTTTTAACCCCCTCCCCCCCACTCTTCAGCCTCATTAAAAATACAAAATACAAAATTCACACATGCAAAATTACACTATTAGGAAGATATAAATTTATGTAAGAGGTTTTTCTCAAAAGGAGAGCAAAGATGTATACGTACATAGGCTATTGTACTCAGACAACTTCATGCAGTGCTATAAGCTTCCCAGACAGGATTCAAAATTCCCCAAATAACCCAAAATGTATGTGGACAAATAGTAAAAAAAGTAAAAGCACTGTAAATGCAAACTTTGCACAAGCAGAGCATGTACGAAACATTTTCAGCTTATTTATTTTTATATTACTGTAGTTTATATATTTCTACCTGTCTTTCGGATCCAAGTTTTAGAACTGCTAATTCTACAGCAGATTTGGAAGTACCAGTATTTAGCTTTAGTTCATCTGTTTCAGGTAACATCAGGTAACATTTTGTTATTACAACACTGTTGTTATCTGCCTTGTAATTCTATCCGTGTCCTGTATGGTTTGAACAAGCTGAAACTCATGTTGAACAAAATTTTCCTCAATAGAGCCAAAAGCCCTCAAAACAAATAGATGCAGTTTACCACTGAAATAAATTGCAGATCATTAACCGGCACATGACAAGCAATAACTTTGACGAAAGGTTGAACAACATGGTGACAACCCCCCCCCCTCCTCCCCCCATGGAAAACTTGTACATGTCGGTGGATGACACAACCATTGTTTCCAAGGCTACCGTCAACACCAATTATGACAAAGTAAGATGGGTCACAGAGCAAAAAGTTTAACACACTGTAAGGTATCCTTACAACTTATTGACTTAGACATGATAAGAGTAGACGGTACACGTATGAAGGCTGATTCTGTAAGAAGGTGTGCTGGAGTCATAAATCCACCAGAAGTTAAACCTCTCACAACCACATGCATGCACAGACGGGTACAAAGACACAGAAGGTGTCTGATTCATACTTTGCTACAGGACGTAAGTCTTGAATTTATTCTGGTCTGATGAATTACAACATTCCATGCCATCTGTAATGAATCTGCAGTTGAATCTACAGCAAGATGCATGTGGTACTATACATGTCCAACCCTGCAACAGGGAAATTTCCTACACCTTTTTTGTAACATCTCTAATACCACTTTGTCATTTCCTCTAAGTTCCCTATGAGGCAAGTGGTACAATGTCCAAAGTCGTAGGTGACAACTGATATTTCCTTACAACATCCTTTTTTTCTTTGGACATTTACCTCTTTCCCATGTGCTCTCAATTGCCACAATAGGTTATGCTTAAGTGTATTTGTATGTTGCTAAACTGCTGCTGTTGCCCTCCCATTTCAAGGTCAGATGTCTACCACATGCCCATGAGGTGGTTGGAGCAAAAATGTGGCACAGAAAACATCTGGAAACCATTCTGAACAGAATCAGTCATAAAACAATACTAACTCTTCAACTAGCACTTTTCTCAAATATGTATTGCCCTACTGTAATGTAACTGTTTCTCTTCCCCCACCCCACCCACACTTTCTTTTTTATTTAGATAAACCTCTAATGTTGCATAAACCCCAACCTGTACAGTTGGGAGATTGTTATTGTCCCAACTTGGTTGTTTGTGTTCAACAGCTCAAAAAGTTAACTAAATGGTCTGGAGAGTTGCCATGTGCATGTAAATCTTGTTGGTTATTGGGTGTCTCACTCTTAGGTTGCCCTGTGGTTCAAAACCGAGAGTAGCCAATTTTCAGCACTATAATCTTGGATTTGTCTTTTTTTTTTTCTAACTGATTGGTATTTTATGTACAGCCTGACAACATTCACTAGAATTTATGCTACAGACAAATGTACATTCCACGTAACAGTAGCAATGTTTCTTACACAACTTTTTCATAATTTTTCCACCAAATATGTGCCTGTAGGTACAGTTAAATGAAGAACTAAATGTTTCAGAATTCACTCCCAGAATCTGAAGGTTCAATGTACAGTACACATGTCACACACTTCATTAAAACGTCCAGCAGAGTATCTTTTCACATGTACCCGTTTGTATCACTCAATCCAACAGTGCCTGTAAAAAGCCAAAACCACTGGCCTCAGCACAGCAGGCATTTCCTGATCCAGTCACTAGAATAGCAGAGCACCTGAGGAGTTAAGGGCAGTCTGGTCTAAGACCATGTCCAAGTCGTCTGGCCTCCTGGGCATCACCAGATCATTGTGACAGGGAAGCCCTGCTGGCGCAACATATGGCGAAAATCTGCCCTCAGCAGGTGTGGGTGCCAAAACTAAAGGCCAAGTCTGAACACCACCAACAATGTCTCAGCACCTACAGCAAACCACCTTTGTGTCAGAACTCACTGCATTGTACACATGTACAGCATGCTGGGAATGACGTGGTGAAGTGAATGTCGGTTAAAATCTCTGTTCGAATTTTCTTACAAATTTGCACACCTACAGGTAACATGTACATGTACAGTGCTTTTTATCAAGCCAATTTCTTTCTAGAAACTTAATTTGAACAAATCAGAAAACAATATTTTTTCTTCATCAATGTATCAAAAACTCTATTTAATGACAACTCAATACAAAATATGTCAAAACTCAAATACTGGATTCAAATATGTTCTGCCATAAGAGCCTGAGGTAATGATCTGATATACTAATTAAAGCCTATCTACCTGACAAGATACTGTAACATGAACAAGACTTTCATTGACATCAAGTTCCCATTCAGCAGTTACAGAGCTCAGAGGCTCTAGCAAATCCTGTATTAAAAATATTGAACACTGATTTGACAGAACATGCTAAAGGGGGGAGGCTAATAGTTATTTATGTTTCTAAACAATAAAACTCAGGTAATTTTGCTACACACATTTACCATCAGGATACACCTGATTAGGCTGACATCTATGACACTTTTTTAGAAAAAGGACAGCAAAACATTGTCTGTTAAATACATCCTTACCTGCTGCTGGAATTCTGTCCTCCAGCTGTGGTAGTACTATCCGTAGTGAGCTTTGGCAAGGGTTTATTTTTTTGTGGCTGGCGTAATCCAACACAATAAAATTCCAACGTACCGCTACATGTACGCTCCCACGAGGAGCAGCAAAGCTATGAGTATTAACACTGGCCCAGAAGGTGACGTGTAACTCTGATATCACACACACAGCCTGACGCGCACGCACACATGTATGTAACCTGCAAAACAGTCCACAAGGGCGCTAATTCCACGTAATTCCCACTACAGCCACATCACAGAGGAGTCAACGAGAAAATCTGTGACATATAAGGGTGCTAGCACAGAGAGATTGACATAGAGTCCTAGTGGTTGTCACGGAAGGCCCTTTGTTACTCAAGGCTGGCCGTGAGCGAGTCACTTCCTCCCAGTTCCCTCTTGTCGAGCCTACACAAGGGTGGGTGGGCAGCCGAAACAGAGAGACAGAGAGGTTAGAGTTGAGAAACACCACTGTACAGGCTTGTTCGTGTAATCCGCTAAGTTGAAGAGTTCCTGTGGTAGTGGGAGACAACAACGGGATCAATACAGTGACGGGCTTGTAACTCGCAAACCCCGCCACGGCACAATAAACATGGGGTTTTAAGACTGGACCTGAAATGGGGTGGATCGTGGGACATACATGTGCATGTAAACTGCAACATCTATGCGAGCTGACCTCCTTAAGGAAAGGTCACTGTCTGGAATGATGTTATACAGGTAATGGGCCTGACCTAGTTGGGAAGAGTGGGGTGGTGCTCTTGTGTGTGTGTGAGGGGGGGATAAACAATGATGCAGGGAGGGTGGGAGACAAATTGCCTAACCAATTACCACTGTACACAAAATACTCTTGGTTTAATCCCCTTCCTGGGTGATGATGAACCCTGAAGTAAAGTGGGTAGGGGGAGGGGGATTGAAATGTCCAAATAAGTGTGGGGGGGGGGGAAGAGGTGGGGGAGAATTTCAGTTTGTGACAGGAAGACAGACAACCAGGTGTTACTAAGAAGGAAAACAAGAGGCTCTGTGACTTCACAGAGAAAGGCATACACATGGGCATACAAAGCACTGGCTTGAGGTACACCTCCACATACACGCAGATGTCCACACATACATTTTGATGTCCATGCATTTAATTTACTGCCATACATGTACATGGTGTGAGACCAACATGCACATAAAGCTGCATCCAAACACATGCCCTAAGGGATCCCTCCCCTAATGTCACGACTTGCCCCAGGGGTGATGAGACAAGGCCTTAGCCCTTCCTCACCCCCAACATACAGGTTGTCCAAGCACCACTGAACTTCCTAAGGTGTTCTTTTACCTCACTGCCCCCCCCCCACCCGACGCTATGTTGAATGATCCAACTCAGAAGAATTCATTCCTGTCTGAGGATAATCATACAACGCTGTTCTTAAGGCATGTACTGCAGGTCCATTAGAAAAACAGGTAAAGTTAATTTGATTGCTTTTTACTGGATGGCTCTGGTGTCACATAATTAGGCAATAATAGCCACAGAGCTGATGACCCAACAATCTCCCTCTGGCCCTACACTCTAACACCCCAGGGGCTGAAGGTGGGGGGGGGGGGGAGGTGAGCTAATGATGCACTGTCCATCAGCTCACAGCGTGCCAAATTAGACAGAACCTAATTCCAATACATGCAGCTGTGACAGGCTTAGATATAACTAGGTCAAAATGTCAACCTAAAATATGTGACCCAGGGTTCGCCCTGGCTGATATGCATGATTTTAAATCACAATTAACACAAATACCAACCCATCTTCTTGCTGAAGAATCCATAGTAATAGTAACAGTGTATAAAATGACAAATGATGATGTTTTATACACTGTTCACATATTTGTACAAGTAAAATATATGTACCAGTAAACTGATTGGTTCATACACTTGGACAAGGTGCTTGTATACATGTTTTTAACATCGTTTTCAGTATCCATAACAACTTCTGCCAAAAAAACAAATGAAGAACTGTACCTCCAGAATAACAGAATACTGCAAGCACATAGGGATAATGTTATTTCTGAAGAATTCCTTCAATATTATATATTTCCCAGTGACATAACTACATGACGTAATTGAACAAAGAATACAGATCTCAGCTTAGCGCTAGAGCCATTCTGCATGTTGTAACACAATAGTGCTCTAAGAGACGTGCCGGCAGACCGCTGGGTAGAGCTGTGAGAATGATCATGTGAGAGCTAGGTCATGTGAAAGCAAACTCTCGTCCAAGACTGCGGGATGGATTTCTAAGTCCCAATCCGAAAAAAAAAAAAAAAAAAAAAATACATGTAAATAGACAGGCTTAAGACTGAAGAATGCGGGATTTGGGGTTGCCTACAGGCATTAAAGCTGGAATTTAACAAGTTGAAGGATCTTAAAACTATGCTGTCATTATGCCGGAGATGAACTCTTTCTAGTTCACAGTTACATTTATGCGAAGTGTCTTGGTTTATTTATTTTAAAAATGTTGAAACTGATCAATCTGCTAGGTTATATTAGGTTACTAATAACTATACCTAAATCATAATCTATAGTTAGCCTCCCACCAATGCGGTCACTGTGAGTTCAAGCCCAGCTCATGCTGGCTTGTACGTGGGAAGGTCTGCTAGCAACCTGTGGATGGTCGTGGGTTTCCCTGGGGCCCTGTTCGGTTTCCTCCCAACATAAGCCAGCATGAGCTGCTGTCGTATAAGTGAAATATTCCTGAGTATGGCGTAAAACACCAATCAAATAAATAACTAAATAATCTATAGTTTACCTCATAAATAGAACTGACAGTGCCACACCCTTTCTACAAGATGCTCATGTCTGTATATTTATTTATTTATTTATTTGATTGGCATTTTGCACCATACTCAAGAATATTTCAGCTCATACGACAGCTGCCATCCACAGTTATAGTTTGTACCAAAATCATTCCCATGAAGCCAACCCCCATCCCTAAGCAAAAAGAGAATGTGAGTACGTTAGATTTTAGAGAAAAAAGAAAAAAAAAATTATCAATAAAATGCTTAAAAAGTTCTTTCTTAACATTTCAAACGGAGTGAATTCACTTGCCAGAACAGCCTGGCCAACGTGTACATGTACTTGGCTACAGAATGGGCCATCCAGGCTGCTGCAGTTAGTGGCCGCCAGAATACAAACAGCTAACGGGTGTGTGTCGAGTGTGAGGAAGAGCTTCGTGATGTGACCGGAGTTTGTGAATACACAAGACAGAGAAACACACACGCACACACACGCAAAAAACTAGCGTCAGCTAGCACAGACAGTTTAGAGAGTGTAATCAATAAGCTAACAGCCCGCCATCAAAATCCTCACAGCTTCTAACAGCATAATTTGGATGGGTATTAATTTAAGTTAGAAAATGCCGGGTTGTGCGTGTGACTGCATGGTGCGAGATGCGCTGTCTGTGGTCGCTTTGATCCACTCCACCCATTCCCAAGGGAGACAAGCGTGGAGAGGGTGAGCGAATTTGTAGACAATTCGTCCATCCATAGATGTAGTGAACCGTTCAAACACAACCTGCCCCTCCCCAGGGATGCAGATCTATGTCCCAGATCTATCCATATAGCCTCAGTGCCACAATACTGTGATCTATTGTGTCAATTTTCAGATAAAACATACGGCCATGATTTCATGTAAAGAAAACTGGTCTGTCGAAATGCCCCTATACATGTCAATTACTGGGGCAAATGCTTCTGTGCTAATGATATAATCTACCAATTAACCAATGCACATGGGTACTGTAACAGAGACACAGGCAACACTTTTGCATGCCAGATAATTCAATTTTCTACCTGAATTGGGTGTTCTTAAAGAAACAGGCAAATTGATGATATTCCCACAAATAAACGGTGCATAAATTCAACAAAAAGCCAAATTCTTATTGGGGGAAGGGAGACTTGAATATGAAGGCCAAATCCGGTAATTCTATATTGAATTTTGGCCCTACACAGCACTCATCAACACGGCCCTGACTATCATGGTGATGTATGAATAATACATGTCAAACCTGACAACCAAAAAGAAAAAAAAAAAAAAACTACATGTTATTGTACATTTTTTGTACTCTTTTATCTTTAAAACCTTAGATAACAGCACCAGAAGCACTTCGTTAAGCAGCCCATCCGTTGGCAGGTGATTTGCTCTCCAGACACCATCACTAAACAAAATCTTCTTCATGTTACGTTATCTCCATCAATAAGTTATGAGACCTCTCATAAACATCAGAGATCATCATGATGCAGTCCTCGGTCCAAGGGTAAAACAAGAAGTCTCGATTGGCTGACAGGAAACGATCTCCTCAGCAACACACCTAATGGAGATCTCTCGTTAATACCGATTTTTGTGTCGGAAAATATTGCTCGGCACAATACATCCACAAGTAAGCTAATTTGTTCCAATAAATTAGCACATGCAACACACCGCTGTCAACACATTACAGGACAATATATGCATAGTTCATTCAGATATTTATTTGATTGGTACTTTATGCCATACTCAAGAACATGGTTTTTGAACGCTACGTATGAATGCAAACACGAGAGCAAGTAAATCATTATAAAAGCGTCTTCAGTTTACAGTGAAGTCACAAGAACCTGTCAATTTGGTCTACACACTGGACAGCCCAGAGCTGTTGACTTAGCCACATGGTCACTTCTGTCTGGTCAACACATCACCAGCGGTCATCCGTGTATTCTTTACGTCACACTGTTGGCCTTTTTCATCCCTCGATGCCACGTGCAGCCATATTTCTTTGCAGGCTGACATTTGTGTGTGAGTATCTGATTCATACATACCTATGTGCAAAGTGAGGATTAACAGCAGACGATTATGGATGAAAAAGTACAGGTATAAAGAAACGCACAGGGATCACGGAGCTGTGTGTGTACGCAACAGGCCAGCCACAAGCAGATCCTCGTTTCTCAGATCAACTAAGGTGTGAGAAGTTGGTGTATAACATTAGGGGCTAGGTAAATGCTATTCAATGAGTACGCTGACAAAGGGGTACACTGTCAACACCCCAGCCATCACATCACCTAAGCTAAGTACACAGACACAGCAGTAACCTTGGTTTACACAATCAGAGCAGCTCTGAAGAGATTCCATTCATTCTGACATCCCCTTTTTATTTTCATTTTTCCTTTTTTTTTTCACCAAAACATGTTTGAGTGTATTCTTAAATGAAAACTGCTTAGTTATTTTATTTCATCTTTTAGCCATCTCTTTTCCTTTACAAGTCAGTGCAAGCATTTTTACATGCATTCCTCTTTTATGCAGTGCCCACTTTACATGATGCCCGTTTTGAGGCCCACTTTACATGATGCCCCCTTTAAATCACATGGTGCCCATATGAATGGGTTTAAATTTATGTATGCTTTCCCCTTCACATAGGGCCCATTATCATGATGACTCCATCACATCGCTCCCATGTACATGTAACATGTGGTACACCCTTAACACAACGGCCATGTTCCAAGGTGAAGTGAGACCCACCTTACAAGATTCCGACACGTCACCCAGTGCCCGCTTTTAGTCCAAGAGCAGAGTCTGCAAAAGGACACACTGAAAACAGCCCCTATGAGATAAAAACATAGGGTCAGTTGGTAGGGAATTCTTTCCTTATAAAGAAATAAACATGGACAGATCGATTTAAAAAAAAAACAAAATTTTTATCAAAATACGAACAAAAACATCTGAGTAGGCCCTTTTTAGAAGGGTCGGTGAGGTTATCCTCAACTAACATACTCTTAAGGATGGCCTAAGTATAATTCATGGTCCTACAGCTATACTATAGGATTCACTGAAGTCACTTATAGATGGAAAGTTTGGGGAGTGATGGCCGCTTACAAGCTGACTACTCTGTCGCAGCATCTACAATATTTACCCTTGACCCAGGTAAATAATGTCATCTTGTAGATCAACAACAATCCGGGGCCTGGGCCGGCAGTGTCCTCTGACAGGTATTCGGACTTTTGTCAACATACAGGCCTTTGTTGACATTGTCTAATATGTGTCTCTCTTCGCAAACCCTGTAGAAATCCTTGCCACTGGGGCCTGCAACGCTCATGCTGGATGTTTGCGGAGAGGGCCCATGGAGGATGTCAAGTCAATCGCCATGGATACACAGAGATAAGGCTGATATCAAAATTATAGGGACATCTGTGGCCCAGAGATAAGCCCTAGCCGAGTCTCCAAATTGACGGCCATGAAACCAACAGTCCCACATCGGCCTTAACAGCGACGACCCCCACCCACTGGATGAATGGAGGAAACGGACATCGAGTTGATTGAAATACCTGTCATAGATGTACATAACAGACAAGGACTTCTCTGTACGACATACGCAGGCTATAGGAAGGCAACTAAACCCATGCAGACACAGCATATTGCATCCATCCATACATGTACATGCTTATTGTATGTGAAGCACAGAGTTTTGTTCCTTGAATTTATATCGCATACTTACACATACATGTATGTCTTTCATTTTTCATATGAAAGGTAACATTTTTCAATTTTCCAACAGAATTTTCCACTATTCATGTGTATGGAACAAATACCTGGCCATTTTGCCTGCAATAGGAAACTTAGTCAAACTTCTTACTGCCTTTCACACAGCAGTGCAAAGTTGTGTGCTCCTATGTTCTTTTGTTGGTTACCTCACACTTCTAGATGCATGTGTGCACAGAATGCACTCGGGTAGTAGACAAACACTACATCGTCACGGCAGAAAAAGGCGTGTTTCTCTGCGATATGGACCCTTTATAAGCCGGTCAGAGTATCCCATTTAGACTCACACGTACAAGAACAGATAATTAACGGCAAACAACATTTCACAAGTACATCTTGGAAAATATTCGGTGACGTACAAGCTCTCAGATCGCAGTCATGATCCACATGTACATGTACGTCAACTTATCAAGCACGGAACGTACAATTACCATCTGATTAACCTGACACACCACTGATGAAAACTGCCAATAAATTCACCTCCAGAACTGAAGAGCTCCCTGTGGATCTCTCGGAATGCGAATCCAAACTCGCCAGGGACGACTCTACTAAAAAGTGCACTTTGTATGGCATATTGATTTTTGTCCACATTTCTGATATGTACGTGTGAGTTCAAATTAAATATACATATTCAGATGTGCCGATAACACAACGTTTTTCACATAAGTGACAGCTTCCAGAGAAGATGATCGATTGGGGATTTGGGTACTTGTGAACTCCTGATGTTCGAAGGTCTATCCATGGCATACTGCAGCAGTAAGGCAGTGGTCGGGTACGAAGACACAACTTGACAACTCTCTTTACAACCTGTCAATTATTTTGTGTACAGGAGAAAAAAATAACTTAAGTGCAATGATGATATTAAGTAGAAGACACTGGAAGAGATTACATCTACATGTACTTATGTCTTCAATCCCACAATGTTCATACAGAGGTACATGTATATGATAGATACATGTATATATATATATATATATATATATATATTCTTGCGTTAATCTGTCCATGTACCTCATGACAGAAATGGCCATGTTAGAGATACATCAGCCATCATGAAGGATGGCTAATTAAATGCCAAGTAACTACACCGAAAAAAATGAAACACTGCAGCTAAAATACACATGGACAAACAACCTGATGAGACGGAACAAAAACAACCGTGGTAATTCTGATTTCAGTAGAACCTGTCAAATTCTGGATGAACTCTGTTTAACAAGCTTCGGCATATTAGAGGTTACGCAAGCAATTCGGGAGGCGCAATGGAGTGTTCAACTCTAGAATACAATAGATCAAGGCAACAAAAAAGTACAGCCAATTGGAAATTTACTGAAGTTTCTACGTGTAGGACATTTATCAAATAAAACCTCTTTGGAGATATTTTTGGCCTGATATTGCTTCATGACAACTGGCAATAAAAGCAGCTGATTCACGTACAGTTTTGCAAACCAAAATATAGAGCAAGTATGTACAGTTCTAATTCTAACATCTAACCCAATAAAAATTGGTTGTGTTCAGAAGAACGGCTGGAGGATCAATTTAAAGCTTGTCTACAATAACAAACGGTCTTTTTTTAACTTTCTAAATCAACGTTTGCAGCAAACTTAACCTTGTCTCCTACTTGTATGTATTATGTGGCCATTTTGATAGTCTGTAACATGGAATTTCTGTTTCTGCTACTAGAGATGTTAAATGTTACGGGTACAGGTAACACTAAATTCAGTGAAGAGAGGAAACAGCATATGATAGTGATTACATATAAATTTCAAAAAGCACAAACGAAACATTCAGGATATGACAACCTTATAAAAACTCATGTATATGTAAGATACTGCAGTTTAAACCACAATTTGCTGGATTAAAAAATAATACTGGCATTTAACCATTACAAAGAAATAATACAGGAAAAGTTACTACAGTTTTGATGACTGAAATAATTGCTGGAATAAAAAAAAACATACCGGCATTAAACGGTAAAAACATCATACAACAAATACATAACCCCATCAGTGCTGAAAGCGCTAATTTGTAGGAAAGAGAAGATACTGACTTGACAAGATCACAGTGCCCGCTACATGTAGCTGACACTCGTAACGTATTCTGCTGGCTTCTGTGCGTGAATGTTTGTACGAATGTCCCTGATCTTACCCTTGAACCAGATGAAGCACTTGCCACACTGATCAGCCCGATGAGGCATACCATCACTTGACTCTTTCACATTTCCTCTCTGAGGTCATAACAATCTGAGAGCACTCATTTAGCCGTTTCTGGCTTTCCTCGAAACAAAAAAATAAAAATTAAGGCCGATGATTTATTAAACCATGAATATTTCCTGGTGAATCACGTCCTAACCTCATCCACAGCACCGTTTATGTGGAAATTGATGCTGGCGCGGTTATTATTTTACTTTTTTTTTATTTTGACAGGTCAAACTCATGATCTAACAGGGGCAATTTGCCCACACGATTAAAAGCAGATTGCACTGAGTCATCTTCCTGCCTTACGCCTTGGCCTCACCAACCATTCCCAAAACACTCTCACGGATGGAATTCCCAAACAATACAACAGAGGCTCACATTACTTTTTGATTGACATGTTTTCAAATAATAATAAATTTTGCTGTTATCATGTTCTAAAGTGTCACTTGTAAACTGGTGCTCTTAAGGTTAAATGAGTTAGATTTGCTAATATCACAATGTTTGGGTTAAGTAAAGTCTACCAAACATAGATCAGGAAACTACACCTGTAAGTTAATCATAAAGGTCTCACATCCTGCAACTGTTGTCCGGAAAGCTACATAAACATATTCGTTCTGTCTTCGAGTTGTAAACAAGGAGACTTTTTTTAGTTTTCCAGATTAAAACGCTATCCCTTTAAGTTTTTCAATATCTATGTAAGAATTCAATATCTATGTATTTGGAGACCTGAAGGTGATAACTCATGTGTTCAAATACCAACAGCAATAATAAAATTTAATTATTTATTTGACTGGTGTTTAATGCCATGCTCAAGAATATTTCACTTATGCAAGGGTGGCCTGTGGGAACCCACGACCATCCGCAGGTTGCTGGCAGACCTTCCCACGTATGAATGATAAGAAAAGATAAACGTACAATGAATATGAACTATAGGACGTCTTGGCTACACTAGATAAGAAAAGGTTCAAGTGTTTATCGTTTAATGTCGTACAGAAACCCGCACGCAGGTAAGATTTACTTACTTAATATTCACAATAAAATATGCTCTTATCAACGCACTGACATATTTAGGCCTTTGCTCTGTAGCACTGCAATGATATTCTATCAGGGCTTTTTCGGCCAATGCTGATCAGTCCGCATTCTGTGCACGTGTAGCCTCTACTGTACAGCACCCTGAGCACTTTCGGTACACTTATACAGAAAAAGGCCTGCCTCAGAGCCTGCAACCCTACGACACCTTC
Organism: Acanthopleura granulata; assembly: GCA_016165875.1. NCBI lineage: Eukaryota > Metazoa > Mollusca > Polyplacophora > Chitonida > Chitonidae > Acanthopleura > Acanthopleura granulata. The sequence goes on from JABBOT010000013.1 coordinate 12,475,024, forward strand.
CACCCAGGGAACACTAATTCATCAACACTGCTGACAGACTCTCCGTCTTAATCTCCTAACTGAATACCCATAATGATCTGCACTGATTGGAAAGTCTTTCGCTTCTCTGAACATTATAATAGATTTTCAGCCTGACAACGCTTGCTTGGCTACCATCAATAACATATTTTGGGATTCTGGGAAATGGTGAAAACAAACACAAGTCTAAAACAACTGTGTATTTACAGAAACACATACAAATATGTACATGGATGGATGAGTCTGTTAAATGGACTCTTCTAAAAACAAATGGGAACAATTTTGAAAAAATCAAATGTTTTTATTATTAAATTGGTACCTCAAATTACATCCGATTAATCTACAAAAGACAGTTAGTACAGATCAACAGGCAGACCGTACTGTTGGTCTCAGGAGGGTGAGGACAGTGTCTTAGCATCGCGAACCGGTGAGAGGATCTGACAGATTTGCATGTACATGTACAGCTATTTTGATCCCTTTCGCTTCACCGTGCTTACAAGTAACAAGAATTTTTTCCGTAAAAAAAAAAATCAAAGATCTGTGAAAACTTCCTGGGTCCGACTTTAACAAGTCATGCTCTGTGTACACATCGTACGTGTGTGTGGCTGGGCACCTAGTGCAAAGCTCATCCAAAATTTCACACAACTTTAAGAACATAAACAAAATCTAACCAAAGTACATTGCCACAATCTCCGCAAATCTGTTGTTTTGATCGACAATAATTTGCCCAAGGAAGAACTTCATGTAATATGAAACGCTCTCCACTGACTTTTCTACACACCTGCAGACAGATCTACTTGCATAACATCAAAAGACAAATATGCAGTGGACTGAACACCAGCAACCTGGATAGCCTTGTGTTTAAATTTTGTTTTCATCTTTTATTTGTTAGAATGTTATTATAATACCATACTCAAGCAATTTCCTTCAAATACAATTGTTTCAAAGGTAGGAGAAAGCGGCGTTAAACTTGGGTGCTTGGAGTAGACCATCGACAGTTGGCTACTCAGTCATGAGGCTTCTGACATGTCCGAACCAAGGGTTGAACCCAGGTTTGTCTCATGCATATACAAGACAGAATTCCACCACTTCAGCATTCTGCACCCCGCTGTTTGACATTATGGAACAAATGCATAACTGCAATGAATGAGGGGGAAACACCCCACCATCACCCACAACCCATCCCCTGCAGATGACTGGCATTGTTTAGGGGATCCGTCTTACGGATATCCAACATAAACCTCCAACAATCACGTTATCTTAATGAGCCTGTGGATGCAGAGCCCCTCAAGTTCAACCATCCCCTAACCTAGGCCAATTGTCAACAGATCATGGAGAGAGCTGTCCAGAGCTTCTGGGTCAGGCTTCATACATGCAAATGTATACACACATACCGTGCACCCAACCCAATGCATGCATTGGCAAGTTCATAATAATATGCCAAATACGGTATGCAATATTGGCATCATGAATGCAAATTTGAATAATATATAATTCTGAAGGGAAACATCATATTCCTTGAGCAAGACCAATAACTGCCGGATCCGAGTTCATTGTCAGAGGTTTCTTGCCAAGGCGTAATTCCACTTAAGCCCTTCTAAATAAACTTCTCAGTGTCAGTGTGGGCATCCGTGGCTCAATTTGTTAGCACGCTTGCGCAGCGTAATGGCCCAAAAGCCTCCCACCAATCCGGCCATTGTGAGTTCAAGTCCAGCTCTTGTTGGCTTCCTCTCCAGCCATATGTGGAAAGCTCTGCCAGCAACCTGTGGATGGGCTCTGCCCAGTTTCCTCCCAGGTAGGTGAAATATTCTTGAGTACAACGTAAAAAACCAATCAAATAAATAAATAAATCAATCAATGCCAGATTCACCGACAAGATTCTACACTAGATCTACATGTAGGGCCTGATGGCGACCAGGCAAAGAACACAAAAACAAATCAATGTCCTTGAAAAACTTCTCCAAAGAAAACGATCAAATGCAAAGATGTGCAAACTGTCTTCACTGCAGTCCTGGACTTGCATGTACATGTACCTGGTTGATCCTTTCCATAACGGCACAGCCACCAATTCCTGGATCAAATCCTGACACTCCAAATTTGGCCAGCAACAGAAGATGGTATACAAATTAATTTATACATGTATGTAAGTCCCTCTTTTCAAGAAGAAGTAATTCTATCTATAAACAAAACTATCACTGCTTTAGTCAGCAGTTTCAGCATGCATGCACACATTCAGCATCCAGAAATACTTGTGAGCCTATCTGGGCTTAAAGTGTATACATGATTTTTTTGGTTTATTAGACGTTATGCTGTTCCTAAGACATGTCAGAGAGAGTTTGATGTGTGTTTCGGGCTGTACGGCAGAATATTTCAATTACATGATAGCAGCCGGCATTGTGGTGGGATGAAGCCAAGCAGAGCCTGCTGGGAACCCAAAACCATCCGCTGGTTGCTGATGGACCTTCTCACGTACGAGAGGAAGCCGGCGTAAGCTGGGTTTGACCTTACAGAGTTTGCATTCCGTCATTTAACGCTGTACTAGAGGGTTAACCACCTCAGCCATGGAGGGCCCAAAAAGAGACTAGAGTTTGCTCGTCCCTGGCTAAACTACTGGCACTTAGGCTGACAACGCCCTGACTGTCACTATAGCCGTAGTACCATATTTAGCAAACAAAACAGCACGTAATGACTGACACTTTACTAACATCCACCTGTGTCCTAATCAAAGCCTACATGTAGCTCATCTCTGCCCTCAATTCAACTGCGACGTAATTTTAAAATGAGTATGATAATAAGCTTGACTCAGCCCTGCAAATTTTCGAGAACGAAATATTTTTCTTCTCTTTACATGATTACAATGGTTAATAACTATACTAAGAATAGATGACTTAACATTTCTAAAGGTATACACACATACATAGTAGCATGGTCTTCATGTACAGTGTACGTACAGAGTACAAATACGTACATGAAAAAAAAAAACATAAAATAACCTGACAAAGGTCCATGGCCCCGTCCATTTTATTTCAGAGGGTGGAGAGATGTTCCACACACCTAAGCCATGGTGTTTGTTCCAGCTACACATATGCATTACGAGGGTACAAAACCCTGCTTTATGTATACAAAGTTCATGTGCAGTGCTAAGTGTTGACGATTTGCCTTCGGCTGAACGACTCCATTATGGTAGTGCATCGAGTGTGAAGCCTCAAGGTAGACTTACATGTATGCAGCAGTGTGAAAAGTTGTTGCTTTGAGAAAGGTGGGGAAGACGTTGAGGACCTTGAATTTCCTGGTGAATTTAAAGGACTCTGTATCTTCTTCCTTAAGAAGAAACAACACTGCAGGACATACATGTGTTTGCGTTACCGGGAAGAGGTCAGAGTTTCCCAATATCCTGAAAGTTATCTAAATGCTAAATGTGTCTGTGACCTAAACCCTCAAGGTTTACACCAATGTTCTAAATAATCCAAGAAGCATTCTGAGTACTCCTATGTTATTCACATATGAAGTTTGTCAGGCAAAACTTAGTCTGTACCTGACAAGAGGGGATTTGATGCCTGGAGATGTCCTTGTCAGAATGTTTATTTGCAGGCTTAGGCAGAATGACTATTTCTGTGTAGCCACACACAAGCAGTATCTCATCTGGTTGAGAAATGATAAATGTCCTATCGAGTCATAACGGAACGCTAGCCCTTGGGTACCAGCAGGATACAAATGTGACAATAAACAGGCTGACGAGTAACCAAGATGATGAATGGTGCTAGGTAGCTGACAATTCCCCTTTATGACACTGCCCGGGGCTACCACCGGAGATAAAGGTAGATGCAGGCTAAGGCACTGCCCTGTGAGGACAACCTACACATACAGTATGTGTAGAGCCTACTAGTGTTACACTGTACATGGTTAGGCCATCCTTAAAAACCTGTTTGTTGGGCAAGAGCTGACCTTCAGAGAAAAAAAAGTCAGGAGGGAACCCTTTTTATTTTTTACTCTGGCTCCTGAAGAAAGATAGGGATTTTAAAGACATTAACATGGTAGGAAATAAATCAAAACACAAACAAACCTTTTGAGTAGGGCGTTTATTTTTTTTTAAGTGTCAGTCTGGTTACGCACAACAAACACATTTTGAAGGATGGCCTTAGTGAAGCCAGACAATGGGGTTAAATTATTAACGTCAATGTTAAGAGATGAGTGTAGTGCATAACTGTATACCCCTACCCAATTATGTTGTAAGACGCCTGTAGTGTTGAATATTACATTAATTCAGGTAATAAACACGCATGAAATGTACAAGCACAATTACACATACATCAAATTCTTCAACCCTTTCAACCACTGCTGAAAGCCAATATTTCTAAACTTTCTTGGAAAACTGTTGGGTCTGGAGAAAATTTCTCATGGTTTTCTGGAGCTTACACCTATCGTGACACCAACACATCATTTTGGGCTCCATTTTTACAATAACATTGTATGTATACGGCACCCTTTAAAAGCTATTTTAATGTTTGAAAAAGTTGAAAATTTACAGTATGTAGGTACAAACAGATCTACACTCACAAGTAGGCATGAAGACATGGATGAATCCCAGTTGTGACCAATGATACTTTGGTTTAATTCAAAATCTTTCTAGTACGTCTTCACACGCTGCAGGCATCGACAAGACGAAGCAAAGCTGTGGAGTTGCACGTCTTCTGATACACCTGTCTCCATCGTCTGTAACGATGAATCTGATTGCTAATTGTGCAGGTACACAGACACAGATACTTGTAGTATGTTTATGTCTTGTTTTCTGGGAAGGTATTATGAATGGAGGAGTCGCACCTGACAACGTGACCCTGTAAGAAGAATCCAAGCTTGTCAGCCATGCTGGAGCCTTTGTATTAGCATAGTTTTAGTGGAGCTGCACAGGGACCTATACAGGGTGTCTGCTAAACGCGCTGTGCTCAAAATCAAATGAAGAAAAATCTGAACAAACCAAGTATTTTTGTTATTAGACTGGTATCTCAAAATATGTCCAACTACATGTAATCAACAAAAGATGATTAAGAATATAGCCACCAATTACAGAATAACAGGTGGACACCTTGTGGTTTTGTGACTGATGGTTGTGAGCGGATCTGATATGTGTCACATTTGCTCGTACATGCGCAGCTGATCCGCTTTGCCTCACTGCGCTGGATGAGAACTTTTTCAAAAAATCAAAAAAGGACCAAGGAATAAATCCTGGATCCAACACTGCAGCACTACTCCAACATGGCCACCAAAACTTAACAACTTTATTAAACAATCTTTAAACGAAGTTACTTTGTCAGAAAGTAGACACATTTTATTATTTCAGACAGAATGAGACAGACTATGAGAGATGGGACCAGTCTCTGAGACGGACAGAAGTACATGTAATGGCGAGTCAGACAGTGGTAGTAGAGATCAAGTCAAACAGAACTAAAACTCAGACAAAGCCAGAGACAAGTTTAACAGCCACTAGACCTATATATACAGCAGAGCACTTGAATAACCACACTGCAGCCGCTGCCACAAATCAATGCGGTAATTGTTAGAAAATACGGCCCACAGCTGTGCCGTACGGTTGACTGTGTACAAGCTATAGCCAAGCCAATGCACTGATCACCAAGCAGAGTCAAACAATTGTCATATCCATAACCAACCGATGGCTTCAAACATGTGGTATAAAAATAGAGCTCTGAGTGGATAATCACCTGTGTGATTATTAAACACAGGATAAAGGCCGCCTGCCCCCAGGGGTGGATTTAACTTTTCAGGTTATGGGAAGATTAGGTGAATCAACAACAGAAAACCGAGCACGCCGCGTGTAACAGAGTACGGACACCTTAGTAGCATGCACATGGTGGAATATTAGCTGAGTCAACAAGAATTGTGAATATGTATGCACATGTATGTATAAAATACACACTTAACAATAATAATAATGCCTGGGTTTAATGTCGTACTCGACAATTTTTCAGCCATGCGATGATGACAAGTCCTTAGAATGGATATATACTGTGTCTTCTTGTAGCAGGGTGAGTCCGAGGTGCCAATGCTTAACAATAGTTAATACAGTTATGTAGTTTATTTATTTGATTGGCGTTTTACGCCGTACTCAAGAATATTTCATTTATACGACGGCGGCCAGCATTATGGTGGGAGGAAACCGGCCAGAGTCCGGGGGAAACCCACGACCATCCGCAGCTTGCCAGCAGACCTTCAAAAATACAGCTGAAGAGGAAGCCAGCATGAGCTGGATTTGAACTCACAGCGACCACACTGGAGGAACGCATCTGGGTCATTACTCTGTGCTAGTGCGCCAACCAAGAGAGGCATAGTAGATTTTGTGTAAAAACACATGTATATGTAAGACTTTAACACAGAATACGGTTTTCAGTTCTGAGATGGAAAAGCTGGAGTCTAATGTATGCTGTGCACCAGACAACAAAAATGCACGCATAAACTGAGTAATGTCGCCAACTGTCCGCATGATATACATGTATGTGCAGACAGCTGCCTTATAGCCTGAGTTACCTGTTAGCAACTTGGCCCTATTGATGAATTATAAATATTTTTATAGTACACTTTAATTCAACTTGCAGACAATGTACACACAGACACCTTGTTCCAGAGATAGACACTACAACCTACGTGTACTGTGGATAATATCATCTCATACCTCCGCTATCAGCCAATCAGATTCTGTTCGCCCTGTCCCTACGACAGGTACAAAATCTTTTTCTAGCCAATTTCTTTCTAGAAACTCAATTCCAATAAATCTGAAAACTTGATAACTTTTCACCACCAATGTACAAGTGAAAAATTCGATACAAAATTTTTCCAAAGCTCACATTGCCAATATTTCTCATGGTAAAGTGGCTATTAAAAACCCTGAGCGACATATGATAAACTCAAACGAGAGCTGATCTCTTTGTACTACATGTACATGTAGTACTAATTGGTTTATAGTCCTCAGAGTAAGCATGACCTCTCCTACCATGGCTAAACTAGAAGCCTCAACAATGAAAAATTGAGGAATACCAGCCCTAGCTCAGCAGGTAAATATGACAAAATGAATTCACACCTGATAAGGTTAACCATGAAAGAGAATCACCTGTTGAGCACATGGGGGGGGGGGGAAGATAGAGTTCAGGCAGTCAGGCTTCAGTACACACCTCACAAAGAGCAGTATGAGGACCAGAAAGCCAGAAAACACTTCAACCACGGGTGCGTGCATGCTACGAAGACACAGTCAAATAAGAAAACCGGTTTCTGGCGACCCAATCATTTCGACATATTTTCAATCACAGAGGTCAGGTGTCTGTGTAGCTCTAAAATAGAACAGATTAAAGTTTGGTCACATTGACATGAATATATGTTATTGTACACGCAAAGAGGCTTGGGTACTTGGGTGGACATGTGTCTAAGGTATAGCTTTGGTTTGAGATCCTAAAATAAATGTTTAATGACTGGCTGAAAATAAAAGGGCCAGATGCATTACACTTACATCTAGATTACAGGTACAATTATGTACAACTGCATGAACATTGATGCATATACATGTACTATGTTCGCCACAATATGGCCAAGATACTGCCGATGTGGCGTTAAGCCGCAATCATTCATTTACGTAATATGTTCCTGCATACATTTGGGGACTCTTTGCCTTATACTACAGGTTCCAATAACTTCTGCATGCCACAAAGCATCTCCACAAGTTCGTTTGTCCTGTCAACTGGTCAGTCCAATTCAGGACATTCCATCAATTAACTTTGACCATTCATGTGTCGAGGGGCCAGAGTACAATTAGAGGCCATATAAATCCTGAAAGTGGGATATTGCAGCAACTGGATCATTCTTAAGAAACTGTATGTTAGGCATAACCCAACCCTATGAGAAAAAATAGGGTAAGTTGGCCGTTATGGAATTCGTTTTTTCTTCATTCTGGAGATTAAAGAAATTAACATGGCGAGGAAAAAAAACTTTTATAAAAATACCAACAAAAACTTAGGAGTAGGCCCTTTTTAGAAGTGACGGTTGCATTACGCCCAACAAACATATTTAAGATAGCAAAGCCTCATGCACAATTACAGCTAACTGTGAATGGATACTTCTAGTTATGAAATACATTCTTGATACATGTTCTTCTTGTCAGATGAATCTATGATTTATGCCTGTTTTCTACCATAAAAGTCAATGAAAAAAACCATTCACAGTTTACATCTGTTTATCTTTGAGGGTCAGATCTCTATACAGGTACCTTTCTGCACTGTAATTTCAATCACACATCTTTAACTACTTCTTAAATTAGCTCTGATAGCTTTCTCCTACTCACAAACATTATGTGGGAGTGTGGTTGGTTGAAGAGCCACACACAGATGTAGCCTATAAATACACACGTACACAAGTGTAACATGTCAGACAACGGAAGTGATCTCAAAGCCACAAATTCCATCATCAGCCAGGAGATCGAGTGATCCCTTCTTTCCTCAACCTGACATCTTCTGATCTAGTGGGATTTTAACTTACACATTGCAAGGTTCAAACAAACAAATTGAAATGCTGAAGCCAAATACGGTTTCTTTACAACGTACTTCAACTTGTGTTAGCATGAAGCTACATACATGTAGTCTAATGGCCAGGTGTATTTCTACAATTTCATTTATTTATTTGATTGGGGCTTTATGCCGTAGTCAAGAATATTCCACTTATACAACAGCGGCCAGCATTATGGCGGGGAGGAAACCGGGCCCTAGCCAGGTGGACACCTGACCACCATCCGCTGGCTGCTGTTGGAGCTTCCCACATACGGCCAGAGAGGAGTACAGTATTTCTGGAAGTTAGACTGCATGTCCTTCTGATATACATGTAGCCACATATGTTAATCTTTATAATACTTATGTTTCTTTTAAATATTTCTGTTTTTTAAGACACACATGTTAGTATGCTACCATACGACTACAGACGATTGTTGTGATTATGAGTACGGGTCTGTGATCTCATAGATCAAAAAAAAGCGAACTAAATGTAACCTGAAGAAAACCACCCACATCTCAGAATGCACAACATTTTACAAAATGACTCTAACTCATCCAAGTGGGATTCTCAGAGTCCTTAACCATGATTTCTTTATATAATGGTGTCAATCAAATGTCACAAGAGACATCCTTTGGTGTGAGGTCGGTAATAATATTCAGGATCAAGATTTGAATCACCCAAGGAAAATGTTCACGATTTCTAGTAGTACTACACACAGTCCCTACTAGCACTACACACAGTCCCTACTAGTACTACACACAGTCCCTACTAGTACTACACACAGTCCCTTCTAGCACTACACACAGTCCCTACTAGTACTACACACATTCCCTGACGCATTGCTTCGCAGCCTGCTAATACATGTACCATCATTTGTGACAGTCCATTTCAAAATGGTCCTGTTGGTACTGATATATTTCAAATTATGTTAGCTTTCATGAACTGTATATAGTACATTTATTTTTGGGCCCCAGAAAGAAAGAAAAAAAAAACCAAAACCTTCAGAACTACCAAGCAAATTATTTTGTGGGATATTTATTTATTTGATCATCCCAACATGACCGGTGTGAATTCAAGCCCAGCTCATGCTGGCTTCCTCTCCAGCTATACGTGGAAAGGTTTACCCGCAACCTGCGGATCAATTGGTTGGGCTCTGCCCAATTTCCCTCAACCATACCACTTGCTGTCATCATATAATACTCTTGAATACCAATACAGCACAAAACACCAACCAAATAAATAAATAAATTTTTATTAAATTGTTGTTTAGAAAAAGGCTTACTCAATAATGTAACCCCTATATGTACTTTTATTAAAACAGCAACTGAATATATGTAGGCATAACCACGTATAAACACTCCATGTACAGTATCAGACTATTAGACATACGACGGTGAGCACTTGGTAACGTCTAAGTTGACCTCATGTATATCGGAAATTCCGTATGCAAGCCTACACACCCAGCTCATTCCTGTCCCCTATGGACACTGAACCGACCCATCTAGATCCGGTTTGAAAGTTAAAGACAATTTCGGTTGTAATGTAACGTGACTCGGAATAGAAGGTACGTGGGCAGACGGCCGTGAGTCATCCAACTCGCAAGCTACTTTCACAAACATTTCAAAGCAAATTCAACACAATCAAACTAGGTCATGTCCCTTATCAGCTAACGCTTCGCTATGTGACGATGTCGCTCAGCGGACTGGTGAGTGTTTTAGTTCGTTACAACACAACAAGCCGTGTTCTCATTTCACCCGAGTCCTTCTGCGACGCGGATCGTGGGCAAACGACATACACACGAACAGATGGAGCTATGACAATCAAAATTAAACAGCACTTACCTGTAGAATTGTACGCGATCCAGAGTTTATAAAAACAAAGCCTAGTGTTAGGCGGCCACTCAAACCACCTTCCGCTCTTCTCTGCAGGTATGACCATACGGGCACCTAGCGAGCGGATGTGCACACAGAATCGTGACGTAGTACGCACGGTTGCCACCACCGAGTATTTTTTTATTATTTTTTTTTTTTCAAGCTGAGTACGTCTTTGAATAACTACGGTAAAATGTATCGTGATTCCCAGAGTACGCGTTGGCATTGGTTCTGTGCGTAACTCATGTCACCGTCTTGTACTACACTGTTTATCTAAACAGGGACATTGCGCAGGTACTTGATACAGCATTGTATGCAGTCGTGGCTGGCAATGTAACATTTGTGCATTTACTTTGAAAATATAAGGAAATAAAACAAAACAAAAAGCTTAAAAAAACAGTAACAACATATGCGAAAATGAAACATTTCTTTTTTGTTTTGTGAGTGTAACTATTTATTTGTTTGTTTTTTTTTACCAAAGAAGAGTATTGGCTATATGGTTTATGTAGTTTCATCCATTTTCATGTTGTGTACACTAATGAAATAAGACAGAAGACAGTGTCTTTGTTGTTGTACTTTCCCTTTCATGTTTTTCCCTTGGGATATTGCCACCGAAAAATTATATGTCTTTGTTTATTGAATAAAAAGACATATGCAACACAGCATTTTGAGTCATTCTAGATCAGTGACATTTAGTATATGGCATGTAACATCATTGCAACAGTTTGTTTTTGTGTGTGTGTTTTTTGTTTGTTTTATTGTTTTTTCTTTTGTTTTTTGTTGTTGTTGTTTGTTTTTTGGGGTAGGTTGGGTGGGGTTGGGGGGGTTACCTTATTCTGCTTATGCCACGGTGCTAGTGGGCTTGTAAGTTGTTAAGTCTTAAACACTCACATGTACGTTATGAGTTAGAATAACCCCGAACTGAGATATATTGACCACTGGATTTCATCTGTTACCTGTGACCATTTGCCTACTACTCGTATCTCTGGTATTATTCTCTTTGTTGTAGTCTTTCACATATAATGCCGTATTATACTTTGGATTTTCCCGCTACATATAACACTGAACGCCAACACGTCTTAATTCACAGGAACACGCTACGGAACATACAGACGTCACGACTCGCGTCACAATACACGACATCGGGTGACGTCATTTCAACTTAGGGCAATCTCACAGGTGTTTATCCTACATGTCAGTCATATTCATGGGCTCAGACGACAATGAAATCCAGCGAATAAATAAACAACACAACGTGACACATACAGAGAAAGTCATATGGAAACTACAATTAATAAGACATTCGTGAAACAAGTGAGCACAAATTTATCGTGCTGAAAGGAAGTACAATGACTACATAAAGATTCATTATTTCTTAACTTAATGAGCCTACTTTTAGAAGAACCTTACAGACAGACTTTCCTTTTTGGGTACTATAAAGGATCAATGATTTAATGGCCTCGTGTGATAAACCTTTGAATGTCATATTTCTTACACCGAATTCCTTAAGTTTTCCGTGTTTTCCTTTACTTGCTCTTAAATTTGAGTTAAATCACTAGCTGCGCCCTATCTTCCAAAGCTACTTGAAATAACCTACATTGCGTGAAGACAACGGGCACATTTGCAAATAGAACAAGAAAAATCATCAAATGTGTGCGAAAATTTAAGGATTGATCTTCTTGAGGTCAAACAGATCCAGGTTCAAGCCCTGATGGGTCATACCGAAGACTTTAAAATTGGTACTTGTTGCTGCCTCGGTTGGTGCTCAGCATTGAGAGGCCAGAGGAAGGAAACAGGCCTGGTCGGCCCGGTGTCATTATAATTTGACTGGGTGGAGGATCATGTCTGGTGTCTTCGGCATGATTTCCCACTGGTGGCAGCACTTTGGCAGCATGGACTCGTCCTGCCACAAGAAGACACACTATATGCACGCACCAGAAGGACTTGTCGTAATATGACTGAAACGTTGTTAAGTGCGACGTTAAACCCCAAGCACTCACTCATTCACTCTTAAGGTCAAACAAGGACTACAATCGTCGTCATATGAGCACATAAATCAAACACCGAAGATTTAATTTCATTTCCATCATCATTATTACCCCAAAGGGTAGTTTTCATGCGAATGTGCTTTGTTTATCAACGTAGCAGTTTTACTCCCTCTTATTGTTGGAGGTCTGTTAGCAGCCCGTGGATGGTGGCGTTGTTTCCCCGGGCTCTGTCCGGTTCCTCCGGTCAAATATAGCAAAGTGAAATATAATTGAGAATATAGTAAATAAATAAATGCATAAATATATCTTATTGTTCATTAAAGAAACCTTGTTGACAATAACCGGTCGACGACGCTTGTGAGATGCATTGTGGCTTTACTATATCTGGTTATAAAAATCTTTTGTGAAACCAAGTGGTATCCGAATATCTCCCTGTATCAGAACATGTTGGACTAATACCGAATTACCATTTTGTGACTGGTTTAAATGTCCAATAGTAGCTTATTGATTTGACATGCAGTGGTGGACAGAGTTATCAGATACGGTAGATGCCGTTGTAGGAAGGGGCATTTTTGTTTTAGGTATAAATATACACTACTATGGTCCAATATGGCTCAAAAAGTCCATCGTAGCAACTCAATCTTTAGTACCGTTTTAATCACTGTAAACAAAAATCCAAGAAAATAATGAAGACCATACTGGGAATCAGCACGAAATAGGCTTTCAAATGATGTGAATTTTTTAAAAAATTTTCTAAAAATGTGGACGTAGTCGTTACGTCCGCTTTAGTAGCGCTTTTGTCAGCTCATAGTAGCGTCTTACTGAAGTTGTCGCAATGCTTAAAGTGTGTCTACGAAACACCAAAGGCGCCGCCATATTTAGTATAGTTACGGAACTTACGGCTGCCCGAGGGTAGGTGTAAATTTGCGCCAGACTTTACATTACGTCGCAGCCACTCCAACTTTGTAAGACGTCCCGTCTTTCCTGCGACACACATCTGAGAGGCTTACATCCTGTCGCAGCCTTACTCCAGCTTTGTAAGACGGTCCCCCAGCCCTCAGAACGTCTGCCAGCTCAAGCCGTCCGATTGTCTGCATGGCTCAAGCCGTTAGAACCTGACGTTAAGTGAATGTAATAAAGCCGCTCGGATATTGTCTCAGGAAAGCACAGCTTGGACTTGTGTCTACGTTTCTGCACTTCTCTGACTTGTTTAAAGGGTGGGGTTCGACAGTAAAACCTCATCCACGATCACTGAACCTTCGCACTGAGGAAAAGACAAGTTTACAAAGAATAGCACTCCAGAGTTAAGAATAGAACCATACGGTTTTTTACAGCCCCTATCTGAACCCTCTTTTCTAAGTGTTTGGGACAAAACTTAAATGCACACAATTGCAGAAAGAGCTTTCATGTGGTGCATTTGCTTTGGACGCTTCTTCATTCTTATAAAATTGAACGCAATTCCAACTCCTTGCAGGTGCTATTTTGCTCCATTGATAACATCAAATATTCAATTTATTCATCACAGTCTCCCCATAGATATATCTCTATTCCGCTGATATCCAACTGAGACCTGGTAGGGTGACAAGGTTTGTGCCGTGATACTGCTGTACCCCTTCAAATGAGACCGGGTGCGAATTCAACAACAAGGTTTCATCCGACTACATGGCTTTTTGTCAACAAGCTTACATCGAAAATCCGGTGATTGTCTTTGTGGTATAAAGTAAAACAACCCTCAAGCACGTAAAGTTAATAAATCCCTTGACATACGTGGATATAAACTGGGCAATTAAGAACCGAAGAATGATTTATTTATTTATTTACTTATTTACTTGATTTCATTGCACGCCCTACTCGTATATACTCATATAAATATTTTACTTATACCAAGGCGGCCAGCATTATGGTGAGAAGAAATCCGACAGAGCCCTCAGTAAACCACGACCATCTGCAGGTTGCTGGCAGACCTTCTCACGTATGGCCGGAGAGGAAGCCAGCATGAGCTGGACTTGAACTCATAGTGATCGCATTGGTGGGATCTGGGTCATTGCGTTGCGCCAATACGGAGACCCCCACCCCACCCCACCTCCGAAGAATGGGTCAATGCATAAAAGCACACACACCTGATCCCATTAATGGGAGATCCTTACATTAACAAGTCAGCGGTTTGAAGAAATATCTTTCTGTAAATACACCAGTATAGACAGCTTAATAGGATGTTTATTAAGTTCCTTGCGTACATTGTGTTTGGTTGTCATTCACTTTTTAATGCAGTGTCGTTGGTTTTATGCTCTACTCAAACAAACCGTATGATCACACCGCAGGTGAGGGCCTTCCTAGTGGCATCTTGTGACAAATGCGTTGTCAGGTAAATGGTTTCTGATCATTAAGATGTTTGCCCAGGTTGACTTTGTGTACAGTGATATTAACCGGCATGTGTAAGTTAAGAGAGTATAAAAAAACGGACCATAGTCCGACATCCCCCTCATTCCACCATGAAGACCCTCATCGCTCTCGTATCAACACTGACTGTTCTCCAGGCGGCCGCTGTGGTAAGATTTCTCTATTTAGGCCATTTCTGTTGTTTTGTTTATTTGATTCTCTCTTAACACCATACTCAAGTGTTTGTTTGTTTGTTTCGTTTTTTTGTTTGTTTTTTGCTTTTTTTTCACTTATACGTCAATTTACTGGGTGGAGGAAACCGGATGACTGTCCGGCGTGAACCACCGGGATTTGACAAGTTTCTGACGCAGTTTCCCACATGTGGCGCATTGATGTGCGCACCATAGACAATAGCCCTCAGTTAACCAACCTAGAATATATATATACTGTGTCTTCTTGTGACAGGGCGATCCCATGCAGCCAAAGTACTGCCGCCACTAGAGCATCATGCAGAAGACACCAGGCATGACATCCCACTCAGTCACATTATACTGACACCTGGCCGACCAGCCCTGTTTCCTTGCTCTAACCTAGTGAGTCAGCAAGTACCATTTTTAAAATCTTTGATATGACCCGACCCAGGTTTGAGCCCTTATCTCCCGACCTCGAGGAGGACGCTCTAACCACCAGGCTACCGAGGCCACACACACCGTGAAGGCCACACACCGTGAAGGCCACACACACCGTGAAGGCCACAGGGTACGAGAGTCGTCCGCCATTTCTGGTCTCCAAGGCCTCACGAGCAGTCAGAAAGAAGTAATGCACCAATTCCATGTCCAAGAGCGGGTTTGAACCGGCTCATTGTGCGCCATGGAGATTGAGTGGCACATATTGAGTGATTTATTTGGTGGGAAGAAAGAGGACAGAGCGCGGGGAAAGGCACATATGGGGATTTGATCTATCAGTATGTTTTGCGTGCGCCTGAGTGACCCTTTAAAACTTCTTCTTCAGGTGTACTTTGGCTACAAGGGTATATGCTTGTCACAGTTCATGGATCCGTTTACAGCCAGCGTCGATGTTATTGATCAAGCCTGCTTTACCTTGATTTTCTTTTTCAACTTCAAGTTTAACGGTAGCAATTTTCCAGTGCTTATACCGGTGGTTGCTAGGGAGCTTTCATTACTTCGTATCCGCTTTAGTTGATGATTGGATTTCAGATGTGGAGATCCAAGTTAGAGGAGAATCTATGATCCATTAACTAACTCTCGGCTTCAGTTTCTGGTGCGTTCGTAACTGGTTGCCGGATCCCATGCATGTCATGTCCGTTCACCTCCTTACGCCATGCGGGAGTTGTAAGTCTTGCACATATCAAATACATGCGTCCACTTAATGGATGCGATGTTTAGTGCACTAAATGTCAATGCTTGATGCTTTTCTTTGCGTGATAACCTACATGTGCTTCATTTACACTGTTCCATTGAGCGATTTCGTTGAAGCTGCAGAAATTTCAGATTTTTCACAAGAAGAAAGAAAAGTAGGTTGTCCTGATTTCCGTTACGACCTTGATTTGTCCGCTCTCAAGGTTGTAGCCGTACGTTAGCAGTTTTCTGCATGTACCATGAAATGTGTGGTTAACCCTCCCGGTTTCTTCCACCCATATGTCAGGTCACAGTTAACTGTGTAAACTGTAAGCAACAGTATAAACGGTTGACAAACAGTCCTACATTTTCAGTGCACATTGTATCCAAAATGTACATCCATATAATTTTGTGTAAGACTAGTACACAATTTCTGTAATTTGTACAATGCATCCACAATGACGTGTGTACCACTTGTACAGATGCATTGCTTGTATATAGATGTGCAAATTTGAACACAGTCGTTTTACAGAGTGCTTTGTCTGTAACGCAAAGATCGTTTTGGAAGCTTGTTGGATTCCTAACGTTCTCATTGGAGATTACAACCCTGCTCGCGTAACTAATGTGGTTTTGTAAATAAATGTTAGATAAATAAATAACACCTTCTCTTTATTCCGTTTTCCGCTCAAAACAACGCCAGCCTCTGGAGATCAATGGACCCGAAGTTGATAGAACAGGTAGGCTTATTTAGACTTCTAAAGGAATGTCGCATTTCTTATTTTATTTGTGTTCATTTCTGCCTCAAGTTTTCTTTTAAATTACTCTGACTAGGGTCGAAACCACACCTACAGGGCTGTTGTATTTGTTTCGCTGTCAAACCAAAGGGCTGTTGTATTTGCTGCCATATCAAGGGTTCATATACAGGCCTCCACTATTACTGTAGCCTATACATGCTGGCCACTTTGAAGTCCAAACGCTTCACGGCATTTAATATAAAAAGAAAAATGTAAAAGAAAAGAATTAAATTTATTTTTTCCTGATCCATCTCAGCACCAGATATTTAATTGCTGAGTTTAACCAACCTTGTATTACATTTATTTATTCATTTAATTGGGGTGTTATCTAACGTCGAACCAAAAGAAAGCTTTGCCGATATATGATGGCGGACAGTCTGGATTCTGGGTGGAGGAACCCTAATTGGCAGGACTAAACCTCCCTCTTTGTTATGATAATTCTCCTGACGTGGAGCTGCAGCCGAAGCAGAGGGCGCTGTATTCCAACACGTGCCCTCATTTGTCATGATTATAAAAGTTAGTCGGTTCTAATCGTCTTAGTCAGCATTAGTCACTTTGTTATTAAAGGAACATGCATTACACAGTTGTCGTTGCAGCAATACAACAATGATCGATACTGGTTGGCTGACAGGGGAGATAAGATTTACTGAGTTCATATCTCTCACACCTACCCAGATTCCTGGTTTTAACATGTTCTCGCCATGCACGATATTGCTGAGATACTGTCGACGTAGTGTTAAGCCATAATCGTTCATTCAGTCATTCAATCTGATAACGCATATGATGGTATATATTCTCTTGTACCACATTCTGCAGAACTGAGCACATGGCGCGTACATTATACAAGTATAGATCAGGTAGATTTGATATGAATTTTAATGATGCATTTTAATGTTCAATTTTGTATATAACCAGCTCGCCGCGGAAGATACTGCGACCAGTACTACTACAACAACAGCGGAGTGATAACCAGTCCTAACTTCCCCCGGGATTACGACAACAACCTAGACTGTGATTACGTCATCAACCCGACTCTCTACGGCCGTTACGAGATGCGGGTCTACCTGTGCGATTTCGATGTGGAGACGTCCGTATTCGGCGGGTGCTCAGACTACGTGGACTTCAACGGCACGCGACAGATGTGTGGGAGGAAATCAGGCCAGATCAAGTGTGAGTGTTAAATGATGTGACCGGCATGACACTTACAGAAGGTATAGTAAGATCTGGTCACGAGCTGGGTTTTTTTGCTTGGGTTTTACGTCGTACTAAACAATATTTCAGTCACACGACAAAGATTTATTTATTTATTTGATTGGTGTTTTACGCCGTACTCAAGAATATTTCACTTATGCGACATCGGCCAGCATTATGGTGGGAGGAAACCGGGCAGAGCCCAGGGGAAACCCACGACCATCCGCAGGTTTCTGGCAGATCTTCCCACGTACGGCCGGAGAGGAAGCCAGCATGAGCTGGTCTTGCACTCACAGTGACCGCACCGGGTCATTGTGCTGCGATAACCCGCTAATCCACTGAGCCAAGGACGAAGAGGATGGTTTATATGTTGTGTCGTGGCAGGGGGACTCTATGCCGCCAAAGTACTGCCGCCACTGGAACATTATGCCGAAGACAGCAGATCACATCATACTGACACCGAAATGACCAGTCCTGTTTCCTTCCTCTAATGCAATACCATTTGTAACGTCTTCGGTATGACCCGACCCGGGATTGATCCCGGATCTGCTGACCTCGAGGCGGAATCTGTAACCACCAGGCCAACAGACATAATGAATTATGGTACTTGACTTGAAGCAACTTTAGACACTTTCCATACACTTTTATGAAAACATTTTTTCATGACACCACACAAAAATAATTAACACTTTATACTATAGACAAAATTTTTAATGCCACAACACATTTTCTTTCCAGCGTTATCCTTATATCAGTTGATTGTGACTGACTTTACCATGTTGATTTATTTTGACGTCGTTTCAGTCATGGGCACTGGGTCGTTCGAGATGAAATTCCATTCCGACTGGCGCACGACCCGACGTGGATTTAAGATTGCCTTCTGTGCTGCTTGTTATCACTGGAACGATTTAAAGGAAATGTGCCGGAACAGGAGTTCTCGTTCTGGCTGGCTGAATGAAAATTACCCGGCCTCAGGGAACGGGTTCAGTTACGATCAGTGGTGGAATTATACCCACCACAATCGGTCACAGCCCAGGTGGTCGCCAAGCCAGTAGGCCGTAAATTTTAATTCATGGCTTCCGCTTTACTGGTCGTCATTTGACAAATGATAAATAATGTAGACAACAAGGGGTAAACTTGAATCTTACATTTAAAAAACCTTAAACATAAAACATTCCTATCAAAGCAATAAAACTTGTTCCTGTGCAATTGCTTTTATGTTTTCTCCTTGGTTGTATTGGTTGTATACCGACCAGGATTTCTCTAGCTAAAGGAATTTGCTGAGAACGCACTTAGTAGCAGACTCTGGGTACATCAAAATATTCAAGTACAAAAGATCCGGGATTAATTCCGGGTGGTGTCATACCAAAGACATTAAAAATGGCATTGCTGCCGTCTAACTTGGTGCTCAGCTCTGAGAGGTTAGAGCTAGGAAACAGAGCTGGTTGGTCCGGTATCAGTATAATAAGACCGGGTGGGTCATTCCTGGTGTATTCTGCATGATGCTCCAGTGGCGGCAGCACATGGACTCGCCCTGCCACAAGAAGACAGAGAATTTATATACATTCCAAGGACTCATCGTCGTCATATGACAAGAAAAAAAAAATGCTGAGTACGACACAAAAAACCGTCATTTGCATGCATGCAAATGTTCAAGCAGGGCTTGAGTTCTCCATCTGCAGGTTTCATGACGGCTGGGACTTATTGGCGGTGTGTTGTAGGTAAATGCATTTGTGAAAGATCCATGTCCAGTTTTTCCTCTGGTTTCCCGAACTGCCAGTTTTTCATCTCTACTTGCTTACATAGTTTCCAAAGACTTATCCTGTATACAGGGTAGACAAATAAAGTTCATCCAGTTCAACCGTCCGTCTTTTGAAAGAGAACTATATCATTTGCTCTAGGCAACCATAATGGATTAAGTCATCTAATGTGTCAACTTACACAAGTCGGAAAGAGTCAGAGTGCTATGACGAACCTTATGGTTCTATCCTGAACACTTGGGTGCATTCCTTCGTAAACCTGTTTTATCCTCGATGCGAAGATTCAGTGATCCAGGATGGGGTTCTACTGTGGAACACTCATCCTTCAAACAAGTCGGATAAATTCAGGATTGTGGACACAAGGGAGAAAAAAATACAATTTTCCACACTAAAATTCTAAAACAAGTACATTTATTAAGATGATTTCATATGCAATGAATATTTAAAGTAGAAAGATAACACCATGGCGATGTCAACGCCTTGGAAAAGGCAGCGGTCGTGAATTTCAAATAGGCCGAATAACATCCTGTTGCAGCCTGGAACCTTTCACATGGGGTGCTAAACTGAACCCTACTATAATAAGTTTCTATACGGAAGCTGACACTGTGCCACCACAGAGGCAGAACATGGAAACTTAAAGTTTAATGGCTGCACCTATTTTTCTTCGTGTGTAGATGAGGATTACAGATTGCTGATCTATGAGGTACCGTGTTCGAAACCAGCTCTCGCTGACTTAAATCAGGGCCCCGTCATACATGTGAAGTAATATCCAATTGCACATTCCAGTCAGATCAATCCATAAATATCTATTAATACTGATTGAAGTTATTAACGAGAGTCAGTTAATCAATGGTGTTGGTTCCATTCATGTCGAGGAAGATGGTAAATTGCCGGATTTCTTTTCGATTTAACATTTCGTTAGAAATCTTTCATATATCGTGATTGTATCAGTTGAATTTATTTTTGAAGTATCCTTCATGGCTAAATGGATAGAACTGTTTTACTTCTTTCTGTAACGTCTACAGTTTGCCTTATCTAGTTTAGATTTAATATATTCAGTACGTTTAATACATTTAGTATATTTTAGTGCATTTAGTATATTTTTGTATATTTAATATATCTTAGTACATTTAGTATATTTAATATATTTAATACATTTTAGTACATTGAATATATTTAATACATTTTAGTACATTTAGTATATGTAATACATTTTAATACATTTAATATATTTAACATAGATTAGTACATTTAATACATTTAAGCACATTTAGTATTGTCGATCGGCTATTGTGACCAAGGCCCACAAATGGAGTTGACCTCACACCTCCTCTGGCTCGTGGTAAGGGGTCCCGCAGTGTTACTCACCCAGCCAAGACACTCTCCTCATAACTTAATAGCAGGAAAAATACGGTTGTTATAATCTTTAATACTATGTATAAAACAGCAGTAAAATAAATACTTAAGGCTGGAGTATCATTGTCCTGAGGTTTTCATCTCCGGATTCCATTTTATTCTCCAGGCTTTTCAATATGACAAATGGATCAAGCAGAAAAGTGTACAGAGGAATATTTACAACAGAAAAGGTTTGAACAGTTGTTCATAACGAAACGTATACTGATAGAATGTAATTTGAAATGTGGTGCAACCACTAAGCCCGCGCAGCAGATAGTCGGCAATCACCGTGCATGAAATTAACCTTCGGGCTTGGTCGGGCAGGTGTTTGTAGGTCACATGATCAAGAGATTTCGCGAGATTTAGTTTCAATATGGCGGCACCCTGTGAACCTGGCTAAAAATGATAAAAATGTCATTTAACAACGATTCAGGTACTTACTTGTGTTTCATTCAATGCTAACATAGAAACAAGAAGCCATAGGACGAATTAGCCACAGGAATTGTTATGTTTGACACTTCGTATGTTACTGGGGAATGACTTTTCAGTTGTCAGTCAAAAATTGACCACTTCATTTTTCGAGAGAGTTATAGTTTTGTCCACATCTCATACCGTTTTGCCTGCTTCGCGGGCTATAAATGAAGGTTGAATACCATAAATATTGTTCCAGTGAGAGGTTGAAATTATAATGCTTGGCGTCTCGTGCGTTATCATTTCCACCTCTCACGAGAACGATATTTATGGTATTCAGTCTTCAGTGTGCAATATTCTATTTATTATTTATACC
This sequence comes from Acanthopleura granulata, assembly GCA_016165875.1. Classification (NCBI taxonomy): domain Eukaryota; kingdom Metazoa; phylum Mollusca; class Polyplacophora; order Chitonida; family Chitonidae; genus Acanthopleura; species Acanthopleura granulata. Next base: position 12,497,109 of record JABBOT010000013.1, read on the forward strand.
CTAACAGTATCATGATTTTGTGTACTTTACAGAGTTTTCGGGATTTTGTTTTTTCAGCCGTAGGCTGTGCCAGACATGCCTAGAGCGTGACGTCATGTCTTCTTGCGTGACGTCAGAATGTAGCAGTTGATTAAACTTGCATTTTGAAGTCATTAGCCTGAGATCAAATTGGAACCTTAAGTGTAAGAATATCTGGTGATTCATGTAAACGTAAATCAAAAATTGTCATGGTCTATTCCAGTATTACCACCCATTGCGATACAAGGTGACCATGAGATGTATGTGCAATGCAAAGAGAGAACGAACCACTGAAGATTTACGGATAAGCATGTATTTCAGGCAGGCCTACAGCCTGATGCCATCTACATGTGGCGCGTAGCCCCTCAGGCGTCGCTGAACTGGAACCGTTATCTCTGTCTTTTTGTATGACGTGTGCTTCAAGTTATGGTAACCTTGGCCTCTTTGAACAGACTTTTACAAAAACTGCTAGTAGACGCTTTCAGAGTCTTCGTCCCTGCAAAACAAGGGTAACGCTGTGATCAGTTCTTCAATTATTACACACTAGACTTACACCAAGCACCAATCAAATGAATTAAAAAATATGCTCCACACATTTAGCAAACTGAACCACACCCTTGCCCTGCCCGAGGTGCAATTTACCAGTTGCAGTCACCAGGGAACATATCTATCGCAACGCTTTTTTCTGATATTTTGCAAAACATGACGCCATTTCAGTATTTGGTCCCCATCTATCAAAGGTGCTGGTCAAAAGCACTTCAAACATCAAACAGAACTTCAAAAATATTAAACAAGGAGGGAAGGTTAAAGAAATATCAAACCAATGTTCAAAGGCAGAACTTGGGTCTCTTCAATTTGATACAAACGTTTCACACACAACTTGCTTTCTATATTCAAGGCCACGTGTACGGGCATGCTCACTAGTCACATCAGACTCACGTGCGGCTTAGTTCCTGCATCCTTTGGTCCTCGGCTAACTCTTTCACAGGATCGCGTCCGGCCTGGCGCTCCCATTTGTCCACTGAAAGCAAAAGCCAATCAGAATACAGTGATGATACACTAGAAGGAAAGAAAACATTCAAATGAAGTAAATATCAACATACAGAACATGAAGAACTGTGTCCGAGCACATCTTTGCTAGCTTTTTGCCTGAATTAAATAATTGAACGTTTAATACAGGTGGTTATGGCATGAACTTGGTTCAAGTCATGGATTACATGTGATGACAACACAGCACTCTGAGTAATTCTAGACCAGTGGCGCCTAATAAACTGCATTTAACATCAATTCAATTTGTTTTGTCTAATTCTGCCTAAGACAAGGTGCTGGAGTGGGGGGGGGGGGCAAGTTGTTACTTCTTACTTATATGGGCAGTTAGAATAAAACCATTTGCCAACGATCACACAGTCGTCGCTGCCCTGGTTTTACTCTCTGTGCTGTAGTCTTTTGTATTGCATAAACCGTAAAAGCACAAGATCAGTCAATGCCAAACGAACCGTTAATACACTATCAGCCAGAAGAAATACAGTAGAAGAAATCGCCTTGCCATTTGTATGCCAAAACAACGTCTGTCAGGGCTAATATGGCATGTCCCAAATAAATCCAAGATCAATCAATGTCAATGTAAGGCATGTCTCCAGCGATGTAAACGCAATTTAATTTTAAGGCTTGGAAACTTGTGGGGAATAGCCATAACGGCTGGACACAAGCACTCCATAAGGTCTTCAAGTAAATCAAAGAGGGGTTGGTGTATTGGGATTGCTTTGTTCCCAGTTTTAGACTGTTGTATTCGAGCTACAGGAGAGCAATAACTCAAGTCAGATCTCATGGATTTTGTTGAATTTCCTCTTTTATAACAGTAGCCTCCAATTATGACTAGGTAAAACCTTAAGCAAAACAAAAATAAAAAAATGAGTCCTTCAGTTAAAGATATTGCCCAGTTAACATCTGCTTAAACACGGCATTCATGAAAGATATAACTGACTGGTCATTTTAAAGTCCAGATGATTCAGTCACACTCTTATACTGTCACATGTGTATTAAAGTTACTCAAGTATAAACGAATGATTTTTGCCTTTGTTTAACATCTTCTGACTACACAACACCAACAACAACATTGCAACAGAAAAAGTTTCAAACAAAATATATCACTTTAACTTTAAACTAGTGTTTGTTTTCTCATTAGAAATGTAATTAAGCATCCGTAGTAGGTTTCTACTCACTTTTCCTGCTGAATACAGTCTAGAAACAATATCATCTAGGAGAATTTGTTTAGAGATGAAAAAGTGCTGGCCTTGCTCTCCACATGGTTTGCATCAAACTCAGCATCAGTTTATACTATTAAAGCTGATTGGTCAATAATTCTAACTTAAGCCCAGGGAAATAATTTGTTCTTTGTCATTCAGAAGTCAAAGTGTTGTCTCCCCTAGTTCACTGAATGCCACATATAAAAGTAAACAGTTCATTTATTGACTTTAAACTGCAAAGTATCATCATTTAAACCAATACAGCTGGGTCAGATAATTTAACATGAAACAGCCGGTCCCAGTCATCATTTGGAAAATAGAAAACTGAGGCAGTATGACTGATCATAATAAAGCGTCAACGGAATCGTGAAAATGTCCGTCTACAAACTCTTTCTTGTAACGCCAAACATTTTAAAAATTGATATATATTTAAAAGTAGATATAGTAACATGAAAACCTCGCTCTAACAATGTTGATGAGTGGAGGAAATTCTTGAGTTAACTTTCCCTTTAATGAGAAATCAGTTTTCCCATGTGATTAAATAAAATGTCTCTTGAAGGAAAATATTTTAAAAAGTCCCAAATAAAAGTAATTGAACATTTTACAACCCATCCATTTGTATGAACAAATGGTCTAAAATGGTGATTAATGACAGTTCCACAAGCTTTCTGCTGTTTATTTATTTATTTATTTATTTATTTATTTGAAGACAAAGATGGGAAGGCCAACTGCATTCGGTCATGTTCCTTAAATAATCTATGAGCCTTCTACTTAGGCATACCGGAATGATGGGACCTCTCAGTCAAAATGGCTGCGTTAAATTTGCGTTAATTGTATTTCTGTATTTAATTCTAGTTGCCCTTCAGAATTTTACTTGGCTGGTTGCTGTATGCTTTTCCCTTACCTGGATACACCCCACCCTGGTTCCTGTATTGTAAGTATATTATCAGCAGTACAACAATAACGACCAGAAGTATGGCGCCCACAATCCCAAGCCACCAGAGGAACACTCCGCCGGAAACAGGCATCACGACTGAAAGACAAATTACGTGATACATGTTAAACAGCTCCTACATGTAATGAGAGACTCTGACGGGCTACATAAAAGGGTTCAAATTACAGTAAAAACGCATTGTTTCTGTGATGCAGCAGTGCTTGTGTACTGCCTAAGTGTTTAGTGAGCATACATACACCTAAAGGTGTGACACACCAACGGTAAAGAACAAAGGAGCACACAGCTATGGACCCTAGGCTGATGGCACATTTTCCACCTGTGTAGTCTACTGTTCACTCCCATGCTGCACTTTTGCACTGACGATTTCTGTGCAAACCTGGAAAGCAGTATTCACGTATTGCAAGAGAGCACTGGTCATTCGGCGGGAAAAGGGAAAACCCAATTCCCTCGTTCTTGTCAGACATTGTAGGAGATCGAGTTCAATATCAACCTTTTGGTAAACTGACCATATTATCACATATCACTGATAATTATGGTTACTTGAAGCTTTTTAGATTCGATTTATGAAAATGTCGTGTCAGTAGATACCGTGGACACGTTTCAAAGGAAAAGGCATGAAGCCATATCTGAAAATGCTTTTACTCATTCCTTTAGATTTTTTAATGAAACTTTTAATTTTGTTAATTTTACAGTTAATTTTTCATATTGAAAGATGGGATGGTAGTGCTATACTGATGTCAGAATGGAATAGCAAGGGAAAATGATGCGTATGAAATTCGCTTCTTAGCCCCCAAGTTTAAGTCCAATTCTCGTTCCAAAAGATGTTTGAATAGCACTGGTTTCTTCATAAGATACAAGGTAAATAAACAAGACATACATCTGACGTCCTACAATGTACAAAAGACAACAGACAAAGATTTCCAATAGGGCAATAAATGGCAACTTACCACCGGTATATCCTGCTTCCTGTGATGTCACCATGAATTTCAGTCGTCTGGTTGCCTCGGGAACGCCCACCGACACTTCGCAGACGTATTCTCCCATGACGTGAGCAAACTCTTTGTCGGTGAGGTTGCCTGAGTCTATGGTCAGGTTACTAACCCCCCCTTCACGGGAAACCTTAATCGCGGAAAAAAGGCTGGCTGTCTTCAGCTCGGTACCTCCATGGTGCCATGTGAAGGTCAGGTCATCCTTGTAATGTGGGTCAACGGTGGCATTGACCTTGAGATGATCTTTCTCCCCAGGAGCTATGTCCACGTGAATCGTCGTGGACGGCTCTGTTTCAATAGGCTCTGTGGAAAATAATGACAAAGAACAGAGGCTCAATGATTCATTTATTTATTTGATTGATGTTTTACGCTGTATTCAAGAATGTTTCACTTATACGACGTCGGCCAGCATTATGGTGGGAGGAGACCGGGCAGAGCCCGGGGAAAACCTAATACCATCTGCAGGGTGCTTATAGACGTTACCACTAATGACCGGAGCGGAAGTCAGCATGAGCTAGGCTTGAACTAACAGCGACCACACTGGTGACAGGCTAATGGGTCATTGCGCTGCAAAATTTAGCGTGCTAACCCCCTCGGTCATGAGACAATTTGCCCTCCACCAATACCACAACTGTCTCACGTGGGACAATTCGCCAGTAACTCCTCCACTCAGTTTACTCCAAGCACCCTATTTCTTTTGCCCATGAAAACTGGCCGCCATCGAATGAGAGAATAATTAGGCGTTAAGCAAAAAATAAAGTAACATCCCGGCACAAAAATTAAAAGCACGTAAATGCCTCTCTTAATTTGTTCACAATGATCGACAGTGACAACTATAGTAGAAAGTTGTTACCTTACGATCACTCACCTATCACTGTCAGCGTGGCATCGCTGACATGCGCTCTCTTGTCTTTCGTCACGTGGCACTGGATACTGAACATGTCTCGTGGTTTCTGGACGTTTTCTACGGTTAGTGTGTTCCCGGATATGTAGATTCTTTCATCCCCTAGTTAAAGAAAGTAGCGACTGGAAAGCCATGTAATACACGATGCTATCTCTTACAAGCATATAAAGCATTGTGCATCATTTTATGATATATTTGAGCTACCAGGCCGAGGAATCATGAAGCTGCCTTAGATTTATGCCAAACTTCGTCTATAAAACTTCAGAGCAGTTTTTTGCACTAAAATCTGGAGTCATCTTAAGGACTTTTATTTTAATACTAAAAGTCACCTTCATGACAAAATGACAAAACAGCATTTAAATTCGAATGTTAAGTCCAAGATTAACAGTAGATGGTGTCATATGCCTTTGTATTGTGTTTACGGTCGGCCTGGCCTAGTCCATATATGGGCATGTTTCCTTGATTTGGCTAGCTCTGTTCTTGGTACTTAGGCTGTCTAAAAATAGCGCTGATGCAATCCCAGTGGCTAGTGGCTTGAACAGGATTTAAGTGTAGAAATCTTTAGAATGGACCCGTTTCGGCATAAGACGTGTCTGCATTTTGACAGCCGTCCTATGGTTGATCTACATACAGAAACTGTGTGGGTTTTTTGGTGTGTCTTTAGAATCAGTGGACTTAGTGCTCTTGCACTGGCAGAATTTGCGAACTGGTCATTGGATCGGAATATTTATGCATTATTCAGGATTTGAGGACTGGGAGATACGGCAGCTGTTTTGTGATTCCTTGTGGTAAAAGGATTTGGCTTGAAGCTAAACTGAAGCTGGACACTGTTTGAGTCAGTAAGCCAAGTTTTCAGATTTTTGTTACAGTTTGCCACTCTCTTTATGCTGTTTTACCGTTACTGTGTAAATAAGTGTATGTATTGTTCTAGGTACATATTTATAATCGCCGAGTTCGTCAATCTCTGTTATAATTAAACCGTAGCAGAAATTTTGGGGACTTGTCCGGGAATTCAACGCACATTTCTATTCAAGTCAGTTTTATCCGGAATTTGAGCGGATACTTCATTATACAAGTCAAGTTGTCGGGAGTTCATACAGGTTTCCTCTGACAAACGAAGCTTGGTATTCTCTGCGTAGAGATTTTGTTGTTTACCTAAGGGATTTTAAACTTCCTTTGCAATGGCATTTAAACCCGAAGATTTTATGCTTTCCGTTGATCAAGACCAATTTGATTCTCTGAGAAAGGAAGATTTATTTTCCTTGGCTCAGTTTTTGGAGGTGAATGTAAAGAAATCTTTCAGAAAGAAAGATATTCAGTTTGCTGTAGCTTTTTAGTACAGAGAGGTTATTTTGGTGAGGGTAGTTTGAATAGCTATCGGCCTGAGGGTCAATTAGATCTTGCTGCTCAGTTGGAACTGAAGAAACTAGAAATTCAGGAGAGACAAATGCAAATGCTAAAAGAGAGAAAGAGGAAAGAGAAGTGCAAGAGAGAGAGAGGGAGAGAGAACGTGAGTTTCAATTTGAAAAAATGGAGTTCGAGACAAATGAGAGGTCAGGTCATTCCAGTAGACAAGGGTCAGCATTTGATATTATTAAGCATATCAGGTTAATGCTCGCTTTTCAAGAGATAGATGCTGATAAATATTTTCTCCATTTTGAGAGAATAGCAGAAAATTCGAAATGGCCTAAGGAAAGTTGGGTTATGCTGTTACAGAGCATATTAGTTGCTAAGGCGAGGAAAATTTATGCTCAGTTATCTGTAGAGCAGACTGCTAATCATGGTTGTGTTAAACAGTTGATACTGAAAGCTTATGAGTTAGTTCCTGAAGCTTATCCTCAGAAGTTACGTAATTATGAGAAATCTAAAAATCAGACTTAGGTAGAGTTTTCGAGAGCTAAGGAGCACTTGTTTGATCGGTTGTGTACAAGTTATGACAATTTAAGACAGCTCATATTAATTGAAGACTTCAAGAGATGTGTTATTAGTGAGATCAGAACATCCATTCGATGAACAGAAGGCTGATACCAATTGACAGGGCGGCAACTTTGGCCGACGGTTATTCATTAAGGTTACGTTCAATAGCAAGCCATCTCAGTCACTTAACTATGAGGGGAATCACTCCCAATCAACAAGTTGGTATAGTGCCTCGTCTACTGCCAAAAACAACAGTAAAGAAGCTTCAAATTATCCTAAGTCAAATGTAAATAGCGGAAGTGGTTCCAATTTGAGTGCTCAATTGGGTTCATTTTCTGATAAGCAGGCTGGTGGTGTAGTATGTAACTACTGTATAAAAAAAAACAGGGCCATATTATGTCAGAATGTTGGAAGTTAAAGAGAATACAGGAAGGTCAAAACCCTACTGGATTGTGCGTCACTCCAATGAAGCCTACACTTAGTAGTTTAGTACGTGAAGCTGAAGACAGCAGTTTAGGTGTTAAGTTCCCTATTTCATCTAGTTCTGAGATGAAAAATAGTTAGCGAAGTTCTGTTACGGAGATTTTTGAGCCATTTCTTCATCAGGGTTTTATATCACTGTCACATGATTTGAGTAATGCCACACCTGTTAAGATATTAAGAGATACTGGTGCCTCACAGTCTCTGCTGTTGACCGACACTTTGTCGTTTTCTGATAGAACATATTCCGTTAGGATTGTGCTTATTAAAGGTGTGGATTCTAGCGATCGTGTCGCTGTGCCTCTCCATTATGTTTATTTGTCTTCAGATTTGGTGTCTGGACCGGTATTGATAGGTATTCTTCCCCTCTTGAAGGGGTACAGTTGTTATTAGGAAATGATCTTGCAGGTGATAAGGTTATTGCAAATCCTATCGTTACTGATAAGCCAAGCTCGGACAATAAACCAGACATAATTGAAAGGGAAATTCCCGATGTATTTCTATCTTGTGCTGTTACTCGTGCTAGGGCTAAGAAAATGGTCAAAGATCAAAGTACGGTTAAACGGTGTACTAAGGAAATGCCTAGCATAGACTAACAGGACACTTTCATTACTAAGATAATCAATGAGGATATTACTGTTGATTCTATTAAAGATGAACAGTCCAGAAATGATGCATCCGATTCTACGCAGACATTGTGTAGCTTTCAGCTTATTACAGAACAACATAATGATTCGGAGATTTCAGCATTATTTGTTAAGGCTGTACATGATACTGAAATTTCACGAGAACCTCTTTGTATTTATGTTAAGTCTGGCGTTCTTGTGAGAAAATGGAGGCCACCGGAAGTCTCTGCAGATGACGATTGGCCAAATAAACATCAGATTGATGTTCCTAAGCCTTATCGTTATGAAATATTGTATGTAGCACATGAAACACTTATGGCTGGTCACTTAGGTATTAACAAGACTTACCATAAGACATTGAATCATTTTTTGGGGGTGTCAGGTTTGAGAAAACATGTATCACAGTATTGCAAGTCTTGTCACGCATGTCAAGTGTTTGGCAAGCCCGATCAGGTTATTCCCAAAGTTCCTTTACAGTCTATATGAGCATTTAAAAGAACCATTTAGTCATGTGATGTTAGATTGTGTTGGTCCCCTGCCTAAGACTAAGTCAGGAAACCAGTTTATGCAACCATTACGTGTTCTGCCACATCTTTTCCCGAGGCTATACCCTGACGGAATATTACTACTATGGTGGCATTAAAGGCCTCGGTTACGCTTTTTACTTCGGTCAATTTCTGCTGTAATTAAACCGTAACAATGGTAAGACTAACTCTGACTTAAAATCTAAAACAGCTTCATGATCTTGGAGGTCAGGACGCTGGGCCCACTTGCACGAAACCCTCTTAACTTTACGAGCACGTAGCTGCCATGACAACGTAATGCCTACAGTATTAATTGCCTTAGTAGTTACGTGCTCATAACGTTAAGAGGCCTCCGTGCAAGTGGGCCCTGTTCCACACAGCAATCGTAGGCTAGTTGATTGTAACTACCCATCTCTTTAAAATGGGTTGTCATGTCATGGCTGTTTCAGTGTAATTGGCCTACAACTGCTTTGTGGGACAGCGTTCACGTCTGCCAAAAGAAATGTCTTCTCAAATAACAAAATTTCATTAACCATCTCGCAAAACAGTTTCACTTTCGGTATTACACCACTGATAAGTATTTTTTTGTAAAATAAAAAAGATTCGTCAAAGTTTATCACTCAGTATGCAGTCCAACAATGTACGGACAACTGAGTCGAGTTGAGCCGAACTCTTTAGCTCCGCTGTGTGTCGAGCTATAAAGGCACGGCACTCACCTGTGACGGGGTTGTTGTTGATTAACCAGGTAATATTGCCATCAACCTCATTCACGTGACACTCGAATTTTTGATTTTTCCCCTCAGGCAGTACTGGCATCGCTGGTTTGATATGCGAAACGAGCTTGCCTACAGACAAAATATTGGATTCGCGAAATTGTAGAATCTTGAATGCATTTATGTGCAAAACTCAACATATTTCATTCAATCAACAGAGCGTCTAGGTTCATCTCTCCAAGCAAGAAAAATTTAATTTCAAGGCCATCTAAGGTCGTTTAGACGACTATGGGTCATTTAGCCGACTACCGTAAGCAGGCTACGAGAAACATGGACAAAACCGTTTCACAAAAGTAAAATTGTCTGATGCGTAGCCCACTTACCGTAGCTGGTTACATGTGGCCGCTCTGCACTTATTTGATTGGTTGAATGAAAGGGCATAACTGTTAAATTAGCTTCAAATTATAAATAAACTAAATTACTGTGTCTAAATATCAGAAAAGATGTTAATTTCTTCCTCATTTTCATCCTTGACAGAGCTTGTAAACAAGGGGCGGTAACTCTCACTACAGACAATTGAAGCCAAACAACGACAACAGATGCGTTTTGGTGGATTGTGAGCTTTAAAAAGACTTCCATGTGTTGAAAGAAGCTGATATATGGCTACTTTCTCCAATCAAGAAATAAACGTGCAAAAATGGGATGCATAACACTTTTAGAGCCGAATTTGTTTCCTCCAGGTCACCTCGAGATATGACTTAGGATTTTAGGCTAGCTTTAAAAATGTAAGACAAAAAGCTTTAGTCGATAGCCAGATATTTCCTTTGTGAAACGGGCTAAACAGAATTGTTAGTCGGTTAACTTAGTTTTCTAAGCGTACACTTAAGACCCTTTGTGAAGCATGATCCCGTGATGGGGTACCTCTAGCAGTGTTAGATGATCCCTATCTAGCTCTGCCCGGCTTCCTCCAGCAACAAATCTGGCGCGAGTCATGTACCCTCATGAAATACACGTATTCTTGTTAGGTGTACAACGCAAATGAAAAGCAAATGCTTCAGAAAGTAAAGGAATAAATTTTTGCTCTGCATATTTTAGGCCGAAATGGGTCTTGCCTAAGAAGGCTTTGGATGTGAGATTCTTGGTTTTGAGATTCTTGGATGTGAGATTCTTGGTATTTCCATTGCTCAACACCAAGGCAAAAATTCTTGCGCTAATTTTGTGCAGGGTTGTTTGGATAATCAATAGGGAATCATTCCCGCCTAAAGTGAGTCTGGTCAAAGCCGCGCTGTTCCTGCATACCGTGCATTAACACACCTTTCAGATATGTCAATCAAGAACAAGCATTTGACGCATTTCAGATACGTCAATCAAGAACAAGCATTTGACGAATCATAATAAATAATGTTGCAAGTGGGTCAACCGGATGTCTCACACAACGGCTACAAATATTCAATCCTTCTGTGATGTCATGACATCACAATAACTTTCCTCGGTTAGAGAATAAAAAATAACTTTCCCACGAGAAGGGATGGTGGGACATCGGATGTGATGGATCTACCCATGTGTGAATCTTGGCAATCTTCCGAAATAGTACTCATGTCTTACAATAAAAATCCCAAAACAATTGTCTATCACGCTAAGATCAGAACCACTATGGATGAATCCACCACGTCCGATGTCCCACCACCCCTTCTGGTGACAACTTTACTTTTCATAACCGCGAAAAGCAATTGTTATGTCATGACGTCACAGAATGATTGAACATTTGTCACCAGTGTGTGGAAAATCCGGTTGACCTACTTGCAACATGCTGAGTTTTATTGCTCAAACGCACGTTCTTGACTGACAGCTCCGAAATCTCCATTGCACGGTAAAAAGTATATCATTTGCTACCTACATGTTATTACACCCCAACTACATCCTAAAAGGAGGCAAACTGTACAATTATATAGCGAAAATATCCGTTAAGGCCAGGTTATGCCCGAGGAACACAAACCCGTTTGATTGACATAAGAGGGAACTATAACCTACCAATGACGGTAACGTGGATAGTATGCCTCTTCTCACCCACTGCGTTCTTCGCTGTACAGATGTATTTCCCGCCGTCGTTTTTCTCGACTTTGCGCACTGATAACGAGAACAATTTCTTTTCCACCGCATGTCTGGCACCAAGGCTGCCAGTAGGGGGAATCCATGTCACTTCCGGCCGAGGACTGAGAACGAGAGACGATTTTCTTCTTTTCAGTTGCGATTTGTGACTTGGATAGTCTGGTTGGAGTGATTTGTCTTGAACAAAAATATTCTTGATTTTTTTTTTCACCTCAGTTAAACATGCATTGGAACTGTTTCATTGTCATGATACTGAATTCCCCCAACATCCCCACCCCCAATAGGCTGCATTTTCACCATTAAAATATGTTTTGTAGCAAGGTTAATAACGAATCACACACGTTGTAATTTTACGCTGCATAATGAAAGAATTTGGAACGCCAGTAATAATGAAACAAGCAGCAAGGTCTCGGTCAGCCATGACGTGCCGTCACAAATTGACCTTCATTGCCGACATTAGCGACATCTGATGTTTCCAGCATTTTCCAACTATGCGTTTCATTTTTTTCTGGCAACATATTTCAAGCAGTACCTCGTTATGATCTTTGATTGCTACCCAGCATCATATTTTAGGTTGCTTGACGCTGAGCGTTGATGTTACAGTGAAAAATATTGTCGAATTAATGCTAGCATACAAGAGGAGGGCAATCAGGGCGTGGACATATGCAAGCTGTTTTAGTAAGACAGCACTAGCATGTCACTGAAGGTGCCGTTATACCACCTGGCTATCTTTACCGTGCATTGTGTTACACTTACTGGCCGTCTGCAGTATACTTCAGCTCTAGTCCGTCCTCATCCATAAATGTAGTACAATTACTGGCCGTCTGCAATACACTGGAGCTCTAGCAGGCCCTCAGCCTTAACTGTAGTACACTTATTGGCCGTCTGCCATACACTGGAGCTCTAGCCTGTCCTCAGCCTTAACTGTAGTACACTTACTGGCCGTCTGCAATACACTGGAGCTCTAGCCTGTCCTCAGCCTTAACTGTAGTACACTTACTGGCCGTCTGCAATACACTGGAGCTCTAGTCTGTCCTCGGCATCGACAGTAATATTTGGCGTGGTATACACAATATTTGGCGAGTGTGGCAGCGGGTTTCCATCTGGATAAATATATGACATTTCATTTTTTATCTTTAATTTTACCAAATGCCAGCCACTAGTGACTATCTGGCATGGATATCGTGATTAAGTGTCTGGTTGATTGATTGATTGTTTGATTGATGGACGGATTAGCTGCCTCTTGATATCCTGAAGAATTGTTTGACGGTTGATTGATGGTCAGACTAATTGACCACGGATACCCTGATAGAGATTCTGATTGATTGCTGGATTCATTGTTTGATTCATGGACAGCCTAACTGTCCACTGATACCCTCACTCATGGTTTGATGGATTTACGGATTGGTTGATTGATGGACGGGTTAACTAACCACATGCGCCGATATCCTGACTGCTTGTTTGATAGATTGACTGATTGATCATTGATGAACAGGCTAACTGCCTTCTGATATCCTGGTTCAGTGTCTGGCTGATTGATTGATTGATTGATTGATTGACAGGTTATCTGACTACAGAAATCCCGATTGATGCTTACAAGGATTGACTGATTGATTGATGGACAGTCTAACTGCTTATTGATATCCTGATTGATGGCTTGATGGATTTACAGATTAGTGGATTGACGGGTTGGCTAGCTGACTTCCCGATTGATTGTTTGATGGATTGACTGACTGGTTAATTGATTGACGGGTTAACTGCCTCCTGATATTCTGATTGATGCCTGGCTGGATTGGCTGTCAATTCAAGTCCAGCTCATGCTGGTAAATAAATAACTGCCCACTGATATGCTGATTGATTGCTTGGAGGATTGATTGATTGATTGATTGATTGATGGGCGGACTAACTGCCTACCTGTCACTGTCAGCTCAGTGGGGCTACCGTATACACGGGTTCGGCTCTCCGCGTTGAAAACGGAGCAGTTGTAGGTGACGTTGTTCTTAGACTCGTCCTCCATTCTAAGCGGCAGAAAGTGAAGATTCCCTGAGGAGATGAAGTCACATGTACGGTACGCTCTGCCTCCATTTGCCTTACGCATATTGTAACTTTCTGCTTACCTTTTCTTTACTTACGCATAAAAGTTCTTTTTTTCTCGGTGTGCTTTGTTACTGGCATATTACAACGCTTCTGAATTGACGATGAACAGAACACATCGAAATAAGTTGAGTTATTTTTTAAAAAATTCAAAATATGTTAGAGTGTTCACTATGTAAACATGTTTTGCATGGTTTTCAATGAATAAACACGTTCATTTTCAGGGTGTACGGTGCCATTATTAAAACTCACCTGACTGATCCACAGTAACCCTCTGATCACGGGCAATCTCTGTCTTGCCTATGTACCAGCTGAAGTCGACGAGGGTGGGGCGCGGATGGCTCTCACGCCGACCCCGGCACTCAAGCTTAAGATGGCTACCGGCCTTGCCCTTCTTTGACTCCGGCTTCACTGTGGGAAAGCTCTGTAAATCTGATAAAAGAAGTCTGATAGTGTAGGTCATAAAGCGTGGAAGCCATCAAGACAATAAGGATGGGACATACACTTTAAAAATAAGTGTTTCATGTAAAAATGTAAACAAAAACACATCTCTGTTACCTTTAATAAACACGTCCTGGTGTTTATTCCTAAATGCGATGAAAGAGAGTAATAAAAGAGACATTTGTTATAGTAAATGTGTAACATGTTTACATTGTAAGTAAATTAGTGAATATTTTCAATAAACACCGTTTGCTTAAAACAAAAAAAAAAGATGTCAAGTAAAGATGTCGAATGTTTACCATAATAACCCCATTTCTTTAGTTACTAATCTTGGCGTTTGTTGAGTAAATATCAAAACGCGTTCATTTTTAGTGTGTGCAGTTACCTCGGCTACATGGTGAGTGGCGCAGGCACAGGGGTAAGTAATATTTAGTACTAAGTGGGTTAAACATCTTCGTCTTTCACAAATATGGCGTGTTTGTCTTGGAAGACACGTAGTCTTCAATAAACATTAGACAGTGCAAATGGGTATAAGAGAATCACCGACTGGTTATTGCCACCATTCAAGGCACAAATAATAATCAGCCAAAAGGAGTGTACAAATTCCCTGCCGACGGCCGGTGTTGAACCACTTCCTCGCGTGTCCGAAAAATGTATGTATGCTATGTGTATGCTTGGGGTTTTACGTCGTGCTTAACAATTTTTCAGCCATGTAATGACGAGGGGGGCCTTAGAATGTATATATACTGTGTCTTCTTGTGGCAGGGCGAGTCCATACTGTTACAGTGTTGCCACCACTGGAACATCACACTGAAGACACCCGACATGACCCACTACCCAGTCACGTTATACTGACACCGGGCCGACCAGTCCTGTTTCCTTGCTCGAACCTCTTAGTGCTGAGCGCCAAGCGAGGCAGCAACAAGTACCATTTTGGTACGACCCGACACAGGTATAACCCGTCACAGGATAAATCCCGGACCTCCCTACCTCGAGGAAGACGCTCTATAACACCAGGCCACCGAGGCCGTTTACCCGTAAAATGTAAAATGTGTGTCCGTGTTCGGCTATTGTAACAGAGTAACGTTCAGCACAAGACTAAACCGGAAGCGCTACTGAGCAACACAGACGGTATTGCACTTGGCAGCAGCAAGCAGCTTGGATAACATTTGATACAATTACATGTACCTGTATATTTGATAAACATCGTAGGTCGTACTCAACTTTATAATCTGCGAATAGAAAGAAATTAATATACAAATCATCAAATGTCTGTTACCATACAATGCTTTCCTAGGTGAATCTTACCCGCCTTCATGATTTTCTTCGGTGAAGATCGGGAAACTCCGTACGTGTTACTGGCCACACAGTAGTATGTTCCTTCATCATTGACGGTGGCCCGGCTGATGTTGATGCGACCATGTTTGAGATTCATCCGATCGGAAATTTCCAGGACCTCGTCATCCTTCATCCATACGATACTGGAATAAACATTAATCTTTGCTGTGGAGAACGGGGCTTAGATGCAACGGGACAGCTCGGAAAAGAAAACTGTTTGTTAGTGGGTTTCATCATGCAGCAACATGTTTGAAGGTATACTATGGCAAAAAAGGAACACCCACATTATTTTGTGTACCAGAAGTACACATCCTTTGCAACTTGTGTACCACAACCAAGTTAACTTGTGCTCAAGTGGGTACATGAATACACACAATTTTTGTATCTCTTGCACACGTCGTTGTGGATGCGCAAATTTGCAACAGTCGTTTTTAGAGAGAAGTTATAGATACACAATCAGATGCGTGTGCATGAACTGTTGGAAGCAACCGAGAGGAATGTGGAAATGTAATTATCAGATGTCCAAAACTTCCTAGACTACTGGATTGCTAGTGTTTCTTCACTTTATTGTTAATTATTCCAAGCTTTTTCTTATTTGTTTCACATGTTACACTCTGTACAGTTTTATTGTGAACGTTTTGGAATTGTCAACCGGCCTGTAAAGGGACGTAAGTCTGCTGGATTTGGAAATATAAAAAGTGTATGTAGAGCTAAGCCTGGTGTTAACTTCAGTTTGAACTTATGTTTCATTTTAAGGTCGACTTTAAGGGTCTATACGATCTGTGGTACCGACTATAGCCAAAAAAAATCTATATAATCGTGGAGTGTTCTTTGTCACTTAAAACCTACATGTCGCATAATACAATTCATAACTTCAGAGGTAACACCTTAACGACTGACTGCTCCTTCTAAACATAAGCTTACAGCTCTGTATGTAACACCCTTCATCAGATGTGTGGAGTGGAAGAAGAGTAAATACGTATATATAAACAGATGAAAGAACAAAAGGAACGTGCGTTCACTAGGGCGGAATAGGATGACAAGCACGGCAAGCTGACCAACATTGTTATTCTGTGCAATGAGAATAGAAGCCCATAGTCCCTTTTGTGACCTTTCTCAACACTGTCAAATTTATTTATAAGTTGTTGTTCACATATTTAAATTTGACAGTGTTATTACAGAGGATAAGAGTGGAGGTCGGCTTGCCGTGCTTGTGACTACCAACCCTGTCCATCCCAGTGAACTCATCTCACAATCCTTTGTTCTTGTATATATATATATATATACGTATTTACCCTACTTCCACTCCACACGTCTGACGAAGGCTGCAGAAGAAAGCTTATGTTAGAAACAACATTCAGTCTTTACAGTACTACCTATGTATTTATCATACGATGTGTAGTTTTTAAATGACATTTTTGATGAAGGTTTTGAATGGCACAGACGGGGACGGCTGCCTGCACGATTTTATATTGTATGATAGTGAGTTTTTCCTTTTGTCGTTCACCCTTTGAGTAAACGACTAGAAATGGCACCGAGAGAAATAGGCTTCAAATGTTAGGTTGGGACTACGTGGCCGAGTGCACAACGTGGTAACGCAGCACAGTGCCCCGGGAGCATCTCACCATGCAGTTTGTCAGCAGCTTATGTGTGCTCCTAGGTTTTCATCGGACTGTCCAGTTTCCTCTGACCATAACGGTGACAGCCGTCTTACAAGTGAAATCTTCTGTGCGGTACAAAACTGCAACAAATAGTCAATATTTCTTTCACAGCCTTACCTAGGATGAGGGAATCCAGTGACAACGCACTCAGCAAAGATGTGATCGTTAAAGTAGTCCTGACAGATCAGTGAGTTCACAGACGGTGGGCGTGGTTCTGGAGAAACGATAAATTTACTTATGAGCCAAGAGTACTCACATGGCGCATATGCTTTTATGCCTGATAACTGGACAAAATGTCAAGTTCCACAAAAAGATGCATTTTGGAAATTAAATAAAACATCCTCATTAGTCGAAAGACCTACTGTCTTTATGCTAAATTTACATGATTCCACACTCCGGATTTTTGGGTTATCTGTGTAGAGACAAAGTTTCGTCGTTTTAGAAAGGAATTTGTTCAACATGCACCAAACTAAATCTGTTTGGATTCAAATTTGGGTGTGCTAGAGATGACAAATAGGTTCGCAGGTTTTTGCCTATTGTTGCGGGCTCGTCTTCAAACAGTGGACAGGTCCGTTTTTTTTCCAGCGAGTATCTTAAGAATTTTACTTCCAAAATCAAACCTTTATTCCTGAATTCCGTTGTCTTTTACACGTATCTTGCCTATACCAAAAACATTAGCTGGAGGCATAATAAAATATATTATGACGAGTCTGTGGTCAGATCAAGTCCATGTAATGGTGTGATTTTCCGCTGTGCGTCAATCCATTTCTGGGCCAGATTATGGAAAGTTACTGACAATTTTTAATGACTATATATGGAATGCTTTTGCAGCTACTGAGCCCACACAGCTATCAAAAAGGACATGTAAATGTTAGGTCACATTTATAGCATTCAAATTTAAATGGACAGTTTATCTTGTCTAGCTTGTGTGAATTTCCTGGATGTTGCATTTAATGAAATCAATAAATTGCATTCAGGATAATTTTGCATGAGTCAGTTCCGATATCGTACCGGAAGCTTGCTCATGTGGTTTTTTCTGCTTCATTTAAGTCCTCCATCGCAGCCACAAAGTTAAACTAAATGAGCATTTTAATGTTAGAGAAAATACTCGCACACTCTTGTTTGTATCCATTCTTATTCCTTTGGTTTGTCATGGTATTTGAGATTCCAGTCTAAGCAGTTTAAAAGCATTGGTATCTGTAGTATGGTGTTTGGTATATTCCCAACTGTAACGATTTTGTACACGACATTTCCCTATGTATAAATTTGTAGCCACAGCGATACAATACTTAACTCTATAGATAAGTACATACGTGTACTTGCTTAACTCTGTACTTAACATAAGTATCTTCAGCACACACAGCGCTCAACTAACCAATGAAAGGTTAGGATTTACCTGCAGTACCCATGGTCTGTGAAAGTTGTATTTTCTGAAGTATCTCTTGTTGATTTTGATACTTCGTTGCTCGAAAAAGACGGTATTCGTTAAATCGGTTAAACCATGACTAACTCGGGCTAAACTGCACTGTTTCCCGACTTCGCCTAGATGCAGTGTTGTGTAGTCCTCGTCGATCATGGTCAAAGCTATACTTAGTCGCAGAGAAATAAATAAGACCGAATTATATATACAGTTGATATTGTAACATGTATATTTGAAGTCACAGATTACAGCATAACACTTAAGTGTACTTACTCTGCGCTGTACTCAGGTTGGTGACAAACATAACACTCATTACAACACAAAACGGAATCAATGCCATAGCTGGGTTTTAATCCTGAATGTAGAAAGAGCGAAGAGCAATTATTTTAGTGGAGTGGAAGGAGTGGTATTCTGGTGAGTACTTGAAATAAAGAAACAGAAAACATGAGTTTTATACAGAAAACATGAGTTTTATACATTTTGATTGACAGAACCTTAATTTGTTACCATAATTTAAACAGGGCACCTGCGTGACCAATGTGGTTAGCGCGGTAGCTCAGAGCAACGATCGACTCAGAAGTCTCTTAGGAAGCGGTCGATTTTCATCGGAATCTGACAGTTTTTTTCTCTATCATAATGCTAGCCGTCGTCGTGTAAGTGAAATATTCTTGACTACGGGGTAAAATACCACTTAAATAAATAATAAATACTTTAAACAGCATCAAAGCTGTAGGTGAAAACTTGCAAGTGCTGACAATGCACAGGCTTAACTAAATTTTAAGGTAATCAAGCAATGCAGAGAATCCTGCGACGTGTTACACATGCAACATTAACAACAAGGGTTTTGTTTCCGAGTTTCTCCAGTTGCCGTCGACACACCTAAACCTAACCACCGGTGTAGAGGGAAAGAATTCTTGAAAACAGAGTAAAACTCCAAACATATACAAGTAGGTAAGACAGGGTTTTATTGTTACAATTTTTTGAAAATTTCACTTTATACGCCAATGTCTTTGCGGTATCACAACGGTATTACATATCTTTAAAAGTAGCCCATTCTCCTTAGTTCAAACAGGATATCTTGTCTCATCACGCATAAACCTTGAGTGAGAATCCAGTTTAAAAAACAAAAAATAAAAAATTCTGTAACAATTTACCCCGTATAGGGGGTAAGTTGTTACCCTGGCCTGGGTAAGTTGTTACACCATTATGTTTATCTGAATAAAGGAAGTTAACTTTGTATTAGAATTGTCAAGCTACCAAGTAGTCGTATAAACATTTTAAGTAAAAGCGGGATCAGAATCGACAAATGCAAGCTACCACATATTCTTAAATATGAGATAACGCTATTAATAGAATTTCAATCAAAGAATAAATTTACATATCCTGAGGATCATAATTGTGATATTTAATGTTTGTTTTACTGCGCCTTTTCGCTCAGGTGTTCAAAATCTGCTTTCAGATAGGGTGTATATGAACAAGAATTTACTTACACTGCAATATTTATTTATTTATTTATTTATTTCATTGGTGTTTTACGCCGTACTCAAGAATATTTCATTTATACGACGGCGGCCAGCATTATGGTGGGAGAAAACCGGGAATAGCCCGAAGGAAACCCACGACCATCCGCAGGTTGCTGGCATACCTTACCACTTACGGCCGGAAAGAAAGCCAGCATGAGCTGGACTCGAACTCACAGCGACCGCTAAACCGCAATATAAAACAAAATGGCTTACCACATGTAAGGATAGGCTATAGGCCTACTTATAAAATACGGACTGTACCATGTGACCTGTGCAAATGCCAGTTAAGAGATATTGTTTCATGGCATTCAATGCTTTATTCAAGTCATGTATCCATAGTTGTGGGTTTTAAGATTTGTAAAAATCATATAAAACTCAGAATTTAATGATATAGTGTGTATAAACATGAGGGGGAAGTTCTTACAACATACATTAAAATTCATGCAGGGCATGTTGTTCCATGCTCCATGAGTTCATTCAATGAATATGTCAGACAAGCACAGAGTTTTGCGTTTAAAATATGTTTTCAGACCTAGTCACAGCACTACAATTTTTGCCGGTATCATGCACTTGGAATTGTTCCCAGGAGTTTCACCTGTAGACAAAACCTTGTAACGTTGAAAGGTACTAATTGTGTCAAAATATGAGTTTTAGGCCTAGAAGTGCAAGTTCTCTCATGAAAATGAGTCTGCCACTATATACACAGATAAAGGCAAAAGGGAGTAAGCCATCACCGAGAAATATTTTTAGAAATTCAGTGACGTTTTAAATGCTGAGAAGACGGAGTTCATCTCTGAGAGGAGGGCATTATCGGACACTTAACTCTGAGAAACCATGTTGTTGAAGCCCTAAAGGGCGGCCAATCAACAGCCCTGAGAGCCTCACGTGATACTTTGGCTGCGATGTCACGTTGCCCCAGCTATTGATTGATTGTAGGGATCTTACGGTGAATGGGCAGATATGGGAGCAACAAATCTGAATTTCAGGTTATTTTAAGTGTTAAATTGAAGTATTTTGGTTCAAGTGGACAGTCATAGATTGACGTGGAATTGACAACCGTTAACTGTGTTACAATGCTTACGTACTTGACAAGAGGCAGTGCGATTTGGCAAGAAAACCGCCTCGGGCCAGCATGCGAATGAGAAGAATTCGTGGTACAATTTCTCCTTACTCAGTAGCAAAGCCAGATATATAAAGGGAATGCCTTCCAATATCAGCAAGGAAGAATCTGTTGCAAATGCCGGGGCTGTGTTCCAGATATTCCCTGATATCTACAGCCAGCTAATGCTGTAACATCTGCAAGCAGGCGGGAGCGTACGTACGAGTAACTGAAAGACGTGCGACGCTGTGCCCACGAAATTCGCCTTGACAAAGTACCGAACTCAAAAACCGAGAACAAATTGATCAAACCCTTGAATTGGGTATCTGGCGTATTCGTTTCAATTTTTTTAGCCATTTCAGTTTTTTAACCTGGTCACGTAAACTGCATGTAATTTTGGAACATTTTTCTTATGTTACCGACGATGTAAGGAATCTCCGGGGCAATGTGACTTCACTTCAGATGGCTAACATGGCGTCATCAAATGATCATTTGCAATCTGTTATACCGAAAAGGGTTGTAGAATTGTTGAAAGTGAAAGACAGCTCATGACTGAAGCACTCCTCATTAAAAAGAATCATAAAATTCTTTCTTGAATGCAAATGAAATCGTTGTTGAATTATCTTCCTTTGAAGTGTGGAGTATTTCACTGCCGACTAGGGATCTGAAGGCGCCCATGCTTTTAGGCCTATAGGAGATTGACCAATCAGAGAGCTAGGACACATGGGCTGTTTATACGCTGTGACGTAAACGTTCTGTTGACTGTCAATGTAACATGTAATAGCATATTACAGGACAGGACACTGTTTTATTGTTATATATTTTAATTATAACATATAAACCAATGCACAACGCTGCAAAGTATTTCCAGGTCATTGTGTTATGGCGGGAGTAAATTCCTTGATCATTCCATGTTATAAATATTCATATATACATAAGTTTCAACCGCAACCCTAGCAGCTTGCTACAGTCTCAGGTGACAAGAGTGTTCCGCGCTTGGAACAATTACGTCACAGCCCACACACAATTTCTGCGTTTCATGTTAGCCGACCAAGTATGGTTAAATGCCAATTTCCATTGTCGTTGTAGATGTTAGAAAAATACGTTTTACCGAAATGAACGTAATATTGTCCAACATCTTTGGCACACTTAACGGCCAGAATTTTAAATCTCTGACCTTACCTGACCAATGTTTTGTTTCCCCACAGTCCCCCTAGGCTAACAACATAGTTATATTAACTATGTAAAAGACTGCATCATGAATGCAGAATAAAACCCCAGCGTGGGATAGTTGTTTATTACTATTGATGAATTTACCTAGTTATTTATTTTATTTTATTTGATTACTGTTTTACGCCGTACTCAAGAATATTTCTCTTATACAACGGCGGCCAGGATTATGCTTGGTGGAAACCGGACAGGTTGCTGTTGAACCTCTTTCTTAGGGCCGGAGAGGACGCCAACATGAGTCATAACGCCGCGCTGGGGCCCGATAACCCCCTCGGCCATAGTTGCTAATTGCTTCTGCGCATTTGACCAGTGAAATTGGGCCTCTTGTCAGATTTCCTCAGCTATGGTTTTACTTACCGAATGTTTACGTAAATACTGAAATGATGGCAAATTAGACATCACTTGCAGTAACATGACTCAAGCAGAATAGGGCCTAACAAGACTTACATTCATTTCAAAAGTAAAGACAAAAAATAATAATTCGCTAACATTGAGTATTTTGAAAAGAGGGATATAGACCTACACACAGGTGTAAACATCCGCACATTGCAGAACTTTGTATTTAGCCCGCCACCTTTATCGGACAAAGAGTACAAATGATTTGATGTACTGTACCATGGAGATTTCTTTGTCCCTGCTTTACGAGTTTATTAATAAGTATGCTGGTAAAAACGTTTTCAAACATATTGGTAAAGGCGTTGTCAAGCATGTTGCTAAAGGCACTGTCAAGCATGCTGCTACATAAATACGTTATCAAATGTGCTGGTGAAGACGTTATTAAGTATGCAGGTAAAGATGTTATCAGACATGTTGGTAAAGGTGTTATAAAAATTTGTATATATATATATACATAATCAAGATATCAGGCATGCTGGCAAAGACGCTATCAAGTATATTGGTAAAGATGTTAAGTATACTGGTTAGGATGATATCGAGCATGCTGGTAAAGGCGTTATCAAGTATGTTGGCAAAGGCGTTATCAAGTATGGCTCTAAAGACGATATTAGGCATGTTGGTGAGCACGTTATCAAGTATGCTTCTGTGTATATAATTAAATTATCAAATATGTTAGTAAAGACGTTATTAAGTTATCAAGGTCAGCTTGTTGGTATCGACGTAATCAAGCTTAGGTATGTAGGTAAAGACATTATGAAACATGCTGCTTTATTAATATATTAAGAAACATTATGGTAAAGACGTTATTAGGTATGCCGATAAAGACGTTTTTAGGTATGCTAGCAGATGATGTTACCAAGCTGGTAAAGAATTTGAAAGATCACACTTACCATCAGTAGACAGGTCCGTTCTATAGTGCAATGTCGGAAAACTATATAATTTTGCGAAAAAAAGAGTCGCAGTTCTGATGACGAACATAACTTCCTCAATATGAGGAAGCTGAAGGCGGATACTCTGTCGGTATCACCGTGGATATAGATGTACTCCGTCCGCCTGAATGTTCAAATAGGCACCATGATTGCATATAGACCAGAAAGTGTTGGTATACGTAATTATACAATTACTTGATACTGATGATATGGTATCGGAAATAATGCATGCACCTGTTTAATATATGTGTGATTATATTACGCGAAATATTTTATTACAAGAATTGTGAACTGGTTTTATTACATCCCGTGGAAAAAATTATTACATGACGTGGTGGGTGTTACATTACTCGTGTACTATTAGATAACTTGCAGGGTGTGACACTTGTATCATTGAATCCGACTCATCCAAATACGGCAAACGCTATTTCGTATAGATCTATTGTAGAATTCGACCCATCGAAGTAGGACAAACGCTATTTTGTATGCAGAGTAGAATTATTCGATAAATCGCATCGCTATAAAAAGGTGCTCACGGTGTTGTAGTTTTCTAAAAAAGGTGACTTTCTACACTATGAGCTATTACCAAGGTTAAAGTTAATTTGTCCCACCCCGAAGTCAATTGTTCATGATTGATTGACTGATTGATTGATTGATTGATTGATTGATTTATGTATGAATGTATGTATGTATGTATGTATGTATGTATTTATTTATTTATTTATTTATTTACCTTTTTTTATTTGCAGGTTATTTGACGCCAAATTTTCATACCATGGCTATAAATTTTAAATTGTAGGGAAACTGAGTGCGTACAAAGAGAAAACCGATAACCTCTGCCAAGTTAGTGAAGAACTCTTCCACATGGTGGAGTGCTGATATGCACACCATGTTGTAAGACACCTGGTCTTCAGTGATCGTGACCACACGCAAATGGCCGCACGAGTCTCGCTGTTTCCTTAATGGCATGAATAGTAGAACATTGGTTGGCTGTGCGATTTCTTTTGCACTTAATTGGTTGTATTGAAGAGGCAAATTGACTAACCGAACGACTGACCGGCCGGTGGCATGGCTGATTCATTAATTCATTAGCTGATGGATTGATCGGTAGATTGGTTAATCATGTTATATATAGTTGTAAAGTAAGTGACCTGTTGATTACTGGGTATGAAAGCGAGTCCCTGTACAGTCGGCCTTTACAATCGGTCTTGCTTTCTGCTGATTGCGCTGACAGACAAGGCTGCCAAGTTAGTTCACTCCTGTTGCTTGGAAATTGTCTACTCGTTACCACTGGCAGCGTAATAACCCCGAAGCCTTCCGCCAATGCTGCCGCTGTGAGTTCAAGTCCGGCCAGCTCATGTTGGTTTGCTCTCTGGCCGTACGCGGAAAGGTCTGCCAGCAACCTGAGGACAGTCGTTGGTTTCCTCCGGTCTCTGCCCGGTTTCCTCCCACCATAATGCTAGCAGGCGTCGTATGAGTGAAATATTCTTGAGTACGGCGTAAAACACCTATTAAATAAATAAAGAAAGAAATGTCGTTGCCGCTGTGACCGTGACTCTAAGGGGTCAAATGTCATTACACAATGGGAACATAATGAATTCAAGTGTTAATGGAAACCAATGTTAATTCAAATCGAGTTCATGCATACTAAGTGGTTATAAAAGTGACACACACACACTTAAAAATATTATACATACAACAATATAAAGCCCCGTAGAATTCGGCATAAATTTAGGCACACAAATATATTGATGGTTTCATCGTGTTTGTTTCAAAAAGAATTTTAATCGGTGCAAGAAAAACACCTTTTTTTGCCAATGTGCAGCGCAGACATGAGCTGGAAATTAATTCAAGGGATCGATCGGCGCAAGAAACGAGAGAAAAAAGGAAGGTAAAAAATGCTCATTACATTCTCTCTTTTTGTGATCAATGACATACTGTATGTGGGGCATATGTCCGACTAACAGGCAGACCATTGTGTCCGCGTTCGTTCATCCGTGACAATATTATATACATGCATATGTATACATGCCCCTACCAATCCGACCCCATCGGTCCGCTTTCCTCAGGTATTGATATGTTAAAATCGAAGAAAAAAATAGATTATTTTTTAGCGCGCTTTGATAGCATCGGTGGGACACATATTTAACGGCATAGCCTGAACGAGTGGGTCAGTTATTGTTTTTTCGGCTCACACTTATCCTGCGTTTCCCTTGCCTTGTACACGGTTCGTTGTGCCGCGACAGATTGACTTGGTGTACCCAGTAAGTGTGTACAGTTATACACTGACTTTGTGTGAAGTTTGTACTGTGTCTTGGTCAAAAGGATGAAGGGAATCCGAGAAGAACGATTAACGAAGATCGCTGTAGTGCTAGCTGTATTCATAACGGTCGTCACGTCCTTCAGTAAGTATATCCTACATAACACGAGAAACTGCTGACAAATTATAACTTGAAGGTAACCAAACGGAAAGTATCACAAATGGTGCGCGAATTGCCTACAAATTATTGGTTGAATGTAACAAAGCGTGGAAATTGTCACAAATGAAGTGCGAATTCCTTACAAATTATAACTAGAATGTAACACAAATACTGAAGTTGTCAAAAATCGGGTGCAAGTTCCCTACAAATTGTAACTTAAATGTAACACAAATACTGAAGTTGTCAAAAATCGGGTGCAAGTTCCCTACAAATTGTAACTTAAATGTAACACAAATACTGAAGTTGTCAAAAATCGGGTGCAAGTTCCCTACAAATTGTAACTTAAATGTAACACAAATACTGAAGTTGTCAAAATTCGGGTGCAAGTTCCCTACAAATTGTAACTTAAATGTAACACAAATACTGAAGTTGTCAAAAATCGGGTGCAAGTTCCCTACAAATTGTAACTTAAATGTAACACAACATGGAGATTATCACAAAGGGTGTACGAATTGCGAACAAATTATAACTCGAATAATTGAAACCGCTACAAATGGTGTAACAGTCTAACAGTCATGGCGTCAGTGTCATTCTGAGTCCATTTGTATTGTCCATCTGCCTACATTTCTGTATGACAAAATTATACGCATTATGCACGTGTGGATGGATTATGTTTCTTTACTCAACTTTAATGGTTAAAAACAATATCACTTTGACCTCTTGCAATGTTCCCCTCTTGGGAAGGTCTGCCAGCAACTTTCGGATTGTTACCCCCGGGTTCTGCCCGGTTTTCTCCCAAGATAATGCTGGCCGCTCTCATATCAATGAAATATTCTTGCGTACGGCGTAAAACACCAATCAAAAAAATAAATAAATAAATAAACAAACACATAAATGAAAAAATGAATTAATAAAAAATAAATTAACCCGATGATGACATAGGCCTAGTTGAAATACAGAGTTCGTTTTGTGCTTCCCAAACATAGAGTAGTGCGTCACGTCAATTCTCGTCTAATTACCAACACATTGTCGTCTTTTTGTGAAATGCCGAAGCCAGTTAAATCAACCTAACCTACTTTTAGTCTCTATGCTTTGTGTCCACATTGATCAAGCTATCTGTCATACAGGTCGTTTTCCACGCTGTCCTGGTGATACCGGCCTGACCCTGAGAGTCAGCGAGGTGTGACAATCAACCCACAGGCTTGACCCTGATAACTGACATATCGCTTGATCATCGCTCCATTCTGTACCAGTGCTAGTTTCATCAGATGGTTGAAATGTCCAAAAATAACAATAGGCTAGACAGTTTGTATTCACACAGTGAGTGACCGACTAACCAAGGAGGTCAGTACACGCGGTTAGGAATGATAATAAAAACGACTTTAAAAAAATGGCGTTAGTTATCGTTGGTATCATTTTCAGAATTAGACTGATGCTATCCTAGCCACCTCTATTTAGAAAAGGACTTATAACCATAATAAGACCGAGTCAGTTTTTCTCTTCATTTTTTATTTATTATTATTAATTATTAGACGGTAAAAAAAATCCATGCAGATACCAGTGACGTGTTAAAAAAAATAGCTATTCATATAGTTTTCGGTTATACTACATGGGATATGCCTGTAAAATTAATGAAATGTTTCAGACACCATGCAAAGATATGATGATATTTTCCTGCACTCGCGTATTAATTAATGTAGGGCTCTTTGATTCACATGGATTCAAATACATTTTAATCACTATATAGGTACTGGGAGCTCCGTGGCTAAGTTGGTTAGCGCGCTAGCGCAACGTAATGACCCAGAAGTCTCATACCAATGCGTGCGTGGGAAGGTGTGTCAGCAACCTGCGGATGGTCGTGGGTTTTCCCCGAGCTCTGCCCGGTTTCCTCCCACCATAATGCTGGCCTCCGTCGTATAAGTGAAATATTCTTGAGTACGGTGTAAAACATCAATCAAGTTTGAAGTTTAATCGCCCATCAAACGTGTTGGGCGTGGATGGACTTTACAGTGTATGCGCCAGGCGACGACCGGATTCATTTAGGCCAACTCACTCGCCCAGAGTAACAGCCGGTATAGAATCATGACATCGGTTTCATCTCGGTCAATAGCCTACCTTCACACAGATCGACTCACACAGGTTTGCTTATATAAATTAAAAATGTGAAAAAATGTGAATTCCTCCGTGGCTCAGTCGGTTAGCCCGCCATCCCAGCACAATGACCCGAAACCTACCACCAATGAGGTCGCTGTGAGTTCAAGTCCAGCTCATGCTGTCCGGCCGTAAGTGGGAAGATCTGCCAGCAACCTGCGGATGGTCGTATGTTTCCTCCCACCATAATGCCGCGTTCATATAATTGAAATACTCTTGAGCACCGCGTAAAACACCAATCAATCAATCAAAATTAATCAGTTGTTGTTGTTGTTTTTAGACTGTCCCGAGGGTTACTTTGGGTCGGACTGCCGAGGGGTGTGCCACTGTAACGAGACGGAGCAGCTGTGCGACCCGCGGACTGACCTCTGCTCCCGGAAATGTGACCCGCGGACGGAGCGCTGCCTCCTGGTCTGTGACCCGCGGACCGGGCGTTGCCCCTCCGGGTGTGCCGAGGGATGGACCGGAGAGCTCTGTCAGAGTAAGTCTTCGAGATTTGGTGTATATGGGAGTTAGTAATCAGAAATGCGCAGGTCTCGAGTTACGTCGTTACGACAACACAGCGACTTCATTTTGCGAAATGACGTCTCCGATTTAAGTTCTGGCAGGGTCACTACTCTAACCTTTAACAAGATGGCGTATGTGTTCCGATGAATCTAAAGTCGGAATTTCGTTTCTGCTGTCTAAAATGATATCCAGCATGGCTGGGGAACACATTTCGGAAGTTTTACCTCATCGTTTTTGATGAATGATCTGTATTGTATTTACCACGCCAGGTTAAATTGATCAGATTCACCCTACGTCACGTGTGCGCCACGTCACAAAGGGCATCACTTAGTTGTCGTAACATCGCTTCTTGAAACCAGCGTATTAAACCGAAACGTTGATTGATACCTACAATTTTAACAGGCTTCGGGACATAAAGCCTGTAAACGGCAAAGGCCACTGGTGTACAGTGAGCCATAGTTTCATTCCTGGGTTTAGGTCACACCAAAAGAGCTTAAATATACGATAGGAAATTTATTTATTTATTTATTTATTTATTTGATTGGTGTTTTATGCCGTACTCAAGAATATTTCACGGCGGCCAGCGGTATGGTGGGAGGAAAGCGGGCAAAGCCCGGAGGAAACCCACGATCATCCGCAGGTTGCTGGCGGACGGTCCAATGTACAAGGAATTTTTATACTTTCTCGTTTCAAGAGCATATGGATAGGCTATGTAGGCCTCCTGTTTCTGGATATGTCATGGAAACTGTGTCATCCTGTATTTTCTTTACTTTTTTTTTTTTTTGACTTTTTTATTTTTTAATTTCCTTGAAACTGCATGAATAACAGTACATCAGTATAGAAATGAAATTAAAATATCTTAATAAAACTTGGTGTGAACAGTTTTTTACTCTCAAGTAATTTGGGAGCATATATAAGACAAGCACTATAATTTTCCTTACAGCACAGTTATGTGTACCCTCTGCGGTGTTTCATAGAGTCATGTCACTCGTACTACATATTTGTGTGCCGTCATTGGGACGAGTTCGGCAAACACAGGCATTGTCGTCATGTTACTGAGGTGTATTTAACGCTACAGTAAACTATGGAAGCCAGTTAAGGCCATCATCGAATTTACCGTACTATCGTTCCATCGCCCGATGATGCTAACACGATGCTAGCAACGCACCATCGCCCAGTGCCATTGTCGGGCAATGGGACGGCTTAATAAACCACAAACGAACACACGACCAAGCAAAACCAAAGAAAAAAAAAAAAAAAAAAAAAAAAAAAAAAAAAAACAAGCCAGACAAATAAACTTTACCTATGATTCTGTTTTCAGCGCCATTAACCGAGACAACATCGTTCCCCATCTCTGTGGTAGGGTTAGCCATCGGGATAGGGATCATGGCCCTAGTGTTAAGCCTGGGGGCCACATGCTACTGTCTGTCCCGTCCCTCGCGCCGGCCCGCGGACCACTCCCGGGAGAGAGCGCGGCAGGAACGGCTTAACAGACTTCACGAGATTCTCCATCATTCCGTAAGTGCATGGGATAATATTGTGTAGATGTCGTGACAGGGTGTATTATTTGATTCTTATTATCTCGCCAAACTATACAGACTCCAAACTCTTCGGATTGGAAATAAAAGAATAGACACGAACCACAAATTTCACCAGAACCTGCGAGAAGTGGCAATGTAAATAAATTAGATGCCCCAGTGCCTGTGGTTTCGACTCGGACGAACGGTTATATTGAGTATTATAATAGCTTTGTTTCGTATTCATCGATAAGCTAAACTGGCATACAGGTCAAGAGGCATAAATCTCCTTCAATTAAACTAATTTACAAATGGTAGCCATGATTGTCATGTGACACTCCATAACCAAACCACCTGGACAGAAGGGAGAGGTTGGAGGTCTCCGAACTGTCCACAATGTAGTAGGCTACTTCTGGTTAAAAGAATTGGACAGGAGAGGTCCGGACCCTCCAGAGAGAGAAAAAAAATCAACCACATGTAACTGTGGTTGGAGAGTTGAAAATTTATGAGGACCGATGTGTAGTGAAGGTGGATAGTTTATTCATCATTGTCAGTAGCAGGAATAACTCTGTTTGGAGTACCCGGTTTCCTCCCACCATGGTGTTGGTTACCGTCGTGTAAATGAAATGGTCTTGAACATGGCGTAAAACACCAATCAAATAAATGAATAAATAAATATAATAAATTTGGAGTAGTATTGTTGCCAATGCGAAATGTAGCATATTTAATCACCTTTGCCGTTTTATCTGACACAAAAGACAATCTCTTATATGGATAACAACTTCTTTTTTATTACATGCGATGTCACCATACTACAGAATCGTTCTCAAGTATAGTTGATATTCATAAGTGCATGTAATTGCCTGGTCACAGTTATACCCATGGTCTTTTGAAAGCCGCTTATAAAATCACGTATTTTTCCATGCAGCACATACGCACGTTTCCAAGGCGACACTCTCATGTGACGGTTCCCGGTGGACCATTGAGGCATCCTCAGAAAATACACGCATTCAACTCTCTGCCATTCCTACCCAGTTACCAAGAGGCGACCAACACAAGAACAGCCAACACGTCATCGATTCCGCCGATATCGACGACGCTTGTGACGTCATCGACACTAGTGACGTCACCGACGCAAGTGACGTCATCTACTCCGCCCTACGTTATGGTGGAAAACAACGGAACACCTGGAGTTACCGCTCGCGCGGAGAGTCCGCCACCCCCGTACACGGAATCCGTGGCCCAACCAGCCTATCTTGATGTTACGTCTGCCAATGGGCAAGATTCCAGAAGGTCCTCCGCTATTGTAGGCGGCCCAATGATCGGCGTTTGGACATTGACATAATATAACGTCTGTTGGAGATAATGGCGATAATACTTGGAGGGGGGCTGCGTAATAGCTTATGGTTGAGTAGAACATAACTCTAACTTATCCACGCATGTCTCATCAAATTTACGCTAACTATACGACTCATATGGTGCTTGTCTTGAAGACATTTCTACTCACCCATCGCACCTCTTTTCGTGGAACAAGCTGTCCAGACAGCCCGCATTGAAGGCAATGTATGTCTGAATGACCTTGAAACACTGTCAATGGTTCAGACAGAGGAATCGCGCTTTTATGCATAACAAAAGCTTGGCCTACTCCAAAATGTAAGGGCAGTAACTCTGTCCTGCAATGAAGATTTCGCAGCGAGGCATTCGTTTAAATCAAAAGAGAATACAGGTAAACGCCTTGTTTGACATTTTGACCTTCATATAGGAATAGACCACATGCAAGACAAGCAAAACAATTATTTTTCTAATTTATCTTTTTCCGAAACAAGTCTTGGTGTCTGATAACAAGTTTCTACATACAGGCAATTCGTTATCGGACATCACTGTGGACATTGGAGAACGTCGGAGTATACTCTAGTGATTGATACAGAATTGTGTATGCTCTTATATAGCTCTACAATATTTATTCAATTCTTCTCCACTCCATGTTTGCTTTAGACATCTCCAGACATCTTTTACTGATTTTCTGAATCGTGCCAAATGATCTATGATCACCAAAATGGTCAGCCTGTATCTAGGTAAGATACATGATGGAAACATTTGATGAGATGGATTAAGGCATTCGTTATGATGGATTAAGACGTTTGATATGATGGGCACATTTGATAGGCTGGAGACATGGATATTATGGATTAACATACTTGATGTGATCGAGACATTTGACATGATAAAGACATCTGAAGTAACATAAACAATTTTATGTCATGAAGACGCTTTTGTAAAGAAAGCATATCATGTGATCGGGAAGTGCTTCATCTTTGAGATATTCCATACGCGATTAAGAATAGACATTGTGAATTTGTGGTTGATTGCGTGAGACACATGGCTGGAGTTAAGGCTCCATAGCTTAAATCGTGTTGGAGACATTTGGTATGCTTGAGACGTTTCACGTGTTTGAGGTATTTAACATGCTTGAAACATTTAGCCTGCTTGAGGTATCGGTATTCAACGTGTTTGAGACATTTGGTATGCTTAAGACGTGTCTCATCTATGAGGTATTTTCAGACATCGAGACATTGAGTGTACTTGAGGCGTTTCGTGTGTGCGAAGTATTTTACATGCTTGAGATATTATGTGAATAACATAGTAACACATGTGAATTTTTCAACTTGCTGTGTGAGAAATTTATCGTGCAAATGGTATATAACGTGCTTGAGACATTGAGTATGGTTCCGATGTTTAGCGTGTTCAAAAACCTGCTGGTTGAGACATTTGATATTCGTGTGGCCAAGTGCGTTGGCTCCTATGAAGCCAGGGGGATATGAATATCCGAACTGCGTCATACTTTGTGATCATTTTGTTATTTTGATATTCAAGCTTTTCTAAGACAAAATAGTATACATTTTATATTTAAACCACAACGCGGTGTCATGTTCTCGATCAAAGTCCTCATTCAGATTGACATCAATGAATGATATACACAGCTGTCGTCAACAGACACACATCTGTTGAAATGAATGGGGTTGGTCGGCGGTGTACTCTTGTGTGGTATTACATGAGGTTCTGTAGAGATCACTGGCGGTTGGTCGGCGGTGTACTCTTGTGTGGTATTACATGAGGTTCTGTAGAGATCACTGGCGGTTGGTCGGCGGTGTACTCTTGTGTGGTATTACATGAGGTTCTGTAGAGATCACTGGCGGTTGGTCGGCGGTGTACTCTTGTGTGGTATTACATGAGGTTCTGTAGAGATCACTGGCGGTTGGTCGGCGGTGTACTCTTGTGTGGTATTACATGAGGCTCTGTAGAGATCACTGGAGCTCCACAAACACGCCGCCTCGGTGGTATGGTGATTAGAGTCTAGAGGCCGGGAGATCCGGGATCAATCCTGGGTCGGATCATACCAAACACTTTAAAAATGGTATTTGCTGCCTCGCAAGGAAACAGGTCCCGGTTTCATAAAGCGCACTTAGCTAAGTATTCCCTTAAGTGCCCTGACAACATATGTTGTAGAGATAGAAAGTGCACTTAGTTAAGGGCCACTTATCACTACGTATGCTTCATGAAACGGGCCCTCGACTGTTCGGTCCGGTGTCAGTATGAGGTGACTGGGTTGGGTGTCATGTCTGGTGTCTTTCGCACGATGTTCTAGAAGAAGACACAGTATATATCCATTCTAAGGACTGGTTGTTATGTGACAGAAAAATTGTTAACTACGACGTAAAAACCGCAAGCACACATAGCTGCCGTCATTATGACATGTGCTATATGTCACTCATGGGAGGGTTCGCCTCGGGTCCGTTTAACAAAAACCCTAAAAGTTCAGCTCAGACGGCTAACTGTGTCAGCCAGCTAGCAGTTCTGTGTAACCCGTTTCAGAAAAATGATATCGTTATCTACTAAAGCTTTTTGTCTTACATTTTGAAAGTTAACTTGAAACCTTTAGTCACGGTGGCTAGGAGGAGGCAAATTCGGCTTTCAAAGCGTTATATGCTCAGCTTGCGAAAGTTGATTTCTTGACTGGAGAAAAATAGGAATGTATCAGCCTCCTTGACAACATGTCTGAAACAGCTCATATTCCACCGAAATCCATCCGTTGATGCAGCCAAGTAATCACATGGCCCCTCCACTACGCTCCAAGCCCATGCGAAGGTACCATTGAACACCAATGCCGCAAACTCGGCCGCCTACCGTTCGGCTTTCACCCGACTAGTTTGGCTCTGCTTCTGTGTTGCATTTTTCTCATTAGGTTGGGAGCTTTGCATCCGCTACAATTTCGGATCCCTAACGCCCATTGCTAGGTCATCAAAAAGTCGAGTTCACTCCAACTTGACCTCGGTAATGCACGAAGGCGGCATGTTTGATGACACAAAGCATTATGGGTACAACTCTCTCTGTAAATTTTATCCTAGAAATTAAACTCTGTTGTATCAAGTTATTCATTCTTTTAAGCAATATCTAGATGGTGGCCACATTTTATCATCTTAAACAACGGAAGTATTCCACATTTGTTTGCAACAACGGCTGCGAAGGATGATGACATAGCTGAGCATAAGTCCCTAGGATAAAATTTAACGAGCCTTAGATCGGGATGCTTAGCTTCATTAAAATGGCGAACCCTAGTGTGTACCAAGAAAGATAGAATTTGCTCGAGTTTTATTATGACTTAATAGTCGGCATTAGGGTTTGGAAATTGTAGAGGACGCGAAGCGTTCAACCTATGGAGAAAAACGCAACACAAAAGCAGAGCCGAACTGGTCGGGTAAAGGTAAGTGGCCGAGTTTTCGCCATTAGTGTTCACTGGGGCCTTCCCATGGCTTTGTAGCGTTGTGCAGGGGCAATCTGATTACTTGTCTAACGTTGTTGTTGTTTCGCTTCGAATGTCTGTGATGAGAGTTATCATTCATTATTTACAAGCTGTGTCAATAGAGCATAAGAAAAGTGTAGAAATGCATTGTGTACAAACAGCCTAGACGTCCGTGTAGAAGTATTATCCAATCAGTTCTCCAGGGTTCTTCAATTCGAAGACAAACCTTGGACCCATGCAAATGGCTTCAATCCATCGCCTAGTCAGGAGGAATATAGTTCCCTCATATTTTAGATTTATTTTCTTTTCCTCCTCTGGGCTGACCTTTTTCATTTTTCTGCATGTTGGATGGTGTCATTTTGTGGTGCAGTTTTCAAAGTTTCATCCCGGGGCGTCCGTTTAACAAATCACAAAACTCAGAGATTCACTCAATTTATCAAAACACAATACAAAATTTTCCAGTATCTCTCGTTGAGGTTACCACTGGTGTCAACGCCACGGTGTTTCAGTGACTCAGCGCTTGAAATATGTCAACATTCATACCTGCCAGCCTGATAAGAATTAAGACATTGTATAGAAAGTATACAGTATTTATTTATTAATGTGGTTGGTGTTTTACGCTGTATCTCAAAATATTTCATTAATTTGTCATCAGCTTTATGGCGACCATCGGCAAGTTAATGGCAGACCTTCTTACGTATGAAGATATAGACAGCATGAGCTGGACTTGAACTCACAGCGACCGCATTGCTGAGAGGATCCCCCCTTAAGATTATTGTACTACCACACCATCCAAACGACCACGAATACACGCATACGGTACGATAATTATTTATTTATTTATTTGTTTGTTTGTTTGTTTTGTGTTTTACGCCGTACTGTGGAATATTTCACCTATACGACGGTCTCCAGCATTATGGACAGAGGGCTCCCGCGTACGGACGCAGAGAAAACAAGCATTACCTGGTCCTGAACCCACAACACTGGTTACGGTACAACAAGACACCATAAAATAAAGCACAGTGAAAGACGACACTGTACGAGCAGGCACTCCCCTCATATAACCACCAAGTTATGGAAACAGATGGTAAAGATGCTAACATTCTTAAGCATGTCGTTAACCAGTAAATAAGTATCTGAAAAACAGACATTAAGTAAATAAATAAATGAATATATAAAAGATAAATAAAAAAAATATCAAGATTCTCCAAAATGTATTGATTTATTTATTTCAGTGGTGTCTAACACAGGGGGTCAGACTTATGACTGGTGGAAACCGTAACCGTGACTGGCCTAAAATACAACATTTCCCTAGCTTCCTAACAAACACCAATCACTTAATTTGGCGGCATGGACTCGCCCTGCCACAAGAAGACACACTATAAGTACACACTAGAAGGACTCGTCGTCGCCATAAGACTGAAACATTGTTAAGTAGGATGTTAAACCCCAAGCACTCACTCACTCACTCCAATCACTTAAAGGCATAGAGCAAGAGGTGGGTTCTAACACGCTACATTTCTGACCACGCGGCAAGCAGTAGTAGCGCGAGAAAACTTCAAAAACAGATGATCGAGAGAGAGAAACAGAAATACTCCATTAGCCTTTTACGATGACACAATGTTGTTAGGTTTACGACTATGTATACTGAGAGTCATTTACCACGTGTCGGCAACCAAGGTCAACGATATACTGCGATCTTTTAAAGGCCGTGAAAACACTTTCTGTGCTTAAGCATAGATACTGGAATCCAAGGTCTACGAGAACATGCTATTTTATCGATATATCAACACAAAAGCATTTGGTTTCATTCACTGTGTTTAATACCAACAAGAAAAGCCATAGCTATTACACATATTACACATTCATTCGTCAATGTTTAGAGACTGAAAATAAACTAATAAAGAGTTCCTTGCATGTTCCATACATACATTCAGACGGTTAAGACTAGCGTTTATCCTGGATATTTTCCGGTTGAAATTTATCTCACTGGTGCTGTGCCTTGCGTGACTGTTGAATATCCCGGAAATCATTATAGCTAGGGTTCCCTTAAGTATTCCTCTATTCCTGGTATCATTGGCTAGCGTTCCTCGAAGTATTCTCTATTCCAGGCATCATTGGCTAGCCTTCCTCGAAGTATTCTCTATTCCAGGTATCAATGGCTAGCGTTCCTCGAAGTATTCTCTATTCCAGGCATCACTGGCTGGCGTTCCTCGAAGTTTTCTTTATTCCAGGTCTAATTCTTTGCATGTTCCATGTACAATTCATCAGAGATTAAGGTTTTTCTGGACATTTTCTGGCTGAAGTTTCTGTAGTCTCTGTTGTGCCTTAACTGAAGTTCAACTTTGTTCATCTGGGGTATCATTACACAGGTTTTCACTGGTCGTACTGCAGTGATCCCGAAACTCACAATAGTTACATTTACTGCTCAGACCAAACCAGCAGGTCCAGCCGTCACAGTACGACTCGTACGCGCATGCCCAGCAATATTTGCACAGGACGCGTCCACCAATGGCCAGGTCCCTTCTAATCTGCGCCCGGCTTACTGTGGCGCTCATCGTCTGACCAATTAACATAACGGTAAGAAAGAGACAGAAAACGGTGGTCTTGGTTACCATTATGATTCCTAGGGTGCTTTATTCCTTGTTTGCACGGGTCTGTGACAATTGTCCCGGTGACTCTGTTTCAGGGGCAGTCGTCTCGCTGTCGGCGTGTTTTAGTGTTTCCGGGCAAAACAATTGCACTAAAGTTTCTCAGAGCGGTCAGATCGGCCGGAATCCCAACGTGAAAAAGTCCTTGTATAACAGTTAGGGCTGTGGACGTTTTTTCACACCGGGTTGCGTTGTAGAAGCTATGCGCAAGTTTCAAGCGAAGTAGACTAACTTTCGAGTATTTTACCGGAGTCTATTGTATAACTTCGTGTCAAGTCTTTTCTACACCCTGTAGATTCGTGCAGCGACAGCCTCAGGCTTCTCTGAGCTTTTATACCGTTTCAACCATCACAGACCAACACCAACTTGATCACTGCTAGATGACGTAGCACCATGCACCGTGTCCTGTTTATCGATTCCGAGGAAGGATCTGTTATAATATAGCAAGTCCTTTTTTTCTGTTTTCAGAGAAATATTAATAATTCAACTGAGCATTGAAAATAAAAATAAGAAAACAATATAAAACGAAGCCTGATTTACACAGAAGAAACCCTCCAAATGAGGTTAGATGATACCGGAATTAAGATAGACGGCTGCTATCATCATTGGCCACGAGCCATCGTCCGATACACTTCCTCGATGAGTGCTTAAGCATTAAATTACATTTTGACACCGTGCACCGTGTCCTGTTAGGGGAAAGCCCTGAGCACATTCACGATCGATTTCGAGGAAGGATCTGTTTATAATATATCAAGTCCTGTTGCTTTCTGTTTTCAGTGCTTAAGCACTAAATTACATTTTGACAGCCTTAATAACTTTCGACCTTGAATCCTGGACGAAACTTTCCTGCAAATTCTACACTTGGTTAGGTTTCCAGTTGTATCATGCTGATGAATATTGAGTTGAGGCGAACTGACCGGTGTGTATATATATTCCAGACTAAAAATTCTGACCCATGCACATAGAAATGTTGATCGAAACTTTACAAATCCATGCTGCCAGTCTGAAATGCCATGTTTGACATGTGACAACGTTAACCATTCGTTCATAAATTTTCGTGACATTCGACAGAAATGACACAGGCCCGCAGTTTTTAACAACACAGGTTAGCAGCCGCTTTTAGTCTGTTTAAAGCGCTCTTGGTAAACAGCTTCTAAGTGTGCGATTACAACTAGTTAACGTCAAGGGCCTTTCTTGAAAAAAAAAAGCCCACTTTATTTCACTGGCAGCTCTCGCTGGCTTCCTCTCCGGCCGTACTTGGGGAGGTCTGCCAGCCACCTGCGGATGGTCGTGGGTTTCCCCCGGGCTCTGCCCGGTTTCCTTCCACCATAATGCTGGCCACTGTCGTATAAGTGAAATATTCTTGAGTACTCTTGAAATAAATAAATATATCACTGGCAGGGGGAAAACTCCTGCTGGAGTCGTCCTCGCTCGACACTGAGCTATTTTAGTCTTGAAAACCAGCCTCACTATTTATGTAGTAATCTTTCAAAGAACACTCGCCTAAAAGTGTATTTTTTCTTCGCCCAAATCACACATCTTGTTTAATAAAGAGGTGTGAGTGTAGAGATTTATAGTGTATCAACAGCATAGACGTCCGTTGATAACAGAATTATCCAATCAGTGCTCCACCACTCTTCAATTCGAAGACCAATCTTGAACTCAACTGCTCCAGCTACCTGTGTGTAATCTATAATATACAGACAATGTAAACGACATTCTTAAGACTGTCTACATAGCCAGAAGTGGTCAGCAGCCAAACAAACTTTGATTTTCGGCTCTTCGTAATTTTTAAGGTGCTCTAGAAACGTTCTGTTTGCGTTTTTTTCTTCAGCCTATGTCGCTGTAGTTCTCTGCGTATTTTATTTAAATTTACTGGCTCGATGGCAATTAGCTCGCGGTATGGAAAATACTTCACGACGTACAGACCTTTCTGGAATTTCCTATAATGAAACTCTTTGTCCTTTTAGAAGACACATTAAGTCACTGATAAACGACACTGAACAATTCTCTCGGCAGGATTTTTTTTTTTTCTTTTTTGGACGTACATTTAATTTAAGAACATATCCTTCAATATTTGTAAACAAGACGTCGTAAAATAACTCAACAAACAGCGTGCTCAAAGGATTTTGGGTAAAGCCCAAGTTATGCTTTTCATGCATAGGCTCATATTCACCATACCATAGTTGTATACAGGTGCCCCTATCAAAATCAGATAACTGACGTACTCAAGGTGATTCCAAACATCGTCTTGTTTCCCGTTGGAAAGGATAGGGGCATTAAGAAAATGATTTGTTGATCGATTAATTGTTTGAACGATTTAGTGCTTAGCGCCATTTTCAAGACTTCAGAAATGGCATAAATGGAAGGTTTCACGAAATATTATACAACACTGAGTGTGCTAAATCACCTCAATTTTTTATTCATACAGGGATTTTTCGAACCAATTTTTTTTTAGGAACTCAACTTATATAGAACACCGAATTATTCCGTTTTTTAACACTGTTTGATGCCCTACTCACAAATTTGTTCACCTATAGGGTATTGGTCCTAACGTTAAGACGAAGCTGGTGCAGCGAGAGATGAATTTGAACACGCAACCTCTTGGATTAAGGCGGCTTACACTTTCTTTATGACCACAACATGTACTTATCTTTATCCAACATCTTTGGTGTGCAAAGTTGTACGTTACGCTTTAAAACGGTTTACTAAGAAAAATGGAGTGACAACAAAAATAATCGAAACTGACTGTACTTAAGAAAACGGTGATAATAGCCTTTATGGCTGGTGTCATCGCCATGGCGTTTCAGTGAGGTAGGGCTTGAAATATGTCAGCTATCTGACTTCCAAGCCTAATAAGAATTAAGGAATTGTGCAGAAAGTACAGTTTGTTTGTATTTGTTTGATTGGTGCTTTACGTTGTACTCAAGAATATTTCACTTTTACACCAACATTCTGACGACCATCGGCAGGCGGCTGGCAGACCTCTTCACGCATGAGCTGAACTTGATTCCACAACGACCTCAATGGTGAGAGGATCCTGGATTATTGTACTGCACTAGCACGCTAACCACCCAGGCTTGGAGGCCTCCCTATTTAAAGATACAGTGCAATAAGACACATGTGCGCAATAAAGCAGAGTGCAAGACATGTTCGAAACGACACTCCTGGCTCTCATATTTAACTAAACCCCAGAAACAAATGGTAAAGATCTAACATTCTTAAGCGAGTCATTCACCAATAAATAATTAAATGAACAATAGAAAATAATTGACTAAGAAATAAATAAATAAATAAACCTCAGGAAAACAATCAAGATTTTTCAAGATTTATTCATGTCTGCCTAACACCGATGGTCAGAATTATTGTGCAGGAAATCCGAGTGACTGGAGTAAAACACTGCCTTTCGCTACCTCCATTACAAACATCCTGATTTAAAGGCGTAGACTAAACAGCAAGAGTTGGATTCGAACACACTATCTTCCTGACCACGAGACACACTTGACCACTCAGCCAGACAAAACTTCAAACACATGAGACCCAGCGAGGAGAACGGATGTACTCAATAGGCATTTCACGATGTCTTAGGTTCACCAATATGGACCGGACGTCATATCACATGACAGCGACGAAGTGCGATCACGTACTCCGATAGGCCTATTTTTAAAGCCATAAAGAAACCTCCTGTCGCTAAGCATACATATTGGAATCCAACCATTTAATAGCAACAAGAAAAGACATAAGTATACATATTACGCATTCATTCGTCAATGCTTTGGGGCTGGAAATAAATTAATGCAGAGTTCCTTGAATGTCCCTTACATACAATTCAGACAGTGGAAATTAGCGCCTTTGCTGGATATTTTCCGATTGATCACAGCAATATCACTCACAAACCTGGTGAACTTTTGATATTGTATTTATATTAGCGCCTCGGTGGTCTAGTGGTTAAAACGTCTGCCATGAGGTCGGGAGATCCATGTTTAAGACGGAGTCGGGTCATACCAAAGACTTTAAAAATGGCACTTGTTGCTGCCTTGCTTGGGGCACAACAGTGGGCGGTTAGAGCGAGGAAACAGGACTGGTCGGCTCGGTGTCACTATAATGTGACTGGGTGGGGTGTCATGTCTCGTATTTTCGGCATGATGTTCCAGTGCAGAGGGCTTTGGCGGAATGGACACGCCCTGCCACAAGAAGACATGCTGTATGCACACACCAGGACTCGTCGTCCTATGACTGAAACATTGTTCAGTACGACGTTAAACCCCAAGCACTCACTCACTCTCTCAATTTGGTTTAATTTTGCTGTTGTTAGTTACATTTGTTTACTGGGGAAATTCCAAGAAACTGCTAAATCAAAATGGATCCCTCACTCTAATGTGTAACACGGCAAATGCAGACAGGAAGAAGCATTTCATCATGTATACTTATCTCTTACATGTGATATAACTTAAAAATATCAGCACACGGAATTTCAGCTGATTAGTACGGGACATCAAGATTAAGTTTAACAGCAATTTAGAAGAACCAGTTTTTCCCATCCTTCACGTACTCTGTACAGCGCATGAGTATGTGTAAGGTGCGATAAAATTTTCCCGGCACATCGGCTGCCAGAAATGGCGAACGTTGGCTCGAAATCCCCGATTCAAAACGGTCTAGGTTACTGTTGAAAGATGGTTTACAGGCGCCGGTGTCAATCCGGTTGGCTCAAGGAATCTACTTATAGCAAATGGAGGGAAGGGTTGGAGCTGTTATTTGTAGTGAAATTTTCGCCGTGGACTTTTATTGTACCGGTGCTACGTTACGGTAACGTACGTAGGTTACCAGCTAGCCATACAGCGGTTTCGAGTTGTGCATAATTTCGCATGAGCAAAACGCGTCATACGATAGACAAACAAAAGCACATGGTCATTCATGTCTATCTCTTAATATTACACACTTCGGCAACAGCCCACTGTAGAGCTCAGTTTTATTTTATTTTATTTTTTTCTATGTTTTTCACAGAGTTCTCCACTTGAAACAGCCCTAGAGCCCACGCATAGTCTCAAATGTCACACAGACACATACAATGCACGAAATGGGCTGAAATGTGTGTGACTGCCTATGGTTACAATGCCTTCAACACAGCCACGAGTGTCTGTTTATCTACCAGCGAAGGAAGTCCGGTCATGCGCAGTCGAAACAGCTATCTGGCTTATTGTCTAGATCTTGAACAATGACGGCACATAGTAGGCCTAATTCTACACAAGCTTTCTCTGACAGGCCTACACCTGACGGATAGGCATATATATATATAGGTCTACTATAGCATCAGAGAAAGCTTTTGTATTGGTCCCGCTTCAATGTAGACCCAATTCCCACGTTAGTCTCAAAGTTACTAACGACGTTGTTTATTCATTGTTATTTTCACACCGCATAATATAAATTACCTATTAATTAATCTACATGAATGAATTAGCCTAAATAGTTCTTTTCATATCAACACGTTACAAGCTCTCAAGGACTGTTACCAAACAACTGTTATCAAAATAAAATAAAAAAAAAACGAACAAAACAAACACTTAGCTGCCGTCTTAAAATTTCAACTCTATAGTAGGCCTAAGTCAAAGAGTGGCTCGAAGCATGATTCCAGAGACAAGAATATAGCATCGTAAAGTAACTAAATACTACGGAGTGATGTTTCAGGATTCACTGGTAGGGCTAATAATGCTTTACCGATTTATATTTCGCGCCAACGAGGGGATACTGGTGTCAGTTTAAGCCAATCACATCAAATATACTCGGAAAAGTAGCCGTCAGTTACGGCACACGTTGACAACAATATTCAATCAAATAAACACAGCCTGCAATAATTAAATCGAGAACAGAACATTCGTTAAGATCATCAACTTTTATTTTCTTCTTCGAACAGAATTGCGTAGTCCGTCTTTCGTATGTGTATCTTTGTTTTTGTTTTTACAGTTACCATGCCCATACCGATGTAAAATGGCGAACGTTAGTAGGACTTTCGCTTTGTTACCATCTTCGATGAGCGTTTATGAAGTGTAGATGTGCCCCTTTCAGCGAGGTACATGATGCTCTTAGATATATGATGGAGTGATATACATTTGAATCACTATTTGGAACGAGAACCATATACGCTGAGGTGAGAAACCCTGAGGTGTAGATCACATCAGCCGTTGGGACAGACCAGTGTTGTTGTCGTTGCCTCCAACCCGAGTGTTCATCCACTGTTCATGTCGTACTCTCTCATTATAGCCTGGGCTACATAAACCAGGGCTGAGAATACATGTATAGACTCGTTCCCTTGCAGCAAAGACCTTAAAGTTCAAATCATTTTACTAGTCCGAAATATCTTCTCCCAGAGACGGCCAAGTAATTCAACCGAATTTCATTTTCACGTAATGACCTGTTCCTAGTTTCGAGCATCTCGGTGGTTTTCAAGGAACAGGATGCATTGGCTTATGGTACCTACGACCAACAAGCAATATGTGCATTTCAGATGACTGCCATTTCCTCCAGTGAAAATGTCATTAGATCTCAGAGTACATGGGAACTGGTAATCTGAGATTGCTCTGGCCTTGAAATTTGCATTAGAAGTGATGCTGTCGCTCAGATATCCATGCATGATGATGGCAAATAAATTGCTGAAATATTGA
The DNA here is from genome assembly GCA_016165875.1 of Acanthopleura granulata. Lineage (NCBI taxonomy): Eukaryota > Metazoa > Mollusca > Polyplacophora > Chitonida > Chitonidae > Acanthopleura > Acanthopleura granulata. The sequence continues at coordinate 12,541,427 of JABBOT010000013.1, forward strand.
GTCAATGAAGCTTATGTTTTTCTGAGTTACAGTAGCTTACTGCAGTAGTTAGTCTTAGCCAATAAGCCGAATCAGCTTTGGAGACATCTCGGAATATTATCACTGTTTGGGCGAGACATGAGTGGGTCCGCTCTCAAACTAACGCAAAATAACGAAAAAAAGACGTGATTTCTGGTAGTCGCTGTACCTTAGAATGTTGTTGTTATTGTAGTAGCGAGTACTGAAAATCACGGTACTTTGAAGCCAGGACTGTGATTTTCTTTACTGATAACTTTAAAAAATGCTGCCCCAGTTTTGTGGTGAGTATCTCTGCCTACGTCAGGAATGGCTGAATCTAGACTTGTGTGTGTTGAGTGGCCATCTTCCCCTAAAAAGTGGACTCAGTCTTTTTTTCAAATCTGAGTAAAATATTTTTATTGCCAAATGCGGAAAATATGGCCAAATCACATTAAACTGACTGTATATTTTCAATTTGACAAATAATTTCTGACATAAAGCCGTTAGTATTCAAGGTGGCTGCCCTGATAGAGGCTTCGTTCAAAGATGTCTGGTTGTATGCCAAATGTTCTCCAAGAGTGACAAACAGTTACATATATCCATGAGAAAAGCCGGTTGAAATATTATTAAATGCATATCAAGGTGGGACAAGATTACACTGGCACTCTGGTCAGAATACAAACGAGTCCTACGGAGTAAGATTAACACCATGTTTCAAAAGGATTTTGATGTATAACACTGTTTAACCCATATAACTGAAGATTCCTTGAAAAACAATGACAGGATAATACTCATTGTGTGACGTCAAATCAGGCAGATGTGATGTTGAGTAAGGCATTTATGCTCTGATGACGTCAAGAGTGTTTGAAAGGGCAGCATTATTTGTGGATACGCATCAGCGATTGATGAGGTCATGTGTTCGTGGGTGACTTCACACCAGGCAAAGTGGAAGGGACAGAAATATTTTGTTTCCATGTACTCTGACGTAACGTACAATATCGGTCTTAATACGCTGCAATATTTTCACAATTTAGGAAAGCAATTCAGACTATCCCAGTCTTTATCAATTCGACTTGCTTTTAAGACACAGATGTTTTGACACCAAAGTAGCTGTGTTATGTTGTGCCAACTGGATGTACATGGGAAAAGTGTGACATTTCAGCTCTTACCGTGAGTCCATATGCTGTCTCATAACTTTTTCAATCTAGGCACTGTCTGCCTGGTTCCCGACATACGGAAAATGACGTCGTAAAATGGCGACAGTACATTAGAGGTCAAAGTCTGGGCATAAGAGTAGATTTTACCTCTAAGTTTAGATTGGCCAGTGGCCTTTGGTATCCTCCATCTTGAGGTTAACTGCTGTCATGTAAGTGAGATGTTCTTGAGGACCATGTTAAACCATGATTCAAATAAATTGAATATCTTTGGGCTGTTTTAGTTCCAAGACCATGTTTAAGGCACTGGATTACGTGAATTATGACAGTCTGTTCCTGGGGAAGAAAACAGCTGCGTCCTCTCCCCCGGCCCCCGTCTCCTTGCTGGGACAGAGTTGCCTGGAGGTGTGTCGAAACCCTGCCCTCACAGAGATGGCCATGACAGTGATACCCGCCCACTTGGCCCACCCACTTCTGCGGGTGGCTATGGAACACTTTCAGATTGGAGCAGTCACCAATATTGTGGCGTCATGGCCCCTGGATACTTTGTGGTAAGCTTGGGATTAGCAAAGAAATTGAAATCTTGCATGCCCATCTTGATGTATTCCTGCGCTTTTATTGAATCAAAGTCTTGTCAGCATAAAGCTGCAGGAGAGCAGTTCTGTGGGTATAAAAGAGAGGAACCTACAAGTGGGTAAAACCAAGAAACGATGGGAGTTTGCTAGTTGGCAAATGGTCACTGATAACCAGTGAAAACCGGCCTCCTGTCAATTTATCCTGTAATTGGGTTGGTCCACACTGAAGCACATAGATGTAGAAGCATTAAAAGTGATTTTTATTTAAGTTAAAATCTTTCTGAATCACTGCATGTGCATACATTTATTTACATCATATTGTCATTAGTGTTAGTTTCTCAGAGATTTGGAAATGTCAATGGCTTGCTTGGTGTTTCTGATTTCATGAGATCTGTAGTTGTGAATGGCTAACTTTCACTTTGGATGAGATCTGTAGCTGTAACTGTCCGGTCTTCACTTTCAGTTTTCCAAAGATCTGCAACTGTAAATGTCTGGTTTACATTTTCAGCTTCATGAGATCTGTAGCTGTAAATGTCTGACCTGCACTTTCAGTTTGGATCAGATCTGTAACTGTCTGGTGTGCATTTTCAGTTTTCGAAAGATCTGTAACTGTAAGTGTCTGGTTTACACTTTCAGCTTCGTGAGATCTGTAGCTGTAAATGGCAGACTTGCACTTTCAGTTGGGACAAGGTCTGTAACTGTAGCTGTCTGGCCTCCACTTTCGGTTTTCTGGTTGTCTGATTCACACTTTCAGCTTGGTCAGATCGGTAGCTGTAAATGACTGACTTGCACTTTCAGTTTAGAGGAGATCTGTAACTGTCTAAGCCTGCACTTCTCACCCATACTGAAAGTGCAAGTCAGTAGATTTGGTAAATATCTGGCATACACATTAAAGCTTCTTGCGATCTATAGAGCTCTCTAAATACCTAAGTTTCACTTTCAGTTTCCGTGAGATTGTACCTGAGAGCTACGAGGACATCTTTATGGATGAGATGGGACTGGACCTGGTGGTGTTCCGTGGACTGACCAATAGAACCAAGCACTGCAAGATGAGAACGCTGGACTTCAGGGGGTGCAAACTCAGTGAGCAGCTCCGTTCTGTTTTCGTACATTTTAATAATAAAGCCGTGCAAACTTTATAAGCATTTTAACTCTTCTATAATTTGGTTAGGGGACCTCTGTGGCGGAAGTGGTTATCACGCTAGTGCAGTGTAATGATCCAGGAGCCTCTTGCCAATGCGGTGGCTGTGAGTCCAAATCTCACGTTGGCTTCTTCTCTGGTTGTATGTGGGAGGGTCTGCCAGCAGCCTGCAGCTGGTTGTGGATTCTTCTTCGGCTCTGCCTGGTTTCCTCCCACAGTAATGCAGGGTGTCATCGTTTAGATGAAATATGCGTGAAACACGAGTTAAATAAATAAATAAAAATAGTTTGGTTAAGATGGCTGATAGGAAACTGTTAAGAATTTTATGCAGATTATTAACCAGCAGGATTTTGTTGGGGTTTCACCCCGTCCTAATGCTGGCCCTGGTCATCATCAGATCATATAAGTTTGTAAATCTGCATGTAGCCAGCGTTTTCTGCATTATGGTTGGTTAGAAACATTTGCACAATTTCAGTTAACTCTGTGTTGAATATAATACACGAAGCTAACTTTTGATGTATAAGGTATTCTTTTCTTCGAGACACCATGTTTAATTCTTTCAGACACAATTTTCATTTGTTCTAACCACCATGTCCTGTTCTTTAAATACACAGTTTTATGTTCCAGACACAATGTTCCCTATATAAACATTGTTTACTTGCTCCAGTCACAGTGTTTAATTGTTCTGAACACAGTGTTCTTTTCTTTAGATCACACTGTTTACTCGTTCCAGACACAGTGTTTTCTTCTCTAGGGAGACAATTTTTCCTTGTTCCAAACAAAATGTTCTCGTTTACAGATACACTATGTTTATTTGTTCCAGACACAATTTTCTCTTTCATAGATACGATATTCTTCTCTATAGATCCACAATGTTTACTTGTTCGAGACACAGTGTTTTCTAGAGAGACAATATTTCCTTGTTCCAGACACAAATGTTCTCTTTTAGAGGTACACAATGTTTACTTGTTCCAAACACAGCATTCTACTATAGATACACAATGTTTACTTGTTCCAGACACAGCATTCTACTATAGAGAGACAATGTTTACTTGTTCCAGACTCTATGTTCACAAAGCTGATTGTCCAGATGTGGCCTCTCCTTTCCCTGAAGAAGTCACAACTGAACCCTAAGAAATTATCTGCAGTTGTGGCAAAGGTGGCAGGAGTGAGCTGTAAGTCACACCTAGAATACTGAACTAACTCCACTGATGTAACAGAGTGGTTGAGTACAGACCCTGGGCACGCTGGCACGAAGCCCTCATAGTGTTAAGAGCATGTAGCTACCCTGGCAACCAGCGCTGTAAGTAGGGTTGTAACGTTAAGAGGGCTTCATGCAAGTGGGCCCTGGTCGTTTGGCTTTTTTTAACTACCTGGTATAACGATGAATTCTGGATTTCAGTCAGAAAATAAAATGTATGAAATAGTTATTCATGGCTTGGGATGTGCCAGTTCTTTGTGCTACATGTAGCCTCAAATGGAAGGTTCTTCATCAACACCTAGTTTTTCATCAGAATGCCCCAAAAGTCGTTCTTGACTTTAATCCGATTTGAAAACTCCATTTATGTGATTATTTTTTGCTGGGAAAAGTTGTTTTGATTGTCACAGTGACTCTATATTTGTTTTTTAGTCTACATGTGATATCTGCTTGTATCAAATTCTTCCATTTTTTTTTCAGGCGTGGTTGCTTGTCGATTAACAGAGGAAATTCTGCCTCGAATCCTCAAAGATTTGCTGAGTCATGATATGGTTAAAAGTCCCAGCTTCTCCATAAAAATTCCCAGAGGTACATTAAAATCACTAATCATATGTCAGATCTCACAGAAGTGTAGTGTGCATGTAGCCTTGTAGGACTTTGGAACCTGTTCAGCTGCTGAGTGAGAGGATTGCAGTACAGGGGCCTGTCTCACCAAGCGATGTTGGGCTAAAGCCCAAATCCCTAACCTTCTCCAGAAAACAAAGTGTTTGATGCTGGTTGAAATCACTCTATCACAGCATAGAATCGGTGGTCAAAAGTTGACTGATGTGATGTATCTATTTCACTGTTTAATTTGGATAACAATTTTAGGCTAAAGCCCAATATCGCTTTGTGAAACAGGCTCCTGAATTACCTCCCTTGTTGTCACTCTCCCATTCTAATGTTTTAGATGTGAGCTGTGATCTGAATTAGAATGCCCAGGGTAAATGTTACATGTACATATATTTTTAAGCTGTTTGTAGGAAATTTAAAATTCCCCTGTTGAAGTACTTATATAGTAGGTTCAGTGAACACCAAATATGTAGGCTCTCTGTTCCACATAAGCTGGAAAATAATGATCTCGAAACATCTGGTTGACACTCAGAGAAAGGTGTTACGCTTTTTTGTTCTACCTTCTGTTGCGTAGAAAGTAGTTGCCACTATTGTGATGTAATCTGTATACTACATACATAACATTCAGGCCTACTTCAAAAGATCCACTTGTAATCGTCAGCCTCAAAAACTGATCTCATGTTACGTCATAGTTGGTGTCCTGTGACAAGGGAGGTAATGCAGAGGAGGAGTATTGCATGGAGGTGTGAGGTCATGGTTCAAGGCCAGCCGAATCTTTAATGAGAATCTTTAATAAGGCATACGTGTACAAAATGAGCTGGGTCATCTTGAAAAAATTCTTTCTTGGGCATGACCGAACACTGTCAGAACAAACAGAAATTTTCTGGGGAGTGTCAGGGACTTCATGTTTGTGTTGTATGTCATAAGATTCCAGTGTTTTCTTAAGTTAGCCAGTGTGTTAGGTTGTCCTCATAGAGGGTATGTTGTTGCAGATCCATTGAGGATTTGAGCCTACGTGCAAAATAGCGATCTCTCCTTTTTGATGCTGGGTAGAGTATTGAATCAAGAGAGCATATTCTCCACTTCTTGTGTCTGGGAGTGCAATGTCCCGATTTATTCACATAGACGGCGTATTAGATATACAGGTTGTCTAGTTGACTTTGAGGACTGGCGCTAGAGAATAATCTGGATGGCTTCCAAATTAAGTAAGTGTGGTATGATAGTGCATATTCCCCATTCAAAGACAAGTAGGTTTTTTCTTCTGTCTTTCAGAGGTAAGTAGTCTAGTGGACTTGTAACCTTTGCCTGTGTGTTAAAAAAGGTAATATGACAGTAAATTTCTGCTTATTTTCAGATACAGTTTGTAATGATTCTCTCACTCACCTTAACTGCATTTTGTGTGATCTTTCCCTCCAAACCCTGTGAATGTGGTTTGAAGTTACTTTATGATAACCCAGACTTCAGACAATGGAACCAAGGAAATTCATAATTGTCTCAGTGTTTTAAATGACTTTTTTTTTTTTTTTTGGACTTTAGGAGAGAAACTTCATGTGAAGATAGACAACGTTACCTTGACGACAAACAACACATTTTTCATGGATTATCTCATTTCCAACTGTCTAAGGGAGATAACTCCCCTTGTGGTCATTGTCTCAAATATCACCATAAGGTATGGCTATATTGACAACTATATATAATTACTGTGCAAGGAAAGAAACACAACAAAGTTTAAGTGATTATGTTTCAACAATAGACGAGTTTCGAGTTCAAACTCTTTTATAGCTAAAGGTAAGAAAGGCCCTCCTGTATGCTGTGACCTGTCAAAAATGTTAGGCAACTGTTTCTGATTACGTTTACTACCACATGTACATCGAAGAAAAGTGTGATAAAAAGATATTTAGACCAGACAAACGATAGGGAAAACTGACAAGCTGAAAGTTTTGTAATTTAAGAAGCTGCTGAATTTAGGTTTAAACTCTCCGATATAACAGTTGATGTTGATACAGCAATTTTGTCAACTATGTCAAAGAATCGGGTATTAAATCTTCTATCCAAAAAGATGGGACATAATGACCCAGGAGCCTCTCACCAAGGCCCAGCTCATGCACTCTTGCTCTCTGCCTATATGTGGGAAAGTCTGGCAGTAACCTGCAGATGGTCATGGGTTTAGCCTGGGCTCTGCCTGGTTTCCTCCCACCATAATGTCAGGCAGCTGTTATATATGTGAAACGTGCCAGACTACAGCGTAAAACATCAGCCGAATAAATAAATAAATGAGAAGGATGTTCAAGTGACCAAATCTGTAACTGTAACATGGCCTTGTAAAGTGAGTCCACTCACTCAGGTGTTTGCTACTGCTGAGTGGCCTCACTTCTGTGATGTGGCGTGGTAGCTATGATCATGTGTTGTGACTTGTGTCATGTGTTGTCATCACTGGTGTGCTTGTGTGTGTGTTTCAGGTCAGAGCTGGAGATAGGAGATCAGATCATGGACTCTCTGGGTCCATTCATAGTGCTCAGAGGTCAAGAGGTCAATGTAAGCCACACAAATCCATCAGAATAGATATGGGGTGTTTGTCCATTAGAATCTGTGACATGTTTGTCCATCCCAGTTTTTGCCTTTTTTTTTTGTTTGTTTTTTTTTGTTGTTTTTTTTTTTACACATTTGAACCAAATGAATTATAAACAGCTGTCAATTTTTAGCCTGTCAGAGGAAAATGTTCAGCAGCAAGTAAAAATGAAACAGAGATTTCATTGCTTGACTGAATACTGCAGGAATAGAATTTAACACTTATATTAACACAGGTGCCGATTGCTTTGGACAGCCACAACTGCAGTAATAGCTGCTCTTAGACAGGTGCATTTGACAAAAGCAGTTCTTCACTTCCTGCTGATTGTAAATGGACAGGCAGCTGTAAAATTTAATTTCGAGCCCTGATACAATATGTTACCTGTAGTTACATGGATACAAAACGAAACAATCGAAAGAAAGTGGCTAGAGATGAAATATTATTGATGAAATCTATTTTTGTTATTTCTATTGATGAAATCTATTTTGGTTATTTCTGTTGATGAAATCTATTTTTGTTATTTCTGTTGATGAAATCTATTTTGGTTATTTCTGTTGATGAAATCTATTTTGGTTATTTCCACAGACTCTCGAGGGCATTTGCCTGGAGCAGTTGGAAGAGGGTATTTTCTTCATAGTGTCTTCAGATATTAAGAAGTTTTCACGCATTCGCGCGCTGGACCTGCAGGACTGTAGTATATATTTGCAGCAGGGACGTACGCGAAGTCGCGCCTCCGGACGGATGCAGATAACTAGTGCTTTCACCAACTTCCAGAACCTGACCAGGCTGGACATAAGCAGGAATTATATCATGGGGTGTTTGGGCGAAATCCTCGATGCCCTGCGTACTCCACTGTCATTCCTCAGTCTACATGGTTGTGATCTAAACGAGAGTGATCTGGACGCTTTGACCAAATCGCCGCACGCCCAATCGCTGCGCGAGCTCTACCTGAGCAAACTCTGTCAAATCTCCATCTCGAACTTTGACCGGATTTCGCCGGCGTACCTGCTTAAGATCACGCAGTACTTCCCTCGCCTCACCCTGCTGAACCTCTCGCAGAACTACATCCCCGTTACGTCCATCCCGGAATTCTCTCACACCCTGCTGAACCATCTGACGCAGCTCAAGGGCATTGACCTCAGCTGTAACTTCTCCTCGGAGAACCTGCTGGAGATCATCCGAGCGTGCGCCAAGGTGCGCGCCATGCAGTGGATCCGCGTCACCTACATCCTCAATATCATGGAGGAGCTGGGCATCGTGGAGGCTGACCACAATATGGCTGTCATGGAGACCAAAATCGTGGACATGCTCAAGGGTATGTGCCGCGACGATATCCGGGTCAAGGTCGTGCGACTTACGTATGCTGCCCTTTTCAGCATCATCGACTTCTAACGACCGTGTGAGTTCGAACGCTCACCCATACAGTCTGTCTGATCAGCGTTGCCATATTTGGCATCATGGATTTCGGAAGATGGATCCGGAAGGTGTTTATGCTGCTGGTGCCAAAAATTCTGGCCAAACTTAGGTGAAGTGTGTTATTCTAAGCAAACTGTTTTGTTTTTGTTTTTTGACAGCCCTATATATCATACTGTAGAAAAGAAAATCACCAGTCTGAGAGTTTGTGATACTGAAATGATAAGGAAAGACTCCATGCACGAATTTTTTTTTTCAAGGTAGTAAGTGTTTTGAATTCATTTTAATTCAGTGTGGCCTATAAACATGTGGTAAAGAAATATGCCAACCTGGGACACACCTTAGAGGTTTCAAGTACGGATGATTTCAGTTTTGCTGGAAAATCACCAGCATGGGCATTCTTTTCAAAGATGGCTCCTTTCTAGCCAGATTGACATACATGAATGTTTGTAGGGAAGTAAAGATATGCCTGTTAGCAACGAAGCGTTTGTAATCAAATGGATATAGACTAATACAACGGTTTCATGTTGGTCTACGTCTAGACTTGAATCTTTTCTTGTTCTAAAAATTAAGTTTTTATGCAAGATTTGCCCTCCTCTGAATTACCTGCCATGAAAAAATTCTCCCGTATTGATGGCGTGTTTGTGGTCAAGTGGGACCTTCAAGGTATAAAAACACTAATTCGATTTTGTATCCAAGATTCAGGCATGAAGAAAACGGTAAGGACGGGTAGGGATTGGCTGTATCTGTGAAGTGTGTTGAAGTACTGCCAGGTAATTTTGCAGGTATACACTTTGACAAATAATGGTTGAAGAAAAGTCCATTACTTGTGGCTACAATTAAACAGAGAAAAATATTATCCTGTTTCTGTGGCGACAGGACGCTAGTACCTGCATTCCAGCTGATATATTTTGAGAAAATGGTGGTCAATCCCCTGATGATATTTGGATATGATGTAGGCCAGGCATCTGGTTAGTTGACAGTATGTGGTATTTGGGCCAACAAAAATTATGGAATACAGTTTTCGGTGGGTGGTATTGTGAAATAAATCAGAGGCATAAATCACTATGTTTCCACTAGATATTCATACTTGGGTAAGGAAATAGTGTTCGGTACGGATTTTCTCTCAACGACTTCTGTTCACACAGTGCAGTGAGAAAATTTCCGTATATTTACTTGGAATCAGGCCAATCTCCAGCCATCCTTTGTGCATTTTGGGTTGTGTATTAGTTTTGAAATTGAGACAAACTCCAACAATGGCAGAGTAGACAGTTGTCAGTTTGCTTTGTATTCTTGTCGAACAGTGAACTTCACAACAATGTTTGTTAACCATTTTGATTGAAAAAATGTGCATTCTGATGTGTAGAAAAGAGTTATTACCGCCGTCAGATAACCTGCGGATTGCATGGCCATACAGGCTATCCAATGAGGTCTCACTTATCATAGGTTTTTGCAATAAAACTCATCCCATATTATTTTACACAGGCTGTCACCTGACAAGGGAGGTAATTCAGTGCTGGCCAATAGGGGAGTTTCGAATTCAAACTCTTTTATCACTAAAGGTAAGAAAAGCCCCACTGTATCATGTGACCTGTCAGAAATGTTAGGCAATCATTTCTGATTACATTTACTCTAACACGGGCGTCTAAGAAAAGTTTCCAAAAAAGTTATTTAGACTAGATGTGCAGTAGGGAAAATGGAGGAGCTGGAATGTAAGCAGCTCCTCAGGAAAGGAGAGGTCATTTGTACCTCCCTAACACACCAGGTGATCGGTCCGTTAAAGCGAACAAAATTGCCTGACATTTTTGACAAAGTCACCTGACACAGTTGAACTCCTTTAACCTTCTGTGACAAAAGAGTTCAAACTCAAAACCCCCATATTGTCCAGTAAAGGCAGTTTAATGCTTGCAGTGAGCTATATGTGTTCATTACAAGTCTGCAAACAGGTGCCTGACATTTTTGAAAACAGCCCTTTGGTGACAGTATGACCCAAGAGAACTTTGTCTAATAATATGTAACATGAACAACATGGTCATACCACTTCATTCAGAGGGGTGTTTCAGAAATGTCGGGCGCCTGTTTGCAGGCTTGCATTATGATGCAGTATTCTTGTTAGCAAAGTGGCTTTAATTGAAACATTAACCATTACAATTGTTAAAAGTTACGCAGCAGCAGTTTACTTGCCATTTGACAAAACAGCCTTGAGTGTTCCTCTCACTTTTCATTGATTCACCTAATTTACTTGCTCCTCTATGCTTTTTGCAATTTAATATGGTTTCACACGTTCCCTTAATCGCCAGAAAGTTCACCAATCATCACAAATTGACAGTTTGTAAAGGTGACCTCAGCCCCAAATCAGGGTGTGTGGTGTACGTCTCATTTCCGCTCTCACTCATATCATTTCCGTGCTCATTCATGTTAGCTTCATCGGGATAGATCCTCTTCTTCTTGGCTAGAAACACCTTGCGATTCTTGAAAGGGCAGTAGGCTGAAAGTCCATGTACTGCAGGTGCAAACTGAGCCCAGGCAATTCATAATTCAAACGTTCTGTTTATTACGTTGTGAGCGGAGCATAACAAGAGCATGAATACAACACATACAGATTATGATATAAGCACTGTATGAAATCTGAGTTGAATGGATTGCAAGCACGGACGGACGGATGGAGACGGTTGTGTTTCAGTCCAAACAGTGCTTGTGATCAGGGCCCTGTTTCAGAAGGCAGTTGCAAATTGCGCCTGGAGTAACCATGTCAACATACAGTGAAGATATACGCCACCATGCTAAATGAGACAGCTTTGTGAAATGGGCCCGAGAAGCCCACGAGGATATGATGCCTTTCTAAGTCTGATCTGTGTGTGTGTATATATATATTTACACGTGACATTGTGAATTGTTATGTGTACATTGTACTCTTCAGAACAAGATTGTAAATAAATCGTACATTTTTTTTTTTTTTTCGAATTTGTTGAATTCCTGATTGTGTTGACAGTTCATTTGTTTGCCACTCTAGCTCTACAGCTGTGTTTATTTATTTATGTGATGTTCCTTAATCATTTAATGCTACCCTCAAGAATAATTAGCTCATGCAAATTAATAATTAACTGCCACTCGAGAGTAATTAACTTACACAATGACGGGAGGTTAGCACACTTTTGCATCAAATTGACCAAGCTGTTTTTGTCACCAATATGATCGCTGTGAGTTCAGGCCTCTCCGGTGGTAGGTGGGAATGCCTGCCAGCAACCTTACCTTTTTCCAGTAGGATCATCCTGCATACCAAACAAACCTCAAAACATTTTCCTAAAATCAGTGGAACTTCTAGAATCCGGTGAAATGAGCAGTTTTGTCATGGACAAAACTTTATATTTTTATGTATATATACAATGGTGTTTTAAGCCATACGGTATGAATGAATATTTCACTCGCACAATGGCAGCCAGCGTTGTGTTGGGAGTAAACGGTCGGGGATGAAAGAAACGGCACCATGTTAGCAGGGTTAGGTATGGGACAAATGCCCTGATACGCAGGGCTGTTTTTGTCTTGCACAAGGTTCATTCTAGAGACCACTTTCTTCGGTACCATTAGATGGCCCAATTGGTGAGGTGGGAAGAAAGCTTGTTTTAGCTTGTCATTCCGTGCCCAATTTCACGAAACTTCGTATATCAGTTTCTAGTAACATTTCTCATAAATCGCGTCGTTATAACCCGAGACATGTTTTATGAGAAAATTTGTGAAAAAAGCAACTTTAGAAAAGTAAAGTGGTCCTTGGGTCCCTGCGCACTCCTCTTTAAAGGACTTCCTTTGCCCAAGAGAAATATTCTTGAGTGTGACGTTCGACACCAATTCATTCAACCTCAACATCACTTACCCTGCTGGAATTTTGTATTCATGGTCTGATGTAACGTCATAAGTGACAGTCCTATGACGACAAGGAGTTCTTAGTAAATATATGCGCTGTACTTTCTTGTGACTGGGCGAGTTCATGCCACCAGTGGTACATCATACTGCAGACGTCAGACAGGACACCTGGCCCACTCACATTATACTGACACTGGGCTGACCAGTCCTGCTTCCTTGTTCCAACGTCTCAATGCGAAGCGCCAATCAAAGGAGCAACAAGTACCATTTTTTACACCTTTAGCATGGCCCGACTGGATTAATCTCCCGACTTCCAGGAGGACACTATAACCACTGGGCCAGTGGTTTTTCTTGCCACTTCCTTGTAGTGGTAACCACAACAATAAACAGAAACCTGAGCTTTGGATACATTGAGAACGAAAAAATATTGAGTTTCTGATTGCCCACCAAGGCGGTCTGGAATTATGTCAATAAAATATCAACAACTGACAGAGACGAACAGGATAGATGATCATGTTTTCTTTTATTGTCATGATTTGTGGACAAAACACTTCCTATTTACACGACTTGTTACCTTGGCTCCTTTAATTAGGTGACATTTTCAGTGAATAAAATCTGTATGATATGCCAGGGTTATAACTGTGCTTATATACACGAAACAGCGGATGTGTTAACTTCATGACCATGAAAAACACATCTTAACAATGCAACAGATAAACTACATGTATACAGTAAACATTGAGACACCTGCAATATTTCGCTGCTGAGGCATCTTCAATTGGTCAATAAAAAAAAAAAAAGTCAATATTAATTCATTTCATTTTTGCTGAAAAAACACCATACTTACGAATATTTAACCTATACATGTATGACAGCTGTCCTGTTTACAGTTGAAGATAAAAAAAAATGCATGGCCCAGGGAGAGGCATTACATCTTGCGTGGTCAGAATTTGTATTATGCTTTCAAGAGAATAACAGTTAACAGGGAATATATTGAAGTTTCTTACATGTGAATCCATATGGCGATCTTTTTCAGTGGCCCTGAACAATAGATATGCATGCACATCTTCTAAATTTCTTATTTATTACAAGTAAGGGTGTATAGTAACAATTGTACCTGTAGATTTGCAAACAGCTGGCCATGCTACATGTAGCCATACCTATGTTGATATAATGCCAACCATATAAAATGATACTGAGTTGAAAGTAAATAATGGAAAAGGAGTTGCATATTTGCAATGCCTTTTTCTGTTGAGGTGTTCTGTGTTTCCAATATCAGCTTGCAAGATCTACATCTACACTGTTTCTAAAATTGTCACACGCCTTAAAAATCAGATTTCTTTTTTTGTGTCGAAGTTTCTTCTATTCTGAAAAAATACCCCTAAATCTGCACAAATATACATGTCTTTTATGCGGAATACATTTACATTCACTTATACCTCAAATTCAACACATCAAATGAACAATAGACAAACTGACAGGTTTGATAACCAATGGCCTAAAAAGTCTCAAATATTCTATCTCACTGAGAGCTGCATATACTCACAAAGAATTCATTGTAATCAATGTCATTTTCTTGGAATTTGTTTTTTTTTTTAAGTTTAGCTTCATTTATTTTTGGGAAATCAAGATTTCAGATCATCAAATGATGAAAACTCTTTGAAGAACATGTGATCAAGATGCCTGCGCAATTTAAATTCTATTCCAATGCCTGGAGATTTAATATTACCGCTCTCACCAAGAAAAACTGTGGCTGATACAACGCTGAATGAAACCTGTAACATCAGGAACACTGTATGTACTCAGAAAATGGATAGATCCACCACATCTGATGTCCCTCCACCCTTTCTTGTGACGTTACTTCTTCCATTCCCGTTCAAACCAAATGTCCCAGAAGCATTGAACATTTGTAATCTAGGTGTGGGACATTCGCTTGACCTACTTGTAACAAAACCGACAGTGATTGGTCAAATGAGCGCTCTTGATTCACAGCTGGGGAAGGTTCACTGAAGAACAACTGAATCCACTGTCCATGTAGCTTTAGTGGAATGACTGAGGTCAAAATGACTTATAGATGTACACATACAATCAAGTGCACACATACACAAACACATGCAGCATATGCATCACCCATACAGTATATTTTTCATGTATACATGATCTGGAAATAGAATCAGTTAACTGAAAGAAAAGCTGATCTTTAGCTTACTCCAAACAGACGATTTTGAGTAGAAATGATTGTTCGATCGATGATTATCCTGAAAGATTTACTTAGAAATATATGTAACAAAGCATGCACAAGCAGCATTTTTAATGCCAATATAAGTGTAGTCCATAGTGCCTACTTCAGTACTCAAACATCCCTGTACATATAAATCTGAGATAAGAAACCTCAGATGAACACAGGTAACAAAATACTGCAATCCTCAAAAATACGGCAAAACCCCCTAAACTTAAAACACCAAAACTTATTACGTGTTTGAAAATGATTTCAATAACTGATCATTCATTCATTCAATCAGAGTTTCCTCTACTACTGTAATTCTTCAACCTTTTCACATGCTTGCAAGGCGTTTATACAAGCATACTCTCTGTTGACCAATAACAAGTGTGAAGCCTTCAAACTGACCAATCCAACCAAAGTTTCGTCTCCCAAATCAAATTAAAAATGTGCATAAATTGCACTGAAAGTTGTACTTTCACATGAGAAAATATTGACGAATTTGGGCGAGTATGTATGTGAGCCATGATGCTGACAACAACTCATTTTCAAGTACCAGGGTACAGGCCTTAAGCTGAAGAATGTATACATCAGGATGTTTATGTCCGCTAACCGTGACCATGTAGGTGATTTGGTTTCAGAAAACGAGGGATGAATAAAAATTCCGAGACGCTATTTAAATTAAAGAAGATTGTTTAAGTGATGCCTGTGCTAGGATTAAAGTTCATCATGACCAAGATGTTCTTCCACAAATTCATGTAAAGATGCTACGTCTCTTTTTCCAGAATACTCCTTCAGTTGCACGCCATTACGGAACAACAACAACGTGGGGTAACCAGACACCTGCGAAAAAAAAAAAAAATCAGTTGAGACCTGACACATGACACCTCACAGTGCTGCCCTAATGGAGCATCACTAAGCAGACACCAGACATGACCACCTCATAGTCCTGCACCAGTGGAGCATCAATAAACATACACCAGACATGAGAACCATGCTACAGATATGGTGCTGTATTAGCGAAATGTCCTGGTGCTGACACAGACATGACAACCCATGATTCTGCCTCACTTGAACACCGCATTGCTGCCTTCAGGCATGGCAACCCACGGTGCTACAAACACCAGACATGACACCCAATTGTGCTCCTTTAATGGAGCATCATGCTGCAGACACCAGATATGACACCCAATGATGTTGCTTCACCGGGGCTTTGCTGTAGACACCATGTTAATATCTCATCCTTATCTTGAAAACATTTCTCTCAAAAATCGTAGCAATAAGAATTCTTTTTGCTATACATATAACTTAGTTTAGCTACTTTAAGAATATTTAGCAAGGGATACAGAATGGATGTTGAATGACTGACAATGAAGATGGGATTTCCAATGTTAAAGCCTGCAGCGTTGGTCTTCGCATGATTCAACTCAGCCTAGGCTTACTTAACCCTGTCAGCCAATCAGTGACAACTCAGCCCAAGCTTGCCTAACCCTGTCAGCCAATCAGTGACAATTCTGTGTCCCATCAAGCCATGCTCATCTGGAGATCATGTTGCTCTTAAACATTTTGCACATGGAAATGTGACAACCAAATATCGACAATGTCTCT
Source organism: Acanthopleura granulata (assembly GCA_016165875.1). Lineage (NCBI taxonomy): Eukaryota > Metazoa > Mollusca > Polyplacophora > Chitonida > Chitonidae > Acanthopleura > Acanthopleura granulata. The sequence continues at coordinate 12,557,776 of JABBOT010000013.1, forward strand.
CTCACCTCATACGTGCTGCACAGGCTGGTCTCCACTGTACAATCTACCTTTGCGATATGAACAGCTGTGTTTTTAGCAAACTTTTTGGCCAGTTCGTCCCAAGCAGGAGCTAATTTTTTACAGTGACCACACCTGAAAAGACCAACAAATCACCTGAAAACAAAACTTTTCAAAACTGTGATATACTGAGAGCAATGCTGAATCATTTGTTTCTGGCGTAAAATTGGGAACTTTTACAGGATGTTGCAGCTATTATGAATTTGCCCATCTCCCGGGCAGGTTTGAATTTATGAAAAGTTGCAAGGCATCAGCAAAAATGATGATACAGCCACATCACGAAACTTAATTAATAAAACTTGGAACTCTGGAGAAGGGTGCAAATGTAGAAAACACAGATCACACATCAACAAACTGTGATGTCACAAGTATATGTATCCACCTGGGATAATGACTGAGGCCATCTTTAAAAATACGTTTGTTGGGCAGAGCCTGACCGACCCTCCATGTTGATTTTTTTAAAATTCCTATCTTTGGGAGGAGCCTGAACAAAATAAAAGAATTCTCTACAGACCAGCTATTTTTTTTTCATGGGGTTGGGTTGTGCCCAACAAACAGATTTTTAAGGATGGCCTGAATTAATGAACGATCATGGCTTATCACCACTTCAGCCTTTTCGTGGTGAGAACAAGTTAAAACATTTTTCAATTCTATCACATTTATTTATTTATTTGATACGTGTTTTACGCCGTACTCAAGAATAGTTCGCTTATACCACAGCGGCCAGCATTATGGTGGGAAGAAACCTGGCAGAGTTCGGGGAAAGCCACAACTATCTGCAGGTTGCTGGCAGACCTTACAGCCAGAGAGGAAGCCAGCAGGAACTCGAACTTACATCCCGGTGGCCCCAATTCTATTATAAGAACATCCAAAACCAAACAAAAATAGGGGCAATGTGGAAGTTTGGATACTGATGTGGTACGTCAATGATGGTGGTATAAGGTGAAATGGAACTTCTGTTACCAAGGTAGAGCAAATGGTTTGAATGTTTCTCTGTCAGAGAACCAGGCTGTTGCGACCGATAATGTAGTAAGTACCAATGTTGAAGTAGCCAACTGATGCTGTATCCTTTTTCGACTGATAATGTTACAACTAGCAATACTGCTGTAAACTTTTACTGATCATGTTACAACCAGCAATACTGCTGTAAACTTTTACTGATAATGTTACAACCAGCAATACTGGTGTACACTTTCACTGATAATGTTACAACCAGCAATACTGCTGTACACTTTCACTGATAATGTTACAACCAGCAATACTGCTGTAAACTTTTACTGATAATGTTACAACCAGCAATACTGCTGTAAAGTTTTACTGATAATGTTACAACCAGCAATACTGCTGTACACTTTCACTGATAATGTTACAACCAGCAATACTGGTGTACACTTTCACTGATAATGTTACAACCAGCAATACTGCTGTACACTTTCACTGATAATGTTACAACCAGCAATACCGCTGTACACTTTTACTGATAATGTTGTGACTTCATTTCTAACTGACGCTGTATTTTTACCTATACCTGGAAAGTTTTCAACATTACTTTCACAACAGTATGTATGCATGGTTGGGTTTTACATCTTACTTAGCAATTTTTCAATTCTACCCTGCTGTCAAATGCAGGCCGGATGCAAATATACACATTTAATACAGATGACATTTCAAAACAACATCGAGTTTGTCACGCAACATACCGGCTGGTTCGCTAGCCTCACAGAATAATATTCTACTGTGCTGTTTATTTCTGCGAATGAATGGATTTGAACCCAAAACGCAAATGCCACGAACCCGGAAAAAGAAACACTTTGTTTCATCACGTTCAAAATTAGAGCTCAGTGGTATGACATCACAATACATCGTAAACATAGTAATAACTTTTACATTCACACACAACAATACCACACATCATCACAGATACAATGTCACTGAAATATCTAGGTCACCTTGAAGGGCCTAAGCTTGCTGTTGATTGGTCTAAAATTCACGACCTCTGTAGAGGGAGTAAAATAGATCGGCAGCATAAAATATGTCGTTTTTTCCACATTTTCTTCAGTTTTGGGGTAGAACAGGGTTTAATAGCTTCGTCGTGGTATTTGTTGTGTAACCCCTCACCGCTGAACATCATTTCGCACCTCGTCAAATCGCTGCGAGGCAAAGTTACGCGGTATCGGGTTACACAACAAACCCCTTAATCATATGATGATGAGGAGTCCTTGAAATGTATTCATGCTATGTCTCTTTGTGGCAAGTTCAGCCCACCGAAGCAGTGTTGCTGCCACCTGAAAATCATGCACCAGACATGACACCCTACCCAGTCACACTGCACTAACACCCGGCCCACCAGTACTATTTTACTTACTTGACTGGGGTTTTACGCCGTACTCAACAATATTTCACTTATACGATGGCAGCCAGCATTATGGTGGGAGGAAACGCGCAGAGCCTGAGGGAAACCCACGACCATCCGCAGGTTGCTGCTAGACCTTTCCATGTACGGCCGGAGAGGAAGCCAGCATGAGCTGGAGTTGAACTCACGGGGACCACATTGGTGGGAGGCTTCCGTCCTTGCGCTGCGTTAGCGCGCTAACCGACTGAGCCACGGAGGCCTCACCAGTACTGTTTAATGGCTCTAATCTCTCAGTGTCGAGTGCCAAGTGAGGCAGCAACAAGTAACATTTTTAAAGTCTTTGGTATGACCCGACCCAGGTTTGATCCCAGATCTCCCAACGTCACGGCAGACACTCTAAACAAAGACCAACAAGGCGTTTTTTTTTTTTTTTCAACAGTACTGGTTGCTGTAATATTACTGATCAAAAAGTGATACAATATGGGTTGGTTCCTACAGTATTGCTACTCCCTACATTATCAGTCGCAACACTTTCTGATCACAACGCAGAAGTTTAGAGTTGGTTAGTGTGCAAAAAATTTGTGAATATTTAAATTAATTACTAAACATGGTGCAAAAAATTTGTGAATATTTAAATTAATTACTTACCATGGTGCAAAAAATTTGATGAATGTAACACCTTGACCCACTAGATCTTCAAAAGTTTTCTCCCCCAGGGAAAGCACAATGCCCTGTAATACAGAGGAACAGTAGTAGGTTATCTCCTGCTATTTCTGTTGTATATATTTATTTATTTCACTTGATTACTGTTTTACGCCATACTCAAGAATATTTCACTTACACAACGGTGGCCAACATTATGGTAGCAGGAAACTGGGCAGAACCCGGGGAAAACTCACGACCATCCGCTGGATGCTGGCAGATCTTCCCACATACGGTCAGAGAGGAAGCCAGCATGTATTTCTGTAGTACATAAGCTTGCCATTCAAACAAAGTAGTGGATACTGTTTACATAAGTATGCACATAAGTACTTCACCATCAGCAGCACTGTGTCAGTCCTTTTAGGAAAACTGAATTGAAATCAAGCCTGCAACTGGGTGCCTGACATTTCTAAAAAAAAACCCTTTGATGGAAATGGTACGATCCAAATGAACTTTTCCCAGTACTATATCACATGGAAAACATTGCCATACCACTTTGTCCAAAGGGGTGTTTTCAAAAATATCCGGCACCCATCTTCAGGCTTGTCAAATAGAAACAAGTAGTGAAATTAGTTAGCCAAGTGGAGCTCTGCATATTACTCACCACTTCTTCTTCATACTCAGGGACTTTCTCGGCTGTGTTTTGGGCCTCCCCGCTGGTCTTACTTGCCATGTCACTGACATACTTCTTCAAATCCTCATGGGAGCGGGAGCCAGAGTATTTCTCGGACTGCAACATGTAAATGCCGTTTTCTAAAGATCTGATGAACGATTTAAGTTGTCTTTGTTGAGTTGACCTGTAGAATTTTATAAATCACACTGTTTAAACTCAACAGTAACAAGTGTTTAAATGACTCTTCTAATGATCTCAACTGTAGCATTCCATAAATCACTTTTGTTTTTAAAATGCGACCATAACAATTAAGTAAATGCCTTTTCTAAAGATCTGATTGATGGTTTTAGCCCTCCTTACGCAGTGCCATTGTTTGGTTGACCTGTCAAAGTAAACTAGTTAAATTTGACCGTAGAATTCCATAAATCACCTTTCTTTAAAATGTGACCTTAACAATTACATTGTAGGTAAATGCCTTTTCTAAAGATCTGATTGATGCTTTCAGCCGTCCTTGTGCAGGATCATTGTTGGGTCGACCTTTCCAAAATCAGCTAGTCAAATGAGACAAATGTAGCAATTCAACATCATATTCTTTGAATGCCACTTATGAAACAGAGTTTCCTGTTTTCACTCTAACTGTAAAATTTGAGTCCACCTGACAAACTGCTTCCTGTAATCATAGACTTTCACTACACTGTACATGTATTCACAACATCATCTCGCTCAGAAATTATTTCTAAGAAAATGTACTCAAAATGTCCCGTGAGAACTATCTGCAACTAAATGATTCCTTGTGAATTAAAATCAGGTCACAGAAACACTGCATAATTAACCATGTAATAAATGTAGCAGACAAACATGACACCTCCATACAGAGCTGGTTCCAAGCCAATGCACCTCCAATGGTCAGCCATTAAGATGTATACTGGCTCGAGGTCTCCAGTAAACTTCAAGTCAGACTACACAAGAGAGCAAGATCAACCAATTGTTTCCAGCACAACTCGGAGAACTAGGCCATTCTTAAAAAACTGCGTGCTGGGGGGAGGAAATTGTTATGTTTTTTCTTGTTCTAGCTCTCTAAAATGAAAGCGATTTTAAGAAATTTACATAGAGAGAAAAATATGAATAAAAAATTTTGTCAAAATGCCAATAAAACTTTTGAGTCAGATCTTTTTTTGAAGGGTCAGTTGGGATACTCCCAATGAACATATTTTAAAAGATGGCCCAATGGACTCAGAATTTTGGGATTAAAAAATGCGACTGACCCTTTACATCTTGTGTGACTTGGCAAAATGGCAAGCACTTTCGACCATGTACAATGAGGCATGACTTGCTCAAGTGGTCGCTTACCACACACTTCATGCCTTACACCAATCTCATTAAAATCAGATTCTGTGACAGCTGCGCCAACACGACTTGACTCGCTAAAAGCATGGTGCTAAATGTTTTCTGTGAGTTCAATCAGTTAACCAATCAGATGGCTGCTTCTTTCTTTGAGGCAGAAACTCCAGACATGTCCAGTGATCGCTTTGACAGATCAGGGATTTCCAATCTCAACGTAAACAAGGCGACAAGAGCAGCTGCTGATAATTGGGATAAAAGCTAGTGCACATGCAAAGCTACAAGGATGCTTTTGCTGGAATTTAGTTGAATGACACAACTCATGCTCAGACCTGGCTGTCATAATACGAGTGCACTGACTGGCTAAACATTACCTATTACTCCAGGGCTCCCAGAATTACTCAGGACATGACAAACAACGGCACAGTGTCAGATAGCCTGTGGCGTAGCAGAGCCAGGACTAAGGGTCTGATTTTAATGAGACTGGCTTTCCACCCACCTGTTTTCCATCGGTGAACCACAGGAGCGAGGGGTAACCCTTCACGTTGTGTTTGTCACACACACTCTTGTATTGTGTACAGTCGACCTAGAACAGAGCCATGATGATTGATTGACTGTGTGTGCTTGTGTGCTTGAGTGTAAGGTCATGATTTACTCAACAATTTGTATATATACCGGTGTCTACTTGTTGCAGGGGGAGTGCATGCCGCCAAAGTGCTGTCGTCACTGGAACATCGTGCTGAAGACACCAGACATGACACCCCACCCAGTCACATTATACTGATATCGGTCCGACCAGTCCTGTTTCCTTGCTCTAACCTGTCAGTGCTGAGCTCCAAGCAAGGCAGTAACAAGTACCGTTTTTAAAGTCTCTGGAATGACCTGACCCGGGTTTGATCCCAGATCTCCTGAACTCGAGGCAGATGCTCTGATCACCAAGCCTCCGAAGCAGTTCATGACGACAGAGTAATGATGTCGTAGATGACAGCGTGAACAACATCAATACAGAATCTAATCTCGACTGTACAGAAAAACAACTTTTGACCATAAAACCTAAGCTTTTCTGAACTGACAAGAACTAATACATAATTAATAAAACGATAAAGGTCCCACCAAGGATAGGATTAGTTACAAGTAATACAAATCATGGATTCCTTGCTGGCTTCATGGCAGGTAAGAGGTAAATCGCAAAATTAGCATTTTCAGTCAATGACAAGAAGCCGTTGTAATACAAGCAAATTTTCTTAGAGAAGTTTTAGATGTATAAATTTTTTTCCAAAATGTTAAATACATGCATGAAAACTGTGACATCAGAACAGATGATGAATAAATTCAGAACAGCACTGCAATGGCGCTCTGAGAATGGTGGCCAACATTATGGTGGCACAAAACCGAGCAGAGCCCGGGAGAAACCCATGACCATCCACAGGTTGCTGGCAGATCTTCCCACGTACGGACTGACAGGAACGGCGAGCTTATTATACGCCTAACGGTTCAGCTCATGCGTATGAAAAGAGTCCATACACATCCATACGGGCCAATAACCTATTTGTTGTACACACTTACATACTGTAATTAAATTCAGTTAAATACTACAAAAACAGCTATCAGCTGTCAAGAAAAACTTATAAATTCGTTGTTTGTATGATGTGATACTGGACAGTTGTAATTTACTGGGTAATATCATTGGAGATGGACGCTTAGGTGTATAATAATTTTCAGTATGCAGGACCATCCCCCGTCTTGTCAGTACTTAATACCTTTGCAATGTTGATGTCATCATTGTACTCGAATGTCTTGGCCAATTCCTCCCATGTTGGGGCCAGACGCTTGCAATGTCCGCACCACGGCGCGTAGAATTTGATGAACCAATGACCTGTCTGGATCTTGTCCTCGTATGTTTCGTCCAGTTCGACGAGTGTTTTTTTCGGCTCTGGGGCTTCGGGTTCTTCAGGCTCATCAGACTAGAGAAAAAAAATTGAGAAAAAACAAAAAGTTTAGAGTTATTTATAATTATTGGATTGGTGAGCATAACACGGTGCTCAAGACATTTTCACTAACACTATGGGTAATTACTAAAGGAAACCAGAGTGCTAGAGACAAACCCTCTGATCTTTGGGCATCTTACTTAGAATTCCTCCCCCAAGCCGCACTTTTCCCCTCAAAATTGACCTGTTCAAACAGGATGCCAATTACAGGTGGTACCAAAATGTTGAGATAAATTTCTGGGTAACACTATGGGTAGTTACTAAAGGAAACCAGAATGCCAGAGACAAACCCTCTGATCTTTGGGCATCTTACTTAGAATTCCTCCCCCAAGTCGCACCTTTCCCATCAAAATTGACCTGTTTAAACAGGATGCCAATTACAGGTGGTACCAAAATGTTGAGATAAATTTCTGGGTAACACTATGGGTAATTACTAAAGGAAACCAGACTGCTAGAGACAAACCCTCTGATCTTTGGGCATCTTACTTAGAATTCCTCCCCCAAGTCGCACTTTTCCAATCAAAATTGACCTGTTTAAACAGGATGCCAATTACAGGTGGTACCAAAATGTTGAGATAAATTTCTGGGTAACACTATGGGTAATTACTAAAGGAAACCAGAGTGCTAGAGACAAACCCTCTGATCTTTGGGCATCGTACTTAGAATTCCTCTCCCAAGTCACACCTTTCCCCTCAAAATTGACCTGTTCAAACAGGATGCCAATTACAGGTGGTACCAAAATGTTGAGATAAATTTCTGGGTAATCCATGGTGTTCTAATACAGGTAAAACAGCAAGTGGTAGTCAGTGTGTGACTTGAGAGAAAACAGAGACGGCGGACGAGAGACAGCAGCACTGAAAAATAACAGAGCTCATATCTATATCTTCCAGTCACAAAACTTATATTTAAAAAAGAAAAATAACAACATTTCTTGTAACAAAAATATATTGTTTGAGTTTTTTCTTCCCTTTTTCAACTTTATGCTAATGACTGAAAATTTCGTCCATGACTAATTTATCATTTTCTCATGATTCTGAGAGTTCTGTGGAACTTAAGAAAGGCATTTTGAGGTTTGCTTGGTAGACAGGACGATTCCCAACTGGAAAAATGCAAGTTTCAGCACCAAAACCAATGCTTCCTTACATTAATATGCCTCTGAACAGGTACCTTTTTGGACAAAATTTTAGGCCATTTAGGCCAGTATCAGTATTTATTCAGAGGAGTTTCATGACTCAACATTACCGTATCTGCATGTACAAATTCTTTCCCGAGGTGTACACACGCCACATTTGATGACATGATTTCTATGGTTGGCAAAAATCAGGCCTTTGTCTTTGTTTGTGAGCTGGAGTATGATCATCACACCCCTTCCACAAACCCAGGGGCCCATATTACAAACACGGAGTAATTTATGTCACACATAATTGCCCTGGCGACACATACTGTACAGATTCGTCGCCATGGTGGTTATGTCTGACGAAGCGTTAAACCTCCTTCGTACTACCGACCCCCGGGAGATTGATTAGCACGCCCAGATTCACATTCCCCAGAGCCTTCACTATTTAGGGTGTGTGTGTTATTAGTACACCTGGATTTTCTTTAGGCCTATGCCAGATGTGGGACCGTGATAGCATGAAAAAATAAACAAAAAAAAAAATCCACGCAAAATTTCCATCTACCACACAGCTAATTTCAATACCGCTTCCTCACCTCGGACATTTGCTCATTGATAAACTTTTCAAAACTCTCGATGTCCCTGGTTCCCTTAAATCTTATGGGTTCATCCTCAAGGGGGCTGAAGAATTTGAGGGTGGGGTATCCGGTGACACCATGCTTGGAGCAGAGGGACGTCTGCTGGGTGCAGTCCACCTGTGCAAACATCACAAACACACAACTGCTTAGGCCTGCTTAAGAAGTAAGGTTTTTTCATTTCATGCAAAGGGCAGTTTTTAGAGATAATTTTTGTCTAATTTGCCCAAGAAGGGCACTTTTAAATAAATATTTGAATGAATGAATGAATGAATGATTATGGCTTAACGCCACATCGGCAATATCTCAGCCATATCGTGGCGAGAACAAGGTGGAATAAATATTTGAAAGGTCAGCATCCAAGCACTGAACTTAAAACCTACAGTGCATATATACATGTAAATTAGGCCATCCTTAAAAATCTGTATGAAATTGTTAACTGGTGAATAAAATGAAATCAAATCATATCAAGAATTCTGAAGCTTGGCAGCTTCTACAGGGCCAGGATTAAGGTTCTTGAAGGCGTAATCCAACCAACCTCTCAAAAAGTGCCCTACTACTTTTTATTCTGATTTTGATCAGATGTTATTTATTATTTGATCAGTGTTTTGTGAGGCACACATGAATATCTGATTTACACAATGGCAGTCAGCATTAAGGTGGGTACAAACCGGGCAGAGCCCAGAGGAAACCCATGACCATCTGCCCTTTGCTGCCTGACCTTTCCTCATACAACCGGAAAGGCAGCCAGCGTGAGCTGGACTCGAGTTCACATCAACAACACTGGTGAGAGACTTCGAAAGAATTTTTTTATCTCTTTATGTTGAATTCTATAAAATGTCTATCTCTTCTCCCAGTTTAATATCAAAAATATTTAAACAATACAGCACACATAGCACTTGAGACCCCAGTTTACCTTTGCAATGACCACATCAGTTTCCTCTAGGTTCTTGTTGTAAAGTTGAGCCAGTTCATTCCAAGTAGGAGCTAATCGTTTACAATGACCACACCTGAAACGAGAAACAACAAACTTTTCCAAACTTTCTTTACTACTCACTGGACTACAAGAAACAACATATATTTCAGTTCATAACTTTAATAGCCAGCCGTTGAAATTAGCAGTGGCGTTCGGCAATGCCATCGTAAAAGCTAGCTTGGGCGCAAGTCAAGAACCTGTCACCCATTCGCTGTATCAAAGTGTTCGTTTTCACACGAATACTCTTTACTATCACAAAAAAGGGTAACCTTTCATTGAAACTGATCCATCTTGGTTTTCAGAAAAACGGAAGTTCACAAATAGAAGAATGGTGCCACGGTCACTAGGAGTGACTTCTGCTGTGTTAAGGCAGTAGTTTACACCACAATTTTGTTGACTGGACCTGTCAAAGACTGGACCCTATGCTGCCTGTACAGGAAGTCTGCAAAAGCAACGACAGGCAGAAGTCCTCTCATAGACAGGCTGAGTATAACTGATGCAGGCTAACCCAGAAGAATGGCCAGAAAGGGAGCGATGCACCCAAGATTGAAACACAAACGCTACTGGTCCATGAGGGAGGAACGTAATAAATCAAAGGAAGGGATCAAACGAGAAGTAATGCTGTACCTAGTTTTGTTCAGTGAGTGACTTAATTATGTTGACTGATTGCGTTTGGGAAGCTACCAGTGGGTTTTCCAAACTTTAATCCTTCATGGACTGGGCAACAGTGCATATTCCTCATGGACTGAATGCAGATCTTACGGCATTGTAAGTTGTGCAACCACACATTCTTCTTCGATTTCCTGTCCACTTCACACTTCCATTTGTATCGAATTTTAATTTTGTATAGTCCTTTGATTTAGCATTATGAACAATACTGAGATAAAAGAATAAATTTGCATTGAGTGACAGATTCTTTCATTGGTGCTGTCCCAATTTTTAGATATTTTCTCTGTCCATCACTACTCAATTCTTCCACTCTTTTGTGCATTTTCTTCAGTTTGCAGAGTGCAATTGTAACCCACACAACCAAATATCAGGTAAGCAATACAGCACAAGGAATTTCTACTGGCCCCGCTTGTTTCTGTTTATTGCCATTCACATTCAATGATTCATTGTCAAGCTGTACATAGCAGTGTATGGTTTGGCTGTCTCAGTCTCACGTGCTCTTCGATGGACCAATAAAATTTAGCGCTCTGTCCTTTGATTTAGCCTTCAACAACAATAAAATAAAAGAATAAATCTGCACTGTTGTGGTGGAGTTTTTTTGTAAATGGCAAATGAACTCAAAATTTTCACTGTGAGACACGAAAGCAATATTAAAGCAGGCCCTCAAAAAGTAACCAAATAACCACCATACAAAAATATTTTCCAATACTCTTTTCTCCTCCCAGAGAAAACCAAAATAAATATTACAGACTATATCTGCATATAACTTTTCATGCTCTCTCATCCGCTTTTGGCATCGTTTTTTATGTTTTCTTTTCCTTCAAGGCTCATGTACAGGCCATGACCAATTTCAAACACATGACTGAGACACTATTTGTCTTGCCTATTTGCAGAATGAAACAAAATCGAAATGTCGGAACAAATACATGTATGTCAAGTAATTTTATTCAGGTACAACACATATTTAATACTTTCATTCAATAAGTACACGGCTGCTTCATGTCAATGCAGGCTGCTTCATATATCACTCATAACTGATTGTTGTTTAAACATCTCTCTACAAATTTTTCCCTTAAATGGCAGTTAGTTTTACGTGTTTTATGGGAAAAAAAACGAGCGCAAAGCACAAACCACCCACCTTTGGCACGTTACTGACAAACTTTCTCACAAATGACATACAGATATCATAATGCTGATGGAACAAAAAAAATTGGTGATCTTCAACAAACATAGTACTGTGCAAACAACCAGAGGGGTGCCATCCAGCACTCACTGCTAGTAAGGCTCCATACAAAATGACAAAAAACTATATTTCTCAAATCCTTATCCATAGTGAGTATTGAACTCGCACTTCTTTTGTCATAGAAGTCAAAATACACATAGCCTAACCATTCTCACTTCAGGTTTTGTACGAGACAGGAGATGTAAAATACCATCAGTATGTAGGGTATGGTTTCGAGATTTCACGATACATGTACTTGTATGTACTTGGCTGTCTACGCTTATGGCTACCTGTACGTCGCGGAGTTGTACTTGTACCTGCCCTGTAAGGGCTACATACATGTGCTTGTACAATGTGTCAATGTCATATCTACATCTACACTACGCATGTTTTACAGGGCCTGTTGCTATGGAAACCACTGGAATAATACAACCCAGGAAAAAATAAAACCTCTATAAATTATACACATACATATGCACTACAGGCATATGGTTAAGTATACTGCCCCTGGGGGGTGCAGATACAACTATCCTTTGATCTCAGAAGTCCACATGGAATATCAAGGACACTGGTAAGTTCCAATGATTTGCAAATTCTTCTATGCAATACTGACTGGTAGATGTTATTTAGAAAGGGAATTTAAGTAACAGTATTATCGTTATTAGCGATTAAATTTTCTGGATATAGCACAGGTTGTAGCGCTGAAAATTGGCTGAGACCTCTTCGGGTCAATCGCCAGCAAATACATGTCAACCATTTAGGCCGTGCCACCAACCAGCCTTCTACAAAGATAGATGGTACCTGACCTGTAGACTTTACAGAGAACATGCACTGCCCCTCTGATAGTCATAAATGACACTGCTCTCTTACGTGAATATATCGAATTGGTAGATGTCATTAAGAAAGGGAATTTAAGTAACAGTATCATCGTTATTAGAGATTACACTTACATTATTAGTGTAATCTGTAATAACGATAATACTGTTACTTATTTCTATGCAACTGCTGACAGACAACTCCATGAGCATGGATGAAAAACAGCCTAGGCCACAATTAAATACATTCGTTGGGCGTACCCGACCAACCCTATTGTATTGAACAGGAGAGGCCCTACTATAAAAGTTTTATTGGTATTTCGATAAAGTTTCTCTTTTCTTTTTTTTTTTTCCCCAATTTTTCTCTCCACTGTGGTACGATGTGCACTCAAAATAAAGAGAATGAAAAAAAGGAAAATTGTGTTGCACCATGCTACCTGTGCACATGTGCTTATCTACTCTCTACAATACATCACAATTTAATTTATACATGTATGCTGTGCAAGTCAACATCACACCATTTTTATCACTTTAAAAGAAATTCAAATGTCATGTTCTAAAGATGATACATGTACAGCGTATATGAATCAATTGTCCCTTTTAAATCTGATATATACATGCATTGCCTTCACAATTATGCATCCCACAGAAATCAATACGATCTACATGTGGTCTTAGAATGGATTTGAGGGAGGGGAGGTTGAGGGAGAGGGGGGCATTGGCTGGGGACAGTGGATTGATCATGAGGTGAGAATAAGAAGTCTGACATTGGTCACAGCCTGAACAACTTAATTGCACACACACATGCTGCACTGCCCCCAAGAGGGCCCCATGTCTTAGCTCCCCCCACCCCACCCCACCCCCCAACCAGCTAATCTGCATTGGGAATCCTTTCACAGCTAGGGACACAGATGGATGGAAGCCCACAAGAAGAGTGTGGAAAAGTGTAACATCTGGTGCAAGGATGACTGAACAGCATTGCTAATGTGACGTGTCAATTACTGGCACCTCAAGCTACATGTAGCTCACAGCTTTCAACAGGGTAGCCACGCCACAGAGTTTCTACAATCATGCCATGTCAATAGCATTATTAATCGCTGACAAAACTAAATCATTCTGACAACTACCTATGACAAACTTCGTACGTGTATAAAAGCAGGGGCTGAATCCACACAGGGTCAAGGAAGTGATTCAAGTTCGAGTCCAGCTAAAGCTGGCTTCTTCTCAAGCCATAACTAGCTAGAGAGGGTTTCCTCCAATAATAATGCTGGCCGCCATCATGTAAGTGAAATATTCTTAAGTATGATGTAAAAACACCAATCAAATAAATAAATAAATCCACTAGAAGGAGTATTAAAAATGTGGTTGACAAAGGCTGCCTTGTGATGAATGTGTTGAAAGCTATTGGAAGTATAAGAAAACGAAAAAAAAACAAAAAAACTGTCAGCCGTAAGGAAGTGTGTCCTCACACTGCACTTATTTAAAACTGGTGAGGGGAAGAAATGCATTCTCTTCTTGCATTATACAAGTAGTGCCGAACCAGTGTGCCTACAAATCGTCACCTCCCAGGCGGCACGAACCATACGTTTCATACAGGTAGCTTATTCCCTGTTGTGGTTGTTGAAATCCAGATATAATAAACGGAAAACAAAAATAAAAACGAAAAGAAAAAAAACGTTGATACAATGCAAAATTACTTCTGATGAGGTTACATGTATTACTTGAAAATGATCCCCTTTCTCCTTGCCCTCCCCCCCCCCCCAACTTCCTTCCCCAGAATTCAACAGGTCGACTCTGGCTTGACCCATATCAATCAATCTGCGAAGATTCAGTTTGCCCCAGAAGTCTGTCATCATGCACAAGGCACATGCCAACTTCATAGATTTGGTCATAAAATATTTCAAATACCAGGCCAAAAATAAAATCTCCTTCTCAAAATCAAGCAGCAATTGTCCTCTATACAAACTTGGACATTTTCACAACTGATATGAGAAATCATATTATACACTTAATTGAACACTGTCCATAATATCCATCCATTAAATGCCTCAAGACATTGTTATCTTAAACACTTTTGTGTGGGTTTTTATGGGGACAGGCTCATACCACGCAGACAAAACTGAAATCTGTCCCATCGTTGTAATTATCGATCATAACAACACAGTTTAGCTTTTAGTTTGCTGTCAAAAAGACAGTCTAACAGATGATTAAGTGAGTCCATTTATTAAGGATAACGACAAATAGAATTTCTCCAAATAGCTGCATGGTTATCTGATGAAAGTAGAGAGCAGTTGTGGGCGGCATATTTGACCATTTGACACTATAAACGTTTATCAAGTTGACAAAACCCTTCTCACCCTTAGCAAGAGTACATCCATATCACGGGCAGAAAACTCATACATAGGACAGATATTAGTCCTGCTGAAAGCAAAATTTCACATTTGTCATCTAGTTTTTTTTTTTGGAAAAAGTAAACATCTGGATACCTTGGTCATTTGAAGATTCAACCGTGAGAGGAAAAGCATTTTTGTATCCGTGTTAGACTTTATGAGTTTGTCCGCTAAAAAGGCCAGATCAGGTGTCCCAAAAATTAGATTAAGGGTACTACATATATTCAGGACAGTATTTCAACAGCAGTACATATTAAACAAGACCTACATGTGGTAATAGTAATGAAACAAACTACATGTATTTAACACCACACTACTTTATACACCTTGTGTAACGTTTTAGGCACATATATATAGATGCATAAGGCAATCCTTAAAAACATGAATGTTGGGCTAGACCCGACCGAACCTCCCACAAAGGGCCAGACTCCAAAGTTTTTACTGGTTTTTTGATAACTTTTTTCATTTTTTTTCTCTCCATGTTAATTTCTTTAGAATCCCTATCATTTATCAACAGCCAGAATAAAAAGAAAACCAAATAATTCCCTACCAACGGTGAACCGACCCTTTTTTATCTCACAGGATTGGGTTGTGCCCAACAAACAGTTTTCTAAGGATGGCCTACATGTAACTAGTTGCTGTAATTACATGCATCAGTGTGTTTTTCAAGGATGGCCCTTATAAATTTCATTTTCCGGTCGCATTATACCTGTTCACAAACACTACTCATATATATATATATATTTTTTATATATTTATATAGCATGTACGACTATTCTTTAACATGTAGATCTGTTCTCGAGGTTCAGGCCGGACGGCCATGTCAAAACATTTTGTACTGGTTCATACCAGTGTATACATGCCAACAGTGCAGCTTGTCAAAGTAGACAAAAATAAAATGTAATGTACCGATGTGTAAACTGCAAGTACGAGTATGTGGCATCAGCAAATTATGCAAGCAGTAATTCTGCGCATGCAGACAGGTAGATGCAAGGTCCACATCTGTGTTCATACAAGGTTATCACTGAGGCGCTAGTAAACATCCTGTATAAATGCACATCGACTAGTACATTTATTAAGTTATTAATAACCCAATCATGATGAATTCATGATTCTATAAAATTTACTTTTCATTTCTGCCAGCAGACTCAACTGAGGCAGTGCAAAGAGATCCATGAGATGTACGGTTCTGGGTTGTACATGTATATAATACAATATCATGGACATGCACATAGACTTACTATATGAATGACCGAAAATTTCATCCAAAAAATAGCACAGCTAGCTTGTTGCCTACATACGTTTCCATAGCGCCCAGTATCGGTCCCATAGAAGTCCACAGTGACAATTTCACTACAAATGTCAATGATAGCGCTGGGGCCGGTAAACATTACACCAGCCGTTTAAATTTTTGGACCGGGCTTTTCGAACCAACGTCCACCATGTCTTGAATTCCAACTTGTCGCTGGTGATGGGCCGCGAAAATTTTATCCCACCCTTCACATACTCATGCACTGTACAGAGTATGTGTAGGGTGGGATAAAATTTTTATGGCCCATTGCCTGTTGGAAGTTTAAATTCAAGACATGATGGATGCTGGCTTGAAAAGACCGGTTCAAAAGTTTAACAGGCTGGATTACTGTTGAAAGGGGTTTACAAGTGCGGGTTTTGGCCTTTTTCACGTTTCGGTTGACTCAAGGAATCGGCTCTGACCAAATGTAAGGTAGGGTTCGAGTTGTTATTTATAGTGAAATTGTCACCGTGGACTTGTATGGGACTGGTGCTAGGCAACGGTGGGTAATGTACGTGGGCAACCAAGGAAGGGCAATTTCAGAGGTAAATAAAGAAAAATAAAAATACGATTTCTGGTGCTGAAACTGATATTTTCCATAAGGATATTATCTTACCTTCCAAAAAAGTTTTAAAACACCTTCCTACAATCCTACAATAGAATTCCCAGAATTAGGACAACTGAGCAACATAGGCACGGACGAAATTTTAGGATCTTTACGCCTATTTGTTCTAACTTTCTGATTTATTTACCGATGCCAGATATCCTGTAACGTAATACACCCTACGTAATTAACACATAACATTTATATTCACAATCTGACATGCTGAAGAGTGTTTAAGGATGCTCAGAAATGAAACCTTATCCGAAAGTTTTGGACAACAGGATACAAGTTCTGGCTTTCCCAGTACTTGTTCTCAGTCAGTTTAGTTTGAAGGCTTGGGTCAAACTTTTGACTTCGCACAGTCAAGCTTTCACAGATTGAAAACAGAATTAAGCCACAAGACTGCAGGGCTGGCATTAGTGTCTTTAAAAGACAATACAAAGAAATACAAAAATCTGTTCAGAGAGCTAAACTGGATGCTGCTGAGACAGTTTTTTAGTCGCCCTATCTGACTCATAAATTTTCATGACTTCATACAAAGTGACTACCTGGTTTGTGGTCTGTTTTGTGCTATATTATCTGTAGTAAAGCACGGGCCCTCGTATCGATTGAGCACTGGTCCAGCCATAGTGCTCCATGTGTATGCCTACTATAGTATATGTACATATATATAAAAAGACAAGGTCGACAAACAAAGTTTCACTGATTTTTCGAAAGAAAGCATTTTTACTCTTATTTTAAACTGATCTGAATGCCTTGGCGTCCAGCCACTCATAGTTTGTCGTCAATATCCACACCTTACAAGTCCACAATGTGGATATAATCCATCAAAATGTCTGCACGTCCATTACTGCTGGATCCGGACACAGTGCCATAATTTTCTACCTGTTCCATCCCCTAATTATTTTCAGTCTTTTGGCTGTCATCTTTACAATGAACGTTTTCCCAGTTCCTGCCTGACCAGTGAAGCAGAAATTGTGGCCTTTCGTGGCTAGGTCTATTGCTTACTGTTGTCAGGGTTTAATTATATAAATGCCGTAACTTTTTCACTGTTGACTGGTACTTGGCAAAGTGAGATAGGGGGCCTACATAGGTTATATTACGAGATGGAACAGTCAAAAAACAATGGCGCTGTGTCCAGACCAAGCACTTAACGACGTGCTGACGTTTTGATGGATTATAACCCCATTGTGGATATGTCCGACGAAATATTGGTGGCGTTAGACTCACTGAACGCCTGGAAGTACAGTTGAGTTTAAAATTAGGGTGGAAATGCTTTATTTCTAAAATCGGTGAAACTTTGTTTCCAACCTTATCTTTCTATATACATATACTATAGTAGGCATACACATATAGCACTACGACCTGGATCGGTACAAGGGCAACCTCGATCATTGATATTATTCGCCTTTAAATGTGTTATTTTTTGGACGGGTCATGTCATCTTCAATATTGAACTAGCGATTTGTAGGTGTATATAATTGTATGTTAATACTTAAATTCTCGCCCACCTACTTGACACACTAAATTGTACACCCTGGACACTGGCATGTTTGCCAAGTAACTTTCTGATGTGGTTTCATATATACCTGGATGTCAAGAGCCTCGTAAATAAATATAACTTACCAAGGAGCAAAAAACATGACAAAGTGAGCTTTCTCTTCCAATTTCGACGCGAACTCGTCCTCTCCATACGTAACGACATCAGCCCCGTGATCGTCATCACAGAGTACAGCACAGAACGTGCCGAAAACTACAATCAGTGGGAGCATGAAAGTTGTCGGCGTCATGTTGATACAGCTATCGCTTGCGGTGAAATGAAAACTAACACCACATGCAAGCTGTCGTACCCATCTTGGCACTCGTACCTTGCTCGATACTAGATTAATAGGAAGAAATCCACGTGGCATTGAAAAAATGTACGAAGTAGCTTCCTAAATAACCTCTAATAAAATTGAAAGCATTTCTAAGATTAAAAACATTTCTAACTTCAAAACTTTTCAGTTTTTTCCAAAAAATAATAATGTTGAGTATAGTCTTCTGCAAAATTTTTCTACAGACTGAAATTTTTGAAAATTTGACAGTAAGTTTTGCTTGGAGGCTGCTATACTCATCCTCTTCAGCCATCTTGCAGAAGAAAGTGCATCGTTCTCGAACGAGCTAAGGCCAATCCGGCGACGTGCACTGTACCCTGAGTACATCTAAAGCCAAACACATTACAAAAAGAAACAATGGCTTCTAACGATGAACTGGCATGTGTTTATGCCGCTCTAATCCTCACCGATGACCAAGTAGCCGTGACCGTAAGTGGACACACGTGAAACGTAAAAGTGAACAACAACAACAACAATTTACCAAGTTGCTCAGTAAAAAGAAAAATAATCCCAGTGTGGGGCACTCATGGGGAATAATGGAACATATTGACATAGTAATACCTAAAACTGTGGGATAAATAATGCTTTATGTCCGAAGAGGCTTTCATGGGTGTGGAAGGGCCAGCCCCGGATGGCTACTTCAACCCCTCTCTTCATACTGGGCCGACGGGGTGTCATTATTCATAGCCACAGTAGAAAGCAATGGCACAACTTAAACCGAAACCAATAAGCCTAGTCTAAGCCATGTTTGCAGCCTGAAACACTTGTTACATGTGGCTCTTGTCACAGCCTAATGAATTAGACGTTCTGTGTTACCGATACGTCCAGCAGAGGTCCGTTTGAAAAAAGAGGGGTATTCTCCTATTCGTGTTTAGACGCAGAAAATCCTTTAAAATCTGTATATTTCTCAATCTGCAATAATCAACCAAGGGGAATGCATGTCGCAGCAGTTTTAAAACATTTGTGGTAGGGCCTTATCAGCTGTTCTGGACCATTGCTTCCATCAAAAATTCCCACACTCCGCCTTATTTAGTCAGCCATCATGATAATCGGGTTATCTCCGTAATGTGGGGTTTTTCAGTGCAGGACTCGCACAGTTACAGAGGTGCTTAAAGGCCGAAAACTCTCACAGTGTGGAGAAATTACGGTAACCAAAAATGTCTACCGATCGGCAAGTAGTTAATAAAGGAGCTGCTGATTAAAAAAAGTGATGTGAGCTTACCACAAGGGTTTTGAAACCGCTGCGACATGCGATCCCTTTAGCTGACCATTGCTGGTTGAGGAACATTCAGATTTTAAAGGGTAGGCAGTGCCTAAATACGGATAGGAAAAAAAAAACCCGTTTTTCGAATGGACCTCTGTTGGACGTTGTTTAGGTAGCATACAATGCCTAATTCATTAGGCTACTCTTGCCACAACTCTTTCACACAGACAACACCCCCAGTATTATTTCACGAAGTCAAATGTTCTACTGCTGTGTAGTAGAACCACGAAGCAGTTTTAAAACATTGATAAAGTGGCTGTACCTATGTCAGTAGGTGTTCACATTGATGTGAAGTAGATTTGCTTCGGTTTTGAAGGGAAAGTGGATGGCCGGAATCTTTGCCTTAGCCGTTTTTACGAACCATATTATTCGGCCAGTCTGTTTGCATTGGAATCTAGCTTGCTCACTCACCTGCCTTTGTCTGAAGGCATGCCAGGTGTCTGGTGACGTGTGACATTGCGACTTGGTTTCTTTTCGTTTTAAGGGCATCAAAACTTTTGTTAAATAATTACATTGTGATGGTTTTTGTTACAGGAAGAAAAGATCAACACAATCCTGAAGGCTTCCGGTGTTAGCGTGGAACCCTTCTGGCCAGGTGAGACGGCACTGAGAGTTGTGCATAACATTCTGGTTTCCACGTTTTCTTCTGCTTCATTATGTCAGTCTATATTAAATTTCGTCAGAATAAGGCCATCGTTAAAGATGTATTTGTGGCTGGTAACCTGACCGACCCAAGGTTTTTTAGCTCTACTCGTTGAAGAGGTTATGTGTTAGCAAGTTGTCCGTTGTCTGTGTTTCCATCTATTTGTCCGGTATCTGTTAACTTTTCGTTCAGAATTCAACTCCACCAGTTTTCAACGAAAATTGGTTGAAGTGTCAACTAATAATGATTCTTAGTATCGAGTTTCAATGGTCGGTTGAACGTCTGCTTGTCCGTTGTATGTTAACATGTCTTTTAAAATGCTACCCATCGTCCACTTTTTGTGTGATTTCTTGAAACTTGGTTAAGTTGTAGATGACATCAAGATGCATAATTCGTAGTTTTGGTTTTCCCTCTTGGTGATCGTTTTTCTGTCTGACTTTTCATCCAGTATATGCTAATATATTTTCCCAAACACTACTCCTACAGTTTTTGTCTGATTTCAATGAAAATTGGCTTGAGGGTACACAACATCAAGAGTCGTAAATCATAGTATCAATTTTCCATTTGGATGATCAGTCGTTGGTCTGCTAGTCCATCACTTGCCTGTTCATCCAGCACATTTTTGTCCAATTTCAGCAAAACTTGGTACAAGTGAAATCAAGATACATATTTTGTAGTATCGTCTTTCAGTTTTGATTGGAATGTCTCAGTGGTCTAGTGGTTAAATTTTTCAGCCTAGTGTCCGTATAATGTTAGAGGGTAGGGTGTCCTGTCTGGTGCCTTCGGCATGATGTTCCAGTGGCAGCAGCATTTTAACAGCGTGGCCCATATGACCCCAAGCACTCCCTCACTAAATTTTGATTGTCCATTGTCTTACATATGCATAATTTTGGAATCAACTCGTTTATAATTTTGTTCTAACCAGTAAAGCTCCATCAAATGTGTCATGAGAGACTCTGATTTTATCCAGTCTATCTTGTTTTAAAACATTATGGAGAGTGGGTCATGGCCCAGTGGTTAAAGGCACTTGTCTTTCATTGGCAAGGAGACACCAGAGTACGGGTACCATCCTTGAGACAATGACCACTTGTCTTTCACCAAAATTATGTTCATATCTGTTTGTCACATGGAAAAGTTTGTCAGTAACCTGTCAAGAGTGGGTGGTTTTCATTCGGCGTTCCAGGTATTCTCCCCCCATAAAACTTGCTAGTTGGGCTTTAAAATATTAAATGAAATGCTAAGAAAATACCTGGTGGTGGAAAAGAAACCAAACTGATTTTCCCCTCCTTAGGACTCTTCGCCAAGGCTTTGGATGGGATCAACATCAAGGATCTGATCAGCAACGTGGGAAGCGGTGTCGGTGCAGCACCTGCGGCTGGAGGCGGCGGTGCAGCCGCAGCTGATGCTGGTGGTGCAGCGGACAAAGGTATTTGTCTTGTCCTTGGCTAGTTTGTCTCAAATGACCATAGGGGCGGATCAAGGGGACTAGCACCCCAGCATGGCATAATGAAACATGTGCCTCTCACAAATACAGTCGAATTAATTTCAAAAATATTTGTTTTCAAAGCTTAGTTATTAGTATGGTGTAAAGTACAAAGAAATTGATGAATATGTAAAAAGCTTCGAGGGCAAAGTCTTTGGCTTGGTGGTGTTTATGAGAGAGGAAAGGTACTCTTTTGCTCAAAGGTGATGTGGATCTGCTTTCTTTTTAGCTGAAGAAAAGAAGGAAGAGAAGAAAGAGGAGGAGGAAGAATCCGATGATGACATGGGCTTTGGTGAGTCCTCAAATATTTTCGTGATTATTGTTCAGGGTGATGATCGCTCAAATTTTGCCCAAAAAAGTGTGTTTTTGGAATCAAAATTATTTCAGCAAATATAACATCTGGTGCTGCAACTTAAACTTTTCCAGTAGAACTTAATCTTTCCTACCAAAGAAATCTAAAAACACCTGCCTCTGTCAGCAATGTGCAGATGGTTGTGACTTTCCACCGAGAGAGCTCGGGTTTTCTCCCACCATAATGCTGGCCATCAAATAGATATGATTTCCTACACTGATATATCAAGACCAGCGAAAATACTGGCTCAAGTGAGACTCGAATTCACGACTTAAGGTGTCTAGCCCCACTGCTGTACCAACTGAGCTACCAAGCCAGATGGGAACAGCTCGACATTGTATAAGTGAAATATTGAGTACAGCATAAATCACCAGTCAAATAAATTAATGAAAACACCTTCCTAAAATCAATGGAATTCTCAGAAATGGGGAAAATGGGCAAAAATATATTCTTTTTGTTAAGCAGAAGTCAGACCCTGCAGAAGCGGACAGCTCAGAGCTTACTAAATAGGGAAAAAGTGACTTCGTAAATATACTTCTCATTGGGAACATGTATTACTTGAATGGGAGCTTCATTTTTCTTTTTCTCAAGTTCTAGATGGGACCCCTGTAAGCACAGGCCTATTCATGCCCAAATATGCATATTGCAAGTTTTGTAGAAGATAATGGATAAATTGTAAACGTTTTACAAATCAGTGTTGATGCTAATTTGCTTTTTCTTTCATTTCTTTCAGGTCTTTTTGATTAGAAGAAGATGATTGTAATTCCAGAGATGGAATAAAAAAAAAAAATGAAAACATATCCAAAAATTATTTGTTCTGTCTTTTAGTTGAAATTGGGCTCCTCACTGGAGGCCCAGTAACCCACAAGCTGATGGACTGCCTCAGTGGCCTGGTGGTTAGAGCATCCGCCTCAGGGTCAGGAGATCCGGGATCAATCCTGGGTTGTGTGACACAAAAGACTTTGTTGGCTTGCTTATTGAAGGGTTAGAGCCAGGAAACAGGACTGTTTGGCCCGGTGTCAGTATAATGTGACTTGGTGGGGTGTCATGTCTGGTGTCTTCAACATGATATATGTATTTCAGTGGAGGCAGCATGAACTCGCCCTGCCACCAGAAAACACTACATACATAAACTCATGACTCCTGGTGATGGGACGAGTGCGAAGTAAAACACAAGCTTACATACACACATGCATAGGCTGATGAGTGTGTGTGTATGTAGGAATCCAGCTGTCCCTGAATCGTGCAGTCGGTATTTCAGTTAATGGGATTTACATTCAGCACTTAAGCTTCGTCCCATTTTTGTACAAGTTATGTTTTGCTTATTAGTGGGAAATGTGTTGTCGTCAATCAAATTCTTAGAACAGACCCATGAATGCTGTTTTTCTTGCTATCATGGTTAGGAGGTCAGTGGTTTTCACCTGGCTTTTCTTCAGGATTGATTTACTGTGACGATCTGTACTGAATTCCATTAACAGCTCGTATGTGTATTGTTGCAAAACTTTGCTAATCCTGGCACCACCTTGTGAGGCACTCATCATAAGAGGAATGGTTACGTACAGTCCGTGTAAAGCGACCTGGTAGTCGTCTGGTGTTCCCGGTACGTCGGGTGTCCACTGGCCGATTGATGTGCGCTGGTTGTTGGGTGTCCCCTGAGATGGCATTATAAATGCTGCCAGTGGGTCTGGCATGCCCCCAGGAGAGACAGTAGTGATAAAACTGAAATAACGCTAAAAGCAATGTCGCCCAGCCAAATAGCTGGCATTGCTTCTGTGAAAATCCAGGCAGTGCGGCTCAATTTTATCAAATCTGTCCAATGTTCGTGTCTGGTATCATCCTAAATACTGGTATGGTTGATGCTAGTTTTGCTACTTGGTTGCTCTGTATGTGCAGCGTAGCCGGATACAGTTGATGGCAAAGGTTGTAGCGAGGTGGACCAGTTTATTGAGGCCAAAAAAAAGGAGCCACTAATACAGAAGTGATGCAGTGCTAGTACCCATGGTATTGAGGTTTCTCGCGAACGTTGTTAGGCCATCCTTAACATTTTCCTTGGTCGTAACCTGACCCACCCTTCAAAACAGGGCCTACTCAGAAAGTTTTTGTTGGTTTTTTGTTTCTTTCTCCTTGTTAATTTCTTTAAACTAAATACCATTTGTCAAGAGCCAGGATTCTTAATGACCAAGGGTGTTTTTTCTCACTGGGTTGGATTACACCCAACAAACATTGCCTCAAGAATGGACAAGGTGGTTAACAAGCTTGAACTCCCAGCTAATGCATAGTAAGAGGCACCTGGGTGATTATGCTGCACTAGTGCGCTAATGCCCTTGGCCACAGAGACCTCAAGTTTGGCTAAAATGGAGAGTGATGCATTGCCTAGATTAAAGGCAATTTATTGTTATTAAAGGCTTATTATGACCACAACCCCAGGAGAGTGGGGAGATGTGCGTATTTCCTGTCCTTAAGCCACAGATCTAACCACCAAAAGTAAGGACGCCAGAGCTACACTGGGCTTTAATTTATTTATTTATTCCATTGGTCTTATACACTGTACTCAAAAATGTTTCACTTTACGACTGCGGCCAGGATATTATGGTGACAGGGCAAGGCAGACCTTTCCACGTACAATCAGTGAGGAAGCCAGCATTAGCTGGGCTTGAACTCCCAGGTAACACATAGTCAGAGGCACCTGGGTCATTATACTGCACTAGTGTGCTAATCCCCTTGGCCACGGAGACCCCACGTTGGGCTAAAATGGAGAGTGATGCAATGTCTAGGTCTTACATAACTGGTTGTTTCCAGTTTGGCTTGAAATTTGTGTATGAAAAACGGTAAGCAGCAGTGGCCATTTTGATGAAGCACACTTAGCACTTGGCTGAGTACATGTATGTTGTCATGGCAGAACTCTTAACACCAAAACGCACATCCTGAAACCGAGACCTGTTAGCTCAGGTTAATGTATTCCCCCTGCAGCAACTGGATGCTGTGCAAAGTAACAAAGAACTGTTTTCAGTAAGAAATATGGTTTATTTCGAAACCATTTTCAATAACAATACTGTGCTTCTTAAGTATGAATGTTCTACAGAATTATAACATGTAACATGTTACATTATGACATAAGCACACATTATAACCCCACCTGCAGGTGTATGTGCACCATATTGTATACACCGGCACCATGGACATTTCCCAACAAAAATTTGTTCCTTTGTTCACTTTGTGAAAAATAAATTACAACATACATAATTGTCCAATTTTCACGAAGGCCTAAGCAAACATGCATGTATTTCAGAAGGACCTGTATTTTGCACGCACACATTTCATCATGCGCTCTCATATAAAAGTACATCTTAACTTTCATGCTGGCTTCCTCTCCTGTCGTATGTGGAAAAGTCTGCCAGCAACCTGCAGATGGTCATGGGATGGTCCGCCAGCAACCTGCAGATGGTCATGGGAAGGTCCGCCAGCAACCTGAAGATGGTCGTGGGAAGGTCCGCCAGCAACCTGCGGACGGTCATGGGAAGGTCCGTCAGCAACCTGCAGATGGTCGTGGGAAGGTCCGCCAGCAACCTGCGGATGGTCGTGGGAAGGTCCGCCAGCAACCTGCGGATGGTCATGGGAAGGTCCGCCAGCAACCTGCGGATGGTCATGGGAAGGTCCGCCAGCAACCTGCGGATGGTCATGGGAAGGTCCGCCAGCAACCTGCAGATGGTCATTGCGGATGGTCGTGGCAAAGTCCGCCAGCAACCTGCCGATGGTCGTGGATTTCCCCTCCCCGACGGCTTTGTCTGGTTGCATCCCACCATAATGCTCTCCACTGTCGTATAAGTGAAATATTCTCGAGTACAGCATAAAACATCGATCAAATAAATAAATGTTAACAATTTTGATCCAATGGTTCAGTCAATGCTGATTGGGTCCAGGTCAGTTGTGTTGTTTGTAACAATCAATACGCACATCTTCGGCTGCTTGAAACAAGCAGGATGAACACATCCTTCTGATACACTGGTGATGAAAAAATATTACGTTATTCGATTTGTTCAAGTTGAGTTTCTACAAAGAAAATGGCAAAAAAAAAAAAACACTGCTGTCGTTAGTAAAGGAGGCAAGATGCATACAAAAAAACACACAGCCCTATACAAATGCATATAGAATAGGCAAGATCATCTCAAGATCTTCAAATATGTAACACACTTACATACCTAAAAGTACAACGTATCAAAACTGAACACCTCTGTGTTTTAACAGACTTCATAACACATTTTAAATTTTATACTAGGCAGCTCAACTCACCAACACCTACGTGTGCAGGTAGTGGTAAAGAATTTCAAAAGAAAACTTAGGTTGTGATTCCTTCTTTAATTAAAAAGTAGTTTATGGAAATCAAGTGCAGGTAAATAAATCAGGCTGTCTAAGTAGACAGCTTGTTAATTTAAATTATCATCGCAACCAATTTATCCATCTTGAAAACTGACCCTTGATCACGTTGCTTGAACCATGCAGATTTGTCTTCAATTTTTCAGCACTTTTCAGTTTTCCCAATGCCAGATTGCACCACGTAATCGGACAAATCTGTTCAAGGTTTGCATTGGTAGACACATACTCGTATAATGTGAAACGATACGTTGTACAGTAAATACTGTCTGGTTTTCTATTTTACCTCCATTTTTAAGTTTACAAAAAAAGTGCATGGTCCTGTGACAAGGGAAGCAACTCCTGAAATATCAGTCTTCAATCTTGTATCAACAGCATCAGAACATAAACCTATATATATACATGTATATCAGTATTCAGTTTTGCATTCTTTAAGCAGAAACAAGGGAATGAGATCTGAATCTTCCCATTTACTGGAAGCACTCCCATCCCTCTGGAACATGTAAGATATTTTGCGAGGATTTATTTTATGGAATTGGTCCAAATCTCTTTCTTCCTATGTCCGCTCAATCGACCACCTTATGGAGATCAGGTTTGAACCAATCCCAGAGAATCTCCGCCATTTCCTCGCTGGAATCGATGACAAACGCGTGGTCGAAGCCTTTCTGACAAATGCGCACGTCGGCGTGAGGAAACTTGGCCTTCATCTCGCGATAATACTTCTGGGGACACCAGTAGTCTTCGACACCGTAGTAAAATTTCAGTTTGGGTAAATGTTCCTGGACCAAAGCTACGTCCAGTTCCTTGACCGTTAACATCTCCTGTAGAGCCATGTAGATGACGTTACCTACGGTGAAGGGGTCGAAGAGGTTCATGGAGGCATTGTACACTGACCCGTGGACATGGCGGTCACGAAAATACCAGAGAATCATCCGATACTGAAGATGAGGGGAGAGGTACGACAAGATGTAGATGATTCCCAAACCCAGCCAGCGCAAATACTTCAACAGCGGTGTGGCAATCTGGCCTTTGGGAGACTCCGCCATTCTCTCGATGGTAGGGAACAGAAGGAAAGCGCGCACAACATGGTGGCTGTCCTGCAGCCCGGACAACATGTGCAGAATCATGTAGCATCCGATAGAATGGCCAATCAGAACGACTTTTACATCCTGCGGAACATGCTCCTTCACAAAAGCAACCTTGTGTTTGATTTGTCCTTGGAGAGAACAGACTTGGTAGGATGTCTTAACTACAAAACAATAAACGTAAAGGAGATATGTTTGGAAGTTTTATGCAAGAACAGTGTTCAGTATGACTGTTGATAGTATGTTATACAACATTTCACAACAACTAAATAT
Organism: Acanthopleura granulata; assembly: GCA_016165875.1. Classification (NCBI taxonomy): domain Eukaryota; kingdom Metazoa; phylum Mollusca; class Polyplacophora; order Chitonida; family Chitonidae; genus Acanthopleura; species Acanthopleura granulata. The sequence goes on from JABBOT010000013.1 coordinate 12,585,891, forward strand.
GTAATATGTTCATTTAAATTGAAGGGCAAGACATCCTTTTTTGCTTGTCATTATTATTTCTTCTTCTTTTCTTGGTTTTTGCTGTGTTTGGGGGGTTTTGTGTGTCATTTTTTCTCTTCTGTTGCTTGTTTTAACGTCATTTCAGTTCTACATTGTTTTGGCCTACTCAGCAGAGTGTCTGATTTATTATATTTATTTGACTGGTGTTTTACCCTGTACTCAAGAATGTTTCACTTATACGATAACAGCCAGCATTATGGTGGGAGGACACTAGGTAGAGCCCAGGTTAAACCCAATGATCGTCTGCAGGGAAGGGTGTCTGAGGTGAATGGCTGGAGGAGACAGGAGTGCCTGCAGCAAATCACAGCCCATCACCAGGCACCTGACAAAGGTTAAAAGAACATGTCACAGAATTTTTTCAGCTGCAAAACTTCCTCTGATTGCTGCATATGTCTGCATTCTACATGAATAGATTTGTACTACAATAGCAGTATCTATATTTCATGTGGAAACATAACAGTTACAGCATTTTTAGAAGTAAAAAAAAGAATTTGTGACATCACTGTGCTTCAATATGGTCCAAAAAGTCCACCAAAGCACCTCAATTTTTATTTCCGTTCCGTTTTAATCACTTTAAAAAAAATGCCAATGTGGAATCGGCATAAAACTGCCTTTCAGCTGATGCTTACATGTACTTTCTAAAAATGTGATCTGTTCTTTTAACCTAATGACTTAACCAGCAAGCACTGGATTACTCACGACCTCACTGTTCAAGACCTGAGGATCACAGAGAAACCAGCCCTTCAACATTCTCCGCCAATGAGGTCCAAGCTGGCTCACAATTGACAACGTGACAAAAAACACTCGATACATAGTCATGGACCGTCAACCTTCTTTTATCATCACTTTGGCAAACCTACGTCTCTACAAGGTCCAAAACAGGAGAAGGCCTTCTGTAAATTCAACCACTAAAACACTTTTTTTCATGGAATTTACACATACAATGATCATGAAGATGATGCTAAAAATGATTTGTTTGTGTGATTAAGATGCGAGCCTCATAAAACTGTGAAAATTATTTTTCCACACCCCATAATTTCTCTACAGCCCATAAGAAAGTTTCAAACTAATGGTTGCAGAGGTGGCTGAAAACATTGACGACTAGGGTATATTGATCTCGGCTTACAATGAGCAAGGACCCCGTCTTATGAAGATGGAGCAAACGTTTCGCTAAGCGTAACATCTGCAGCGACGTATCTCTACAGTACATGTATGTGTCGCCATAACACTTACATCTGATGTATCTTACATGTACACCCTCTTCGAAAAACCAGCTGTAGGCCTGTACACTGTTGTGTGAAGATTTTGTGTACTACACTATCCTTACGGCATTATTTATAATAATATGCTGGTCAAACCACTCCAAATAGGGATTTCCAATGTACAATGATTACATATATGTCACGCACCCAAGTCCAGGTTGTTGTTGGAGTTAGGAATAGCCACGTGGCCTCCATTGGAAATCCCCCAAACCGGTATAGAACATCCAGACAATTTCCACAGTTCCTCCATGAATACCTGGTAATATCCTATGATACCTGGATTACCTGGAACATCAAAGAACAGGCAATAAAATAGGTAGGCCAACAACTAAAGGAAATATAAAAATGCTTACATGTGGTATTTATTTATTTATTCGGTTGGTGTTTTACGCTGATATTTCATTTATTTCAGATGGCTGCCAGCATTATGGTGGGAGGAAGAGGGCAGAACCCAGGGGAAACCCACAACCATCCACAGGTTCCTGGCAGACCTTCCCACGTACAGGCGGAGAGGAAGCCAGTATGAGCTGGGCTTCAACTCACAGCGACTGCATTTTTGAGAGGCACAGGGTCATAACGTTGCGGGCGCGCTAAGCCCCTTGGCCACAGCTTACATGTAGTAATCAATCCACCACCGATAACTTGAAAGTGGACAAATTTTGAGTCTAAATAAAAAACAGTTATCGCTCAAAGTATTTAGGGATTGATGAAGTAATGATTAATTCTTGCCACACTCAAGAATATGTCAGTTAAATGATGGCGGCCAAGTTTAGGGGTGATGGAATTACAGGTGCTGACAACACAGCGAGAGCTGGATTCGAACATTTGAAAATATTACACAAGGCCAATCCTTTAGTTATCAGAGCCAGTGAGACCACTTGGAAAAGCCACGACATACAGAAAAGAAAAAGCAACAACAACAAAAAAAAGCAAACGTTCATACCAGGAATGACCAAAAACAAGAACCGTGGGTTTGGACTTTGACTGTCAGAATGGTCTGCTAAGGGAGGTAACTGTCCACATTTCATGACGTGGGTGGGCATGTCCATGATGGGCACAAAGTCCGACGACCAATGGGACCCCTCTGCAGCCATGATGTTTTCTTCTGGTTGTGGTCAGTGACAGTTTTGCCTGTTGACAGTGTTGGAGTACAACTGTCAGACCAGTCATCACAAGATGGCCAAATCCCTTGTTAAGCCTGAAAAATGTAAACAATGCGAAATATTATGTTTAGTGCAGCGTAAAACACCAATCAAATAAAATAAAATCAATGAGTAAATAAATTCATCAATAATAATAAACAACTATCTGAATGTTGCCCACGCTCGGGATTTATTCTGCATTCATGATGTAGTCTTTTTGATATTGTTAATATAATTATGCTGTACAGGCCAGGGCGACTGCGGGGAAAGAAAACATTTGTCAGGTAAGGTTAAAGATTTAAAATCCTGGACCCTGTTCCACAAAGCAATCTTAGGCTAAGCTGACTGTAATTACTATGGCTATCTATATCTTTAACATGGGTTGTCAAGGTGCTTGCAATCAACCTAGTCTAAGATTACTTTGTGGAACAGGGGCCTGGTTGCAGAACTTGTATACATGTAGGCATCTGGATTATTAGATCACTAGTTTCTTCTAATGTTTAGTAAAATGGTTAACCCAGACATCACCACAATTCAACACTTATCCCTCACCTTACCAAAAAGAACATTTGGGGAATTCAATCTTCACTATCAACATGCAAACACAACAGCTTTATTTCTTCTTTTTTTTTTGGACTTTTAACCTATAAATTGCAATAGTATTTATTTGATTCGTGCTTTACACCATACTCAAGAATATTTCTTTTATACAACAACAGCCAGCCTTATGGTGGGAGGAAACCTAGCATTGTCCGAGGGAAACCCATAACTTTCTGCAGGCTGCTGGCAGACCTTCCCATGTACGGCCCGAGAGGAAGCCAACTGAAGCTGGACTTGACCTCACCATGACCACATTGGCGAGAGGCTCCAGGGTCACTGCGCTGTACCATGGCCAAGGAAACCCCAGCTCATAATGGTATTTATTTATTTATTTCACTGTGGGAAACACCATTAGACCACAAGACCATACGTAGGTTGTAACTGCAAGAGATGACTTCAAGGTGCACAAAGATGTACTGCCACATCTGTGTTTTCAATGTGCACAAAGATGTGCTGACACATCTGTGTTTTCATGGTGCACAAAGATGTACTGCCACATCTGTGCTTTCATGGTGCACAAAGATGTACTAACACATCTGTGTTTTCTGGCAATACTTGGTGGACTTAAACTGATGTTTTGAATTTCTTGGTAACAACCCGAGGCAAAGATTTTCTTTTGACTAACACTGATTTCTTGAGGTGGTGACATAACCTAACATAATCATGGTCTTTAACCTAATGAATCTCTGCTATTGCGCCAGTCTCTTCAACTGTTCCATTTCAACAACACTTGAGATGTGGGTACTTTCAGTGTCACATTTAAAAGGAAAGCACTTTACCATGCTTACGTTTCATTTTAGAAGACAAGCGCATATATGTAAATTTCAGAGGTATGTGGCCAGACTTTTTATGTTTGTGATGTGTCTACGATCGGACCATAAAACATTTACACAATATGGCTTGGTGCTGAAGGAGGAAATGTTGGTTGACTAAAATAATTGTCTGGCATGAAATTTATCGTCAAATCCTTACATGTGATGCGAGTCTGAGAAACACGCTGAATCGCCTCACTCGAAGAAGTAGCCCCACGAGTGAAGCTGACACCTGAATTAACAATGTACTAACGCACCCAGCAGTGCTGCTTGGTACAATAGTACATCGTCAGATCAGCTGAGCCACACACGTGGAAAGGTGTGGCTATCTCTGAAGTGCAGGTCAGTTGGTGACTCGGACTCGGAGACACCTCACAAATCAAATTTAGAATTATGAATGGAATTTTTAGGCTGAAGACAATTTGCAATAGGATGCTTTTTGTTCTACACATCTTCCTTATCCTAATCTCTGCATACAAACGCCTTTCCTTGATATACGTCAGTACATACCGACACAAACGACATGCAAGTGTGCCGGTCTGTCCTGTCACAGCAACAACAACAACAACAACATTTGGGTGCTCCTGGATGATCTTAGCAGCGAAAAACTACGAATATGTCAATTACTAGTTTGATGTCCCTAAGCACAGCACAAATATTCAAATTTATATACGTTCATTAATATTCAGTGGAAATGTGCGAACTGTAAAGGCCAAATCTTTCAAAGACATGCAATTTATATTGTTGTAGGGGTGAGGCTGGTGCGCGCTTTCTGACCTCCATTACAGAAGAGTTTTCCCTTGACCGCATGGTAGCCTCTTGCACTCGTTACACAATTTGTTTACGTTGCTGGACATCGCTAAGCTGATTCCACAGCGTTGGGATTGTACACAATCATGATGACAGCACGGTGTTCCACAGTTCTCCTGAGGACAGGCCTAAATGTTTGCCGCCCAGACGTAAGTTCATTCTCGTAAAACTAAGAATTTCTCATTCAATTTGATTTGTTTGCAACTGGAACTGTGTGCACGCATGATCGTACATGCAATTGTAAGTTAGGTAACAATGTACAGAACGACTGTGTGTGTGTGTGTTTTTGAAGAATAGTTCCAATTTCTAGCAGATAAAAATCCCGGTGTACAGTTACATAGCCGTTTTGGTACATGTAGGCTACATGTACAGCAGTTTCTGAGGCAATGGAGTGGAAATTAATGCAGCTACATAACTTACGCAAAGCATTATATGGGCGTTTGTAAACGTTAGGACTATGCTAATGTCCGTCGCTGACACATTTTGCCGATGTTTATTGAGAAAAGGACATTCATCAATGAATTGGTGTCATTCTACCATGTGATACCACCCTCATCTTTACTATAGCCCATTATATCTTCTAGGCCGTTACCACGCTCTAAGAGTGGTATATATACTGATTTTGGCATAATGCATACAGAGAGCTACCCTCTCATTCAATTCTGCTGCAAGCACGTTAGATCCTTCCAGAATGCAAAGAAAACATGGTAAGTCTGAAAGCTGAAATATTGCCACATGTTTCACTGCAATGGCTACTTAGCTTTACATCACCATTCTCCTGTAAATCTTAGACGAAGCCGAAAATCTGGTCTGCTGCCATGGTTTTTAGCTCTACAGGTCTACTGGTCGAATACCAGAAATGTTATGTATTAGCAAGTTGTCCGGCGTCTGTCCGTCTGGTGTCTTAACTTTTCCTTCAAAAAGCTACTGCTACAATTTTTGTCCGATTTCAGCAAAACTTTGGTGAAGCGTAGGTGACATCAAGATACATAATTCGCAGCATCAGTTTTCCATTTCGATGCTCGCCTGTCCGTCTGTCTGTTTATGTTAGAATATGTGATCATTTTCCAAACCCTACTCCTCATACAGTTTTTGTCCGATTTCAGCAAAACGTGGGTCAAGTACTGTAGACTACATGGAGATACATAATTCATAGTATAGATTTTCCATGTCGATGATTAGTTGTCCGTCTGTCTGTCTAATGATCGTTTGTTTGTCTCTTCATCCAGCATATGATAACATTTCTTTCAAAATGCTACTAGTTACTGTTACAGTTTTCGTCCAGTTTGAACTAAACTTGGTACAAGTGACAGGGTTTGACCTTAGATTTCAGGTTCCTGTCCAGTCGGAGAGGTGGTAGTCGCGAATGACTTGCCCAACATAGTAGCTTACTTGTCCCAACTGCCTCAGCGCAGTTTTTTAAATTCTGTTACGTGTTGAAAAATATGATCGCCGGCCTGTAAGCTTATTACCACTTAAAGAAGCAACGTACATGGCCTGTCTCTGTGTCCTTAAGTCCATTTAATTGCTCTCTCCAAGACTTCAGAATCAGCCAAGTCTGCTTTTTCTTCGTAACTGTCTTTTCGAAATCTTTATTTTCAGCCATAGCATTTGTAAATTTAAAATCAAACTTTAAAGTTTGACAGCGAAGCTTGTTTGGCAGGTCAAATTGTTTTTCTGTCAATTTGACCTGTCCAGTCAGATTTAAAATTCCCTGCCCAAATTTGATGCTGACCTGTCTTGGACAGTCTGGCAGTCATCAATGTTGAACCCTGAGTGACTTAAGATACATATTTCATAGTAGTGATTTTCAGTTTTCATTGTCTGGGATACATACATAATTTTGTAATCCACTCTGTGATAAATTTCTCCCAGCCAGTAGAGCTGCTGCCTCATCAGAGGCTCTGGTTAAATCTGTGTCAGCAAGGCACACATGCACAGTACTGGTTGACCTTTCTGTAACACCTGATGATATGTTGAAATTTTCATCACTACTAAACAAGCCTATGCCTCCAACAAGCCACTGCATGATCAAAAGCAGGGTCGCAACACTCAGGCATGACTAGATGTGCCTAGCCTAGTCTCGAAAGGCACATAAGGAAACGGGTGTGGTCTATCTTTTAATATTGGAGTCCGCACATCCATGCTGGCTTGTCACTTTTTTTTTTTTTTTTACTTTATTTACTCCAGTTCCTCCATTTTTCCTGGACACATGTATGTGGAGAAGCAAATCTTTTATGGAAAAGTAGATGCTATGGCATAAATTAATTTGAAAATGGCTAGAAATTAGCCGAAGTGTCCTGGCTCTGATTTCAAGAGGCAGGCCAACAAAGTTTGTTCATATGTCTTTTGGAAAAGGGTAGACTTTGCGTACCCAGACAGTTGAACATTCGCCTGACAACCCGGCTCCAGATCGAGAGGTGGTCTTATCTATTTACATAAATGTCGACCTCTGATGAGCGTGCACAGGGAACGACAACTTGGTTTATTTGATCAAGGCGTCAACAACGCATGTGAGCCTGAGTTCACAAATGTGAAATATCTTAGATTTACTTGTCCTAAAGGTTACAGAATCAATGTTAACAAATTGGCACAAGAACAGAGAATGTCTTGGTGAACATAATACGTCAGAGTTTTGTTTGGTTCATGGATGTACATGTTGCACGTGGTACATGGATTTGTTCATGTTGCACGTGGTACATGGATTTGTTCATGTTGCACGTGGTACATGGATTTGTTCATGTTGCACGTGATACCTGGATTCTTATAAACCAGTATTTCAACCTGAAAGTGTTCTGCTCTAACCCCACATTAAAAGACCTCAGCTGAGATCCTTGGTTAAGATATCTTATACTGAAGGGTTGCTTATGTTGATTGACACACAGGGACTATTTGATGTCCTTAGCGTGGAAAACTTGTCCAAAAAAATTATCAAGTACTGTCTGTAGTTAGTTACCCTCTCAGCAAAGTTGGATGAACATTATTCCTGTGACTCGGTGTTCTGACTGGGAATCATTTAGCCGTGCGTGGCGTCCGAGGCATTGGAAGAGTACCTACAGCGTACCTCTGACTGGGAATCATTTAGCCGTGCGTGGCGCCCGAGGCATTGGAAGAGTACCTACAGCGTACCTCTGACTGGGAATCATTTAGCCGTGCGTGGCGCCCGAGGCATTGGAAGAGTACCTACAGCGTACCTCTGACTGGGAATCATTTAGCCGTGCGTGGCGTCCGAGGCATTAGAAGAGTACCTACAGCGTACCTCTGACTGGGAATCATTTAGCCGTGCGTGGCGTCCGAGGCATTGGAAGAGTACCTACAGCGTACCTCTCAACAACTACAGCATGTGCCCAAGATATCATCTAAACTGTCGTACATTTGGTGCTAGAGTGAAGTCAAATAGCTAAGGGATCGATCGTAAGCCTTTTCTTCTGTCATGATGAAAAGCTGCTGCCTCAATCCAGGGAAATTCTTTGTTTTGACAAAGACTAACTTGCGATTAAATCCAAATCGCAAACCACATCGGTTGTCCAAAAGACTGCACAAGTCGTTCAGACCTAGCTTGACAAGGGATCTCCTGAACAGGTCTTTACCGATACATAGATACATTTTGTCTAGTGTTGCCTTAGAAGTGAAATATTCTTGAGTACAGCATAAAACACCAATCAAATAAATAAATGAATACTATTATGTCATGTTAACTCTTAACACAGCTTGTTATCTTTCATTTATATGCCTGCCTGACTTTGTATTATCAAAATTTTTTCAAATAAATGTAACGTAAAATTTAACCGTGTTATTTTTCTGTAGGACGCTGGATTGAGGGTCATTTCTCGACTTCACAGTTTGCCTGTCAGACTCGGTGGGAGCACTTCATGTATCACCACACAGAATATCACCCAGACGTCACGGAGTGAGCAGCAGTGTGTAGTCCCCAGACTGGCCCTCTGTCACAGGGTAAGTTTGAGGGGTCACTCTGGTGTGTGAACAAACTTTTAATGATAGCCTTAGAAGTATCTACTGTTCAGTTTCCACTATTATCAAAAGTTAAAGTAATGTGGTCGGATGTTTGACTACAAGTGAACAACCAATTCAGTAGTGTTTTATTTCTTTAATATTGTATTTTCATAAACTGCACCTTTTGGATTCAGAATGCCGGGGGGGGTGGGGTGGCCTGGTGGTTAGAGCGTCCGACTCTAGGTCAGGAGATCAGGGATCATACTTGGGTCAGGTCATTCCAAAAACTTTAACAAAGGTACTTGTTGCTGCCTCACTTGACGTTATGCACTGAGAGGTTAGAGCAAGGAAAGACCAGGTTGACCCAGTGTCAGTATTATGTGACTGGATGGGGTGTCATGTCTGGTGTCTTTGGCATGATGTCCCATTGGTGGTGAAGACACAGAAAATATATGCGGGTTTTTCTAGACACTTTGTCATCTGATCTTTGGAATTACACACTATAGGCATGCCGAAAAAATTGATTTTTAGTATTTTTCAAATTGAGTTTGGTAAAAGATTTTTGTCAGACAAAACCCCTGTATTTATATCTTCTAAGGACTCCTGGTCGTCATCTGACTGAAAACTTGTTCAGTACAACTTAAAACCCAAGCATTTATACATGCATACTTCTGGTTTCACAGCTGCGTGATGTTTCCCTTGTTTGTGTTCAGTGTTACAGCTCAGGGACTCTCATCCACACGGCTGGGAGGGAAGGTGTGTTTGGCAGGATCAAGAAAGCCATGGGCCTCAAGGACAAGCCAGTATACAGATTTCACAGAGCTGTATGTATAACACAGTATGGACGCAGAGAGTTCAAGTCTAGCTAATACTGGCTTCCTGTTGGGTCATACATGGGAAGGTCTCAAAGCAACCTAGGTTTTCCTTAGCCTCTGCCTGTTTTTCTCCTAAACCAATGCCAGCTGCTGTTGTATGAGTGAAATATTGTCAATTACAGCGTGAATCACCAGTCTTTTGTGGAGTTGCGTTTAGCGCATTTAAACATTTCTTTGTTGAGCATTTTTCTCATATTTGCAAATAATCTTCTTAACACATACTGAAGTTCTTCTAATTTTTCGGACACTCAAGAATATCCCCTACCCCACGCAGAGACATTTCAACTTCTGAGAGCCGCAGGAGATGGCTTATCACTTTACACAAACCAAGGGGATTTTAGCTACCTTACCCAATGCTTGATCAGTATTTGCCAGGTGTGCCTGCTGTCCTGGCTGCCAGCAGGACTGGCCTAGTGAATTCCCCTCTACTCCTACAATCCATGACCGACGCTTATATCAATGCCTGCGAAAGGTCAGGGTCTGTTTTTTTTTTTAAATTAAATAGTAGTAACAGTTCAACAGATATAAACCCTCTATAAAGCCCTAAAACTAAGGCACCGACCTGTTAGTTGTTCACATTCACTTATTTTTTCTTGAAGAAAACTAAACAAAGACTACACCTTTCGCTTGCTCACTCGGTTTAAACTAATTGAACGAATCCCATATCAATTGGCTACTGTGTAATAATGCATTTTAACATTGTTGTGCAAACTGGCAGTCGGTGAAGAGACAACTAACAGGAATCAAGTCTGGAGGAAATAATTCTGAAGAAACACCTATAACAGTAGTCTTCTACCGACCGGTGTTGCTAGCTGCTGAATATTTTGTTGTGTAATATGTGAAAGTTTGAAGGAAATCATGTTGTGATGTCAACAAAAGAATATAAATGTGAATAAGATGCTGGGTGTGACCCAAGCGTTACTTACATGTATCGTTAAGGGTGTAACCAGCATTGTTCAATGATGCAGTGGGAATTAACCACGTCCCTGTCATCAGTAGACATCGTACATGACCTGGGCAGAAGAAACTGATACAATTGTCCCAGGGATGGATGTGCCTATAAATGGGGTGGGGAATTCCCCAATAAATCGTGCCACACAGCAATCAGTCAGTCGAGTTATTGGACGTAAAACATTTTGTTGAACCAAGTCACTAAAAGGTGAGAAAGTTAAGAAAACGGAGAACTGGTTGGCATCTTAGTTAAATTAATTTTAACTTGGTATTTATTTTAGAGTGTTTTCATGTCGTGTGGAGAAAATAAACTTGATTATAAACCGGCTGGGTGAGTGAACAGCCCTGGTAGTAGGCCTAAGCCCCTGACAGCAAGTAGTCTGTGAGTTGAGTGTCAAGCTAACACGTGCGGCAACTAAGGTCTGATCTGTTGTCTGAGAGGTAAAAGGATCTAGGAAAGGATTACCCTTTTCCCCCATTTTCCAACGCCATTGTGTGACCCAAACAGATGGACTGCTCCCAAGGGTAATGGCTTAAAATGTGTCTGAAAAATTAGCAGGATTGGGGTACTTTGCCAAAAGTGTGATGATTTGGCCAGTTCCAAGCTATCTATGGGCTGACACCTTCAAACTGTTCAACCTTTGTTTTATGACTGGTAGTGTTGAAAATAGTTTGGCTTGGACAGAAAATGACCAATATTCGTTAAAGTAAGACAGCACAGTTTCTACAAGTAAGTTAAGTTTGCTAAAAAGATCACACAATATTATGTGTATTTCGGTGAAGTATTTCTTCTAACAGCTACTACGACAGCAGAAACTGACATTTAACCGCACTCCATCAAATAGCACGAAATGCAGCCATTCTGCCTTGGCTGTGACATAATTGTTCCAAGTGCAGAACGCTCCTTTGTCATCTGAGACTGTAGTAAGCTGCTGGGGTTGTGTTTGTATCTTTAGTATTTGTATTATAATTTGTCAATTTATAACATAAAATGATCAAGAAACTTATTCCCACCACAACACAATGGTCTGGTATTACTTTACAGTGTTGTTCACACATGTACTTAATTAAATATAATAATTTATAATATAAATAACATATAATTAAAACATGTAACATTAACACAGTGTGCTGTGTAATTACTTGCTATATTGAGACAACTCATAACATGTACGACACAGCCTATAAATAGCTGATATGTCGAAGCCCTCTGACAGGTCAATCCCGCATAAACTTAAAAGCGTGGGCGCCTTCAGATCCTTAGCACAATACTCCACACTTCCAACGAAGATAATTCACCAATGAAGTCATACAGTTTCAATCAGGTTTTTATATTCAAGAGAGAATTTTATAATCTTTTTAATGAACAGTACTCCAGTCATGAGCTGTCTTTTACTTAAAAAGAAAACAACATAACAAAACCTGAGTACACAGAAATGCCAATGTTCCAAGGTCATCCATGTGGCGTCTGGTGATGAGAAACCTCTGTCAGATGGATGTGTCCTTGATACAAGCTGCTGGGCATCATTTAGCCTTCTGATGAAAAAATGGCCATTTTTATGCTCATGAAAAATGGCCAGTGCACCCCGCTTTTTATGTGATGAGCTGAACGTGCTCCAAAATAGGCAGAAAGCAGTAAATAATTATTGTCCATCAGTATTGCATTTTTAATAACATTCATAGCAAAGTTCCTTGAGAAACAGATGTGATTGACAGACTCCCGCATGGTAGACATTGGTTGAATGAATGAAAAGTTTTGAAGGTGGTGAAGTAAATGTACCTCCATCACAGAAGAGCGACTGTTTGATGCGCAGACTTATCAAGTCTAAATCTAAGCAAACATGAGGTTTCAGTTTTTAGCATATTTCGGTTATTTTTCTGATTAAAACAAATATTTTTGAGAAAAGTGAAAACTTAAGGGTTAGTTATTACCCCACCTGCAGGATATACAGTTAGTTAAAGTGTGTAGAAAGTAACAGTTATACTTTCATTTCACATGGCCTCATCTCCCCACAACAACAACATCGACGACGTGACGTGCCGATTTGACTTAGCAGAAACTCACACACGCTGACTTGTATGAGATAACTCCTGAAAAATCATTAATGTCCTGTACTACACCAAAAACACGGCATATTTTACAATGCTTTTAATGGTCGACAGATTTACATTTAAAAAAAAAAAAAAATCATCCTGGCCGACAAATGTAGGTAGTGGTTACCTTCCATGAAACATACAACCTTTCCACCTGTAAATTTAATTTTTCTTAATACACTAAATGATTATACATGTACTTGCACTTGTCTAATGAGTGTGGAAAAAGCCTGGTTCCTCCTCTCATACTGTCTTGCTCCAATGTATACATGAGACGGCTGCATTGAAATGAACTAATTTTGCAAATTATTATTTTGTCGTATATTTTCTTGCGCGACAAATTACATTTCAGCACCGTCAACACATATCTATATAGAATGACTTTGCAAACCTTTCTTCATCAAAGGGGGATTATCTGCTTTTCGCAAACACCCTATGTCATTAGTGAAAGTGTACAAGCTCAAAACTGCTGATCCTTGCAATTCTTGATAAATCTGTAGGGTGAAGCTGTTGAGAATTAATTTACAGAGTATGAAAGTCACAGACTGAGACCACTTCCTGAAATCGGGAAAAAAATACTGTAGAAACTGGTTTACTTTTGACCATACTGGGAAAACATGCTGTGGACTGAGTATGTTGTATGAAAAAGATATTTCACCTTCGAAGGTACATTTATTTAACATAAATAAATAATTTGTGCACATAATTTTCAGCTGGTGCATGTACTTCTGAAAAATAGTGTGCACAGTGTGCATGTAGGTTTGCAAAAGTATTTCGAGCCTTGAGTATCAAACATGGAAAATGTGGTTGTCTCAAAACACACCAAAATGTGAGGAAAGGAATTCATGTACATTTGGGAAGAACATGATGGATAAGTTGGATGTAACCATCTGAGATCATTGAATCTAACCAGACTGCCCTAATACACAGGTTTTGAGTTGCATCATGACGACTAGGCCCTGTGAAGACGACAGATTTTAATAAAGGCACAGAGGCGCAGATCTGCAGAGAGCACAGATCTGTGCCCTTCGTGCCTTCCGTGTATTCCGTGGGGATGGGAAGGTTGCATTTTTTTTATAACCGCGCCTTGCACGGAATCGTAGAAAGTGTGGTCTACAATGGACTCAATATCAGGCACTATACAGAACTGTAGCTCTTCTGGGGAGATGGTTGAAGGCATCATGGGGGCTGTAGACAGTCCAAAACTAGGTTACATGAATACATGGCAGGTGTGAGTTTGGAGTCCTGGTAGGGAGGAGAAATATTACTAGCAATTGGAAGCTGTGCTGAATAGTTATACTGTACCTTAAAAGTCGGGGCAAGACATAGCTTTATTGAAACCAGAGGTTTACTATTGAGCAGTATGCCCCTTGCCTTCTTTCCATAATGTTTAGACAAGGATCTGTGTCTAAGCAGCTAAGTCACCCGCCGAATTTCATTAGCTTTTCTGGCGGTACATGTAGCTATGCGTCTATCACCATAGTAAAAATGCAGAGCTGCACTTCTGTATCTCCCCAAATTGGAGCACCCATGCTCTAAGTACAACAAAAATATATTTGTCTCCGTTTCTTTTTTCCTTCTTCCAGAAAATGGCATTGACTGGTTTCAAACTCTTCAGGAATTGTTCAGAACTGATCGACTATGAAGAGTTCTTTGAAGGTGAGGACACCTGCAGAGAAGACTGGGCTGAAATTCTATAATTTATTACAAATGCTACTTCAGTATTTCCTGTTTGTGATGGCCGTCATCATTGTGGGTGGGAAGAAACTGTACTGCTTGGGATAAATAACTGATTATTACAAATCACTCACACATAAAAGCTATAAAAGTGGCTAATGTCTTGGGTTTGTTTCTAGGCCCTTGACCCCATGGTGGTGTTTTTTGTTTGAATTTTGAATGTGAATTTTTGACCATGTTTTTTTTTTTTTTTTTTCTTCTTTTTGGTATTTTTCAGTCTTTAGCATGCCGGATACTTTCAACTCCTGGTTCTTGGTTATGGAACTCCATATGTGGTAAGATCCTTGTCTTGCTTCTTAGTATAAGGTGAAGAATTCTCGAAACGACTTCTCCAAGATAACAGTTTTTGCCCTCTGGTCATATGCAGTGCCATAAGTACTACACAGACACTAGTAAGAGCAAATAAATAGTGTCATGAGTTCTGAAGACAGGTTTCAAATTTTAAAAAGCTGTACTTGACCACAATGATGCAGGAAACCTGTTTGTGTGGTATTGTGATGTGTGTTTAATGACCACTTTTGCGGAGACGGCCTTCATGGCCTAGGTTTAGGGCACTAGTGCTGCAGAATCAGTCAGTAGCCTCTCATCGATGTGGTAACTATGAGTTCAGGTCCTGCCCATGCTGGCTTCCTGTCTGGCCATACGTGGGAAGGTCTGCCAGCAACCTGCGGATGGTCCTGGGTTTCCTCCCAACATAATGAGGGCTGCCTTTGCTTAAGTGAAATATTATTGATTTTTCTGCTATTGCGAATGGCCTCACAGTCCTCATTATCACATGAACGTGCGAGTCAAGGTCAGGAGATACAGGATGAATCCCATGTCAGGTCATACCAAAGACTTTAAAAACCGTACTTGTTGCTGCTTTGCTTGGCACTGAGCATTGAAAGGTTAAAACAAGGAAATGGGACTGGACAGTTTAGTGTCAGAATAATGTGACTGATTGGGGTGTCATGTCTGGTTTCTTTGGCATGACGTTACGATCCAAAAGCCTAAGCATACGTACATACATATTCATACAGACACCAGACATGACACCCCAACCAGTCACATTATTCTGACACCGAGCTCTCCAGCCCTGCTTCCTTGCTCAAATCTCTCAGTGCTGAGCGCCAAGCCAATGCAGCAACAAGTACCGTTTTTGATAAAGTCTTTGGTATGACCTGACTTGGTATTGATCCTGTATCTCCCGATCTGGAGGCGGAAGCTGTAACCACCAGGCCACCTAGGCAGTCACATGTACATGTAATAATAAGGACTCTGAGAACATTCACAATACCTGTCATTTATTTATTTATTTTTTTATTTATTTACGCACATGAATGTGCAAAGAGATACAGTTATAATGTGGCTTTTTGAATTTGCGCAGGCTGTACATGGTGCGGCTGGGAGCAGAGGGGGCTGATGGGAAGTACGTGAGGAACAGCCTGGTAGAGATGATGTGGAAAGACGTAGAAGAGAGAATGAAAATGATCGGGGTAATGTTCTAATATTTGCTGTATAGAAGAGTGTGACTTCCTTGCTTGTTTGAAGGGTCAAAATGCTGAGTG
The DNA here is from genome assembly GCA_016165875.1 of Acanthopleura granulata. Taxonomy (NCBI): domain Eukaryota; kingdom Metazoa; phylum Mollusca; class Polyplacophora; order Chitonida; family Chitonidae; genus Acanthopleura; species Acanthopleura granulata. Next base: position 12,601,735 of record JABBOT010000013.1, read on the forward strand.
TTTTATATGGCCTTTATAGTTTGCATGACTGCTCGAGGGTTTCTTCTTGTAGAACCATCATAAGTTTGCTTTTTTGCAAATGTGAAGAAATACCCTTGATATTTTGTAAGCAGTTTCTAGTAAAACTGAATTAACTTTGAGTTTCTGTTTTCCTGAAATGAAAAAATCTTGTAAAATGATCTTGTGAAACTATAAACTTCATTAAGAGATTTACTTGTCTTCGTTGGCCATTTCATTTATTTTTTCCTTCAATGAATGTATTAAGACAAGACCACACAAGGATAATATGAAAGAATGCCTTTATCATTTATTGATATATGATTGAAGGTCATTTTTTAACATCAGGATTTTCTTTTGAAGGACTTTCATTTGTCAATCCATGAAAAAAAAAAAAGAAAAATGGTCTTAAAATTTGCTTTCTGGCATCAATGGAAACTTGTAAAATGTGGTCGCAAAATTTGGTTATTTAGCTGTTTACATAATGATTGAAAATCTGCACTTACAATATTTGGATTTCGGGGGTTCTTTTTGTCAAGAGGCTTTCTCCTAACTGGTACATATTAAAGATTTATTGTCATTCTTGTTTAGGGAGGCGCCAGGCGTAGTTACCTACGAGAAAGTTTAGAGAGCCTGGGAGGTCATTTCCGCATGAGCCTGTACTCCTACGATGAGGTTTGTACCATGTAGTGTTGACTTTGCTGGTTGCTTACAAAATTTTCTTGGTGTGACATAATAATACACCCAACATGACGTCGAATCAGGCAGATGTCGAAGAATGCATTTATGTTGGGATGGCGTCTTCGGCGTTTGATAGGGCAGTGTCATTTGTAGATAAACATCAGCGATTGGCGTCGTCATGTGTTTTGTTTCCATATTCTCCAAATTTTGTTTCCATATTCTCCGAAGAAACATACCACATCAGATTTAATGCACTGTATTTTTGTTTCTTGAACAATGTAGGAATACAGTTCAGACTACATGTGTCTCAATCTTTGTCATTCCACCTTGCTTTTAAGACACAGAGGTTTTGAAACTGAAGGAGTTCTTTAAAAGCAAACACAACTGAATCTGATTAGTTGACAGATAGGAGATAAGGCTTACTAGGTGCAGCTTTGGTCAGGTTTCAAATAAGCCTGGCTCGCATAGTATTCAGCTGCAGCCAGGCAGAGCCTGGACTAGTCCATCTTTCGCATCAGCCAATCAGAAACAGTTCGGTATCACTTTAACTCCATACTCGAGATTTTTTCACCTATATGATGGCGGCCAGTTTTGTGGCTCAAGGCAACTGCAGTACTTAGGGTAGACCATCCAGAGGAAACTGGAGAGCAGAAACTGGACAGGCATAAACCATCAGCCTGTGGCAAGTTACTGAGAAACATTTCCACATATGATGTACTGGCCCTGTATGCACAAAGTGATCATAGCTACAGTTGACTGTAAACCATACAAACCATCACAATCGATTGCAAAAATAAGTTACGCCACTTGTGCAAAGGAATTGTTAGGTAACTTACAATCATGATTGTAGGCCAAATTTGACTCATACACATACTCTGTGTAAATGAATAATGTAATAGTCAATAACTATTTCTTGTCTTCATTTTCAAAGAGTTCTACGTCTTCATGATTCAGGAGCTAAAAACAACAACATGTGAAAAAAAATCACAATACCTTTTCCAGACAATTAAACTGTACATCTTTGCAAACCAAGTCTAAAATTACTAACTTAAGCAGTTTGCCTAACACAAACAATTTAATTTTAGGGAGATTATAATTATTTACAATGAAAAGTTTGTGAATATACAGCTAATGAATTAAGACATCTAGTAGTGCTGGTTTAGGGCCTTGAAAATGGTTGAGAGAAAATAGTGATCAGTGACCCCTAACAATCCACTGTAAGTAAAAAACCGTTGTGGAATTCTCATTGATATCTCTCTCCGTCTATTACAGCATTGCTATTTTTATGATCTGTCCGAATATAGACGTAATACTACATCTGTGTATGTGTTTAATATAGAAAAGTAACAGTTAGAGCTTATTTGAGACCAAAAAGCAACCTGCTGATGTTTGTTGGTTTCCCTGCGGGCTCACAGAATAATGCTTGCCACCACGCTATAAGTGAAATATCCTTGAATGGGTGTAAAACTCCAATCAAATAAACAAATAAATGTGTGTACCTGTTCCAGGGCCTGTTATCCGACGATCGTGTTTTAGCTGGGGCTCTGTGGAGGATATTTTTTGAAAAGCGAGATGTAGATCCAGGTTCCATGGCCCGCATGGTGGAATATGTCCGACAACAGGTACAGTATTCATGGGCCCTGGCCTCAGGCAGCGTTTAGTATTCAGATTGCATGCTGAAAGTATCAAATTGTAGTCCTGCACCATTATGTAATGTCAGGATGTACAGGTGTACTTATGTATAATGTTCAAGATGTGACACTTTCTTCCAATGTTACCTGAAGACATGACACCAATGCGGTGGCTGAGAGTTCAAATCCACCTCAAGCTGGCTTCCTCTCTGTCCGTAAGTGGGAAGGTCTGCCAGCAACCTGTGAATGGTCATGGGTTTCCACCGGGCTTGGCCCAGTTTCCTCCCACCATAATTCTGGCCTCCGTCATATAATTGAAATATTCTTGAGTACGGCGTAAAACACCAATCAGATAAATAAATAAATAAATGTGAAGTCATGAAGTAAATAGTGCTGCAGTGCTCTTCAAAGTGGATGAGTACCCAATGAGTATTGAACATGATGAAGCACAGCTCATCTTACTCAGTGTGATATCATGTCACGTAAACTTGAAACTGAGTGAATAGACCTCAGTCAGTGTGTAGCATGACCTCAAGCAGCGCTCAGTCACAAAGTTATTTGAACGCCTGGTATTTAAAGTGTTTGCCTCGCGGTTGGAAGATCCGGGATCAATCCCCATCGAATCGTAACAGAGACTTAAAAAATGATACCTGTTGCTACTTCGCTTGGCGCTCAGTAACTTACACCGCTCTTACACAGTGGCATGAGGTCGGACCGTATGGATTTTCAGTGACCTTGACCTTTTTCTGCAGTATGATCAAGAACTTTGAGGTCATTTATTTTATAAAAGGCTTGTATATGCTCTGTCTAACTTACACCACACTTACACATTAACATAAGGAACAAGACTATTGATTTTCAGAGACCTTGACCTTTTTCTTCAAGCTTATTGGGATCATTTAAGTTAGATTTTGTAAAAGCTTGTAAACCCCTCTATCTCTAGAACGGGTTAGCCCATTTTCACCAAGCTTGCACCTCACTTACACTTTGGCATGAGGAAGAACCCTATTGATTTTCTGTGGCTTTAACCTTTTTCTTCAAGGTCATTTAAGTTAACTTTTATAAACAGCTTGCAAATGCTCTGTCTCTTGAACAGTGTATCCCAAGTTAACCAAACTTATACACACATGTTCACCTTTTCCATGGTTATTACAGTGATTTAAGTCAAATTTTATGAATGGCTGGTATTATACACAATATCTCATGGAATTTGTATCTGTTCTTTACATTGTACATGTGCTTAAGGCTTGGGGGATTTAAATGCACTGTTGTGTGTTTTTCTACAGTGGTAATTTTGGTTCTCAATGCTACCTGTCATTTCAAACGATCACAGCCAGAATTTTAACTGACTAATGGCATTGAACTAAAAAGATACTCCTTTTGTCTGACAAGATTTCCATTTCTGTCGTGTTTCGGATGAAAAGCTTCATCCTCGTCCATTATCTCCGGACGTATGCTGAAGTGACGTGTAGATGGAAAACAACACACTTACCCTCAGACTACCTTGAGACTTAATCAAGTAGCACTTGCACAATGTTTTAAGCATATAACTTCCATGGCAACACGATGTTTACAGTGCAGGGTATCATGGTAATTACGTTCACGTAAAGATGTTAAAGAAGGCTTCATTTGAGCGGACCACTCTTTGCTTGGTTTTACCTAAAAAGGGAATTCAGTTTGTGTAATAATACCGACGTTCTGTTTTCTCATCTTTTCCAGATTCATGCTTTAGACAGTGTCGACTCCGAGAGATTACTGTGCCAAGGTGATGTCAGGTTTTTACCGCTGTCTGAAGAGAAGGGAATGGCCTCGCAGAGCAGGCAAAATTCAGTCCCGTAATGAAAGTGTACAGTCCATAGCCATAGCTTGATGTTTGCTTTGTTTAATATATGTGAAGCCTGTGTGGTTTGAAGCATTGTATACTGTTAGGCCATTTTCAAGTAATGAAATATTTTTCTCCCTAAATATTCACTCGGTATTTTAATCCCATAGAGAGTCAAATATTGTTTTATGTTTTTTGAATTTGACCTCACATCTGAGTTTCCCACAAACTCTTTGTAAAGTAACATTTAACATGTGATGTTGGCTGAAGGCAGAATTCTACTGCATGAAGTACCATTCATGAGAAATTTGATTTACAAAACTTTATAGAAGCCCGTCCCAAATGTACATACAGCTTTTGTCTCAGAGTCTTGAATGCAGGAACATTTTTTTGGCATTCAAGATCAGATAAAGTATTATACTTACTGTAGATAGGTTCATTGTATGTTAAAGAGAAGCGACATGGAAACAAAAGGAAATTAGTTACAAATTCCAGGGTGAGAATTCAACAGCTGAAACTCAATAAGCCTGGGCCCTCGAAGCCTTACTGGGGCCTCCGTGGCTCAGTCGGCTAGCGCACTAACGCAGCGCAATGACCGAAGCTTCCCACCAATGCGGTCGCTGTGAGTGCAAGGCCAGCTCATGGTGGCTTCCTCTCTGGCCGTGCATGAGAAGGTCTGCCAGCAACCTGCGGATGGTCGTGCGTTTCCACCAGGCTCTACCCGGTTTCCTCCCACCATAAAGCTGGCCGCCGTCGTATAAATGAAATATTCTTGAGTACCGCATAAAACACCAATCAAATAAATAAATAATTCGAAGCCCTCTCAACGTCACAAGCACATAGCTGCCATGGCTAACAATACCTACAGTGCTGGTTGCCATCGCAGTTGCATCCTCTTAACGTTACGAGAGCTTTGCCCAAGTGGGCCCTGGTCATCAGGAGTTGGGATAGGGAATCCAGCTGTGTTCTTGAACATATATACTGCTGAAGGCGTGCACGAACTTTTCCATTAGCTGTGATTTATGCAAATTTCGTACGTACATTTCAGATTTTTGTATTCTGGAGATGCTGCTCTTTTATTTTACAGAAGTAGAAAAGGGGACAAAAACTGTACATGTACGAGGTCAGCTTTTTGTGTGTTGTGCTTGGAAGAGTTTATTGGATTTGCAAAAACTTTTCAAAACGCCACAGAAAAGTACCCCAAGTGACCTAAAATTTCGTCCTTGACAAAGTTGTTTTTGAGAGTTCTATTGATTTTACAAAGATGTTTTGAGGTTTGTTTGGCAGGTAGGGTGATATCCTACTGGAGAAAAAATGTGCTTTAGCACCAAAAACAATATTATTTGACCTTAATTTGCTCGAAAAATGCATTTTGGGGCAAAGTTTTAGGTCATTTAGGGTACCTTGGTTGGTTTAACTAGGGTGTGATAACGGCAAACAGGTGTTCATTTATCTGCCACAAGCAACCGTTAGAATTCACTCTTGTCCATCTGTCAATCAGGAGAATGGACTTAATGACATCCTACGTCTCTTTAGACATGAGACTTTCATTGAACGAGGGTTTCAGTGTAAGACGACATTAACGTTTTTCAGCATGTCGAAGCTGTTCCACATTTTCACTTGTTTTCTTAAAGAACACCTTACTTTAGTTCGTTTCACTGATACATTGTTTCAACACAAAAAATAGCAATCTGATGATGACGTTTTCGTTCAGTTTATTTATTTATGTATTATGATTTGATTGGTGTTTTACGCTGTACTCAAGAATATTTCACTTATACGACGGCGGCCAGCGTTATGGTGGAGGAAACCGGGTAGTGCTCGATGGAAACCCACGATCATCCGCAGGTTGCTGGCAGACCTTCCCACGTACGTCCGGAGAGAAAGCCAGCATGAACAGGTCTTGAACAATGCGACCGCATTGGTGAGAGGCTTCGGTCATTGCGCTGCGTTTGCGCGCTGACCGATTGAGCCACGGAAGCCCCCCCACCCCCCACCCCCACCCCCCGTTTAGTTTAACGACCGCCTTGGTGGCCGGGTGGTTAGCGACCAAGTGAAGGTGGGAGATCTGGGATCAGTCCCGTGTCGAGTCTTCTCAAAGACTTTAAAAATGGTACTTGTTTCTGCCTCGATTGGCACTCAGCACTGAGACGTTAGAGCAAGGAAACAGAACTGGCCAGCCCGGTGTCAGTATAATGTGACTTCATGGATGGGACATCTTGTCACCGGCCGAGTCCACGAAACTCGACTTGAGCAAAATGACTTAAGTTAGCAGACTGGCTTAGCTAATCCAGTTTATCCAACTGTTTAAATCAATTTCACAAAGCAAAATGTGACCGGCTTAGTTTTGTGGAATCGACTTCAGTCAGCTTTGATGTGGCTTAGCCATTTTCGGTGTCTTGAATCAGTTTTATTGGCTAAGTAATGTTTTGTGTTATCGGCCTCTGGTGTCTTCGGCATGACGTTCCAGTGGCGGCAGCACTTGGGCGACATAGACTCGCCCTGCTACAAGAAGACTGTAGATATACATTTTAAGGACTCATCGTCCTTATATAGCTGAAAAGGCTTTGAGTACGACGTGTAACCCAAACACCCATACACGTACATACATACAGATAAATATAGTGTTCATTTTCACGACGCATCACATAAGAGGTTTTGTGGAATGGACTTTTTATACAATAGGTAATAGGTTATGGAATATGTAGGTTGGATTTAAAACGCGTCTCCGTTCGTTTAGATCGCTTTCTGTCTGTCTTTGCATGTCACGCCTTATACCAGTACAGAAATGTCGAAGGAACATGCAACCTTTTTTATCTTTTCCGGAGTAAGATGTTGCTCTATTTAGACTGCATGTATACTGACTAATGTAATGGAAGGCTGCGTAGTTAAACTTGGGTCGGGACCTCTATGGCCGAGTTAGCTCGCTAGTGCAGCGTAATGACCAAAGTGCCTCTCACCAACACAGTCGCCAGCTCTTGCTGGCTTCCTCTCCCAACATAGGCGGGAAGGTCTGCCAGTAACTGGCGGATGGTCTGAGGCTTCCCCCTTGATCTGCCCGGTTTCCTTCTAGTATTTTTGAAATGTTCTTGCGTAGGGCGTAAAACACCAATGAAATAAATAAATAAACTTGGGTCTGAAACTATTGTTTTACTGCCGAACCAAGAAGGGCTAATTGCAGCGTAATGACGTAATTGTTCGGCTCAGTCTTTTGTTGTTTTCATCAAAGACACTTTTTAAATGTTCCTTCCGCAGTTTCATGAACTACTGAGCCTGCTGATTGAGATTTCATGGTTTGGTTATAGTCGACGTTCTTTGTTAAAAGTTGGATAATTTTAAGGGTCACAGTTTAAAGTATGGAGAGCTTTGTGGTTCTGAGTTTGAAGACTGGAGAACTTTGTGGGTTTGAGAATTTAAGGTTCTACGTTTGAAGTTTGAAGAATTCTGAATCACAGTTCTGAACTGCATTGTAATTGATCACTTGTTTGTGGCTATGTCTAAAGAGCTGACCGGTAGGAAAATAAAGATAATTTGATTTATGAATTAAAATACGAAAAACAAAAAAGAAAAATACAAATGACAAACGCAATAGTTTACACCTGTAAATATTTCCTTGGTACAGTTGTGTGTTAATAGAATTGTTTTGATTGTTGCAATTTTTTTGACTTGGTAATTTATCTTCTAGTACTTATATACTAAATAGTACATGTAGTTATTTATTATTTAATTATTTTTATTTTGATGTTTTACGCCGCACTCAAGAATATTTCACTTATACGACAGCGGCCAGCATTATTGTGGGAGGAAACCCACGACCATCCACAGGTTGCTGGCAAACCTTCCCACGTACGGCCGGAGAAGAAGCCAGCATGAGCTGGGCTTGAATTCACAGCGACCGCGTTGGTGGGAGGCTTCGGTCATCGTGCTGCGCCAGCGCGCTAACCGACTGAGCCAAGGAGGCCCCGATTTATTATTTAAGGCAGTACTCGTGAATTCTTCACTAAAGGGCTCTTCCGCTGGTGAGGTGTCAAATTTGACGATTGCTTTATTATCTTCTTGTATTCTATTCTCCGTTTTCTTGAATCGGTAACATACGGTACACAGAATTTAAAAAAAACTGCTGTTGAAATTCTCAAATTTGCGGGTTTATATTATCATATACTTTCTTGTTTAGAGCATGAATACAGCTAGTGGGTTAAATTTCACGACTGACACGAAGATACATTGTAAACTTCATTTCATGCAGCTGAAAGTTTGTGCGCACTATTCTCCTTGTATATAATAGTGCGAAATAAGCCTTGTATCAAAACAGTACGCACTTCGACACTTGTACAATATTTCTTGTTCCCCTCACTGATAAATCATTCGAGTTTTAACATTCATTTCGTCTCTGTCGTGGCTGCTCAGATTTTACTCTATGTTGTAGTCTTAAATTCTCGACAAATTCATTTTGCAGTAATTTCTTCCAATCCCCGCCTTGTTAGCTTTCTTTGTCATTAAATAAAAGATGCATGCTACCGAAATTTGATGAATTGAGGATACGGTAAATTTAAATAACGCCGTCTAAATGCGTACGTGCTAATAGTCCACATATGTATGTAGGCTACCCAATATAACGGATTTGTTACCCATTTGGGTATTACTACATAAACATATTGTTTGAAATACAGAAGAAGGTGTCACTGCCACGTCAAATAAGCAATTCAACAGACGGCATGAAAGTATACTTCTTGTTTATCGATGTTTGTTGAGTGTTAATCTGAAAGAAAAGCAGACAAGTTACCAGTGCATAGATTTACACAAGCACGTAGACATGTATGGACGGATCTGTAACAACTCAAAAATGAATGGCATTTAGTGCGAAATTATGTACACTCTTTATGTTATGAAGTCGCCTAAGAATCTATAGGCGTCCTGTGAAGATAACCATTGTAAAAGTTGAAAAGCGTCGTAGCAATAGACCTAACCATACCTAGCCAGATCTGCAAAACCAGAACAGCCCGGCAATGTTACTATGTCCGTATGGGATTCAACAGCACAAATCAGGACTGTTCAGCTTTGTCATTTTCCCTCTTTTTGTCTTCAACACAACAACACAGATTAGAACGATCCTGCTCTGTCAGTTTTCCTGCCTCCGTCAGTAGAACCACAACACACATCAGGACGACCCGTCTCTGTCCGTTTCCCTCTTTCCGTCTGTAACTCGACAACACAGATCTCGACGATCCAGCGGAATCAGTTTCCTCCCCCCTCTCTCTCTCTGTAACACAACACAGATCAGGACGATCTATTTCTGTCCGTTTTCCTCTTTCCGTCTGTAACTCGACAACAGATCACGACGATCCAGCGCTATCAGTTTCCCCCTCTCTGTCTGTAACACAACACATATCAGGACGATCCAACTCTTCCAGGTTCCCTGTCTCCGAACAGACCATCAGTCGCCTGTGGCAAGACGACTGAGACATGTACAGAACAGTGTAACCCCGGCTATACTGGATCAGACTGTAAAACTGTTACAGAACCATGCCAGATGGTAAATACGGAGACAGATGTCAGAACAACTGCAACTGTCCGAACAGACAAGCAGCTGCCTGTGATAAGGCAACTGGGACATGTACAGGACAGTGTAACCCCGGCTACACTGTATGTCATGTATATCTTACATACTTCGTCAACGGGCCAATGTAGGGCTCAGTTCTAATTTTTTTTTCTGTGTTTTTCACAGAGTTTTCCAGTTACAACAGCCCTAGAGCCCAAGGATAGTCTCAAATGTCACATACACACACATAAAATGCACGAAATGGGCTGAAATGTGTATGACTGCTTAAGGTTACAATGCTTTTAACACAGCCACTGGGGTCTGTTTATCTACCAGCGAAGGAATTCCGGTCATGGGCAGTCCAAACAGCTATCTGGTTTATACACCCCAAAGGCGATCATCTGAAAACAATGACAACGGTGAATTCTGAATGGTTAACTCGCTGACATTTAACTTTGTTTGCACGGTTAGGATTAAACAGACCCCGGCAAAATTACGTTACTTCATATCATGTACATGTTGTTGATGTTTTGACTTTACCCTTGCTCCGTTGTCCAGTAAATTCTATACATCGCAAGACAGCACGAAGTTTAGCGGCAAGAGAAACATATCACCGATTTTTAGTCAAAGTATATTCCAAGTGAATCTATATACGTCTATGAATTTTTGAACCGTGTATCGATTCTTGCGCAATTTCAAATATAAAAGTCCGCTATTTCAAGCTCTAGAGACGTTTCTATTCTTTTTTCTTCCCGGGGTTGAATCAGTTGTTGATTCTGATAAATCAACAGGTTACCTTGCGACTGTCATAGTGCTGTCAATCGTCAGTGTAACTTTACTGACGTACCTCATATTGTCTACCCTGAAATGGAACAGGTTTTAGGGTCGGCTCAGAGTAGAGATACAAGCTCGATACATCACCTGCAAGGTTAGTTACTTAGGAGTATTTACTTATTTATTTATTTATTTGATTGGTGTTTTACGCCGTCTCAAGAATATTTCCTTCATTCAGCCAGCATCATGGTGCGAGGAAACCGGGCGGAGTCGGAGACCAATGACCATCCGAAGGCTTTCTGCCAGACATTCCCCCGTGCGGCCGAAGAGGAAGCTAGCATGAGCTGGAAATCAACTCACAGATGGGTGGGAGTTTCTTGGGTCATTGCGCCACGTTAGCGCGCTAACCACCTCGATCGCCATCGCGATGGCCGATTGGAGATATTTATTGGAAAATAAGAACGGCAGTTTTTTTCTCTCGATACGACACAAATATATTTAGAAAATTCATCTAAGTTTTAAAGAGCCGCAAATATGGAATTCAGCTTTATAATGTGACTGGGTGGGGTGTCATATCTGGTGTCTTAGGCATGATGTTCCAGTGGTGGCAGCACTTTGGTGGCATGGACTGAAAATTGGTGACTATGACGTTAAACCCAAGCATAAATACTTACATACATATATTGCCGGAATGGCCAAAAATAATTTTGTCGGAATGGCCCCAAATAACATTGGCGCAATGACCTTAAATAACTTTGCTAAAATGACTTCAGATAACGTTGTAGACAACATCAAATAGCTTCATCTCCTGTCATCGGATCTATGGTCATAGATATAGTTTGTCGTGGATCTTTGTCACTGCTTTAGGTCAACAAGTAGTTTTCTGTAACCATCAGTTTTAGTATGTTTAACTGCGACTGAACCCAAGCTTACGTACATATATTGCGGGAATGACCTCAAATAATTTTCCTAGAACGACCTCAAATAATTTCGCCACAGTGACCTCAAACAACTTTGCCGGTCCAGCATTGAATTACTTTGCCTGCAGTTCTCTTTTCTGTGGTTGGACAACCTTCGTGGCTTTAAGATTACACACGCGCTACTTTAATTCTTCTTTTAAATATTAGGGACAATTCGTCTGGCACATTCAGCCAACAGACATGTAATTGTAACAGGAATACAAAGTTTCTTTTTGTTCTCACATATAATTACTCCACCAAATGAATAACATATCTATATCTTTATCTTACTGAGAAACTGGGTGACAAAGATAATTTTTGGCCTTCAGGTACTAATAATTAAAATTAAACCAAAATTAGACGAATTAGGTTTTTCGAAGAGTGCTGGATCACTGATTGAATAACATTGCCACCATCACCCCCTCCCCTGGTAAAATGGACTCAGCCTGTAACAAGACGACACAGTGTACACACATAATAAGGACTTCCGGCCTTTATGACCAAAGTGACAAATTCTATTACCTATCTTCTACAACCAAGAGCTAAAATGTCAGTCATAATAGGCCATGCAGAGAAAAGCCCAAACTGCATGTTGTTTTATAGTACGGCACCACGTGAAACTTCGGCGATGTATATTTTGGGAATTGCAGTTGTCAAATTTGCTACCCAGATAGGAAGGAATGTGAATTTGTTGATGTGACCTTACTCGGGCCTTAACCAATGTAGTCCTGTGTTCATATCTGCCTTTCGGTTGATGATTTATTTACTAAATGGTGACGTAATACCCATACATTACAAGAGAACAATGCACACTTCAGCCTGCGCCCGACTCGCCGTCACGCAGGAATACCGCGCCATTGCTACTGGTGAGTGTACACGCCACACATAATAAAATGATCTCCGGTCACACAGCAAGGGATCTTGGCAAATTTTTGTCTCGTCCCCCGTGATTTTCAAGTGAGGAATCAAATTACTATAAAGCTAGTTATACTTTAGCAACTAGGGCGCAATGTTGAAACTAGTCGTGCAAAAGGGAGTGAATACAATAAGGGTATGGGATACAGGTGGGGCGTTCAGTTGCTTTAGATTTGTCGACAGACAACGTTAGCTGTGGTTTAAATTCGCTGGGTGGACACTTGAGGTTTGTTTACTTTCCTTTCTCACTTCCTTAAACGTACACCGCAAAACGTCTTAACAGTGTTAGTTGGCCCAGAAGTGATTTGGATTTGTTGTGTAGATAATTCCAGCTTTGCTTACTTTCCTTGCCTGGAGCCGTGCTTTTGCTGTACGAAGTCATCAACTTCTAAAATTTATCCGAAAAAACGTCTTGGCAAATCTAAATTCAGTGCTCATGCCGACACGGGGTTAACAGAACTAATACTTTCCAAGTGTTAGGGCTCACTCTTAAGAATGACATAACATCAGTTTAATATTGTGTAATGCAAAATTAGAGCCGTGCTGGAGGAGGGAAAAGCTTTTCCAAGGTCAGACATTGGCTGGTAAACATCAGCTTCGTTAACATGCCACTGTACTAAAGAAGGTTGTGTGCTTACACAGATTAATCTTATTACAGGACTAACATTTTGTATAATTCACATTAAAAGATGTAAACTCGAAGTTTTTAGCTTGCACATATGGTCGACTTTCTTCGGTTCGTGTTTGAAACCCAGCAAGGTGCCTCTTTTCCCGAGAACCATGGTACCAAGCGATGACAGGGTGCTAGCTTCGTCCCATCGCTTCGTGCTATCATCCCATCACAAAGTGCCATCGTCCCATCGCTTCGTCCCGTCGTCCCGCCGTCCCATCGGCCTTAAAACATATGACGTGGTGCATGTATTGCTCTAATCACATGAGTGTTCCCGAGATGGCGAGGTACGACGGTGATCGCATAGTTTTAGCGCTTCGTACCATCGTTCCATCACTTCGTGTCCTCGTCACCATGGTTTTGCGCCATTGCCTGGCGATGTAACGAAGGTACCGTGGTATTTGCGATAATGCATACAGTACCAGTCAACCAAAATGGGAGTTCCGGGTCAAGAACCGCAGATCAATTTCTGACACAACGTCATAGGAGAATTGCTTATCCTCAGAAACATAGCCTACAAGCAAATGTAAAAAAAAAAATAATCCATAAAAAAAATATACAAAAATTTCCTACAAAATCCATACAAGGCGGATGGGACCTCCGCGGCCAAGTGCGCTAGGGCGTTAGCGCGTTCATAATGACCTAACTATGCGGGCGGACTGAGCTCAAACCCAGCTCATAGTGGCTTCCACTTCACCCACACGTACGAAGGGCCACCGTGGAAACCTGCGGGTGGCAGTTTCTTTCCACTGTAATGCTGGCATCCGTCGTATAAGTGGTATGTTCTTGAGTACGGGGTAAAACACGAATCAGATAAACAAATAAATCATAGTAGGCGCCCGTGGTCTAGTGTTAGTGCGGCCTGCTTTTCAGTTTCCATCACGCAAGAGCTGTGGGTTCAAGCCCGCCTTGCAGCAAAGAACTGGTAGATTCTCAGTACATGTAGGTCTGTGGTGACAATAAGCCGTGGACGGTTTTCTTGTCGTAGTTTGCGCATGCAAGAACAAAAATATGGTGTGCATACATCTATGTTACAGGTGTTTTCTTCCAAGAATAAACTTGCGGCCATCGCATAGGTGAAAAATCTTTCAAGCAGCTTTTAAATAACTGAACCCTTGCATGCAAAATGAGTGCAAAAATGGTAGGAATAATTCTCATATTCAACCTTCTAACATGAGTCATTCTGATATTACTGGTATGGTTATTTGCTATACCGATACAAGTCACTCTGGTAATAGCCCATCTAACAATAGTCATCTGGAGATTAGTCGTTTTCAAAATTGTCGTACGGCTAAGTCATATTGACATCAGTCATTCTGGTATCACTTGGTCAAGCATCAGTCAGTCGGGCATTCGTCATTCTGACAGTAGTGATGCAGACATTTGTCGTATGGACATTAGTTACGCTGACATCAGCATTTTCACATTCGCCATTCACGCATTAATTGGCCATAAAATTGATTCTTCTGATATAATTTAATATGAGTCGTTCAGAAATCAGTTTTATTGACATTAGTCATTTTGAAATCACTTATACTGACATCAGTGGTATTAACATTGAGCATTCTGACACTAATCATTCTAACAATCGTCAACATTGTCATCACGTTCACATCATTTTTTCTTTTAATTTCTGTACTCTGTAGATTCTTCTGTGATTGAAAATGGAACTAGAGATGTATATACAGGAAAAGTGGAAGGCGCTTTTTAAGTTTTTGAACTTCACCGGTACAGGCGTCTTGACCCTTGCGGAAGTTATGGAATATCCGTGCCAACTGTTACGGGCGGGAAAGGTGGATAGTGCCATTGTAATAGCGAGAACCTTCAAAGAGCTCTGGGAGAGCCATCTAGAGGCCATAGGCAAATCCAAGGGAGAACTGTCGATGAATGAGGAAGACTTCGTCAAATCACTAAACATTATCAGCGGACAGGATTGGTACCTGGATGAGGCTATACCCGCTTTCTCATCGGCCATGTTTGATGGTCTGGACGAGAACAAGGATAACCTAATTAGCCTCACAGAGTGGCGACATCATTACGAGAGGCAAGGGGTGAAGGACGAGGATTTTGTCCGGGCTACTTTCGCCAAGATAGATTCGAATAATGACGGCTTCATTTCCCGACAGGAATTTGAATATACCATGAAAATGTCCTTCAAGCACGATCTGGACAATGATTGTTCATTTTTGTACAGATTTTAGGATACAAAATCAATCAGTCTGACTATTCAGCTGTAACACTTGCTGAAATCAGCAGATAAAATCAATCAGTCTTCAGGAGTATTCAGCTTTAACACTAGCTGAATCAGTAGATAAAATCAATCAGTCTTCAGGAGTTTCAGCTGTAACACTAGCTGAAACCAGTAGATAAATCGATCAATCTTCAGGAGTATTCATCTGTAACGATAGCTGAAATCAATAGATAAAACCAATCAGTCTCACTATTCACCTGGAAAATGAGCAGAATGCAAGAAGAGAAAACTAAGCAGGCTCTATGAGAAAAACAAATTTAATCAAATCAGTTTGAATATTCAGTTGTACGCTAACGTAACATAATTCGATACGTCTAACCCACGTTGCCCATGACAACTGAGCATAAGAAATCAATCAGATTCACCTCTCGTGTACTTATGGCCTTACTGAACCTAAACGGATTGATCTTCACTTTGAGTTGACAGGTATATTTGTGGAAATCTTGACGGAACAGAATCAATCAGATTTACTTTGAGATCTGAATTTAGTTATGACACTGCTGACAACACGAATTAAATCAGATTCATTTATAATATAGGTTTTTCATGGCACAGCTAATTAGGCTAAATAATTATATTTACCATTTTCCATTCTCTTGTAACTGTCACATGTCTAATTAGGCTAAATAAATAATATTTACCATTTTCCATTCTCTTGTAACTGTCCCATGTCTATATGGTTTATGGTTAAAATGTCTAAATTTCTTGATGTTCACTTTTTCATACGGTTCGTTGTGGATGTGACTATGGATAAACATGATGGGCCACAGCTCTTTTGGTGATATGGACTCGGTTTGCCACAAGAGGAGAGAGAAAATATAAATACCTGTACATTCTAAAGACCCCTCGTCGTTATATGACTAAAATGATTAAGTACGACGTAAAACCCAAGCATACGTATATACATACATACAGAATGAATGAATGCTTATTGTTTAACGCCCTACTCAAGAATATTTCACTTATACGAAGGCGGTGTCTCCTTGGTGCAGGACGGATTTCCATCGTGTCTTTTATCTGGTGCTGCCTCACCGAGACGACTTGCCGAAGACACCCAACAAGCCCCCTCACCCAGTCACATTACACTGACACCGGGCCGACCAGTCCACCCTCTATCCTCTTATTGCTGAGCGCCTAGCGAGGAAGCAGGATGTACCATTTTTAAAGTCTTTGATATGACCCGACCCAGGTTTGAACCCAGATCTCCCCGTCCACATACATACAGACAGACATTTACTCTCCGTTCACATGTATACGTTGACCTACTTTTTGCATACAGGTATGCATAGCTTTCGTTTAGTTACTTCCCTTTGACAAACATTTCGCCCATATATTAGGATTTAGGTCCATAGGAGGAATGTAGGAAAATAAAATATTTATATTTATATTTTCATTTCAATACAACCTTATGAATATTCACACCTAAACAGTTAGTTCAGAGTTAGCAACTGAAATAATCAACCAATAATTTTGACTAATCTTATTTACCAAATACCTTGGGAAATAAACGTCTTTTGAAAGCATGGAGCCTATAGACGTGTGCAACAACAGGTAGGTGAAAACTGTGGGAGACACATTTCTGACAGTGTGAAGGTTCAAAGTCAAAGATGAAAAAAAAAAAAAAAAAGAAAAGGAAAGCAATTTAGTGTCGTCTTCACTCAGGCACCTGATTCAGTAGATGACCCCTGTCACAGGATCGGGGACTTTGGAAAATGTATGTGAAAAATATGATCGAACGACCGACAAAAAGAACGACAGGCATTTAAAAATTAAGAAAGCATAATGGTAAAATGTAAATTATATCAAAAAAATATCTTTACTTATACTTTTATAGCACCACCGGTACAGATACTGCCTATTTATTATCGGAAGAAGTTCTTTTTTGGTACAAGAGGCGGTGCGTACACTCAAATAATCATAATGTTGCATGTATCTTTCCACTGTACCGGTGTACGTTTATTGAAACTGACAATGTAGGCTTTCCTGCGACAACACTGAAATCAGTCCGTTTATTAACATTATTATTGTTATTATTTTTTTTTTGTCACCATAGTCCAATTTGCATTTTAAATATAGCTGTCAGGTACAGCGATGTCGGGGTTCAAACCAGTAGGTCGTTTATGTGCCTGTCTGAAGCGTTTCTTTGGTTACATCGGTGCATATACAATAGATGTGTATCCCTTCCATTGGCACTACGAGGTTTCCATGTTTACAGCTGTGACAGTTTTCATTCACGAGACCTGCAGATATGGGAGAAAATTGTGCCTTGTCGCATTCTGACGTTAAAAGTATAAATAAAGTAAATAAAGTAAATAAATATGACCAGATTCGTGACCAGGACGTCGAACTAAGTCGGGTAGCATGCTTTTTAAGACAGCTCAAAGATTTTCAGCAATAGGGAAATAGGATTTAGCGCTGACATAGTCAATGCATCAAGTGGAAAATTCTTTTCAAGAGAGGCACAAATAGGTTGTCCCGATAGGCATGTACACTGTGCACAATGGGCTTCTGACGTCCTCTATATATGCAAGTCAAGTCAGGGTTTATATGGACAATACGACAGTACTTTTACCAGCTAAAGTTAAAGTGATATACGCCACAGAAGGGCTTTGAAGAGATTCAGTAACATTCAGAACAACACAATCAGTCTGCATTATAGATATTTGATGATTCTGGGTCTGTATAGACAAATAGAACACGTATTTCTACATCATTACTCAAATTAACTAAGTGATGGACAAAATAAGGTATATTTAACTTAACTTCTACGAGAAGCAGGACAGATAAAGGGTTATCAAGGATAAAATGCGCCGACACCATATAACGTAAAATCAGAGTAGTCGACATGCGGGTGCAACCTCTGGAGTCTCACCTATTTTGGAAAATGGAACCGGGAATTATGAACTAATCGTCGCTAAGTTCAGCCCCGTATTCTTGCAGCATGGCTCAAAGCGTTTACTGCAATGATACTGAGTGAAGTGCTAGCAGTCCAATGTAAGCAAACAGTGTAAATACGTTATTGTTTTATGGAATTTGCTGTTATAAGTTTGTTACGGGTTTAGTTATGCTCGAGTAGCGGTTATTAGAATCAGCTGTGTAATGAATAACCAAGGCGTCAGTTCAGTGGAAATAACTCGTACTTACAAACATTGTGGATTGCGAAATAACATAACAGCGATATGTGAACACGTACTAGCTGAATCATGCTGGATATGTATAATAAAGCAAATTATGTTTGAGAATATTCGGTAGGAAGATTTCCAATACTATAGACAAGATTTAAATTGCCTGAAGTGGATGTAATGGAAACGGAGAGTTATCCAGACAAAATTGTTTTTCGACGGCATTGTTTACCATTTATGTATGGAATTCTTACATAAAGTGGAAGGCTCTGCAACAGCGAGTTAAGGCTATGGTACAGAAAGGTTATTTTATTATGTTGTGACGATATCCGCTCTCTTGGGGCTTGCAGTTCAGTTTGGTTTCAGTTCTGATGGACGAGACATAAAGCCCATTTATTTATTTATTCATTGTATTTATATATTTATTTATTTCGTTGGTGTTTTACGCCTTACTCAAGAATATTTCACTTATACGACGGCGGCCAGCATTATGGTGGAAGGAAACCAGGCAGAGCCCAGGGGAAATCCACTACCTATGGTCAGCAGCTGAAATGAATCTGTGGCGTCACTGTGCTTCAGCGTGTTCAATATGGTCCAAAACGTCCACCATACCACCCCAATCTTTGTCTCCATTTCAATCACTTCTAAAAAAATATGAAAAAAAATAATGAAGACATAATATTTACCATCAGCACGAAATGGCCTCTGGATGATGCATGCTTTGTTCAAAGATGGTCTTTTCTCTTAAGCTGCCAGAAGTTTCAGTTTACGGTGTGACCGGAAAGGGGTTTCGACGGAGTATGTTCCTTATGCATATGCATCTTCCTAGTTCACGTTTTGATGTAAATACATGATCTAAATGTATATAAGAAGTTGTAAATCAAGAAGTTGCATAGGGCCTACCCATAGGGATGAGAGTAAAACTTGGTGGACGTGTGTAGTTCGACTGTTTCGACTGATGGTTATGATTCCACCAGCGAACACAACAGCATGCAGACTAGTTAAAGGTGAAAAGAAATTAAAACCTGTTAAAGTGAAGTTTATATTCGATCGAAAACCCGTACAGCTTAGCGAGCTCGTACACGTACAACTTTGTGAGCACATAGTGGTGCAGCTTAGTGAACTCGTACTCGTACAGCTTTGTGAGCACATACTCGTACAGCTTAGCTCGTCCACGCACAGCCTGGCGAGCAGGTACTCATACAGCTTGGCGAGCTCGTACTAGTACAGCTTGGCGAGCACATACATGTACAGCTTGACGAGCTCGTACACGTACAGTTTATGAGCTCGTTCTCGTGCCAAGGCAGCATACACACTAATGCATGGCAGCTATAGCTGGTGGGGAGGGTTTCCTACATGAGGCCATCATAAACCCAACCACTGCTGCAGCAGGGAACAAGCTGTAATTCATGAGAGTTACGTCATAACATGCGATGATGCCTAAAGTCCATGTTGTATTGTGGCCTACTCATGCAGCTAAGGCGGGGGCCTTCATGGCAGAGGTAGCACAGCGTAATGACCCCGGAGCTTCTCACCAATGCACTCGCTGTTAGTTCAAACCCACCTCATGCTGGCTTCCGCTTTGGCGGTATGTGGGAAGGTCTGCCAGCAAACTGCAGATAATCGTGGGTTACCCCATGACTCAGCCGGATTCCTGACTCATATCCCATTCCTTGCATGCGTCTTTACACAAGATTCCAACAAAAAACCTCCACAAAAGTTTTTTTTTGTACAAAATGTGATTCGATTTCAGTTAGATTTCATGTGTCAGTCATCCGCTACACTATAAATTTCAATGTTTAACACTTTTATGCATCAGATGTTAAACACTTCCAGATTACAGGATTATAGTATCGGCATAAACATATTTTTGACGCCTATGTTTACTACTTAAATATACATGTATGTTTATTAAACACACTTGTTTGAAGTGTAATCACACATAAAACGCATCGGGTATTGGTCATGCACGAAATCAAATTGTACATATAGTAAGCAAATATAGTGTACAAAAAAAAAAAAAAGAGAAAAAAAAAAAAAGAAAAAAAGAAAAAAGAAACCTTAGTTCCCTCAGAAGAACTCCATGCAGATTTTCGTTTTGGGGCTATTGTAATATTTGTAAATGATCCAGACGTGCTTGTCTTCAGTATTCGAGCATAAGGCCTTTTGTTTTCTGACTACAAGAAGATTTAGTGTGACGTTCAGATGTATCTGCCATATTGGTGGACGACAAATGGTCTGCGTAAACGCCTTTTAATGCACAACTGAACCTAAATGATTGTCAACATATATTCTATAAAGCCTATATGTTGGCGTGCTTAAATTTTGTGAACGGTTAGTGGTCAGTTTTCTCTCTGTGTGTGTTCATAAATCACCTATAGGCTACATTTATCTTGCGTACCTATGGGTAAATTTGCTTCCCTTTCCGCAGGCGTACATCGATTGGAGTAAGGTGCAAGCGCACTACATATATACACGTACAGGTAATTGCACAGCACACTTTTCCTACACATGTATATATACTTCCCCTTACTCTCGGTACACATATACGTTGGCTTACTCTCTGTACACATATAAACGTTGGCTTACTTTTTGTATACATGTATGCATAGCCTTGGTTGGCTTACTTCCCTTGGACAAACCTTTCGCCCATATAGGATGATGTGGGTCCACAGGACATTTTCCCCTAGTAAATATATATATTTATATCTACATTTCAATACAACCTTATGAATATTCACACCTAAACATCTAATTTAGCGTTAGCAACGGAAATAATCAGCCAATGAGTTTAACTAGTCTTATTCAGCAAATACACTGGAATTTAAACTCCTTTTGAGAGCATGTAGCCTATAGACGTGTACAACAACAGGTAAGTGAAAACTGTGGTAAACACATTTCTGACCGTGTGAAGGTTTAAAGTGAAGAAAAAAAAAATGTAGTGTGACAGGATCGGAGACTTGTGTTGGAAAATCTATGTCAAAAATCTGATCGAACGACAGACAAAAAAACCGAATTTTAAAAATTAAGAAAGCGTTATTGTAAAAGCTAAACTATATCAAAAACTACCTTTACTTATACTTTTATTGGGCCACCGGTACAGACACTGCGTATTTAGTGTTCTTTTAGAAGTTCTTTATTGGTACAAGATGTGGTGCATTTGGCCTACATTCCAATGATTTTAATGCGAACGCATCTTTCCACTGTACCTGTATACTTTTATTGAAACTGACAATGTAGGCGTTCCCGTGACAGCATTGAAATCGGTCCGTTTTCTTTTTTTTTTATTTTATTTGTCACCATAGTCCAATTTTATTTTTAAAATTATTTTTTTCTTGAAAAAATTAACTCCAGATTGTTCCTACGAGGTGTTTAATTATCACGTTCATAGAGAATTACGGTTGAAAACTTTTACTACTGATAAGGAGCGCTCCCTGCGTAACTCTTCTCTAAGGAGGTAAAAAGGGCTAGTCGGACATTTTAAGATTTCTGTTGTCGGCGATTACCTTGATTTTATGACGCTGATTTTTGTTCTTCTGCGGTAATTTCTCTTACGTCTTTTGGTAAAACTGCATGCATAAAGTTGTTTTCTGGTGATATATCTGAAGATTTTAAACATTATCGTCAGCAAAGTCCCTTGTTGAGCACAGTGAATGAGCGGGTAAATGCTGTCTTTGTTCTTCTAGTGCTTAATGTCGACCGTTTTCCTGGTGCTGCCAAACAAAATCGGATGTAATAGGGAAGTGATATTTCATCATACCCTGGAAAAAGTGGGATATTAATGTAATTCGCATATTTCTGATCAAACTGTGTCTTATAATTGAGATTATATATTCGGTAGGTGTCAGTCGAGTCCGCTCTAAATTATCTCCCTTTGCATCTGGTTTTGCCAAGTAACATTTGGCAAATCACTGTCATCTGGCGATAAGCTGGAAGGATTCATCCTTTATACGGGACAGACCTATCTATAACAGCTGCACAATAAGCTCAAGATATTGCCGTTATGAGCGTGGCGTATCCTACAGGCCTGTAACTTTCCATTTCACGTTATATTTTGTACCTCGTCAGTGGCGAGACAGAGTGTTCACCCCACCTGGAGTCGGGAGATCCAGGATCATTACCAGATTTGGTTATGCCAAATTCTTTAAAATTCATATTTGTTGCTGCCGCACATTCTGATCAGCATTAAGAAGTTAGAGCAAGGAAACAGGACAGGTCGGCCTGATGTCAGTATAATGTGACTGGGTCTAGTGTTGGGTGTCTATAGCATATTTTAATGTTCCAGTGGCCCCGGCACTTGGGAGGCATGGACTCGCTTTGCCACAAGAAGACACAGTTTATGTGCATTACTAAGAACTCCTTGTCATATAACTGCAACAAATTGTTGTTACAACAAAACCTAAGCATTACATACACACATACATTTTGTATTTTATACTTTATATACCCAATATGCATTTGACAAAAAACATAGAGATCATCTGGCCTCAGTGCTAGGTTTTTAATATTACGTGCATGCATTGTCAAGTTTACTCTTTGAAATTGTGCCTGTGTCAGCTGTATTAACCTACATTTATTTGTAGCTGAGAACATCTCATGTTTGGTTAGGTGTAGTTCAGTAAACGTAAGCCACCCTAATAAAAACATTTCAGTCTCATAAGTTCATGCTGATTCAGGCAAGATAAGGGGGATAGTGTTGTAAAGTAACATGGCTGAAGACATGATTTTACGTTATTAGACTGGCTGACTCATTAGGAACTCCTCATCTGTTGGAGTTTAAGGCCATGGAAACCCCAGATGGTGTTTTGAGAAGACCTACTGTGTAACTACTGTAAAACCCTGTCTTCAGCCATGTTGGCTTACAAGAGTACCCCTCCTTTCGTGCCTCAACCTATGGTAACCCCTGAGACTCCCAAAATGCTGACGGGGCATAAACATGTTAGACCAGAGTTTTCAGGCTGAGGCCATTCACACTTTTTACATTGCCCTCAGCATTGGAACTCTTTGTTTTCTCGTTTCTTTGTCACCAAAGATGAGATTGGGATGAAATTGAGCTGAATACAGTATAAAGATGAAAATCTTTTCACCTTCCGCAACAGTTCTCCAAAATATTGTGACAGGAAATAAGTGACCAAGTGTCTTTGGACAAACAGTAATACTATATATTTTTATTTATTTATTTATTTGATTGGTGTTTTTACGCCGTACTCAAGAATATTTCACAAATACGACGATGACGGCCAGCATTATGGTGGGGTAAACTGGGCAGAGTCCAGGGGAAACCCATGACCATCTGCAGATTGCTGGCAGACCTTTCCACATATAACCAGAGACGAAGCCAGCATGAGCTGGACTTAAAATTCGCAGCAGTTGCGTTGGTGAGAGGCTTCCAGATCATTACACTGCTCTAGCACACTAACCAACTGAGACACAGAGGCCCCCTGGTAGCTACATATAGGTAAACATTTTGTATTCATTAGGGATCTTCGTATCTGAAATAATTTTATTTACTTATTTGATTGAGGTTTTACACCCTACTCAAGAATGTGTCTGAAATAATGAATTATTTATTATTAAATATTATATCCCCTTCATGTTCTGAAACTTTTATCTTGGGATCATGTTAATTATCTATTTACTTATTTGTTTTTTTATTTATTTGTGTTTTGTTTTCTTTATTGTGCAGATTTGAAGTGTTCAAGCCACCTTAGTCCTTGATATCTTTCAAAGCCTTTCTGCACAATGGGTGTGTCACTGGAAAGAGTTCAGTTCAAATTTGCCTCCATTATTGGAGAGCTCTGCAGCGACCCAGATGTGCTTTCACAGTTTGCAGTATGGCTAGACCTTCGGCTGGCAGAATACAAGTTAAAAGGTGCCATATCATTGGGTAAGTTGATTGGAATACATTAAAGCTCATTGTTGCATGCAATTTATCATGTACAATTGTACCTTTAGCTTTATGTCAAATGGTGGTCGCCTCAAGGTAATGAGATGTGGAAGCAGTCTCTGGTCAGGTCATACCCAAGACTGGAAAACTTCTGGCTGCTTCATTTTTCACTCAGCGTTGAGAAGTTACAGCAAGAGAACAGGACTGGTCAGCTTGGTGTCAGTATAATGTGACTCGGGAGGGTCTCGTGTTGAGTGTCTTCAGCATGATGTTCCACTTTGGCAGCATGAACTCACCCTGCTACAAGAAGACACAGAACATGTATATATGTCGTCTAAGGACTCCACATAGTCCTATAGCTGAGAAATTGTTGTACGACAAAAAACCTAAGCTTTCTTACATGTACATACATTATTTCTAATGTTTGCCCTCTTTCATGCATTACGGGGCTTTGGTGTCGATAAGCAGTTCACAGCGCTCCTGTCGCCATATGTGCAGTTGAGCATTCGTCAAAGATTACCTATTTTCGCCAATGTGGTGTGCATAGCTGTACGTCACATGTGGGAAACTTTGTGAATAAAATGCCAAAAAGTCTTCCACCCATGATACTGATTGTCACAAGCTGGGTGAAAATTTCTTGGGTATGGCATTAAACAGCAATCAATCAATCAAATTTTACAGATTGTTCAGGGGAAGAGCCAGATCCTGTGTGGCTGAAAGGATTAAGTAAAGGGAGGGAGAGAGTGATGGCAGGGAGTGGTGCGACCCACAGCCGGGGCCCCTTATCACAGCGTTCCACCACTCAGTCTCCTGCTAAAGACATTCCCAAGTCACATTCCCAGGGTATGCCCAGCCCAGATCTCTTAAACAGACTGTCTCCAGATGACGTGGTCGTTGTTAAAGACGAACCCTCAGATGTTTATCCTGTGGAGTTGCACGTTCACGAGACTCTGGATTCTTCATTCGCAGGCAGACGGAAGCGTTCTGCCGCAGAAACAGTCCCACATGAACACTGGTCGCATGACGTGTCGTCTGGGTCTCCGAAACACAGAAGGATTTCCGCCACGACTGAATCTCCCTCTAACCAAAGTCTTATGTCTGTCATAGGAGATTATAAGGATAAACAGGAAAGTGACTTGAGGGGAGATAACTCTAGCGATTTATCAGGTGTGCCTGGTGCTGATTTACATTCAAGTGCTGCATTAGCATCCAGAAGTACTGTGAACCCTCAGGCTGATTTGTCGGCAGATTTTATGGATACGACTCTAAATAACTCCCAGTCATCACAAGATATTGCCTGGATGAATCAGTCTGGAATGATCGGAGACCAATCAGGACTTGGTGGTAGGTGTTCTTCATTTATATCCTGGTTGTCATTAAAAGAACCGTTGGTAATCGTGTGGGGTTTGACACACACATGAACAGAAGGCCATCAAGGCATGATTGAAAAATTCTTTGTTGAGGGTAACCCAATCCTGTCATAAAAAATAGGATCTGTCAAATAGGAGAGAATTTATTTTTATTCTTTCTAATGAAACTGTTTAAGAAAGGTTAAAATAATAACCATGAGAGAAAAATTAGAAAAAAAGAACTCCATCAAAAAGATGGTCAAAACTTTTAGAGTACAGTACATTTAGGTCTGTTTTTTTTGAAGGTCTGATTGGTTACCCCCAACAAAAGAAGTGGCCTAAACTGTTCTTTTGATGCATAAATACAAACTAGCCTAATTAGTAATGATCGTGGCGCAAGCATTGTAGTTTACATGTCTGTATGGCTGCTGTGAGGAAAAGTTAATTTTCTGATTGTATCTCAGTTCCCTCTGTGTTTATGTAGGTGACTTGAAGAAGTTTGCAGCCATGTTGAATCATTTAGAAAAGAATTTCTTAATTCCAAGTGCAACGCAAATAAAGGGAAGCACATTGCAGGAGAAACCATAACATTATGTTATGAAGGATCCGGCAAGGTCATGGGTGCAAATCAACTGGTTACATATAGTGTTTAGGGACATGCCTAATCATAAAAAAAAAATAATCAAAGGAGGCATTTTCTAACCTTAAGATATGTTCATTGTGTAAAGAATTCCTTGCGAATGCCAATGGTTCTTGACGTTAAATGGTTTACCTAAAGTTCAGCTGTTTTCTACTTTCAAGTGACACGGTTTGCTTGATTCCTCCACCTTACATGGTCACTTCAGAGTTTTTGTAAAGTTTGGTTAATTTCTTATCAGAAAACCTAAGTCTTGACATCTAGTGTATTATTTTACGGCTTTCTTGTGATTCTGAAAGTGCAATGTCACAGGTCAAACTTTAGGTTAAGTGCCCTGGGACAACTATACAGTACTTACTGCATGTCATCCTCTCTTTTCGGTTCTTTGCACTTTATTTGTTTGTTTAACATCATGTTGGAGGATTGTTGTCACCTTTGAACACGGTGGTGTGCGGTTTTGCCGACAGTCTGAGTGGCATCATTTTAGTCTTCATCTCCGTGACACAATTTTTTTTTACAGCCAATCCAAGCTTAAATGGAAAGGCCACAGAAATATGAAGTTAAAGTGTGTGAAAAGAGCATAGAAAAACTGTACCTGAAAATACCTTCACTGATTACATTACACTGTTTTTTCCGCACCAAATTCAATGCAGCGGAATATTTTGATTATACATGTATGATAGACCTGTTTGAAACAGGTTGAAGCATAGTGATGTCACACATTCCTTGTAGCCGCTAAACAGCCTCTGATTGTAATACTTCCACATTAAACCTAGATACATATGTAGTACTACATGCGTAATCATGTAGAACATAAACTTGTAACAATCTGAGGTTCAGGTTGGGGGAAAAAAAACCCAGAGAATACAGCTTTTTATGCTTACATGTATTTCACTCACCATCACTTCATTTTGTGTGCTCCCTTTAACACTGACGAGCCAGCAGCGGGTTCAAACGTGTTCTTTGTCATCTTCTTTTATTTAACTTGTATCGGTGTTAACTCTATTGAGTACAGTGTACTAGTAGCCCTGTGCCACAAGTTTACAATGTATACTTATATTTGTACAATATAAGTCTGCGTCCATGGTAACTACATGTCCTACAAGGGTTGAAATATTAAATGTTTCCTACCTGTTGGATGTGACAGCCAATTTATCGTTCTACCTGTGCAAAATTTTCTCCGCCTGTACAGAATATGTGCATCAGCAATCACAGTTTACTCGTACATGTGTCGGGATGGAGGAGGTTAAACATGTGACACGCAACAAAATTACACATAAGAATGTTACAATACAGGACAGGTTTTAATATGCGTAATGTTGGTCCAAAAATATTTCAGAATTTTCTGTGAATAGTATGTGTTTTGTTTCCATGTGTCACTCTGGATAATTACCTGTTCAGGACAGGTTTTCACTTTTGAAACCTTTTCTACCCGTCATAAGGGTTTGGGGGACCGAACAAGAACACATGGTGAAATATCTCAATGAAATGATGTGAAATCCTAAAGTAGTTCCAGAGTTTATTTTGTAAAAACTTTGCCTCATATAGGCCGTTTAGGAGACTTAAACAGTTCAAAACGTTTTAAAGGTACGCTTTTCCATGTTGTATGGGTTCCCAAACTTTCTCCTATATCAGGCCTGGCAGGTATGAATATTCTGAGGTGGAGATAACATGAATAGCTGTACATTCTTACAAAATAATCACCTCAGTAGGCGCAGACTTCTTACGAATGTTCGGTAATGAGGACTTCCTCTAATCATTTTCCATGAATCTTTCGTCTTTCGTCTTCATTTTATCAAGTCAGACGCCTCGCCTTTAGCCATGGTTTCTGCCATGATCCAGCAGGCAGAAATAACTGATCCACCAAACTCGGTAGCTGATGAATATTAATGTGAATATTGGTCCTCAGTCATCAGACGCAGGAGCCTGGAGATCTGAGGTTTATTCCACTCTTGGACAGGCACTCCCCCTACTTTGACTGTTCCCTTGGCCTTTGTGACAATTTATACATAAATCAAATTCATAGTTCTACATGCGAATTAGGTATTCTTACATCATATTTGTTGGAAACCATTTGCATCCCTCCAGTTTAATGGCAAAAGCATTGCCTGGATAGTTTGTCAACCCCTTTACGAAAGCAAACAGTTTTATGGCATTCCCGAACTTTTCCTCAGCTTTAATATGTAAACTGTTCACTGTCCATTGTTTGGACATAAGGTTCAGTATTACCCAGTCTGGCGTTAAGACAGCACCAATTTGTTGATCAATCAATCCAATCAGCTTTTAGTGTGATCTGTGCAAGTGCTTGGAAACCACTGTTTTCTGTTGATGGTCATGTATTGTATACCTAAGTAGTGTTGTGAGTATGGCATTTATAGGTAACAGGCAAAGAAATAAATAAATAAATAAATACTGGCAGACTGGTGTTCCATATGCCTTCATTATACTTCCAATTTTGTTTCAACAAGAACACATGGTGGAATATATGGCCTGACATTCTACGTTGGCTTTGTGATGACAGTAATGGAGTGTCACAATTTGATACCTGATATCGATACACTCTTTGTGACAGCACCTTGCATTCACATTTCAACGCCACAGTGAATGTTACGCATTAGTTGAATGCAATTATACATCAGTGACGCGTGTCAGGTCTGCACAAAAAAGGAAGAAGGTCTCTCAGTCTATTGGGCACCTGAAGCTAGTAAGACATGTGAAAGAATCAAGAATTTCTGATTGACCTAAATTTTACATAGAGGTTATGCAAAATTAAATAAAATGAGGGAACCACTGTAGGTTACCATGTATGTGATGTCAAAGTTGTATGGGATCTGTAATACCTTTCCAGAGTATGGAGTCTATTGACCCAGAGTATCTAGTCTATTGACCCAGAGTATGGAGTCTATTGACCCAGAGTATGCTTACATTAGTTAAAAAGTTCGAGACATACAGTAGCATCTGATATTTATTATGTTACATGCAATATATATTAAGAAATTATGTGTTTTGAAAATATAGTAGAAAATATCCCCTCACATTGCTTCGTAACAATTTATTTTATAAGCATTAAGCGGTGCTTTTACTCGCCTTTAAGGTAATGTTATAGGTATGTAAAGATACCTGATTTAGGTGTGTAGATGTGTAGATGTATGGACACTGTATCATGATGTGAAAAGAACAGTGATCATTTCCATGTGGTCTTAATAGTTAAGATATTGTTTTCGTCAAATATCATGTAAGGACTCGCTCTCAGTGCCATTTTTGATCCCCACCTTCAAGGATGGTCTGCTGAGAAGTTTTAAAATATGGTTGATTTGATGTCCGGTGAAATATACTGGTCAGTGTGTACATGGCAGTTAATATTGGGATGTTTGTCCTTGATTGCTGCCATCCAAATAAAGCTAAGCACTGATTATGACTGATATAAAGTATGATGTACATCTGTAGGCACGATAATTTGACGACATTGTTTTTAAGAATGGTCCTGGGAACACAAAACATGCATTCAGATGAATTGGATGGTAAACTTTATATATCCACGATATATCCAGTGTTTAGATATGCTAACTTCAGAAGAAGTTTTTCCTGTCAGTGTAATGATTTATTTTTTTGCAGAATTGTTGTAAAAACATATGCACATGTATTGTATACAAATACACTACAGATAATGCGTCACACGTTATAGATGTACATTCAGTTCTCGCCAGTTTAGACCTCCATTAAATTGGCAACATTGTCAGCCTTTGGTTAAGTCGGTTAAGTCTACATGTTTACAGTATGTGCGGGACAGTGGCACGAATTGTCACAGTTGTACTTGTAGAATACAAAAGACAACCCCAATCCGCGGAGAGTAAAACCAGAGCAAGGACAACTGTGTGATGGATCTGCAATTGGTCAGACGTAACCGGTGAAACAACCGCCTCTAGTCACTGGACCTCGGTGGTGGCTTTATTTTGATTGGTCATGTAAATTGTTGAACAGTAGCGATTTATTTGCCCGCTAACACCATGGCCTAAGCAGAATTCGGTAAAAAAATCCAGTGCAGTTACTTGCAGTATATATATATATTAGAGTTGACTGGTTTCTAGAATTACTCAGAATGCTGTGATGTCATCACGTTTAATAAACAATAACATGAAATCAGTGCATGTATTAGAGGTCAGTGGTTTCCAGAATTACTCAATATACACTGCCACACAAAAACAATGCAAAGGGTTATGAGGTTAAGAAGGCAGTCGATATTTCATTGGACAACAATGCCTCCAGAGCTGTATCATGTATGAAGACAATGCGGTAAATCTGCGACCTCGTTCTGACTGTTGACAGAAACCACCGAGGACGGCCCCTCTAGCTTTTCTGCGCACATCGGCCTTCCGTCAGGATACTGTCCGTCCAGTGATAAGGAGCGGCGTCTCCTGCTTATGAGCAGAATGAACAATGTGCAGGCCCCAAAACAGTCGGTGCAAAACATGGTGACCGCCGTGCTCACGCTAGAAAACTGGCTGGTGAAGACGATGCAAGAAAGCAGGCCCGTCAACAACATCCCACCGGAACAGCTGGACGCATACCTCGCAGATTTCTTCTCGACGGTCACGAAGGAATCGGGCATGGATTACTCGCGGGAGACATTTTGTTCACTGCGATGTCATCTGGAGCGATACTTGAAAGAGACAGAGTATGGCCACTCTGTGATGAAGTCGGGTGTCTTTGTCCGAAGTCAAGAGGCTTACAAGCAGCGCCTGCGCTCACTGAAGCCGGGTAGGATGACAGCCAGGATGAAACAGAGCTAAAGGATGAACCTGCCCTCTGGATGAGGAGGAATCATGGTCCGTGGACACCTTATAAGAAAACCGTGCACTCGTTAACAGTGCTGAGGTGGTTAAACGAACATGTGAGGATGTTGGTCTCCTCAAATACGCATAATGCACATGTGGGCCTGCCGGTGAGGGTGTTGGTCTCCTCAGGTATACATAATGCACATGTGGGCATGCCGGTGAGGATATTGGTCTCCTCAAATACGCATAATGCACATGTAGGCATGCCGGTGAGGATATTGGTCTCCTCAAATACGCATAATGCACATGTGGGCATGCCGGTGAGGATGTTGGTCCCATCAAATGTGTATGATGCACATGTGGGCACGCCGATGAGGATGTTGATCTCCTCAGATATATGTAATGCACATGTGGGCACGCCGATGAGGATGTTGGTCCCCTCAAATATATGTAATGCACGTGTGGGCATGCCGGTGAGGATGTTGGTCCCCTCAAATGTGTATGATGCACATGTGGGCACGCCGATGAGGATGTTGGTCCACTCAAATATATGTTATGCACATGTGGGCATGCCGATGAGGATGTTGGTCCCCTCAAATATATGTAATGCACGTGTGGGCATGCCGGTGAGGATGTTGATCTCCTCAAATGTTGAACATTTCAGGTGCATACACAATCTGTGCACATGGTATCAAACTAATGCCTGGAATGACACATAGCTACATGTACCAGACAAACTCGTTGACATGGCACTGAACAGACGAATTAGGATCAGTTGGAACAGTTAACGCATCTGACCTGAATTTGAATGGGTCATAATGTGTTCACACCTACTTCCTTGTAGTATGACAAGTGTTAATTTAAAGAAGTAAGTTGTGAAATACAACATCGAAAAAAAAAGTTCACTAGTGTGCAGTTTTGAATAGATACATATGTATGTGGACGTCATCATGCAGATTCTAATAAAACACGAAATTCCACCAGGTCATTTTTGTTGATATTGATTTAATTATTGGCCAGTGATCATAATTTGTCACAATTTTCTAATCTTACGAAATGGGAAAGGTTTACATCACCAGTTCATTACAAGAAAATGGTGCATGCATTCTGTCAGGGTCAGTGGCCACAGCTATGGAAGGGCAAGCTGTAAAAAAATCTTGGAAAATGTAAGCACTATTGCCTTGGCCGGGGACATGTAGAGTTGTCAGACAGTGTCGTACAGGCGTGCTATCTTTGAATGAAATGCGAAAGATGCATGCCTTCTTTTACTGAGGTGTCAAAGACATATGCCAAACAGTGTTATATTAACGTTTTGCTGTCTTTTATTGAAATGCAAAAGAGGCATGCGTTCATTTGCTGAGGTGTCCGAGACATATGTCAGACAGTGTCGTACAGGCATGCAGCCTTTTGTTGAAATGGAAAAGATGCATGCCTTCATTTGCTGAGGTGTCGGAGACATGTCAGACAGTGTTATACAGGTATGCTGTCTGTTGTCGAAGTGCAAAAGAGGCATGCCTTCATTTGCTGAGGTGTCAAACAGATATGCCTGAAGTATCACAAATATGTTATCTTCCCATGATAAACATTTCGGTAGATGTTATTAGGAAAATTGTTTAGACTAAAAACCTTTAATTGTGATTTGAGATTTGGACAGCGTACTGTATTTTATACTGTAAATGACCTTTACAGTATATTTCGCCCCAAAATGGACAATTTACAGGCAAATAAATGTCATAAAATGTTACTTTTCGAGCTAAAACACATTTTTCCAAGTAGAACATCGTTCTACCTTCTAAACAAATCTTAAAACACCTTTCTGCAATCAGTAGATCTCTCAGGATGGGAAAGATGAGCAGTTTTGTCATGGACGAAATTTTAGGTCATTAAGACTGTCAAAGATACGTGTAATCCTCAAAGGAAATGTGAAAGGGGCACATGTTTCTGTTGTGATATGTCGAAGATACGTCAGGAAATGTGAAAGGTACATGGTTACGCGCTAACGAAAGAAGCAAGAGACATGGATTCCTTTGGTCAGGCGACGTTACCTGTTCTTACCCGATCCGTTTTTCTCTTCTAAAGTGTTAAAAGGAGAAACTTTGAAACGTTTGGACCAGGAAGGATAATACGCCATGAATGAAACTGGTCTTTGGCAATTTGACCGTGGAGATTGTTTTACCGTTGGACAGCATGAACCGTGATTGGAAATCTTTGCATACTTTTAGTAAATAAGGAGTATAGGAACATGTTTTCTCGTCGTGAAACATATTTTAAGAAAGCAACCTTCGTCAAGGTGAAAAAAGTTTTTAAAAAATTGTTGAGGACAAATCGAAACTTTAGAATTCTGCTGAGTTAAAATGTATCTGTTATTATATTTTTAGTATAACAAACCTTTTTCATCAGGATTTCTTTATCTGAAATTTGGTTTATTAAAGTTTGGGTATTTCTGGAGAGAGTGTTTGTTTGCAAAGTTCATTAGGATTTTGCATGTGATATGCCAGGATGGTTGAGGTATCGTTTAACATCCAGGTCACAATGTCTATATTTCGTATTTTGTCAATTCCTTGTTCAGCTTTACACGAAAGCTCAGTCCACAGGATCTTTAAAAGTGTGCACTAAAATGAAATTGTTAAAATTTGAAATGCCAATGTCGCTTACAATATAGTACAATGAAGTTATCCGTTATTTGATGGAATTTTTCATCAACTACATGAAATACACTGCTGATATCGGTGAAGAATCCCGCGAGGTTTAGTGCGATATAATACACTGTGAGAGTTTGCAAATGGTGTAACGTAAAGAGTGAAGTACGGCCCCTTATCAGTATATCTTGGGCCACCTTAATATGTTCGTTGGGCATACTCCACCGAACTTCATAAAAAAGGCCTGCTCAAAACTTTTTATTCGTATTTTGATAATTTTTTTTTCTCTCCTTGTGAATGTCTTTAAAATCTGTTTTTCAAGAGCCTGAACAAGAAGGAAGAATTCCCTGTCAACCGATCCGATTTTTTCTCAGGTTGCTCCCAACAAAGAGTTTTGTAAAGATGGCGTCAGTTAAGGTGCTATCCATTTGTTCATGCCTATGTCAGATCCTAAAGACCAACAACCCAGCGGTAAATCAAATAACTTCGCATGATTTTTAAGTAAGGCACATGCAGGGAAAGAGTAGTTTGTGAAATTCCGCGAAATTACAGGTCATTTACTGTATTCAGCTTTATTTTTCTTGTCAGTTAATATCACCGAGAGCGTGCACAACTTGAACAGGAAGCAACATGACAACAGACACAGGCTTGAGAAGATAGACGCCCGGCGCCTTGCTCATATCCCCGCTCGGACGGCCAACAATATGGTGGCATCCGTGCGAACGTTCGAACGATGGCTGTGGGGAAGATATGACAGCGAGCGACGAGCAATCACCGAGATACCACCGGTGCAATTGGACCATTATCTCAGAGAGTTCTTCGAGATCGTGGTGACGCCGAATGGAACCCCATACAAACCGGAATCATTCGGGGCCCTCAGGAGCTTCCTCTGTCGATACCTGAAGGAAACGAACTATCCAGAAGACTTGAAGACGTCCCGTGCTTTCTGTGCGTCGAACAATGCTTTTCGTGAACGAAGGAAAAGCCTTTGTGGAGCCGTGAACGAGATTGAGACGAATGAGTTCACAGAGAAGGACACCGTGGGGATCTAATCTTGAAAACTCCAGTGACAATTCTTTGCCATAGATCACAATATGTGCTTACAAAACGGTCTTACTTAACTACACACTTGCTGATGATTCGTAATGAAAGCATGAAGCGATTCGTCTCTAGTATCCCGGTCTACAGCATTTCAGTGCGTTTCTGCTGTTCATCTGGAGTTTCTTTTCCAGTCCCGCTCTTATGAACCACAGCGAAACCACTTTTGAGAGGAAAGTGCAATACACTGATATATTATTAACAACGTGGTTTCCTTTGGACAGTCTGTTATTACTTGTGGACGCTATTTAACCCTTACAGGTTGGATATGTCTACCTATTACAGGCAAGTTTTTTTAGGATTTTTTTTAGTTTTTTTTTTTTATCGCAGACGGTCCAAGGCTTTCTTAGTATAATCAAATCGGCTTGAGCGCTCATCCAAATACATTTCTAGATTTTCCCATCATCATTATTCATAGGGCGTTGGTCATAACACCCTGCTCAAAGGCTCGTGGGGTCATCTTGTGTTAATTCACGACCACTTTAGTTCAACCGATATTATGTAGAATTCTCACACATGTATTTCACACGTGAAAGATTTTATCAGTCACAGACCAAAGGTGACAGGTTTACCCTGAGGACGGCAATTTCCTGAAAGGTTAATACTGACAATTGTCGTATAATGGTAAAAGTTTTAAGTACTGTAAATAACACAAATTTTGTTTTGCAAACAGTGGATTTTTAGAGGTAAATAAATGTCATAAAATATTATATTTGGTACTGAAAGTTACAGTAGGATAGGATGTCATCATAGTTTCCAAACAAACTTTAACAAACCTTCCTACAATCAATATAGAATCCTCAGAATCAGGAAAAATGAGCAACTTTGTCATGGAGATTTAGGGTAGGGCACTAAACAACAACCAGATGCATAAAGAAATGAATTAGAGGGATTTAGGAGATTCAATTTCACGAAAAAGTGGCTACATTGTGTTCACCAAAATATACTGGTGTTGATCTTTTATTTATTTGATTGGTGTTTTACGCCGTACTCAATAACACTGAGCATACGTAAACGTACTGTTGAAATATGATGGGTTTTAAAGAAACACATGCTGATGAAAAACAAATTACGGTAAAGCTGAATCTTGGTTTAATTTTTGTTGATTTCAGTAGGAATGGAGTTGATGTATTATGAGTGTTCGACAGTGTGCACACCGGTTTTTCACCACATATCGGTCATTTTGTCAAGTTACATGCATGAATAGTTTCAGTTAAGACTTGATGGACATAGGATCAATAAGTTATGATATTATTGTTGCACCTATTACATTCGACTTTGATATTGGTGGGAAAATAGAGGATATTGCATGGTGAAGGCTAAATACCATAAATATTGTTCAAGTGACAGGGGGAAATGAATCGCATCTTATGTGGGTTATCATTTCCACCTCTCACTTTGCAATATTTATGGTATTCAGCCTGCACTGTTAGCTTAGGGCGTAAAGGTTCTTTTGATTTATGACTTCATGTTGTACGACACGAAACCTCTGTATTTGCCTTTGCATCAAACGTTTTGGTAACACACTCTTTAGTATACATTCAAATCGACATACACGTTTCCCTGATGAAGAGACACACAGCGGGTTACCTCATCTTAGTGGTAAATGTGTGACGTCATCTGCACTCGATGTCATACAGTATCTACGTCCGTATAATTTGCTGTTCTGGTCTTGAATTTAGGTTCAATACGGAAAAAATACATACTTGTAACTACTTGCCGTTGAAAGGGAGGCGTAACACTACATAATTCGTTAGAGGGATTGGTGATACATACCTGCCAACTGTCACGTTTTTGTAGCGAGTTTCTTGTTTGTTTTGTTTTTTTGTTTTTGTTTTTTTTTTTCTCAAAAAATCACGTTCCCAAAAGACCCTCAACCAGAACTTCACCCTGTGCCCAACCAGGGCCTGGTCCCCCCAAGATCCCAGCTTTAGTCGTTTCAAAATTCTTTTGTCGTATTTCAGGTGATAGCTCCGGTGATTTCAATATTTCAGGGTATACAAAATAATATCATAATACCGATCGGGATACGCGAGTTACCCTTTCAGGGTCCCTTAGTATGTCTTTACGTTTAGATGTGTACAACTTAAAGGTTTCACGAAAAGAATGGTTTTAGTTTCTAATTGGACAATGGTAATACCTGTCCGAGCTCTGTAGGTAGAACACGGAGTCTGAATGGTAGATGTCATTCCCGAAAAACTCCAACCATTGACATAAAATATAATTGTAACATTGAAATATAAAATATCTTTAAAAGGAAATTAATAAAAAAAGACCAAAAAAGAAAAAAAGACCAAACAAAGAAAAAAACACAGTTCCGTAGAAATAATGGTGAAAAAAAAAAAAAAATTTTTTAATTCCTGCATGATAACCATGATCTTCATTTTATGAGTTAAATTTCATGAATACTTAAAGTCGAGTGTGTTGTGTATATGTGTGAACCGTATATCTAAGTTAATTTCGTTCCAGTGACAATAACCCTAACACGAGAATGATCAGGCTTTTTCTTCTGGGCTTTCCATTGGCAGTGGAGCACTTGAGAAGGGGAAGAACTGCACCGTCACACCACCAGATGGCGCAGTGCGCGACGACAATGTCGCACCCTTCAGTCAATATCCTCAGGCGGAAAAAGATGGGCAACACAGAAGGCTTGCCAAAAGTTTCTGTATCCAATATGGTGGTTGCCGCCCGGATCGTGGAAGAATGGCTCTGGGGACAGAATTCTTACAACGAATCAAGGAGCATCGATGAAATCGAGCCAGAGAAGCTGGACAAGTATTTAGCGGATTTCTTTCGGACCATCAAACGCCCCGATGGCGAAGACTACAAACGGCGGTCATTCGGCAATCTCCGTACAAACCTCGGAAGGTACTTAAAACAGACCGGATACACAGAATCTATCATTTTGTCTCCACTTTTCAAGGAAAGCCGAATGGTTTTCCAGACAAGGTCTCGATTGCTGCCGGATGGAATCCCAACTCACCACCAACACATGTATGGTGCAGATTTAACAACTGACACACGCTGAAATTATCAATGTACTTAAACTTGTCAAGGTAGGCTTGATAGGACCGACAACTTGGTGATTTTTTGTGTTTGAATTACTTTCAAACCTTTGTAACGGGGAACTCGTAAAACTCCTTCCCGCCTTTAACAAAGCGGTCCAAAGCTGGTTCTCCCTTGGATTATGTCACACTTCTAGATGCATGTGTGCCCAGAAAACACTTATGTAGTACACGAAAACTGAAACGTCCCAACAGAAAACGATGTGTTTCTCTGCAGTTTGGACCCTTTTCTGTAATCGGTCATAGTCTCCCATTAGGGCTGTGTATCGGAATATCTTTTGGGAGAGAAGCAGTCTGTTTAGTTGTTGTTTAGTAGGTTTTAAGGTTATGATTTTGTTTTGAAAACTTACTTGACTAGTTTTCTTTTTAGGGTTATCTTTTACTGAAAATATTTGCACGAAAATATGTGACTGCCAAGAACGCAGGAAAGTATTCTGGCGTCTTGATTTGTGAAGCCGATTGGTATCACTTTTACTTTCTAGTTTCTTCCGAATTATGACATCTATACCCGAAAACTGTGTATTCTTGAACATTACAGATTTACCATGCATTCGGTTTCTGCATGAGGTGTACTAGCGGGTATACCTTTCTATGCTGAACTCCGTGTGTGTGGTAGGATTTGGACGGGAATTATTCTATCATGTTTATGATATATAATATAATCCGACTTTTCACACATGTCGTCCAGGAAGTGATTCTTGCAGGACGCCATCTCGTGGCATCTGTTAAAAGGACGCTTTGGCCCATGGTTGAAAAATATTACCATGTTGCTGACAAAATCCGGTAGTTCCACTAAAAATCCGGTTGAGGACATAATAAAATCAAGAAATACCGACTTCAAGCTTATTTCCTTCTTCGGATTAACCCTACTTGCATTTTATATGCAGTTCATTGATCACGTTTCGCCTGTATGATGACCTTCTCTGTATACATCTAGGCGTCGAAACGGACATGTACTACCAGCAGTCATACATTGAGCTTTATATGTATTAGGCATGGGCATACAGTGGTTTGTTACCGACTTAGCTGTTACAACTGCAATTATTGCACCGGCGGATTGGGGGGAGGGGAGGGTGACACTGTTGGTCATTTTCCAGATTCCCGATCTCAGTTCTATTGGTTTGATCGCTTTGGTGCCAATAGCCGGTCAAGAGTGACTGTGGGAATATTGAAGTGGTTTTTAATGCAGTTCGTTTGAAATCACTCAGATAATATAAATATGTCGTGACATAGACACAAGGCTCGCTGTTCAAGTGAAATTCTCCACGTTTCGCGTGTGAAAGTCAGTCATTGACAGTTATTCAAATTTAACGCCCTTTGGCGGTATCGTCAACTTTGTTTATGTTTGGCTAAATGCGTATTGAGGTCAGTCATTAAGAAGGGGAGTATTGATAATGTTTACACGAGTGTGTACTTGCACGGTAGTTTTTATGCATTTCTAGAAACAGAAACCTCCTATCTTATATTTAAGGATATGTTTTGACATTGCTTTTTGGATTGCTGGGAATTGATCGTGAGGGACATATACCTGCACAGCTGTGTAAGAACAAACACGTTTTTGACTCCGAAGACTTCTCATCAATTAGACCACCGTCATGCAGGTGAGAATTTCTTGAAAACTTAGTATATTAGTCGATCCCTCAAACTATCTGGAGACTGTTCTAGCACATATACAGAGCTTATCCTCTTTCGTTGCCAGCTGCCGTATTGGACTCCCCTTCGACCATATCGATTGACGCCGATGGCTTGGGCAGCGATCATAGCAGCCGGCCAATGGACGGGGCTCTCAGACGTCATGTGCCAAACAACGTCAGACGAACGTACATCCGGGACATCGGCAGCCTGGCCAAAACCACCGTGAAGAACATGGTTGTGTCCGCCGCGACGTTCGAGCGTTGGCTGTGGTCGAGCTCCAGCCACAGCGACAAGAGAATGGTGTTTGAAATCCCCGCGCCTGTCTTAGACGGGTACCTGGTCGAGTTCTTCTCCTCTATCAAGACGCCTAGCGGGGCGGACTACAAACCCCGGTCCTTAGAATCCCTCCGATGGGGCATCGACCGTTACCTGAAGTCGACGGGGTACCCAGAGTCTATCATCACGTCTCCCCCGTTTGCAGCTTCCAATAAAGCCTTTAAGATTCGGATTTCTTTGCTGCAGCGTAACGCGTCAATGGAAAAACTGGTTCAGCCACAACTTCAGCATACGGACTGAAGGGTTTAAGGTTAATTCGAGTGAAACTTTTAATAGCAAGCAATACATCTGTTTGGTGACTGCGCTGTTTTTCATATAACAAAACAACGCTTTACATACGAGGACATGCTGTTATAATGTGCCTATCGATAATTGAAGAAAATATGCAGAGGTAGAGAAGCTTGTGATAATAGTTCTAAGTATCGAGAAACATTAAAAATGTCATTACAGGGAACATAAAGCCTCATAAAAGCCAATTTGTTCCTGGGGGAGGGGATATTTTGTTTGTTTTCTGTAATACATCATATTTTCTGGATGCATTGGTGTTATTGACATGTAAAGCGAGGTCGTAGTTTGCAAGCGATTGGAGCATAACAGGCGGGAACGGTGTGTTTTAGTCACATTGGAGGCGATTTTTTAAAGCTGAAATTATTCCGCCTATAAGTTCAAGACATCGATTGTTAACAGTGGGAAGTTCAAATCATCTCATTGCTGAGCTGTGATAATCGAAAGACTTCAAAACTGTGAGCACTGTGGGTCGGTTGAAGTATTTTAACACGGATAGTTTTAGTTTTCGCTACTGGTGGACCAAAAACTGCATGGATGTGTTGCCCGTTTACTCGTCCGGAGACTTTGTCTTTGAGTACATCTGAATCAGTGTTGGATTTAAAGGTGTGATTAAGGTAATCCAGTGTTTTCATTTTCTGAATGTTATGTTAATTAAATCTCTCCACAAGGATGAAATGTACTTGATTGCGTTTTCAGTCGCCATATGTGCTTTCAAAGAAGAGACGGCTGTTCGAGTTACCACATTGTAAGGAGATTTTATAGATATCTTTTAACTTCGATCTGTTCTGTAGCGATATGTCGTGCAGCTTGCTGCCTGGTAGAGGCAAAATGCTAACAAACAAGAATACATGTATTTATCTGATTGGGGTTTTACGCCGTATACAAGACTATTTCACGTATACGACGGCGGCCGGCATTATGGTGGGAAGAAACTGATCAGATCCCGGGGGAAGCCCACGACCATCCACAGGTTGCTGGTAGAACCTCCCACGTACGACAGGAGAGGAAGCCAGTCTGAGCTGGACTTTGTGTCACAGCGACCGCATTAGTGAGAGGCTCCCGGGTCATTGCACCACGAGAGCGCTCTAACCACCTCGGCCACAATAACCCAGCAAGTAAGGAATCTGTTACTGTAATATTGTGCAAGAGTGTATGTGCCTGTCCTGTGCACTGGTGTCATTGCTATTGCTTGCTTTGCCCAAATCATGTACCACAGACCCACTAGTTGGAAGGAAGTAACTGTGACTTATTTTGCAGATCATGGAAAGCATGCTCATTCGTTTTGATGGGTTACAAGCCCAGTTTTGTAGTTGAGATATAGATCAACTGACCGATTGACGCACTACTGATATGCCTGAATCATGCACAGCAAAACATTCCAACCTATTCCCTTGACCGGCTTAATTGGCGAGTAAAATTGTGGCGTCAACAGATATGAAGTTATCTGTAATCAACCGATGTGGTATTTTCTCTAACAATTGAGTTCAGTCAGATTATTTTGATTAGTATCTGTGATCGGTCGGTTTCTGTAAAATGTGGTTGGGGAGACAGACCAATTTCTGTGGTTGGGGGACACAGATCATTTCTTCATAGAATGGACACAGACCAATCTTTACGGGACCATAATCCCAACCATAATGCTGACCGCTGTCGTGTATTAAAGTGAAATATTCTTGAGTTTGGAATAAATAAACAAATCATTCTCCATTGGCGTTGTTTTTACCTCGGCTCATTGACCTACATTGGTCACAGTCGCCAAAATACTGGTTCATATCTGTTAAACTTTTATTTCATTTAGTATTTCTTTATTTTGTATCTTGCACACTTTGATAGCCCAATACACAAATTATATTATGGCTGTCTTTTCCATAGCAATCGCGAATTGACCATGATTCTGTTGCAAAATGGATGATTAATACGTTACTAGTTTGCTGATGAAACGTCATCTCAAAGGCAGAAATGAACGATAGACTACGCAACTTAGACTAGAATGCATCAGTTTGTAAAAGTTTCTTATCGAGGTGACTACATGGCGCCATTTGCTGTTGATTTTCTGTGATAGTTTGGGTGCAAAACCATTGAGTACAGTGAGTGAAGTTCACGACGCATCTTGATATCAGATCATGCGAATGTGATCGCAAGGCACTTCTCGTATTTAAACAACATGAATTAAATATGCTGAAGTGATTATGATTTGACGTTTACTGGAAAGTGTATATTAACGGGTTGTGAGGTCCTTGGATGCAGTATGATGACAAGACGAGACATTAGCACCTTTGTTTATACGTTTATATAGAACTCAGACGGGACACTCTTGTTGATTTTCAATCCAGTCATTTTGAATGAATGAATGATTCTGGCTGAATGCCATTTCTGTAGTATTGCATCCACACGTTGGCCACGTATCGTTTCGGAAAAAATACTCACATTGAGAAACGGCTTCTCGCATTGCATGAACTGCATGACCCTAAACGTCACAAATGCTTCCTGTTTCTGGTATTCATTTATCAGCTTACATGTGTCATTTGACACAGTCTATCTTTTTTCACTGTTTGAGTGAATGAATGATTATGGCTTAATGCCACATTGGCAATGATTTATCCTTATCGTGGCGATTTACTTTTTGAAGACAAATCTATGAAAAAGCATGCCCCAAAATATAAGACTTAGCAAACTTTGACCCTGTGAGTCCAGTCATGCATCCTCGATCTCCGCCTTATATATCTTGTCTTCCATTCGCCATTTCAGATCAAAGCCCCAAACACTCTTGCCCGATATGCGGTCGATCATTCACACTGAGAAACAATCTCTCCCGTCATCGGAGAATGCACGAGCCGGACTCCTCTCCACGTGTCATCAAATGCCACACGTGTGACAAAACCTTCAGCCGATCCGACACTTACAAGGCACACATGCTCAAGGTACACGCCCAAGACGGGCTCAACCAATGGTAAGGGTCGGCACAAATGCCATTAGGCTCGTTTCCGCATGTATTTGACCAATCCACGGCATGGTATTTTTTTTCTTTCTTTTTTTGGCATTTGCATCGCTGGTGCTGGTAACTTGGCTGTTGGAAGTGTCTGAGGACTACAGGGCGTGTAGTTTCAAAACTTTCTACATGCTGTGTGTAATGTGCCAAGATGATGGCCATGGTAGTCCTTCTTTGAATGAGAATAGCCAGAATACAATTGTGGAACGTGTATCTTGCGCTGATCATAAATCTGATTTTGCTTCCGATGGTTTAAGTCTAAACCTTTGTAGTTTGCACACCGACATAACAGATTAACGGCGTAAACATAAACCGTTTTGAAATATGCATATACAGTTGGATATGCATTAGACACCGATGGAAATGAATCCAGTGAAGTAATATTTACCTCAGTGCAGGCTTTTATCATGAGCTTCATGACCGGTGACGTCTAATAAATTGCATTTAAGATATCTCTAATTTTTTTTACCTAACTGCTTAAACCACGGTTCAAGGGGACGTGTAAGTTGTTACTTCTTACACACGCCCAAGAACAGTTAGAATAAAACCCTAACTGAGTTAAATTGAAAATTGTCATTTATCACACTGGTCGATGGTCTGGTTTTACTCTCTCTGCTGTAGTGTTTTATATTCATATCTACACGTGTGTACAGAACATAGTGATATTTCCGTTGTTTGTCTCTTTCGCCTCGGTGTATCCATTTTATTGTGAAATGGCCTGGAATCATAACCTTGCAGACCGTAGCCCTGTCGGGCTAGGTAGACTGGCAGTTCGTTTCAGTCAGAGAGTTTTATTGATGTCAGAGAGGTGTTCTAATGTTTATGTGGAAGGTACACTCTTGCTTTTAAAGGGTGCTGATAGGGTGTAAATTTACTAGAACCTCCCTTTTTATCACTGTTCAAGACCTTTACACTGTTCAAGAGTGTATTCAGTGTGATGACAGGGATGATATTCAACTGAATAAGTCTAAATGTCAGCACCAAAAGTAATATTTTATGACGTAAAGCTCTTGTCCGGCATTAAAATAAAAGTAAACAAAAGCATACACGTTTCACCCTGTGATGTCATGACGTCTCTCTTGTATTCAGCTTTCACTTCGTGTTCCAAAATTTTTGTTAACTTTGTCCTTATCACAAGATCAGA
The DNA here is from genome assembly GCA_016165875.1 of Acanthopleura granulata. Classification (NCBI taxonomy): domain Eukaryota; kingdom Metazoa; phylum Mollusca; class Polyplacophora; order Chitonida; family Chitonidae; genus Acanthopleura; species Acanthopleura granulata. Next base: position 12,645,938 of record JABBOT010000013.1, read on the forward strand.
AGCCTGTAGAGAACGATTCACATCACGCTAAAATCTAGATTAATACACCTACTTTGTAATGTATTGATTTTAGCGTCAGCACTTTGTGTGAAAGAATGTTTTCTCTATCAGAATTTTAAACTGGATTATCTTGTGTAATTTTATTATGAACGCCAAATCTGATGACATTGCCTGTTCTTCCTTTAGCCACAATGGGCACACATGTGTGCTGACGTCCCGAAATTCTTGTTATGTGACAAGTTTAAAGTGAACATAAATGATGAGATACAGTCAGTGCCATTCCAACGACCAGCTGCAACTCTCCCAAAACCTGTTTTGATTTATACTTTCAGATGTTTTTTTCTAAGCCATAAAAATCTTTTAAAATAGCTTAAACTGCAGTGGCACATTTTGGACCACTTCTGAGAGATCTGACATGGTATCAATTTCTTTGAGACAATTTTCCTTATGTTTCTAAGGAACATTTTGACAACATTTCTGAAATTATTATGAAAATAATGTTCAAAAGACTGAAACTTTGGTTTTAAAAACCTACTATAGAAGATGATTTCTTTTGCAGCATTTCTCGGTGTGGAAAAATGCGACTAAATAAATAAATAAAAAGAACAATAAGTGGTTTAAAGTATTTCTGGGAACTGATTTTTCTTGCCTTTCATATTAGGAACAAATTGCATTTTTTTTACTTCACGTGCACTTTAAGATTCACTCCATAGAGTACAACCTGTATCGGTAAAGTGAACAGTCGTATCAAAAGCGCATAATACCACGCCTTTATAAGGCCTAGCGTTTTATGCCTGGTCATTTTGTACACATGTTCGTCATCATACATTTACTTTTACGAGGTATAAATCATTTGGTTTTGATTGGAGCATGGTTTCGGTACTTTCTGACTGGCTAAAAACTGTACATATTGCCAACATTTTAGAACTGGTACCCCTGTTGTGTTTTGCAGATGGTGATTACCCCCCTTTGGTGCCTCACCGCTGCGACGAATGTGGTCAAACTTTTACGCTGAAGCAAAATCTAAGACGTCATCAGCGTATGCACGAGCCTAGGACGTCATCCAAAGTGCATGAGTGTCAGGCTTGTGGCAAAGTGTTCTCCAGGATAGACAAGTTTAAGGCTCATATGGCAGCGAAGCACAAGGGACTTTGAACCATAGGGACTATGTGAAAGGAATTGTCAACACTGAATCAGGAAGGTTTTGTCAAGTGCAGCATATGAATTTCCGATTTCGCAGAACAATAATCAGGCAGCAAAATGTTCAATTCATTGAGAATCCCTATAGGGAGAACTAGAAACATTTCAAAACTTTATCCTTTGAATGCAATTTATATCAAGGAAAGTGTTGAGCAAACGGACTGTAAATGTTGACATGGTTTAATAGTCGCACGAGTCATAAAGTGTCCGTTTCCGACGGTTATTTTACCTCCCTGCCAATCTCCTCGATGGCTTGGTGGTCACAGGGTCTGCTTCGTGGTCGGGAGATCTGGGATCAATCCTGGATCGGGTCGTACCTAATACTTTGAAAATGGTACTTGTTGCTGCCTCGCTTTGCGCTCAGTACTGAGAGGTTAGAACAATGAAACATGTCTACTCGGCCCGGCGTTAGTATAATGTGTCTTCGTGGGGTGTCATATATGGTGTCTTCGGCATGAAGTTCTGGTTTCAGCATGGACTCGCCCTGCCACTCGAAGACACAGTATATATTCTAAGGACTTCTCACCCTACATATGACTTTAAATTGCTGATTACGACGTTAAACCCAAGCACACATGCATGCAGCCCTGCCACCATTACAGGCAAGTCTGACCTTATGACTATGTGCGACATAATCGTCCGTGGTCTTCTGTTAATACAGCCTCATCATCAGTGAACTCATATGTACTGATCAGTAGAAGTATTATAGAGTGCCTGTGGCAATGATATTGTACATTCTTGGGCTTAATGGAAACACATACGTATCAATTATTAACAGAGGCAAAGGACTAGTTATATGTTGTACTCTTTTTCTTTTGTCTGAAAGTCTGGGCTTTGTTTAGAGTTATTTTGCTACTCTTGGCAGTGGTGCGAAGTGAGAGTAGGAACTGTAACGGGGGAAGTCATAGAGCACTTTTGTTAAATCTACGGATAAAAATTGTGCATACGTTACAGTCGCGTCATTATTGCCGGTGGTGATAAAGTGCATTTCCCTTTAAACGATGTGGAGTCTTGGCTTCCTCAACGAGATGCATCACTGTACATTTAGATGTTTTTTGTATGGACTGGTCTTTCAAAAAGCATTAGGAAGAAAAAATATGGTTTACAGAAGGCAAGAAGGTGCTTTGGCTGAAAACTCTTTTATATTGAAGTTGGTTTGTACTTTAGTACTTTTCTTCCGTGTTCATCCTTTACGTTAAAGAGACATGGTCGCCCAAAATTTGGACTTCTACAAAGATTCTGATTGAGGCGTGTTAACGAGGTTTTGAAGTTCGTACATAAACTAAATCAGTAACGTTGAAATGAAATGTGTTCATTGGGTATTTAGCTTGTACGAGCCCCGACAAGTTCTGTCGTTATTCAAACTCAACGCAAAGAGGGCTGACCATGTTCCACGTTGTAACATGGCCACAACAATAACAAAATTTGCACCCACCTATGAAGTAGTGTTCTTTTGCGACAACTGACCAATAATTACAACTCTAGACGTGCTTGTCAACCTGCTGAGCTCTGTTTTACACATCTTTATGATCGATCCTGTTACGAGAGAGGCGTAAGTTCTTCTTTTACGCGTGTCATCAGCCACGTTTGTTTGTACATGAAGTTACCGAGGACTGTGTGCATGCTCCATTTCCACTGAATTGTCAGACCTCATTTAAATATTATTGTAGACTTTTGAGTTGTTGTTTTTAACATTCACTAAACATACAATGCTGTACGTGGGATTAACGAAAAGCTTATAACTTTTACTTCTTGAAAAAAATATCTAATGCTCCTGTTATTCTGTAATAACGCTAAAATACCTAATATTTGGGCGACCATATCCCTTTAATTTTACTTCGATTAATCTGTTTCGTTTTCACCGGGTATACTATAACTGATAGCGGTGATTTATTAAATGTTTGGAGGTATTTGGGATGTGTATAAGTCTTATATTTAAGAGAAAAAGTATATCTAACTTAGTGTTTATTTTTAATCTTGGGGCCTTCGTGGCCGAATGACCCATGTGCCGCTCAGCAATGCGATCACTATGAGTTCAAGTATAGCTGACGCTGGCTTTCTCTTCGTGGGAAGGTCCGCGAGCAACCTACGGCTGGTCGTGGGTTTCCTCCCACCATAATGCTTGTCGCCGTCATATAAGTGAAATACTAATGAGCACGGGGGGAAACACGAATCAAAATGATAAATAGATAAATTTATAATCTATATGTGACGATCTCCGTGTGTAAAATGTGTTTAGAGAAAATTATCTCTATTATCAAGACCGAGCACTTTTTTGTTTAATTTTTTATATATTTATTTATTTATTTATTTGATGGGTGTTTTACCCTGTACTATTTCACTTATACAGCGGCGGCCAGCAATATGTTGAGAGGATGTGTCCCTCTTTTTAAATCATTCTGGATGTTAATCCTAAACACATATTAAGTCTGTTTTACTAAATTTTATTGTTGCATCGCTTTAGTGGGGACTTGGCGCACAAGCATTCTATCACGTTCTTGTTTCATTGTTTTTCTTGATATATGTATATAGTGCAAAAATGGCAGCGAACTTATAATATGAAACTGTTGGACTCGTATATATATATATGATTGCTCAAACTACATGTATAGGATTTTATCATCTTAAATTCGCGTACCCTTCAGGATACACACATAAACAGGTGTGTGTCTTTGTTTTACCCAATCATATTTCATGCCCATTACATTCCCATGCCCACGTGCACGAACCCCTCTTAACATTTCACGCGCGTAATAACCACGGCAGCCGGCACTGTTCACTGTAAAATGACAACGTTCAACGCGTTTAACACGTGATTAAACTTCTGGCAAGCGTGTTTAATAAATATACACATATATATTAAACATAAGCGTGTAAAACATGTATATAGTATATGGTGCATAAAAACATTTATGAGTTTTTTATGAGCCCCCAAAAATGCTTTTTTAGAAGCAGATAAAAAACAAACCTCAGATCACGTTTCTGCAATCGACACTGCTCTCAGAATGAGGAAAAAATAAGCAACTTGTCGGGAACGAAATACCGAGTCATTTAGGGTCGGAATTTATAGTGAAGGCATTATGTTTACGTTGCTTTCGTAGTTAGGTGCTCTTCATGTTAAGAGCGCGTCGTGCAAGTGGGCCTCGGGTATCATGATATTACCGGAGTCGACATTATTATTACCTTTAATCAAAATAAATACACAGTTCTTTAATACAGATGTTGTTCTTGTCTGGAAAGGCCCTGATATGTACTCGTGGTGAACGGGGATCACGTAAAACTCCTTCCCGCCCGTAACAAAAGGGTCCAAAGGTGTGTGCTCCTCTGTTCTTTCCAGGTTGAACGTCATATATTTACTCACGTGCTTGCATGTCTGCACGCATAGCACTTAGGTAGTACACAGTTAAGGGGGGGGGGGGATGTCCTGGCCGCCGTCGCAATGACCGAAGCCTCCCACCAATGCGGTCGCTGTGAGTTCAAGCTCATGCTGGCTTCCTCTCCGGCCGTACGTGGGAAGGTCTGCCAGCAACCTGCGGATGGTCGTGCGTTTCCTCCGGGGTCTGCCTGGTTTCCTCTCACAGTAGTGCTGGCCGCCGTCGTATGTGAAATATTCTTGAGTACGGCGTAAAACACCAATCAAACAAACAGACAAGCAAACAATTAAGGACTGTAGCTTCACTACAGGAAACATTGTCTTTCACTGCGATTTGTACCCTTTTGTGTAGCCGGGCTCCCATAGAAATAAAAATGCTTATGTACATATATTTGTATTTGCTTGGTGTCTTGAAGTTTGCATTTCACCTCACTTCATGGCAGTCAGTTTAACGTGCGTAGAAAACCAATCTGAGAATTTAACTGTAAAAAAAAAAAAAAAAAAAAAAATGCCGCCGCCAGAGGCAATGGGGAACCTGTCCTGCATAATGTAAATTTGCTCCAAGCTGTGCAAGTGTTCATTCCGACCTCCGTGGTGACTTTTTGGTGAGCAAACTGGTTACGCACAGCTGCACTCCTGTTGAACAAGCTCGAGGCACTGGACATATGAACACGTCCAATCAAAGCGCAACTGAAATAAGCATTTTGATTACCAACAACTTAATGAGCTATATCGCATGGTACGTCGGTTTGGATACCGATTAAGGTTAGTGCATGGATTGGGACAGTCTTTGTGTCTTTCCGTCAGCATTGATAACTGTTGACGGCTTCGCTTTACGTGAATCCGTTCTGATTTGTTACTCTCTTTATATATAATTCCTTTATTTGTTTAGTGCTTTGCTCAGAATGTTGAATGTTCATCTGGAAATTGACCTTGAGGTTATTGATCCGGAACGCCCATGATGATCAACTACTTCTATACGAATGTTGGTTTCGACTGTATTGCAAGAGAACAGTGACCAATCCAGCTTGGACCCGATCAAGTGTGGCTTATACGCGGGTAAAGGTGTTCCAGTGAACTACCTTAAAAACAGTCTTCCAACATTCAGGTCGGGCGGTATACACGCGTGTGTGTATATACAGGGTGTCCCCAAAAATTCACTTACCCTTTGACTGCACATTACTCGTTTTGTTATTATTTTTTGTTTTTGTTTCAGGTGCAACTAACCCTAAATAATGGCCGGCGTACGATTAACTTTTGAAGAAAGAAAATTTGTAATAAGTGATAATAATTATTATTTATTTATTTTTAATATTATGAGTAATGGGCAGTCAAAGGGTGAGTACATTTTTTTGGGACACCCTGTACACGGTACATATTTCTCCATGATTGATTGGCTCATTACTGTACGATGTTATATTACGTATAGGAGTCGAAAGGTGTTTGGGTAGGAAATCTTGGTCGGAATGTCTGGAATGCTGTTGAACGAGTTTTATCAATGATAATTGATATATGGAATTTTGTGATTTTAATAAATCTTATTTGACTATATGTTTCATACAAATTAATGGTTTTTAGACGCTTGTGATTTTATATGATGAAATACTGCGTGTCAGTTGACCGTCATCTGTTAAATGTTTCTTGCATTTTCATATACCTACAGCGGGGGTGGGGGGGGGGCACGCCATTGTGGCACCATTAATATCTTGTCTTTCAATCTCGAGGTTCATGCTTCTGTCCCAGTCTTTGAAAGAGATTTCTTGACATTTGCCGTCTTCTACTTTCCTGTGAACCTAATTGCATTAAGCGCTGGCACCACTGGCCCACAAACTGTTGCAAAACTGAAATTCTGTATCTTTTGTGTACGAAAAGTACAAGAGAGACAAACTGATTACTTGAAAGAAAACAGCAGTATTGGTGGTACACAAGGTTTTGTGCCTCTTTAGTGCACAAAAATGTAGATGTTCACTATTACAGGTAGTGTACCTGTGGCACACAGTGGTTTTTGGAGACTAAGGCAGTTAATGCGATCTTCCACGAAGTCCTTCGAGGATCAGTTGCCTGTTCATGTTGTTCAATGTGTAAGGGCATTTACATGACGCCAGCTTTTTGTAATGTGTAAGAGCATGTGCATGACGCTAGCTTTTTGTAATGTGTAAGGACATGCGCATGACGCCAGCTTTTCGTTGTGTGTAGGGCATGCACATGACGCTGGCTTTTTGTAATGTGTAAGGGCATGCACATGACAATAGCTTTTTGTAATGTGTAAGGACATGCGCATGACGCCAGCTTTTCGTTGTGTGTACTACATGCACATTATTCTAGCTATAACACATACTCCAGACATAAGCCAAACATAGCCGTTTGATTGAGGTTTATTAAACGTCGCTTTCAACATAATTTCGATCACATCACAGCGGCGTCTCCCTGTCGCAGGTCGGACTCAATGCCCACATATTTATGGCGCGCCCTCACTGGAACGCCATGGTGAAAGATCTGCCGAACATGTTATGACCGGTTTGTCATCACAAGAAGAGCGCTTATAAATCCAGAGCTCTTAACTTATCAAAATGAAGCAGATTCCTGAAACCGATAGATTTTGGCACGGCATAACTCTCCACGATGGACTTTTTTTCTCTGGACAATATGTTTCTAGAAATACAATTCTTAAGTGTGAGTTGCTTTAGCCCGTTTGAAAAGAAGTGCGCGGCTGTGCGCAGAATTCAATAGGGCTTAGGGCTTAATACAACATCGTCAAACTTTTGATGAACGAATAGGTGGGCAAACCCCCAATGTTGACCAGTTAAGACCATATCTTAAGATCATTATTAAGTATCGCATTTAGTTTCATCAAATTAGGGCCAGTATGCAGGTCTGGAGATAAGGGACCGTCCATAAAGTATGTACGTTCTTTGGGAGGGGGGGGGGATTTCATCTATCGATGTACGTACAAAAAAAATCTGAGTGTATACATACAATGTACGCGCTGTTGTACAGATTAGTAATATTCGCCATGCATTTTACGCATGTCAGTGAATAGCATGTCTGTATGGCGTGTGTAGTCTGGCTAAAGTTTTCAGCCATCATGGCTGATCAGAACTGGAAACGGTACACGAAGTGTGAGTGCCTGTGGTGTATCTGCAGTATTAACTCTCAATCCGTGACTGCCATGAAAAGTCATAAAATCATTCACAGAAGGCAAATACATGTACCCGAGATTCCGACAGAATCAAATGAGGAGCTGGAATCTCATGGCAAAGATTTGCAACCATTAGTACGCGAGACTGATGTCGGCTGATAGTCCATGCTGGTTTTCCCGCAATATCTTTAAGGCTATGGTTTCTCCGTGGGAACCGATGTAAATTAGAGCACAGCCCTGATTTTTAGCTCCTGCGATAACACATTCAGTTTCCCGGTAAAGTTTGCATTGTACTGAATTGCATGTTAGCAGGCAGTGTATGATGACAAAGAGGCAAGAGGCCCTGATATTAAAAGCACTTTACATTGAATGGTCTGTCTGTTTTTGTTTTTCACTGTTGACATTTGTGTCGCGTTGTGTCATCTAGTGCTGAGATTATAAAACTTTCTTGAGCATAAGAATGAAGTAAACAAACAAAATTACTGAAATAACCATTTTGTGTTCAAGTGTTGAAAATACTCATTGGAGTTGAATAGATGTAGACCTATATGTACTCAAAAGATTTGTGAAATAAAGCCATGTAAATTGTAGTGTACAGTTCTTGCAATGCGATTCCTGTTTCACTTTGCGTTTCATGAAGCAAAGTCAAATAAAAGAGGAGCCTCCGTGGCTCAGTCGGTTAGCGCACTAGCGTAGCGCAATGATTCAGAAGCCTCCCACCAATGCAGTCTCCACATTTTGTAAACCTTTATGCACTACGTACATTATGGTCAAGGTATTTTCTTCAAGATGCGTACGGGGGGGGGGGCAAAAAGTTCGGAATTCGAGCTTAAGTACTTTATGAACGGCCCCTAAATCACGAACATGGTTATTGCCTGCTCGGCCTAATCTGTGGAAAAACGGCAAAAGTTGACGAGTTGTGCTAAGACCAATGCCAGGTATCTTTAAAACACGGTCTTCTGTCAGTTTATCTCATTTACCAGCTTTATTTACCACTTTTATATTCTTTCTTACACGGGAACTATAGGCTGTGTTTGGAAATGGGTCTTGTGATTATCCACTTTGAAGCTCTCATGGTCTACGGGTGGTATATATATGAATATAGGGCTTGATGCTTAGATGTAAACATGTCATTAAAGTTGTGAATTCTGCTTTGAATCTTGGCATGGCCTCCAGCGTAGCGCAATGACACAGAAGCCTTCGGCTAATGCGGTCGATGTGAGCCTAAGTCGAGCTCATGCTGGTTTCTTCTGGTGGGAAGACCTGCCAGCAACATGCGGTTCTCGGCCTGGTTTCCTCCCACCATAATGCTGACGGCCATCGTAGAAGTGAAATATTCTTGTGTGCGGCGTAAAACACCAATCAAATAAATAAATACATTGAATCTTGGAGCTGAAACAGACATTCATATATTAGTCGTCAAGTATAATGGGCGTTCCCAGTCAATAATCTAAAGACTAACTTCCAAAAAACAACAGTCAACTGAAGCCACCAAAGACCTAAAAGAAGGGCTATAGAAAGTAAAAAATTAAGAATTGAATTCATTATTTCATGCGAAAAGAAACCAGTTGCAGTTGTCAATGATAACGGAAGACCCAAGAGTGAATAATGTCTGTATCTGACCACTGCTCCTCTTTGTCCTATTTAGTTACTTTTGATACTTTCTTAGTTCTTTGATGGTTTGTGTTAATTGTCGTTTTATAAACTGGTCTTGTGGTTATTGCCCCGGAACGCCCATTTTGTTTGACGGCTGGTATACGAATGTCGGTTTCGATCATAGGTTGAATCGGTTTGGAATTTACTTTTAATGCTGTGGTTTAAATTTATGTTCTAATGTATTATTATTTTGTTGTTGCTGCTTATAGATGCTGGGATTGAAATGGGGAAGATGTACATGTGTTCAATTTGTGGTCAGGAGTTCACAATGAAGAGGAATCTGAGGAGACACGAGAAAAGCGTGCACGACCCGGAGTCCGCCAACAAGTTCATACAGTGTCAGTGGTGCTCGTCCAGGTACTCCCGGGCAGACAACTATAAAGCTCATCTACTCAGGAAACATCCGGAGCATGCTCAGTAATAACTCACGAAGCAGTGGTATAAATATAGATATATAGGGAACCTTCCTTCCAGTAAACAGGCTATGGGATGTCGGTGAAATTTCTTCTCCCAACAGGTGTCGCTGCAGTGAATTAGGACCTCCACGTCATAAATCCTTTGTTACGCAACGTCAAACATGTTGCGTAGAACGTTTTCATTTATGACGTATATGCTCTACTCATTGTGACGTCGCGCTGATGACGCTGCAGTAGAATCTTCAGCGTCACTAAAGTGATGTCAAATGTCCCACTTCGGACTTTTGCAGGTATCCCATTCATGGTAAAAAGAAAGTCTGAAGTTTGCCAATAGTCTGAAAATACCATACCCTACCTCCAAATTACATTAGCAGTCGCCTGTTCTCACAAACTCAGTTGCCTTCTGCTTTTCAAATTTGAAACCCGAAGGTCTGAAATCAACCAGTGGGAACTCGTAGAACTCCTTCCCGCCTTTATCAAAGGGGTCCAGAGCGTAAATATAAACAATACATAAACACAGCGTCACCGCAGAAGCGATGTGTTTCTCTGCGACCTGGACCATTTTGTCAACGGGTGCCGATCTTCTCCAGTGGCTTCATGCATGACGTCACCAACCCGCGCGATTCACAGAACATTTGAGAAGGCAGTGTCCAATACCACAATTAGTGACGGCATACACGAAACCACTTGAAAAGAACGGTTCCCTTTCGTGAACCTGTCAGTCTCCCATTGGAGGAAAATTCCTATGCGTGTATAAACCACTGGGATCATCTGGAATCAGCGGTGCCAAGGGGATCGACTCTTGCCTAGTTCGAAATGCCCGCCCACTACGCGACGGCTTATTTTGTGTAATGGTGCGGCGCCTTTCACAGAGACGTGTTCAGTGTTTAACCAATGACATGCACCGGTACAGCAGTGGACCAGACCTAACGTTCTCTCTGCCCCGTTGTCTATTCATCGCAGTCGTTGGGTATAGCGCATGGACTTCGTGTATATAAGATCCACTTATGTGGGCTACACCCAGTATTCGTGTGCTCGCCACTCCACAGGAAACACCCAGAATATGCCCGGCAGAGGTGTGTGCTGGCGGGTCCAGGGTCCGTATACTCACAAAACACCCAGAGTGTGCCCAACAGTGAGGTGTGGTGACAGCGCCTTGGTCCATGTACTCCGGAAACACCCACTGTGTGAGATTAAAACAGTGATTTAATAACTGGTAGCTCCAGACCCGATGTTCTCAGAACACTCACCCAGTGTGTGCATGCAGCAATGTAATACCTCTGACCACTCAGCAAATAAGCCTCTTCTGACCTATAACAACCGAGCTAACGAGAGCTGGATTTGATCTCATCTAGGCACAACACATGGGATGGAATGAACCAGCAAAGGGCCTATCGTCGTTTATAAAGGTGCAATATTGTGTAGTACTTTGTAAATTCCAGTGAAATAAATAAATTTATCTGCACCTGATGTTTGGTGAAAACTCAGTTAGCGCAAATCCATTTGAATTTTTGTAATTGTTTTTGCCAAACTCTCCAATGCAGTCTCTTCCTGGTAACTACTATCATGGTGACATCATGCCTGCAGCGCTGGTTGTCATGTTAGTCATTTGTTTGATTTATTTGATTGGTGTGTCACGCTGTACTCAAGAATATTTCACTCTATTTCACTCGCATTGTGGTGGGAAGAAACCGGGTAGAGTCCGGTACAAACCCACGACTATTCGCATGTTGCTGATCGACCTTCCCACGTATGACCGGAGAGGAAACCAGCGTGACTTGGGCTTGAACTCACAGCGATCGCATTGGAGAGAGGCACCTGGATCGTTACGCTGCACTAGCGCGATAATCCTCTCGGTCACGGAGGCCCCGTCATGGTTGTTACGTGCACGCAATGCTAGGAGGCCCAGAACTTGCTGGTCACATAAGAAAGAGATCGAGGGATCATCCAAGACTCTTCTTACATTGTCAGCAAAACTGTTGCAATTTGTTTTCACATCACTTTATTCATATATGGATTTATTGTGGATACATTTGTAATAATAATAAAAATATGATTTACCACATAGTTGATGACATGATGTTTGCCTTAGGTTAACCCTGGTATAATGTCCTTTAGCGCTCGGCTCCAGGAAAAAAATTCCGGGGCCTGGGCCCTTTTACACGGAACACTTCTAACCTTACAAGCACGTAAATACAACGGCAACCAGCACTGTAGGCATTATGTCTCCATGGCAGCTATGTGTTCGTAACGTTAAGAGGGCTTCGTGCAAGTAGGCCCTACTAGTATTTTACGAGGCGGTCGCAAATTACGCCTAGCGTTACCTCGATTACAACATAGTATAGGGAAGAGTTACGTCACCATGATGAATGCACTCGGGGTAGTGTTTCGACAGCTTTGCAAAACGTATCCTACTTAGCGTAGAAAAGAATACCATCCTGATGGGAAAAAAAAGTTTCACGAGTTCGGTCCTAAGCAGATTTGACTTGTTCTCTTGCAGTGCAGAAGATCAGTTTGCCCACAACATGTCTTCGTATTAAAATGGAAGCATGAACAATAGACTACACAACACTGACCCGACTTGCCTTTGGCGGGAAAAGTTATCCATTGGTCACAGTAATACAGATTTGTTCAGAAACAACTTTAAGTCATGAATGAATTGCAATGGCTTAACACCGTCTCGACCAAACTCCAGCCCTATAACGCCGATTTTAAAACTCCCGAAACTTCCAAAGTTTTGAAAATTATTTAAGTCGATAGTATAAAATGCACGCGGTGTTTCTTGAAAAAACTTTTTCTTTTGTTTCTTTCTTTATTTATTTCATTGATGTTTTTACGCCGTTCTCAAGAATATACGACGGCAGCCAACATTATGGTGGGAGGATACCGGGCATAGCCTTGGGGAAACTCACGACCATCCGCAGGTTGCTGGCGGACCGTCCAACGTACGACTGGAGAGGAAGCCAGGAAAAAAACTAACGTCAAACACCACAAATGTTTTCGTTTAAGAGAAAAGACTTCAAAATTTTCGTGAAACTGACCCAGGATAGCCAGGAAGAGCGGTGTTCCGGAATGTCATTGCAAAGATGATAAATTTTTACGTGCGTTGTTAAATACCAGTCACATAAAATAATCAGTCAGTCGGGGTGTTTCTTCTTCATGTGACTGACGTAGTTGTCTGCCCTTGAGAAGGTGGCGCCACATATGTCGCAGGCCTGTTGTGCCCGGCCCGGGTCATGCATCTTCCGATGTCTCTTCAGGTTGTGTTTCATGGTGAACGTTTGGCCGCATACTTCGCAGGCGAATTTTAGACTGGTAAAAGAATCTGTGGCATGAAAAAACAAAAAAAGGACAGTGTTAATTAAAGAGTGAAATTCCTGATAACCAAGGACGAGATGGCCAAAAGAGCACTGGTTAAAATAGACTCACCCTACCCTGTTGAAAAGAAAGTTTGTATGTATGTATGCTTGGGTTTTACGTGGTACTATATAAGTCCTTACAATGTATTTATACTGTGTCTTCTTCTGATAAGGCAAGCCACATTATAATGACACCGAACAACAAGTACCTAATAGAAAACATTACACCATATGTGTATATGTATCGATAAAGAATCATATTCATAATTCACAAAAAACGTCACTTTGTATTTCAGTGACGTGGGATAATCGAGATATTGCAATTTAAAGTATGCAAAAATGCCCACGTGAGGAAAATCGAACGGACACTCAATTTTAACCAATCAAGGGAGAGATATTTCTACTACCCGAGAAGACATCTCTTTCCGCTGTGACGTCAGCAGTACTTAGTTCACGATTTTGCCATATAGAAGTAGTGTTAAATTAGGTGTTTTCCTTGTGATTACGAGACAATTGTGATATACTTTAAGTCCATTTTCAACTAGAAAGTGGTAGTGGAAGACATCTGGGGTTATTCCCCAAGCCATAACCAGGAGGCAACAATGCGTGGCCTTCGATTGTAATAAAAAACGCTACTGCACTTCGCACACAAAAGAGTATCTTAACCCTAATACTAAAGAGCGTAAGGTACGGATGACGCGACATCGTGTTTCCGGTTTCTCTAAAATGGCGTATCCTATGGCCTCAGCCAAATTCCAGATTAAAAGGTGATTTATCAAGCACATCATAAAAATGTCTGTATGGACTCCTCATCTGAAATAACTTTGGTTATATATTTTTTGTTGTCTTATCGTTTAAAATCTTTGCTATGACCCGACACAGGACTGATCTCGTGTGTCCCGACCTCGAGGCGGATGCTCTAACCTCCAGGCCACAGAGGCTGTTTAGTTAAGATATGAAATGTCCGACAAATAGTATTAATTCTTTTATTTGATTGGTGCTGTACGCCGTACTCAAGAATATTTCACGACGGCGGCCAGCATTATGGTGGGAGGAAACCGGGCAGATCCCGTGGGGGAAACCCATGATCACCCCCAGGCTGCCGGCAGACCTTCCCACGTACGGACGGAGAGGAAGCCAGCATGAGCTGGACTTCGACAAATAGCATGCTGCATGTACAAATTGATGTTACCCAGTTTCATCTACATATGCTGGCTAGATAAAGCGTACACAAGATTTTCATCAGAAACTAATCCACTCTCAAGAAAGCAATGCACTACACTGTAATTTACAGAGGGTTATAGTTGGCTTTCCTTCAATCCAGGGACAAGAGAATTACATGAGACATAATGATAGCGTATATAACAACCATAAACAAGTTTTAATTATTTATTTGATTGGTGTTTTGCGCCGTACTCAAGAATATTTCACTTACGACGACGGCCAATATTGTTGCAGGAGGAAACCTGACAATGTCCGGAGGAAACTCATGACCATCCGCTGGTTGTTGGCAGACCTTTTCACATACGGCCGGAGAGGAAGCCGGCAGGAGCTGGGTTTGAACTTACACTGGTGACAGGCAATTACGCTACACAAGCGCGCTATCCCCCTCGGCCACGGTGGCCCCCTAAACAATGAAGTTTTTACTATATTTAGCCTACTGTACATTATTTAAAAATGAGGTGCTCTTTCAAAAAAAGTACGCATCATCTAAAAGGCCATTTCCTGCTGATTCCAAATATGGTCATTATTTTTTGGCATTTTTTTTCCAGTGATAAGAACCAGAATTAAACACTGGGGTGCGTTGGTGGACTTTTGGGACCATACTGAAGATGCTGAAGCACTGTGACGTCACAGATTCTTACCTGGTAAGCACTGTGACGTCACAGATTCTTACCTGGTAAACATATATTGCTATATGTATACGTTTATACGTGAATATACATGTAGTACAACACCTGTATCTGTATTTAATGAAGAAAAGTAACAGTTACAGCATGTTTAGCAGCGAAAAAAGAATCCGTGACGTCACTGTGCTTCACTATGATCCGAAAGGTTCACCGTACCATCTCAATCGTCATTTCCATTTTAATCACTGTATAAAATGCGAAAAAAAATAATGACGACCATATTTAGAAGCAGCACGAAATGGCCTTTTAGATGATGCATGCATTGATGAAATGTGGTCTGTTCTTTTTAAGCAAAATGTCAATCAACAGGTGGTGCTTTACTGGCGCAATCGCAACTCCAGCCAAGCCAGACTGGCCAGTTTTCTCTTGCAACGAATCAGTAATACAATACCAGATAGCCCTCAAAATGACATCGCAAAGGTAGGAATGAACACTGGACTACAGAACTAAAAGATATGAGCTGCTTTACTTGGGAAATGTTTCCCATTGACACATAAATCATACTTATATATCTAGCCTATGATCCATACAACGAAATCGTGAAACACATGTATCTTTTCCATAAAATATGGTATAAAATAAAGCTCTGCTGAAAAGGCAATTTCCTGATATCACAGATGTCCTATTGATAAAGATACATGAAGCTGACTCTTCATAGCATACTTGAAATCCTGTTCGTTACGACATGTCCTTAAAAATCAATGTATGCAGGGTAATTCGATAAGGCCTGGGTGTCCAGTCAGATTCTTTCAACATGACACTTTATATTAAACTTTCCTTAAGCAAAAAATCCGTTCATTTTTGAAATTGCTTTCTAAAGTGCTTCCCTCAAACAGACACAGTAATACGTGAGAGACTTTTTTACTTACCCTTTATTAAACAGGGTGTTTTTCAATGAGGTTTTTCATTTTCAAATGACTACCTGGTGCAAAAAATTCAACAAAAGACTCGAGCCTGAATCATTTCACAAACATGCGCTTTCCTAAACAGAGTATTTTTCAGCGTGGTTCATTTCTAAAACAATATCCAGTATAACGAATTCAACAAAAGACTCGTGACTGAATCTTTTCTTCGGCTTGTACTTTCTTCAACAGCCTGTTTTTCAATGAGGATCATTTCCACAACGAATTCAATAAAAGACGAAAGATACAATCATTTGGTGATTTTGCAAAGCTGACTTGGACAAAAACTCCTGAATTAAAGGAAAAGGTCACATAAAGATGAAGTGAGCGTCTGGTAAAGGACCAGAAGTACTGTCTCTAAAATACGTACATTCCCAATATTTTTTGGCTTGATTTTTTAATGTTTCATGTATCTGAATTATAAGGTAGGCTTCATGGACCGGAACGCCTTTGGCACGTCGCGTAATTTAACATCAGAATATTCCTTTTCCTTTATAATCACCTACAGGCGAAATTTTTGTGTGGGCATTATTCAAGTAACCTTCAAACCGAACATATGTGAAACTTGGTATGTCAAACATATATTTTTGGATGTGAGGATAGAAAGTTTTGTAATGTTTATAAAGTAAAAGTAAACACACACACGAACACCATGGTTTAAGCAGAATTAGCTAAAAATTGCAGTCATATTGATGGCAATTTATCAGACGTCACTGTTAATCAACGTCTTGCCAAATTAATCGTTAATACATCGAAATACGGACATGCCAGTTTTGTGCAACTGGCCCACGTATTCTCTTACATTTTCATAAACAAAAGTAAACAAAACACAATCTGAGTTTTTCTCACCCTCCTAACAATATAATAATTCCATGAAGTCTGAAATATTTTATTTATGCATTTATCTGTTTTATACAATGATTTTTGTCCCTGTATGAAGAATCCACTACTGCACAAATCTCTGTCGGGATAACGTCTTTTCTGGGCCATCAAAGACCGCTAGTTATTTTTCGTGGCACGTATATTACCATTACTGTTCGGTTCAATGCTCCTTGTACTTTCGGGCAGGAATTCTGAACGAAAGCAGCACGAAAGCAATTCACGGTGTAAGAAGACGTCCATTTTCATCGGATAAGCTGTCTTTGGTCTAAACTTTGAAGGGATAAATCATGTGCAATCACGTCACTATTCACGTGACACTTGGAAGAGTACACCATGTTGCGTCACACTTCACGTGATTCAATGAAGTGGCAGCACGTGATGTCACTCTTCACGTGACTCACTGAACTGTTACAACATGTGATGTCACTCTTCACGCTATCAGTACTTATCTGAGAAACTAGGACGGCCATGTCTACTGAAACGTCATTGTTGCCTTCTTAATAAAGATTTTTGGTAAAGTCTGGCTTATCTGAGGATCTTTTCCACACCCTACTGTAGGCTCTATGACAGCACCAATTCTTTATCACCGGAATCAGCCACTCATGCATTCTCCTACTGACCAATCACCTTATTTAGCTGTCGATGTTTAGACCTCACGTGCTGCTTGTATTTATCCGAGCGCGTGAAAATTTTCCCGCATACGTCACAGTTGAAAACTTTCCATGGCATCATGGGATCGTGCATGAACATGTGACGTCGCAGATTACGTTTGAATGTGAATTTTTTTTTACACACATCACACGAGTGGTAAACTTTGCCTGGACCTGAAACCAAGAAAATACAAGTAAATGCCACAAATCATCGGCAAAATTTTCATGGGTCAAAATCTGGTCACGTCAAACATTAAAATATTAAAGTATGTCATATAAATCAAGCAGACACCACTGGATAAATGTAGCGAAGTTGAAACTTATGAAAATTTACAACCAAATTCCTGTACGATAGAACTAAGGTTTCTAGTCCTTAGGGCATTTTGAAATACCGGTGACTGAGGGTTGTGAGGCCAAAGGGTAGCGCAAATAATGAAGTTTGTACACTGTGTGATATACAGCCATAAGGGAAGTCTATTACACAACAATGCAATCTGTGTGTGTATGCTGTACAAAGATGCAGAGATATATTGTCCAAAATGTGCAAATCTACACAAAATTAACTTTTGTGCAAAACATTCTCGATGGTGGAGAATTCTTGCAGAGAATTTTCAATTAAGATTCCACTTAGAGAAAGAATGTAGATATTCCGGATATACGTCTCTTATGGCGGTGGTCAGCGCGTAAGTGCATCGTAATGCCCCAGAGAGCCTCTCACCAATGCCTTCGCTGTGAGTTCAGGTCCAGCTCATGATGGTTTCCTCTCGGGTCATACGTGGGGATGATCCACATGCCAGTAACCTGGAGATGGACGTGGGGTTTACCCCGGGGCCTATCCGGTTTCCTCCCACCACACTGCTGGCCGATGTCGTGTAAGTGAAATATTCTTGAGTACGGTGTGAAACACGAATTTATCAATAAATAAATAAATCGTATTTGGTACATGGGTTAAACCATGTATCAAGCGGCCACGGTTGCAACAGAAAATGTTTTAGTCTACTCACGAACTTAGACATGTCACAATGAAACTTTTTGTGTGAAACCTATACAGGTAACTGATTTTCTTGTACTCAAGAATGTTTCACTTACACGATGGCGGTCGGTTTTATGGGAAGAGATTAGGAAACTGGAGTGGAAGACAAATGTTCTTCGACGACGGTTGGGCTGAGACAACGGCCACGAAAGCTTAGTCCACCATTCATCGTCACGAGTCCCCGTGAACAGAGAAGGTGGGGGCAGTCTACAAATTCATAGCAAAACATGCACGCCAGCAAGTGGTTGTGCCAGGTTGCCAAGCGTTCGTCCAAAAAGGAAAACATTCAGTATATAATGACAGGGGAGATTCAAAACAAAAAGGGGTCCAAATCGCAGTGAAACACAGCGTGCTGTAAATGTGTACAACTTAAGTGTTTTATGAACGTACATGCACCAAAAAGCGTGACGTACTCCAGGAGAGAAGAAAAGGGTAGACAGCTTTGGGCCGTTTTGTTTCAAAGACGGGAAGGAGTATTAGGAGTTCCCAATTAATAATACTGAGTATCGGTATTTCATAAAATCAAACCTGATGCATGTTGTACCAAAAAGAACACAACACACGCTTTAAATAGTTAAAATGCTTTATCGAATTAAGCACGCAAGATGTTTTATCAACTTAAACATAGCACCAAAATGTTTCAACAAATAAAACACAATACAGTGAATTATTACACAGAATTATGGATGCAAGTTTTCAAAACAAATTAAAACACAATGTTGCATGTTTTATCAAGTTATACATAGTGTCTTACCAACTCAGACACAAAGCTTATTTTACCAATAAGCAAAATGCAGGTATCCAGAGCCAGAAGAACAACAGCAACAAAATTCCCAAACTAAACCATAACAGAAAACGTTAAAGAAACAAGTTAAACCGATCACTCTATCCTACAATGACTTTCTTCGTGCTAATTAGTCCTGTCAATATTTTTCCACTGACGCAGCAACCAGTTTTGGTCATGTTTTGTCTGACAGTATAATAAAAGGTAAGTTTCCACACTTGAGAATATTTAATTGTCACCGAACGCTTCAGATATCTAAGATAATACATGTATTAATACATATATTTCCTCCGTTCAGCTGCCTTCCGCATGTTACTAACTTTTGTTTTTCACTGTACAACATATTCTGCATGCTTTGTATACATTTCGGCTCTTCATAAACGCTGGGTATGACACAAAATGGGCACCGGTTATCTTTGGGGTAACCGTCAATATTCGACCGAATGCACCGCCTTGACAGAAGTTTCCATTTAAAGGAGGATACAGACGTTCCAGACAGAACACTTCTTTCACATGGCACACGTTCCAGGCAGCACACTTTTCTTCTCCACATGGTACAGCTCCGGAGAGCACGTTTTTCCAATGGCACACGTTCCACATAGCACACTTGTTCCAAATGTATTTTCTTCTGTGTACAACATATTTTCGCTTAGTGTACAACGTATTCTGAATGCTTGGAGGCTGCCGCCCATTCTTTGTACGCTGTCCGGCTCTTCACAAATGCAGGGGATGACACGATAGAAACTGGGTAATTGTTATCTCTCAGATACCGGTCAATATTTGACCGAATGCACAGCTTGGATTGAAGCTTATACTCAGTGCCTTGAGGGGTTTTAATAGTTGCATAGAACTCTGCCAGGTATCTATCGAGGTCCTCCGAGGGAATTTGGTAAAGTTTCCTCGTTTCACCGTAAGGGCCATCGTTCAGCCAACGTTCAAACGTTCGCACACATGTAATGATGTTCTTGACTGAGGCCTTCGGGAGATGATCGGCATTCGGGATCGCCGCCCGGATCATCTTCCGCCGCAGAAGCTCTTCCTTGCGAGATCTGTAATACAGCGGCTGCATCGTCCCGTCCGTGTAGAACAAGACCATATTTGCCACGCCTGCTCCGCAATCCACAGAGAAGCGGGATGAGCTTGCTGCTCCCGTGCCGACTGCAAAACAGAAGGCAGCGAAATGAAAAAGTGGGGATTACCTCATCAAGAGGTGCAATTCAGCGCATTTACATCAACAAATTTAAACTCCAATCCCAACTGTGTACACTACTTTTACACTTCTCACGCACCACTGGTTCAAATCAATGAAAGCGCTCAAAAGTCGGACGATTTCAAAAGAAAGCCTTGCGCTGGGAATTCCAGAAAAGCCAAAAAAAAAAAAGGAAATAATTAAATTCATTGGTCGACCTCACAATAAGAAACAATCACTATGCATGAAACCTGACATCGTTGAAGTATATCTTGTCTTTGACCTAAAATTTCATCCATGACCGAGTCAATTTGCCTCAGTTCTGAGACTTCTGTTGCGCTTACTTTATCTGCTTAGGATTTTCAAAATTCAGGCGGACAACTACCGCCAATGAGGTAAAATTTTGATCATGGAAACAATGCTCATTTCCCTGACCCTAAGAGTTTCTCTTGTCTTAGAAAAGTGATTTTTTCCCCTTTTTTTTCATTTTTTTTTAAACAGAGGAGGATATGCCACTGGGAAAATGCACGTTTCAACATCAAAAGCAATATTTTAGAGGACATAAGCAATAATCAAAGTTTGTGGTAGTGTATTATTGGGGATAATGCATGCAATAAACAAGTTAATCCTCATTTAAAGTCAATGACTTTCCAAAGACCTTGAAAGTCTGGAAAACCCCAAAGTGACTTTCAAACCCAAATAAAATTGATCAGATAAGAATTACGTTAAATATTGGGCTTCTTATCGTTCAAATGGCATTCTTGGGGCAACTGAATTGTTACACAAAGGAAATAGAAACGTAGACAAGTAGCGATATACCCTGGACTAACTTGAGGGACTAGTCGGTATTTTACATCACACTCACTGTTAAAAAGGAGTGTAAATCTTTACACTCCTGTTGAGATTCACTGTTGAACTACTTGGACCAGCCATGGTTGGGAAATATATATTTGAAAACGAGTTGGTATGAATGAAATTCTTTTTTTTTTTTTTGCTTTGAGGAAAAGCCATTTACGGTATACCTTGTAATAAATGGCAATGGGCAATAGGGTGCATGGGCTGTGCCCTCTTTCTTCATGCAATATGTATAAATGCTGAAGACATCCACTGTACACACTTTTAACATCCCTGAGACCTGCTGTTGTATCGCGATTCGCGCTGATCTTGTTTCAGTGAGCTTGCCTAACACGTCTTCACCGATCACTAAGTTTAGAGCTAACTTTTAACATTAAAACATAAAAAGTGGAATATATAAAGAAGACGTCTGCGCATTTGACCAACTGATTACATCAGTGGGAATGAAAAATATAAATACACTAAAGCGGAAAGTAACGTTAAAGCAACAGGCCGAGAGTAATGTGTGTAATTCAACAAAAACAGGGTGGTGACCAAATGCAGTAGCTGAAACTTGCTCTGCGATGAGCATGGAAGCCACGCTGTTCCATTCATTCTTGTGTATTTGTGTACATCGAAAAACCTTCTGAAAAAAAATCTTTTGACACTTACGCGCCCAATCAATTCATCTGCATTAAGGTAATCTCTAGAAACAGTGACAAGACAGGTTCATCATCTGCAGGATTTTTACACCAGAAGGGATAATGTTTTAGTGCAAAACACGACGTCGCTAGGATTCTTTAAATATATATAGCTTTTCTGACACTCCTCAACCATGTTTTCTTTGGTAAATTCGTTGCTGAGAGTCCGTGAAACTTCAGAATAAAATGTCTTGCAACAGGCTAGAATAAATGAACGAATGAATAAATGATTAATTGATTTTTGACACCACATCAGCGATATCATCTAGACAGCTTCTATGCATCGTGGTCAATAATATATTAACGTAAACAGCTCCTATCAGCATAACTACAATGTACTACTTTTACTAACGGCAACCATGAATTAGTCTAGCATGGCACCAGTTCCAGATATTGACTTTACTTTACGCCTCCACAACATTCCGCGATTATTAAAAACTGCTCACTTCTCCTCTCTTCTGTACGATGTTTCACAAAAATAAATGATGACATTCAGTTTCGTGGATATAGGGCACCTGATTCCTCGGAGTAAATCACCCATCTATGGCAAGGACCTCAAATTTCGTCTATGCCAAATGTTCTCATCTTTTCCTGTGTGACTGCCTACGCTTACAATGCCTTCAACACAGCAACGCGTGTCTGCTTATCTACCAGCGAAGGAAATCCGGTCATGTGGAGTCGAAACAGCTATCTGGCTTATTCAAGTCCAGTTTAATTTCATGTATAGCATTTCAACCAATGGAGGGCGACAGTAAGACAGCAGCTTTGACCAATCAAAGTAGATCTGTCTTAAGAGTGCAAAACATGACTTGAGGTCTTACAATCACATAACATGAATATCTAGAACAACGTGCTCCTGAAGATGTGTGCTGAGAGATTTCATAGGATGGCCTAGTCAAGTCTAACACGCAACTGCGGGGTTGCACTACTTCCAGTGCTTAATTCAGTGAAAGGACCTAATGCAAGTGAAGATAAAGACAACTGCTGACATTGTTAAGGTGGGTAAAAAAAGTGGGTTTTACCAACTACATGGTGTAAGAGTGTCTAAAGCACACTGATCATAGGTTTACAACCTTTTCTCAAATGTGTCACGTTGTTGCAACAAAAATTTAACAATAAACCATGAAGAGAGTGAGTACACGGATCCTTTATTATACTCTGCCTCATACTGTAACCTATTACAGCACAGAATATTTATTTATCTATTTATTTATTTATTTATTTGATTGGTGTTTACGCCGTACTCAAGAATATTTCTCTTACATGACGGCGACCAGCATTATGATGGGAGGAAACCTAGCAGAGCCCTGGGGAATCCCACGACCATCCGCAGGTTGCTGAAAGACCTGCCCACGTACGGCCGGAGAGGAAGCCAGCAGGAGCTGAACTTGAACTCACAGCGACTGCGTTGGTGGGAGGCTTCTGGGTCATTACGCTGCGCTAGCGCGCTAACCGACTGAGCCACGAGGCCCCCAGTACAGAATAACACGTCCTTGTACATATGCAAGTACACGTATATCCAAAAAATTACCAACATAAAAAAAAAGAAGAAAAAAATTGGACATATCACAAATTCTGTGACGAGAGGGTGGTGGGCATTTTAATACTACATGTTCAAGTATATCTCGAGCATCACAAAGACACTGTGGGGGGATTCAAAGACTTACAAAAATGTGTCCACATATTATAATAAAAAGAAAAAAAAACAAAATACCAAAACGAAAACTAACTTACAAAACCTTCCAGTGAATTTTGCTCTTTCCATACGACTAGAAAAATTATATCATGCAAGTGTATGGGTACAATATAAAGTGTGGAATGGGACAGTAAATTGCCGATGGCCAGAAAAGAAAAAAAAATGAATAAAAAGAAATTAACCATAAATATTATAAATTACGGTAACATAGAAACCATTCACATAAATCAAGTATGTGAGTAATAATTACAAATTTCAGTAATGATCACCAATGCCTCGATCTTTTCCTGATTCCTCATTTCTTCACATAATATTTCAGTGATTTATATATTTGGTTGGAGTTTCATGCTATACTAAAGAATATTCATACGTCGGCGGCCAGCATTACCGTGGGAGAAAACTGGGCAGAGGTTAGGGAAAACCCTTGACAATCCGCAGGTTGCTGGCAGACCTTTCCGTGTAAGGCCGGAGAGGAAGAATCACGAGCTGGTCTTACACTCAGACACCATGTTGGTGAGAGGCTCCTGGGTCACTGCGCTGTGCTAGCACGCTAACCACCAGGCCCCTGTATCCATGTATAATACATGTACATCCAAATATTTCGAAATGTAAATATAATGTGTATGAATTAGTTGCACAACCAGTCGAGATAACAAAACACATGGAAAGTACCACCACAAACTGTGTAGCACCCATTTCTCCAAATGCATGTTTGATCGCGACCCAGAGAAGTTGGAGAGACAGGGCTATGAAAATGCAGTAGGACTGCTAATAACGGGCGCTGTGCCGGACATTCCCCTTGAAACATCAACAACAACCTGTTCGTCCTCTCAACACACCCCACAGAAAAACTTTCACAAAACGTAATCGAAAGAGGGTAAGTGTCAAAATGGTTTCTTGAATATTGTGATAAAAACAGGATTTTTCCCAGTTAGTTCTTTTAACAGTAACAAATGTTGAAAACAGTAAGGCTTAAAGCAAGTACTGTGTATATAATATATGGGGCTACTGTATGTGGCCAACCCAATTACCAGTAAATGATGTTATTTCTAATTTTAATAATTCTGTGGCTTGTCTTGCAAGCTACAGTTATATGTATTTTTAGCATGGTGCTTTAGTCTAGCGCAGCTGCCATCTTTTGCAGCGGGTCAAATGCTTTCAAGGTATGTGAAAGCAGCGTATATTTGTATCAATATGAATGCAACAAAGTGTAGATATTGCATGAGTACTAAGGACACACAAAAATCACTCAGTATGGGAAATAATTTACT
The DNA here is from genome assembly GCA_016165875.1 of Acanthopleura granulata. Lineage (NCBI taxonomy): Eukaryota > Metazoa > Mollusca > Polyplacophora > Chitonida > Chitonidae > Acanthopleura > Acanthopleura granulata. The sequence continues at coordinate 12,670,933 of JABBOT010000013.1, forward strand.
ATACATATTTTCTGTCTGGTAGAGATTTCCTAAGTGAAACATTTTGTTGCAAACAAATCACTGTTGATAAGATATTCTGTTTTACCTCCTCGGGTGTATCAAAAAAGTTAGAGGGGTCGTCAAAGAAAAAGGGGGCAGAGGCTATCAAGCCTTGGATAAGAAGTGTTTCAACCCACCTGTACTGGGCTGCGTCCACCTCTGCCAATGATGGCGAGATGAAGCAAGCGAAGTGGCAGTCCCTTACCCGCCATATCCGGAACATCCATACAAACCCCAGTGAAAGGTATTCTGAGTGCCGACATGGCCCTTTAGAGGATAACCAAGAAATTGGATGGAAGAAGGTATGTCAGAACTGGCATTCTGTAACTGTATAAACTCTTGCCCATTTCCATTGGCAGTTTTGGTATTGGTATTTTGATGGACTGTATTATCTATCTTTAATGATTAATTTAATGCGTTTTGTGATAGCAAAAAGTGTCCTTTTGTGAAATTGTTAAATTTCTAATTTGAAAAGTAAGAAAATTTATTTTTATGGTATAGTCATTTTAGGAATCAATAATGTTTCAATATTTATCTGTTATCTGTGTGTTGACTTAAGAACAAGGTTTGCAGGATCTCGCTCATACAAGCTTCGGTGTAGTGTGGTCAACAGCCCATTCCTCGTGGAGGACACTGAGAAGTTGTCTCCACTTCATCAGACATATGGTCTTGAGGTGTATCGCAATATTGTGAAAAATTTTGCGCCAAAAAGTACACACTTTTTCTTCGAATCCATGCTGGCCAGGTACGGTTTTTTTTTTTGTTTTTGCTTTTTTTTCGACTATTGCTTTTGACCTACAAAATGTACAAATGTCAGGCTTGCTCTATTTACAATAGGTTTAATTATACAGGTGTTTCTAAAATCATTATAACCACAGGCTAAACCTGGACTCGGGCAATAGTATATGCCAAATTGACAATTACCAATCTGTGAAATTTGCATGTTTTTCAGATTGTTTCTAGCTGGACTGCATTACCATGAGAACAGTAGGAAGGCAGATGGAAGAGTTCTGTGGCAGATTTGCTACCCAAAAGCAAAGAAAGGTGTGGAAGATGCAGTGAAGCCGATTACCACCGGTCCGTCATTTGGTAAGTTTTGTGATATACATCTAATGTTGACAAGACAACTACAGGTTTTCACAACAGCATATTTAAAAAAAAAATTGAGTTCAATTGAGCAGTCAAAATATGTGTAGATCTATAAAATTGTCACAGATATAACAAGTGTCCATTGTTGACACAACAGCATATCAGATGATCAGTAATAAAGTAAGGTTTGTGATTATAATACACAAAGGCAACGGCAGTTTATCAGAATACCTTATTTAAACAATTTATGTATTTCTTTATTTGATTGGTATTTTACGCCGTACTCAAGAATATTTCACTTATACGAAGGCGGCCAGCATTATGGTGGGAGAAATCTGGGCAGAGCCCGGGGGAAACCCACGACCATCCGCAGGTTGGCTTGGCAGACCTTCCCACGTACGGCCGTAGAGGAAGCCAGCATGAGCTGGACTTGAACTCACAGCGACCGCATTGATGGGAGGCTTCGGGTCATTGTGCTGCGATAGCGCGCTAACCGACTGAGCCACGGAGGTCCAGTTATCAAAACAAATCATGTAACACAGTGTAACTGAGCAGTCAAAATATGATCAACAAATGGGTTGTAACAGCGGGTCCTTGTTGACCCCACAGGAAGTCAGATGATCAGCAATAGCTTACTATACAGGAGGCCTACACAAGATAACCTACCAATTGTTTTCTCACTGTAACCACTCATGGTTGTTATGAGACAGACTTGATATACTCCTTCTGATCAATCTTTAGTACTATTAGATTAAATCATACATTTGAAGAAATCTGTATTTGTGATCAATGAATTAAAAAAAAAGAGTAAACATTACTCAACCAAAAGGAAATCTTCACAGTCAGTGCTATTTTTTAACATTTTTTTGTCTGATTGTATTTAGTTGTGAAAGTTTCTTGAGAAAACATTGAAATACGAAATAAGCTTGATATGTTTAAATATATTTAAAACTTTATTTATTTCCTTTTTTGTATGGTAGCTTATGTGGATTTGCTGATCCATAACCTCGTCCAGTCTTGGGAAGGGCCTACCATCCTACCAGGCTACTTCAGAGGCTCACAGTGGCTCCCTGTCGGTGCCTGCTGATCCATAACCTCGTCCAGTCTTGGGAAGGACCTACCATCCTACCAGGCTACTTCAGAGGCTCACAGTGGCTCCCTGTCGGTGCCTGCTAATCCATAACCTCGTCCAGTCTTGGGAAGGACCTACCATCCTACCAGGCTACTTCAGAGGCTCACAGTGGCTCCCTGTCGGTGCCTGCCCCTACTACATCAGGATTCATATCCGTGGACAAAAACGATCTTATACAGCCACATAAATCACGATTTTCCAAGACAACAAGCAGCCAGTGATATATGAATTCATTCAAACTTGGGATACGGACATCTGCAATACTCCTGGCTGGAGAAGGCCTATCGGATCTTGTTTACGGCGCACGATGGTATTGGCTTTTGGTTTCCTCTGCTTAGCTTGTGCCATATCCATCGTGTAAATTGCCTGTATGCGATAAACCTGTACAATATGGGTGAGAAAAGACACAAATATCATACATATTTACAGATATAAAGCTAAAATTGTTCATATGTATGTATACATTTATTTTGGGGATGGTAATGGGCCATCTCTCACGATCCTGCAGCTCTAAAACCTAACACTAATTGGATGGACAGGGGGCAGGGAGGGGACGGTAATGGGCCATCTCCCACTACCCTGCGCTCTGTTAATTGAGGGTATATTTTAAGCTATGCACCTAAACAGTGGCTACTAGTATTTTATTTTACCTTGTAAATTCACTGATCATCTTCAACTTACTGCTTACATCTTTGTGTACTTCTTAGAATTTCATGTTGATGATTTTGTATGTACAAATTCACTCATGTTTCCTCATTTATAAACACCAGAAAATCAGGACATTGCTGATTTGAGTGAGTTTACTTCATACGCTTAAGCCTGGTGAAAAAAGCTTTTGTCATAACATATGTTGCAGTTTGATGCAATTTTTGTATTGCAAATCAAGAGATATGCTTTGCATCATAAACAAATTTATTGTAGTTTGTATAATTGATTATGCATGTATCACAAGTAAGTCTGGTGGTAACATTTTCCTCAGTCTTTTGTGTTTCCCTTTTCTGAGACAAAAGTTGGAAACTACATGTAAATGCTGAAATGCAAATAAACTGCACCGAAGTCAAATTGTTCGTCTACAAGGATATAACCTAATGTGATTGAGTAATTTTACCTGGAGCTCCGACATCAAATTATGCTGGCTTTATTTCATTTCTAGGTGTTTATTTTTCATGTCTAATACATGTATTTACATGTGACACATTCGTAATGCTATTAACTTCGAAATAAAATCCACGCCACTTACTTGTGTGGTGGATCATTGTCACCGGTGGGTCCATAGCCTTCCCAAAACTCATAAATGGACGTCAGTATAACATGTCTGTTCGTACAGTGGGCAATAAAGCCTTCGAACTCGGTGATGCAAGCTAGGTCTAGCTGCCCTTCGTCCATCATTTCTATAATCCTCGGCATTTCCTGGTAGCAGAGGTACTTTTCGTTAGTTGGCATAAGAACACAGTTCTCACAATCACAAATGAAAATAAGAACGTAGTTTTTGATGTTGAGAGAGGACCATATATAGGTCGGTAGATTCCTTGATACGATGAGAAAGTTAATTCTAAGTCTACGCTGACGTAAAACATTTGTTCTTGTAAAAATATGCATCTTGCTAAATTTTCACTTGCATATTGTTTACTCAATTTGACGTGAATCTAAAAAGACTGAATCTTTTATTTAATCGTGGTATTCGAGACCGTGGATATTTGGGCACTTCACCCCCTTGAGGCAGCGGCAAGTAGACCACGAGGTGATAGAAAACGTGGGAAGGGATAGGAAAATGAACAGCACTATGCAGTGTTTTGAACGCTACGGCTTATAATAACCAGAAATTACAGTGCGCTTACTACAGAGCAATCTGCACAGCGTATGTATATTCTGAACGTTAACGAAACCTAGTTTTGGACTTATGATTCCGTGATTCAGAGGTCTGTATTAACTCCCATGTTATTTCGACAATGTTTTCACCCCGTGCCTACGCGAGCAAAGCGTGTTGGCGCGAGTAATGCCGGGATGTCCGCGGTCTCGAATAGGAAAGAAATTTATGAATTTGATTGGCGATTTAAGCCATACTCAAGAATATTTCAATTATACTACGGCGGCCCCCATAATAGTGCTAGGAAATTGGCAAACTATCAAGGAATTAATTGAGATAAAATCTAGTTACCGGGTCAAGCTGTCGGTCCGAAAATCTTTTGGTTTCTGACAGCTGTCGTCGTGGTCAAACTCGCTGTCAGATGAATGAGGGAAGCGGCATACTGGACTGATTTCATGGGCTCCACGCGCTGAATCGGTTCGTATAGGATCATACATGTACCAGTCGATAGGTGGCATACACACTGGAATTTCCAATATGTCTGTTTCACAGTCTGATATGATTTTATTTTGGTATTGTCTCGTCGAAGATTTCAGTTGGTACAAGTGAACAGTGCTGTTCAATACGAGCCAGTTCTTACGATGACGTCAGCGTGATCACGTGAAGAGCACCTCATTAACTCGGCTCTGGCCGACGGCTCCTTTCGGGAGAGCCGATCGTCGCCGCGGGAAGTGGGTGAGGCAATAAACAAACATGCAGGCTCATTATAATAGGGGCTTAAGGGGTTATTATTAAATAAATACTGATGATCATAACATGTTGACAGTATTCCTTTAATACCGTCAACACAGCAGACACGAGAGCCGTCTGAAAACGAAAGTATTTCCGATATAAGGAACCCAAACAGTCCTACTGGCTGATATTTCCGTATATACACGTACACAAGGAATACACAGCAACTGGCTATGTGTACATTTGTGGATATATATGTGCATGAACATGTATGCTTTACGTATACAATATAAACAGTCAAAACATTTCCAACTCCAGAAAATAATAACATATCATGTTCAAGTGTTTGATTGTCTACCCCATTACTGTTACTATCATACTCAGAATTTTTTCACGAATGGGGGACACATTGGATATGAACTACAACAACTTTCAACCTTTTTTTCACAGCACAGTTTTGTATGCGTACATTACAGTGAAAGACAGCGCATGTTCAAAGTTAAGTCTGCCTAACAGGGTTGGACAATATTGTGTTCATTTCGGTAAATTATTTTTTCTAACAGCTACTACGACAGTGGAAATTGACATTTGACCGTGCTCCGTTAGCTAACATGAAACGCTGCCATTGTGTGTGAGCTGTGACCTAATTGTTCCAAGCACAGAACACTCTTGTCACCTGATACTGTAATAAGCTGCCAGGGTTGTGGTTGAAACTTGTGTATATACATGTATGTAAATTTATAACATGAAATGATTACTCTTGCCAGAACACAATGGTCTGGAAATGCTTAACAGTGTTGTTCACTCATGTACTTTATTATAATTAAAATATATAACATTAAAACAGTGTTCTGTCCCTATGTTATTACATGTTACATTGACAGTCAAAATATTCCACACTTCAAACGAAATCATACCTATTCAAATAGGTTTTTGCATTCAAAAGAGAATTTTGTAATCTTTCTAATGAACAATTCTTCAGTCATGAGCTCTCTTTCAGTTTAAATGGCTCAAAATCTTTAAAACATTTTGCCAGATTCTGAGAGTTGTATTGATCATGGAAAGGCATTCTGGGGTTTGCTTGGAAGACAGGATCATGTTCGAGTTGAAAAATTTCAGTTTCAGCAACAAAAGTAAATTTCATGACATATATTATCTGCCTCTGTGAGAGCATTTTCGGGGCAAATTTTAGGTCGCTTGCCCAACATGCAATCGCTCAAGAAACAAATACTGTCTCTTAAATGAGATTATTATCGCTCAATCTCTCAGTCAATGAGACACTGTGAATAAAAGCCATGGGGTTATTGTCAGCAGTCACCATTCATTATCATCACTACAATCATTGTCACCTTTGTCATTACTGCAATTGAAATTGTCACATTTCTCATCATCACTTTTGTCTCCACTGCAATCATTGTCACCTTTATCATGTCGTCGCCTTTGTCATCATTTCCAATCATTGCCACCATTATCATAACTGCCAATCGTCATCAACTTCATCACGGAAATCATGATCACCTTTGTCAGCTTCAATATTATTGTCATCTTCATCAATACTGCAATTTTCAGGAATCTTTTCCCATATTTTCTTCAATAGAACATTTGCGATCTCTGTAAGCATCCCTGGCCCTCTGAAAAACGGGGGAGTAACTCAGCAACTCCGGATAGTATGTCTCCTTCAGATATCGCACCAAGTAACCCTTCAGTCCCGCAAACGATTCAGGTTTGTAGTCCGCTCCACTAGGCGTCCGAACCTCCTTGAAGAACTCGGCCAGGTACCCATCTAGCTCCACGGGTGGTATGTCTGTGATCCCTCGTTTCTCCCCGCTATACTTCTCCCACAACCAACGCTCAAATCTCCCCACAGCCGCTGCCATGCTCGTCAAAGTCTGTCGCGGTATAACAGCCAATCGCTCTTGAGATATCTTGGACTTACGCTTTCGGTTGGCTTGTTCTCTAGACATCAGGGAAGAATAACTAAATCCAGCATCGAGACGATCGCTAGGGGGCCGTGTTGCGGTGGTGTCCTTGGCAACCAAATGGCTTGCAGCTGACAACAAAAACAAGTCTTTACTGTAGCAGGTGTTTGGTTTGTCCAAAGCCAAGAGAACCACCCATAAAAACCACCATATTAGTGAATCGACTCTTCCAGATCTTTATATCTGACTTGTTCAACTTTGTCAAACACGACTAGTGACAGCAGTGCATGACAGCAACAACCTAAAAATGACCTTGCAGTAATAAATAAGTAATAAATTCTTACACCCTTTACACACCAATTAACCAACAAGCGACGAAAAATACTTGCACCATGCACAGCAAATTAGACCTTTTCATGAGCAACAGATGGCTTCCTGAAAGCCGAGAAGAATGGCAACTTACATTAGCAAAACTGAATACATGCATTTCATTACATATAAATATGATATAAACTGATGATGAATAATTAGTTGATGTACATGTACATGTATTTTGATAGATATACATTCAACTGTGTAAATTAAACAAAGTTTTGCCCAAAGTATGGCATGGCCTGGCCTGGCACTGGATGATTGGTTGTTGAAAAATTGCACATTGCGCATAATTTACTGTTCAAACCTGTGCGTGTACACTACAGCTGAGTCTCAGTTGTGAGATCGAAACAATGTAAGGGCTGTGACAATAAGGACCTCCAAAACAATGCAAAAGCATATATGGACCATGATCACACCGATGAGGTTCTCGAAATCTGACAAAGTTCTGTCGTCTTCAAGAGCAACCACAAGGTCTAATTATCAGCTTGTTCTGCTAACCCATGTGTCACAACAACTCTGCGGACGTGACGTAAGAATTATCAACCGTTTACTAATCCATGGCAGTTACGATACCTGTAATTATTGTGGCAGCAACAGTACTTTGTGCATGTGCATGTAATCATACAGCAGGTCTCGCATTCAAACTGACAGTAACAATGTCACGGCCATGTGTATACCCAATGTCACACAGTTTGATTACTGTGTAGACATGCTTTTAATACCGTTGACACACCAATATACAATTTGCACTGAATATGGTTGCAGAGACATCAAATTCTGTCACAGATGCGCATCGGTGTGCTTTCATCTTCATCCACACACATATGTGGATTGAGAAATTCGATTCGATTCAGTTCGGTTCACTTGCGCCGTGTGTCAACGGGGATGTGGTTCCATTCCGCTAACCTCAATTTGATTATGACTGTGCATGTGTGCAATACAAATGCATGACTCCCTGGATGTAGTTAGGCCAAAATGGCTGATCGACATAAACAACCATACTTGTAGAATTGACGACGATATTTTGAGTGTTGTGTGAAAGGGAACCAGTGAAACAGAATCCAAAGGCTTCGTAGGTACAGAAGGGGACAAGCATGCATACTTCTAACCACAAGGTTAGTTTTGTTTCCATGTATGGTCCAAAACCCGAGCTCCATGGTTACGAGCAACAAATGAAAGGGGGTTCCCGAGATGTACCGGAAGTGTGACATACTATGACGTAATTAGGATGGAATTTAAACCCTACAGTGTTTCTGGAACCACAAAGAACCGAATCCAGCGTGTCCATGTCAATCCGCATCAATGCGCTCGGCTTTATGGTGTGTCAAGGGGAAATCTATTCCGACTGAACGCGAATCAATTCAACTCGATACGAATTAAATGAAACTGTATGTGGTGTATCAAAGGCATAATTGATGTTATTCTACCTGATGATGTTACATGTATGTAATTATTTATTTTGTTATATGGGTACATGGCATTAACTCACAATGCCTCACTCTGGCACTGTACCTAGGGAATTTAACCACTCTCTGTGGCATATCAACTAGGGAATTTACCCTCTCCCTGTGGCATCATCTAGGCAACTACCCACTCGCTGTGGTATCACCTAGGGAATTTACTCACTCGCTATGGTATTAACTAAGGGCACAAGGACTTCACTGTGCCCCACTGTGGCATAAGCCATGGATACAAAGAATTTATTGTGTGTCACTGGCATCAGCCACTGGACAAGGGATTTACTGCGCATTACTGTGACATCAGCTGTGGATACATTGAATTTACTGAACCGCACTGTGGCATCAGTCATGAGTACAAGACAGTCGCGGTGTCACACTGCAGCATCAACTATGGATGCAAAGGAATTTGCTGTGCGACACTGTGGCAACAGCCAAGGATACAAGGAGTGTACTGTGCCTCACTATGACAACATCCATTGGAAAAGACAAGGAATTTACTGTGCCTTGTTATAGCAGCAACCATACATGTGCAAGGAATTCACTAAGCCACACTGTGGCATCTGCCATGAATACAAGAAAGTCACTGTGCCACACCGTAGCATCAACTATGGATGCAAAGGAATTTGCTGTGCCACACTGTTATCATCGCCTTCACCATCATTAACACCATCACTGCAATGATCACCATCAGTCATCATCACTATCACTGTCAACGCTGCCATCACTGCCATCGTTCAGGAATCTTTGTGCCTGAATCGCATGTGTCTATGCTATATACCTGTCGATGACTTCAACTGAACAATAATTTGCGATCTCTAAATGCATCCCGGGCATTCTGAAACACAGGCGAGCAACTCAGTAACTCCGGATAGTTCGTCTCCTTCAGATATCGGCCCAAGTAACTCTTCAGTCTCACGAATGATTCTGGTTTGTAGTCTGCTCCACTAGGCGTCCGAATCTCTTTGAAGAACTCAGCAAGGTATCGGTCTAACTCCGCTGGTGGTAGATCTATGATTCCGCGCTTTTCTTCAATGTATTTCTTCCACAACCATCGTTCAAATGTTCCCACGGCCGCTGCCATACTTGTCAAAGTTTGTCGAGGAATAATGGCCAATCGCTCCTGGGAAATTTTGGACTTGCGACTCCAGTTGGCTTGTTCCCTTGATATGGTGAATGTATGGTGGCGGCGATGAATGGCTGGAAGTATCTTGGTGGCCATGGTAACCGTATGGCTCGTAGCTGACAAAACAAAACAAGTCTAAACTATAGCGGTTGTTTGGATTGTCTAAAGTCAGGGTCATTACACATCCAAAATGCCATACAGTACTTATGTGCCCACTTATCAAGATCTTCATGCCAGGATTGCATGAAAACCAGTGACCTTGAAATGACCTTGTCATCCACCTTATCATGACCTTATAATGAAAACCTTTAAATGACCTTGTCATTGACAACTAGAGGGTATTCATTGCACCTCTTGCAAAAGAAAGTAACAACCAACCACTCATACAAATCATGACAAAATTGTACTGCTTTACTAGCAGCAGTTTTGACTGTTTCAAAAATGAGATTACGATATTAATGACAATTCATAATAAAAGTAACATTTCCTCGCACCTAATGACATGCTTCCAAGCAAATAGATCTAGAGTTGTACCTAAATGTAACTGACAAGTATGAGCCATGCCTATTTATTGGTGCCATATATCCTTAGGTTTTTGAGACACTCTATGCTGACAAAAATGCTCGGTGAGTATACAGAGTGCAGAGGATGAGCTTTGGAAATGAACCACAAAGATTTCAAATTCTGGATAAATCTGTGCCGTTATCACTTATGTATGCCTGGTTCATCGGAGAGACCTTCTACAATGCATGTACATGTACAGGGTGGTTTCGAATCCGTTCAATCTCAAGATGAGTATCAGATTTAAGAAGATAAGAATACATCTTCATGATCCGATCCACGTTTCTACGGCCCATGTAAACTAATAGGTGTATATGTGTTGGAATGGGAATTCCCCATTTACATAAAAAGTCACATGCATAAAGGAGCATACAGAGTTGGACAGGTGGTGGTGAGGGTGAAATTTCGCCGTGGCATCAACCAGGGATACATGGAATTTACTGTGCCACACTCCAGCACCAACTATTGGTGCAGTGTACATGGAATTTACTGTGCCACACTCTGGCATCAACACTGGGTAGGCGTCAAACATACTGTGGCATGTTATCAAGGGCAAATGCAGATACACTGTCTGACTGTATGTATGAGTGCCACTAACATGAACAGTACACCAAAATGCCCAGTATGAATATGAATATGAACAGTACATCAAAATGCCCAGTAGGAATATGAACAATGTGAATGTGTACAACGCATGAACACTATACATGTACATAATGCCATGCCCAGCATCGATATGAACTACCCACTAAGACCTTTTAATATTCATGTCAAGATACTCAGTCATCAGAGACTACTTAATTAATGACATTGTATCACCTAGAGAACACATGATGCTGAACGGAGAAGAAAATTTTCTTGGATCTGAAGAGAATTCTAAGTCTTTACAGCAACAGGAAACTATTACTATCACCAGTCTTGTGGTCTGGGTGGTGAAAAGTACTGGATCATACAACAAGGATTATGCTTTCCCTTTAACACAAACACGTTTCACAGGAAAGATAAACATGTCTGATGAATTTATTTATTTATTTCATTGGTGTTTTACACTCTACTTAAAAATATTTCACTTATACAACGGTGACCAGCATTAACAATAGTTAGGAAACCGGGCAGAGCCGGGATGAAACCCACGACCATCTGCAGGTCGCTGGTAGACCTTCCCAGGTAGGACCGGAGAGGAAGCCAGCATGAGCTAGCTCAAAGGCAACCGCATTGGTGAGATGCTCATGGGTCATTAGGTGTTAACCCCCTTTGTCAGAAGGATGATGGTCTTTACACCTCAAAGTAAACGAACACATATCACACAATGAACATTATCAAATTCCAAGTCTTGTTTGATTTTTCGCATACAAGTATTGGACGATGTCTACAATACAGAAACTATTGCATATTAGAAGTGACCTAACGACAGATAAACACGTGTACTTATCATGATCCAATTCAATGTGTTGCCAAGTCAAACAACAGCAGCTATTGTTTGTGCATGTATGTTAATGCCAATGGGCTGGAGAGTCTGTTAATTCGTAGAGTAAACCAAATGGGTTCATAAATCCCAATGCTAGAACATGCGAAACCAGGAAACAACCAACTTCAGATTTCTTAATTTATTTGAGTGGTGTTTTTGGCATATTCGAGAATATTTACCAAACATAATTTACAGCATCATGGCAGGAGAAAACCATGCAGAGCTCAGAGGGAAATCCAAGACCAGGTGGCTGGCAGACTTTCCCATGGTCGTGGAGGAAGCCTGCATGAGTCTGACATGAAATTACCACGCCCGCATTGGTGAGAGGCTCCTGGAACATTATGCTATGCTACTGTGCCAAACCCCTTTGCCACAGAGGCACTCGAACTTAAGATTTACATGTAACGAGGAAGACTGAGAACCGGGCCAATACGACTGACCTCAAATGAGATAGGCTTACACCTCAAATGAGATAGGCTTACACCTCAAATGAGATATGGTTATCAATATGTCCTCTTGCTCAAATATATTAAGTTGTTATTCCAAAAAATGATTATGCAGACCGTCACTTGAGCGTTTGGTCAGAGGTGTGATTATCACACTTTCAGAAGACAAGGAGTGTGATTTGCACACCTACCTGCACAGTAAACTCACATTCCCCAGGCTCTTCATTATTTCAGGTGTATCTTGTCAGCCCAGCTGGATTTTTTTTTTTTTTCAGGAATGTGCTGGGTGTGGGAGTATGATAGCACGCCACAAATTCAAAGACCTAGATCATGGCTATTACAGCCCTATCAATGGCACCATTTTCAGCAAGCAGTAAGCAAAATGTTGAGGCAAAGTTTTTAATTCATCATGTACATTAGTCACTATCTTAATTTACCTTTGCCTTAAAAACCTTTGTATACTTACTAACACCTACATGCACATGGCAGTTAATTGCCACCTTAATTACATGTACTGTATACCAAAGAGCAGAAGTATAAGAGCAAATTCTCAAATCTATCCCATGAAAGTACATATGAAAGCAGTACTATCCTCATGGCTACAAAACAAACCACGAATCAAACTGACAACATAATGTTTTACGACTGGTATAGGGCAGAACTGAGTGTTGTACAGCTACATGTACATATAAGTATGGCACATGTATAGTAAACGGGGTTTATCAGGCCACTTTCTCGTTGTAATAGCCATAATGAGAAATATGAAAAAATTGAGATTTAGACAAATTTTGCATTAAGTTTTCATGAAATAAATTGATTTTGGATACACTGGTGGTGACAAAAAATATTGAGTTTTTCAGATTTTTTCAAATTGGGTTTCTAAAAAGAAACTGGCTAGAAAAACTCCTGCAGTGAAGTTTCATTTGAGATTAGTGCATGCACATGTGACTTATAACTTTCTGAATCACTGAGGATTGCTCTGTCTTAGCTAGGTTTTATATGAAGGAGAACGTATATATATCCCTCCTGAAAGTACAACGTTCTTTGCTGTTACGCTGCAGCACTTGTGAACTGTGTACCTCATAGCTTTACAAGCACAGCAATACAGAAACTGTGACGTACATGTACATTGTATCGCGGAGAAGAGTACGCCCCATGAGGCCGACATGTCTTAGCCAGGTTATGTCCCTCGCTACTGGCTTTATAACATCATTTCCTGCCTAAACTACTGACAGGCACATCAATCTCTGCTGATATGCCCGCAGTATTTGTCGACTGCCATACATATTTCCCATATCAGCAAAACTACAAGCATGTAAAACAGACACTGTCGTGTACTGACTAATATTACAGAAAACATAAGGATGCATCGACTTTCTTTACGTGGAGAAACATTTCCCGTTCGCGAAAGCATCGCTTATGCCATAGCCAATCAGCTCTATATTTATCAATTCCTGCTCCAATTAATCCAGCTTCTCAAGTGGCTTGCCAATTTTACTCTGCCCACAATCCTCAACGCCGTCATACCAAGGGTTTTTCTGGCCACTATCGGAAAATTGAGTATTACACAACTTTTGTACTGAATTTTCATGAAATATGTTTAGTTTTTGTGCATCGATGATGACAAATATTGAGTTTTCTGATTTGTGCAAATTGAGTTTCTACAAAGAAACTGGCTAGAAAACTCACTGCGATACACATGTAGAAGTGACATATTCATGAGTACAGCATTTAACTCTGACTAAATAATGACACAGAACAGGACTGCTATACTGGTTTTCAAATACATGTACATGGATCAGGGTTTTCACAGCACCCCAATTTCGTACAACTGTACAAAAATTTTTAGTGAGTTTACTGACAGTTTATTTCAAAAGTTGAAAGATATCAGGACATTTTAAATATTCATGGGTTTATTTTCTTGCAAACTCAGTTATAAAAAAAAGTCTTACCACCTTACAACAGTAATTAGAACTGACATGTATGAATTCCTGTACAGTACATGCACACACATTTACATGTTGTATTTCACCAAAAGTTTGGCCTGTAACATGCACTATTAGAAGCACATAAAGGTCTTAATATGATACTTTTTGAGTCTGTTTTCCTGATTTATAGATACATGTACATTGTATTACCCCAGCTTCACAAAGATTCTCTCGAGTTGCCTGATAAAGGTTGACAGGGTGGCTAGAACAAAAGATTCATCGGACAAAAAGCCCAGGCCAAATACCCTAGGCCAGAAAGCCCGTGGACACAAAGCCCACCTCTTACATCAAAAAAGGATGAAACACCCACAAACCATAATCAAGTCCACCAAAAAATTGCTTTAGAGAGATATATGACAAGATCTAAACTTGCTAAATCAAGCAATGACCAAACAGAGTTGGTATGAGTAAGTTTAGCACCAATATTGAAAATATTTTTTCTTTTTATTTTAAAATATCCTTTATTATCAAACCTGTGACAAGAGCCAACCTTCATGTAATTTAATAACTCCAGTTCAATTCAATTTTGGATGTCTTTCTTTTATAACTGAATTTGTCAAAATCATAAATTAATCTATTTGAAGGGAAAGACGACACAAAAATGAAGTGATTTTAGGGTGAAAGAACAGTACTTTGTTGAAAATTTGTTCACAAGAAATATGAAAAACTATGGAAATATGAAAAACAAATATGACCAAATCATACAAGAGATTTCTTATTATTGTTCTTGTTTTCACAACAGTAACAAAAATACATGGCCAACCTGCCTGAATTGGTTACAATACAACGGTTGGTTTTTGACATGGGATTATTAATCAAAGGTTAATTTCAAAATATTGACCCCACTTTACCCATAACAACTCTGTCTGGTCAGTATTTTATTTAGCAAGTTTAGATCTGATCATATATCTTTCGAAAGCAATTTTTTTGTGAACTTGATTATGATTTGTGGGCGTTTTGTCCATTCATGATGTAAGAGTTGGGTTTTTTGTCCAAGGGCTTTTTATCCTAGGGTATTTTGACTGTGGGCTTTTTGTCCAGTGGACGCATCACAGGTGGACATATATATCAATCGTCATTATACACCTAAACATCCAACTCCAACGATGTTATGCAGTAATTCACAACTGTCCAATAGCACATCATATTGGACATTATAAACGTCATGACATGACGTCACTGAACAAATGAATTACTGGGTTCATTTTCTTTATGACGTCATGACATCATAATTACTTTCACGGGGAATGGAATGAAAAGTACAGCACAGTCGGATCTTCACCTTAATTCCTGGACCGAGGACGTGGGTTGGCCCATGATACTGACCCTCGGCCGACCGTTCGCCAATCATGTTCCTCTCCCTCCGCAGATGGTGACCAAATCCTCCAGCCATACGAAGATGATGGCCGGATGGCTGATGTATCTGGATCAGAGTTTTTTGTCCTTACAAAATACTGATTTTCCACACATCGATCATTCAAACGTGCTGCCCCCAGTCACGTAAGCACAAATTGAATGCGGCTGATGAATTTTTGTCATTGTCAGGCCATACTAAGCCCAAATAGGGCACCTCTGGCTACCGTGTCTAGCAATCGGCCTCTATTTTCAGCTGATGGGTTTTCTTGACGTTACTATTAACTCCATTCCGGAGAATGGAAATTTCAAGTCTGGTGTTCAACTTGTGCTTCCGAAAGGTGAGGATCGATAGGTTATTTACTGTCCCATTTTCGACAAGTTTAATTTTGCATCTGTAGACAGCAGTGTGATGAACATAGGCCTAATGGTGTGACCTTACCGACCTCCCACATGCAAAACGGAGCCAATTTGAGATTAGTTGAAGGCGATTGTCAGGTTGTTGCCTCTTATTTTCGAGAAACACCGTAACTGATACATGACCTTACGGACTTCGCTCATGCAAAACTGCCCCAGGTTGAGGTATTTCGTAACAGTCATGATAGATTTACACAAGCTCATTATGAATTTTGTCTGTAGAAGGCTTTGGGATTAAAGTAATGCCGATTTATCGGAATTAGAAAGGCTTTCACACAGTGATCACAGTTTCACACAACAGTAAAATGAATATGAAACATTAAAGTTAGAATATTGATGTGACGCGGGCCGGTTAATGTCCTAAAATCATCATTCTTGATGATCGTGGCGCCATGATCCGACAATTATCCATGTATGATGGCCGGATGACACTTGGATAGTGACAGCAGATTTGCTAACCATCAGCCCATGATCATCGTATGGTCGGTGTATGGTCAGCGGATCATAGGTGAACCATCCGGCCATGATGGGTGGAGGATATATGGCTAGGATCCGGCTGTACCCTACGTATATTGCTACATGTACCACACTGCTCACCTAAAGATATGGCGCTGAGAAGCGGTGAGCTTGTGAGCATACGTGAACCGTCCAGCCACCATGGGCGAAGGATATAAGGTTAGGATCTGACTGTACTGTGCGTATATTGCGACATGTACAACACTGCTCACCTAAAGATATGAGAGCCATGGCAGTTCCATACAGTGCCATACATGCCAATAACCTATAAACATATCCTAAACCAGCTAAATTTTAGGTGAAATACAGACCATGTATAGTGTATGTGTGCTATATGTATGAGTGCAATATGTATGTGTGCAGTGTATGTGTGCAATATAAAAGCCATAA